>CM062816.1:1870968199-1871581143 GCA_031772625.1 Pinus tabuliformis
TCTAGCAACTCCGCCAATGACAATTTCAATATTGATGATCATTACCTCTTACTTCATTTTATCCTTCTCAGTGATAGATTTGGCGAGGAGCTCACATAACTTCTAAGGATGACTCAATTTAAAGAGAAACCTCCTTCCTTAGGATCCTAGCAAGGTGGTATTTCAACCAACCGCTCCTATCATGCACTATCGACATAGCTTACAAATCAAATTTTTTTCAGTTTGTCCAATCTTTAGGTTCATCATAGTACCAAAATGGGTTCAAAATCTTCAACATATTGGCAAAGCAAACTTAGGGGACAAAATGACAAAAAAATGAACATGAAAGAATGCTTTGGAAAAAAATAGACCTATAAATCATTTTATGGCCCATGAAAAAATGATAATAAGAGGTAGACAACATGCACTTTGAAATCCCTTGCATAATTATGGGAAAAAAACTAGTTAGAAGGTGGAATTTTAAGAAATACCTAGGTATGAAAATCGATCCTCAATCTGAGAAAAACTATCTAGTGGTGATGAGAATGATTGTATGGCCCTCCTAAGATCAATTGTCGACAATGATAAACTCCTCCTATATTGATCCTTGGTTGTTACAAAGACTAAGAACCCTAGAAAAGCATAATTTGCCACTTTATGAGGATTTTCACAATTCCAGACCATCTTCTAGGGTGATGGCATGATCTTCCTGAATTTTCCCAAAAATCACTAATTTTAAGAGAGATCTTCTAATTTCTTGTTTGGAATTGCAAATTTTCACATTTTTCGATGATTTTTTTTTTCTATGTTTTAGATCAAGTACATGGGCCAATATTTTGATATATTGTCTATAAGATCCTCCTAACGCTAATTTTATTGATATATACCACTACTCCACAAATAGAAATTTCAAGATCAAGAGTCATTACTGCTTCTTTCTTTTGGTCCTTTTCATTAATAGTTTGGTGGGAAACTCATGTAACTTCAAGGGATAACTGAGTACAAAAAGTAGCCTCCTTCCCTCATATTCTAATAAGGTGATATGTCTGTTATCACCCCAAGAAACTCTCCTAGGTTGTATCTCAGAGATGCTCGAGAACATTACAAACTCAACAAAATGTTGGAAATGGGTGAATGGAAGGAATGATGCATATTCAAGCCAGATAACCACTTCTACTATGCTTAACTCCAGACATGGGTGAACACCCCCATACTACAAGGCTTTAGACCACCAATTACTCACAGTTTGAGGATTAGGTGAACATGGAGAATACTGACCACACCAGCAGATGCACAAGACCATGTGATGGCCCGCTGCAACCAGTAAAGAGGTCTGCAAATCTATTTCCTAATGCACAGACATGATGACAGCTCTTTGGCACTAAGTAAACAGAAACCTGCATAACACATTCAATGATACATACTAGACTTCAACACAGAGGTGGGATGACAGCCCCTCTAATGCTAAATATCAAGAGCACATGAATAAATGCATAACAGGCATAGCCTAGAACAGAGCAGAAATGGAAAGTGAGAAATTAACAGCAAAAGAAGCTTGTATTAGCTGAAAATGAAGACCAGACGTTGCAAGTATCAAAGTAGTTATAGTCTCCAGAAGTTGAACCTTACATCAAAACAACAACCATCAACCTTCATCACATCTGTGTTCTGGATATATATAGAGGTTGATTACAAAAAATGCTCTGCTATTCTATGCGTGGAGGGTCATAATTGGCCACCAACCACTTTAACTATCTAAAATGGGCCTCTGCTACGACCTGCTACTTCAATGAATGAATTTGACATTCTCTGGTACTATGTTGTACTCCTCGAGCAGGTGGAGTGTTGTTGACTAAATTTCCATAACTGTTGAAGGCATTTAACTGCTCGAGGATTTTCTTTTCTCTCTTGGTCATGCTGCTCTTGAATGCAGTTGTTGAGGAGTAATGGCGCAGGGTACTGGATTCTGGCCTCCTTCTTCCTTCAGGTACATGGGACAGGCTATGGACACGGACAGTATGGCGGAGGCATGGTGGAGAAATATCAACCGTTGAATCGCGTGGATCGACGGCGGGAAACGATTTGCAGAGGGTATCAAGGAAAAAATGGGAGCGGACAAACGTGAGCCGTCGGATCGCGGGCAGACAGATCTGACGGCTATCGGGCGGAAGAGTAGCGCGGGAGATAATGCGTGGGGACGGGTGAGACGGGCGGTAAGTGGTATGTATCGCACCACTTACGGGGGTCGGGCGGTAATCGTACGCGGGCGCGCGATCACAATCAGCGCTCGACACGTGGCAGATGGGACCGGCGGAAAACTGCTTTCCCTGCGAGTTAATGTGCGTGCAGCTTACGGGCGCGGGAGGAGTGGATAATGTCGGATCACCCGGCAGGAACGATCGGACGATGAGAGATAAAAACGTGTTAACAAGCGGGGAAAACGGCGGAGACCGTTAGATCGCTGAAGGAATAGATCGGACGGTGCGGGTTATTCGGTGAGAAACAGTTGGAGAAGGCACGCGGTCATGTTATCGCGGTTATATGGGTTTGATACTTAGCGCCTAGGGGCTGAAAGATCATGGATTTTCACAGAGTTATAGAGAAAAAATGGAGGTAGCAGGGTTTATGAAAATGCGAACGGAGTGAAGGAGTAGGAGAAGAACAGCTGATGCACATCCCTTTTGAGCGTAAACGACCCGATCAGGCCTGTATTTGATCCTCGAATTGTTGGATTATAGCAGAGCTAACAATGTCAACCAAGTAATTGATCCTATCATGGACTACCCACACAAATTACAATTCATTTTTTGTTAATTTTTCCTATCCTCAAATTCACCATAGTGTCAAAATAGGTCCAAAATCTTTCGCATTTGGCAAAGTAGTAATCAACATCAAACTTCAAACCTTGGGCCAAAAAAAAGAAAAAATAAATGAACATCAAAGAATGCTTGTAAAAGAACAAACCTAAAGCATTTTATGACCCATGAAAAAATGATAATATGTAGGCAACATGTATTATGAGAACCCTTGCATAAATCTAGAAAAGCAAGTTATAGGGTAGAATTTTAAAAGATAATTAGGAACACAAAAACCATAGGTAGATAGAAATCAATGACCACTATCAGCGAAAAAAAAACAAACTAAACTTTCATGGAAATGATAACAATAGTTTACCCCTCCTAAGATCAATTGTTCACGATGATAAACTCCCTCCCCTCATATCCCTAATTACAACAAAGACAAATTACCTTAAAAATGTGAAAATCGCCACTTTACAAGGACTTTCATGCTACTAGACAATTGTTTGGGGCAAATGACGTGAAATCCTATTTTTCCTAAAATGCACGATTTTTTAAAGGGAAATTTATTGTTCATGTTTAGAATCGCAAATGTTCATATGTTTGTTGATCCTTTGGCAAGATTTTCATCTATAATTTCGATCAATTGCATGGGCCCTATTGTTAAAAAATCAACCAGGCCTGGTGAGAAGTTTCACCAAGAAAGGGGTCGAACCTTAAGACAACAATGAGGAAGGGTTGCCACTGTCACCTCAACAACCTTCCTCTTGCTCTTTAGTGGGATTTCAACCACAAGGGAGGCTTCCCTATATCACCTATAATATATTTTAATACTGGGGATCAAGGTGATTTATTTTTGAAGTCTAAGGGTGGATAGAAGGCTTGGAAAGACCTAAGATGGCCAAGCTATTCAAAGCTAGGGTTTAAGCTCTCTAAGATTAAACCAATAAAAAGGTTTCTATAAGTTAGGTTTTGAAGGATACTCAATATTAGGGCATGCAATGACATATAACAACCTAATAAAAATCATACAAACAATCTTCAATAAGAAAGGATCAAGGGTTTCAAATAGAGACTGGGGCTAAGCTCAAGCAAACAAGTTTAGGGCTATTAGATGTGTATAAATAGAATTAATATAAGGTGACGACAACCCTTCTAGGGAATGCAAGGCAACCTACAATGCAAGATTTTCTTTTAGATGGTTTATATAGATTGACCTACAATTTAGAGCCACCTTTAAGCAATAAAACAACACCTTTACACAAATATGCTCCTAAACCCTAACAATGTCCCTAGCCAAACCTAGGAGAGAGAAAATTTAGAGAATTTTTATTTAATTTTGAGGTGACCAACACCTTAACCTACAAGGGCTAATGGAGTCTTAATGGAGCAAAATGCTAAGGAAGCACTATGATGGAGTAGGAAGGGATGCTCTAGGGCATCCAATTTTAAAACCATAACTATTATTCATGTGAGGGGAGAAGCCGATTATAAGATTTGCACAAATAATTTCCTTGTATGCTATGAAGAAGACAATTTTACATGCAATTATGAAGCAAAATTTCACCAATGATAAGCATTTAGACATGGAACAAGAGAAACCCTACTTTAAACAGTAAAGCATGCAAAGTATCAATAATCGACAACAATACTTGCAAAATCTTCTAGAATAGCACTTCTTTCAATCCTAGAATAATGTCTCCAAGAAAAAGTCACATCAAATAGCAACTTGCATCCACAAGATATTGCAATATGCCCAAGTAGAAAAAAAGAAGCTAGTTCACAGTCTTTTGGAGAGGTCAAATTACATTTGTGTGACGATGAAAAGAGAAGTGACGGGTAGGCTCTATTTATATGATCCTTTTGCCACTCACTTCACAAATAAAATGACTAAGAAGCCCTATTGACAAGTTCACTTTAAGTGTTCCACAAGAAGGAGGTTACAAGCCAACCCCATAGTTGAACAACAAAACAAATATGCCATAAAAAGCACACTTGTGGGAGTACATACTCCAAATGTATGATGTCACCCTCCAAATGAGATCACTAGGCCATAAGAATGTGAGATAAGGGTTAATGAGTGCTCCATACTCCAAAAAGTATCTCAAGGATCATGTGTAAGCCATCAAAAGTTACTCCATGCCAACACATCATGCCTAAGGTGCTCATGTCACCCTCAAGGGAGGAAAAGAGGTAATGTGATCAAAAAATTGTCGTGGATATTCCATTGGACAGTTTGTCACAACAGATTTGATAATATTATATTTAAAATCTAAAATTCTACACTATTACAGCTTTATTAATTTTTTGGATTTGTAAATTTATTGTTAATAGTGCATGCATGCGTATGAAAATTATGCAGAAAATAGAGAACGACAAAATAAAATATCATAGACACATTTGACACAAGATTTTCTCTGGGAAACCCTTTTGGGAGAAAAACCCCACTGGAAGGTGAGGCTGCTCTGCTCTCTTTCTCTGTATGGAAATATGGTTGTGAGTACAAAGAAGTATGGCTTGTGGCCCATAGGATGCTACAATGTACAAGTCCTATATGTTTGCTATACCTCTTATCCCTCTTGGCTATTTTTTCTCAGTTATGGAACAAATGCACTCGAAAAAATGGAAATCCCTTTTCCTCCTAGTGGTTTGGTTATAACACAGCCTGATAGCCCACTAGTGGCTAGGTTTGACTACCTCAACTCTTAACCAGAGTTGCAATATAGACTCTTCTAGAGTATTTTACATCATAATCACATGGCTAGCCCCTTTTCCTTGAATAATGGGGGCTGACGTGGCATCCTTTCGAATTATGGTGGTGAAAACAGGGAGGTCAACTTTTGAGTGACATAACTTTCGCATACAGATTTTGATTGACGAGATTCTTGTGTCGTTGAAAAATTATTTATGTGTCGAATAGCATGGAATGGTGCTACACTAAAGAAATAAAGTTTCACCCCCCAAAAACATCGTTTGATGCCTCAAAACGTTCCCGGAAAGTTTTAGACCTTATTTGGCAAAACAAGGTCTTGTCAGTAAAAACAGTCCCATGAGATGATTCCTCCTCTTTTTCCACTCTGAAAGCATCGAGATGGATGAAAAATAATATAATGGTCCAATCTGGATCATTATGTGGCACTAAATAGCTCAAGAGTTGGGGCTCCAAGGTGATGTACAAACCCTCCGTTGTCATCTCAAGGGTGATCATCATCATCCAAGCTCTAGATCAAGTGATGCCCATTGAATAGTGCCAAGGCCAACTTGTGGGCACCATGGGTCCACTAGGCACATCATAAATATCTCCAACACTAAACATCATAGTCTTAGAATTTCAGCATCTCGGGATCCCTTGGGGTGCCAAACATCAAGTGAAGTCATCAAATAGCCCAATGCTCTACTTTGGGTAGGCAACATTGCACCATCCAAGTCAATCCCTTTCTTTGCATTGGAGAGTACGACCTTTGTTGCTTTGCTAAGGAGATGGGGCAATCACCTCAAGAATTCTCTAATGATGTGATGTGAACCATCATTCAAAGCCTCATCAAGATTAAGTATAAATCAACAATCATTTGGTAACTAAAACCATAGATGCATCATAGTGGACCGTACTTAATATTAAGGACACAACTAATACTTCACAAAAAGATCACCTTCAAATATCTAAATAGACCAAGTCTCATATAGATGTTCCCTCTCTTACATTAGGGATGGCTAGATGGTTGACCCTATTAGGTGTTTCCAACCCCCAAAGGGAAGTGACAAGTTCCAAGTTAGCCCATAAATCCATAGGTACATGTGTAGAAGGTGGTAATGGAGTGGGCATGTCTTCAGGGCAAGGTGCCATAGACATGTGACGAGCTAATTGTGGTCCAACATCCTAAGTGTATATATATAAGGAGGGAGAAATCATTGAGGCATGAGTTACCCCTTTCTTGAGCATACTTTTTCCACCCCTCTAGTGAACTTTTTACTTTTTATTATAATGCTTTGATATGGGTGCATAGTTTAAGAGCATGTGCTTGCATTTGACATATTTAACATTTCGTATCCCTTAATGATGAGGCAGTTTATCACTCATCAAAGTTGGACATACAAGGGTTCTTTTTATGGATGAAGTCAAGTACTTTAGTAATTGAGTGATGACTAGTGAAAGAGTTAGATCTCATGCTAGGCTTTTGCCCTTGTGCTAATTTTTGTCACAGCCATCTTTTGCATTTCATCTTTTTCTTTCATATGAAAATCCATAAGAGCCCATATTTCTATTTATTTTTTATATGATCCTTCCAATACATATGTTATATTTGATGGGGTTCTATTCACAATTGAATCATTGGGATTGTTTCCATTGCCTCTTTCTGAGGAATCTTCTACAGATGATTTCAAATCTATTGTAGTGGATCTTTTTATCTCATTGTTTGACGCACCTCCTCTTATTGATGTGCCTTCTACAACATTGTTGTTGGACTTGGTCCTTGCATGACATATATGGTAGTGCATTTTTCCTATTGAGTCTTACCTATTCCAACAAGATGTGATGAACTCATTATTAACCCCACCACATTTGGAGACATTGTTTATGTCTAAGAGTTGTTGGTTTTCCAATGGATGCTTCATTTTATTATGATATGAACTCACCTCTCAATTATTGGATTTGGTTCGTCATGACATTTTCAAGCATATGACCACTTGTTCTAATGGGGGAGCCAAGTACTTTCTCACCTTATTTAGTGCAATCTTATTGCAAATTCTACATAAATATGTTCCACTATGTTTTATAGATGATTCTACAAATGACTTGTATTTTAGTGGATCTACTATTTCCACATTATGATGTTGGTCTTTATTGGATGTATTATTTTTGGTTGCTTCAACATCAAGATAGCTTGAGTTATTCTTTATACCTTCAATTTTTCATTGACCTAAAGCTCTCTGATATAAAGTATTTATGCTTATGTGCACTCTACATCTTTGATGTTCTCTTGTTGTTGGCATATTTCATCTTTTATGTGCATTTGTGCATCTCGAGTGTAGTGCACATGTGCTTGTGCATCTTTCTCTCTTTGGCACCCTTACTTAGCATTGGTTTTTCTCTCTTAATTGTAGTTTTTTTTGTTTCATTTGATTGCCTCATATTGTTTGTGACCTCAACACCCTTATGTTGTACTTAATGTTGGGTATCCAAGAATGTGACTATCCCCATAAGTGCCAAAATTCTATTTTTAGGGCAAGGTTTGACAATCTTTGACCAAGACCTTGACCACGTTAGAATGTCACCAAAAAGGAACCCTATACACATCTCCCAAAAGGGTATCCAAAATTATAATCAGATTTCCAAAAAGATGAAATTTCTTTTTAAAAAATAAAATTTTCCAGATTAAAAATCTTCAAAATATGAAAGTTCCCTTTTGGAGAACATGACAATGGGTGCCCAAAACTATCCTTAGTTGTTGAAAAGGGCCAAGTTTCTAAAAATAGCCAAATCAAGAATTTGAGAATGCCCATCTTATCAAATTTTAACCACATGATAAATAGGCATGCATTCAAAAGAAGAAAACACTATAACAAAACTAAAAATATAGCTTGAAAACCTATTCAAACGTCGAATCTACAACTATAGAATTAAATGACTCATTGTTTAAGAGTGTAGACACAAGTTATCACAGGGTTAGATTGATGATTTGCTTAATGAATAGTAGATCTAATCATTATTGAGTTTGAAGGTCAATAACAACAAGTGGAAAGCCTATAGCATAAATCATATAACTAAATGTTCGACTCTTAATTCACACTTAAATCACTATTAACCTCGTGAATTTCTCTTTTGCAAGTGTTCCCTAACTTCAACCAAGCAACCTTGAGCTCAACATAGTAAAGATATGAGAACCAACTTAGCGCGGCCAAGTAAACTAACACTACTCCTTTGCAAGGAGCATGTTCTCCACCAAACCAAGATTCCATCTCAAACTTCCAAAACCTTCTAATCAAGGTTTACTCCCTCTTTCTTAGAGAATCATCTACCAACAATAGTTGACTTTGAATTTTCAATGCCATCATCAATCATATGCATGGAATCAAATATCAATTTGATTGTAGGTTTTGAAACTATCAGCCATACATTATTCTTCTCCATCATGGCATCCCGCCATACTTACTCTTTAGCTACTTCCATGTAGTTGGGAGGTTGTATTACACAAAAGGAAGACAATTATGCAACATAAATACACAACTTTTTAGGAGGTGATTCACTGTAAAAGAAGTCTTTGATGCTCCTACTTTCTCTTGTACACCCTATGATGTCTTTGTGAACCATCTTGACTTTTTAGTTGTACTGGTAGGTATAGACGTCTCACTTCCTTCATTGGAATCCAATTGCTCTAAATCTTACTTCTCTTGTTCTTTTGAATCCAATAGTGGGATAACAACATTTTCTCCTTCTTCAATCTCCATGGAAGATTCTTAAGACATGGATAATCATCAATCATCCACAAACTTCACATATGTGTACATTGCTTTCTAGAACATAGATGACGCTAACCACGGAAATTTGTTGTAAAAAAATACCCATGATACTAGAGGGTTCCATCTTGTTCTTGTTACTGCTCAAACTAGCAGGGGACCTAAAGGGAGGATGCTAGGTCAAGATCAACAAATGGAGAATTAGCCCATTGTCACATCAACTAAGGCTTTCTTCTATTTATAGACTTTCATCGATGGGAGGAGACCCGGTATATTATGGAGTCACTGATGAAGGATAAGTCAATGAAAGGATGTGGAGTGACCCAAATAATCCCTTTCCTGGAAGAGTTGGAAAGATAGAGCTTGCTTGCTTTCTAAACAAGGTACAATGTCTTCTAGGGAAAGGAAGGGAGGATTTGAGGGTTAGGTTTATGGAATATGACTTATGAAGGAATTTCCCAATCCCTAAAATCCTTATTGAAATTGGTATCTCGGATGGTTCTTGAAGAATTGTCTTTTCAAAGGAACAGGGCCACACGGGACCAAGTGGACCCAGTCTAGGGTACGGGAGAAGAGTATGACAACTAATGATTATCCCTAACCTGGACAAGGTGTCGAAATGGATCAAAGAAAGAATATTCACTTCAAGGTTTGAATTGATCCAATAAGGTGCTAGCCTTTGGGGATGTTAGGGCAAAGTTTGATCCTGAAGCTAAGGCTTGGATTTTCTCACAACTCTACCATTGGAATGGCCTCAAATTTGGAGGAGGTCTTGAAGAAACACCAACGCAGGAGACCCTAAGAGATCAAAAAATTTGGATGGGTAGTTTGCCGGGAAAATGATGCCTTAGGTGACCCAACTTGGCTAGCCCTGGAAAAAGGTGAAAATATATGATTTTAGGTGACCAACTCTTGGTAGATCAGTGCCTTAGCCTTGGGAGAATGGAGTCTATGTTGAATATGAGTGAGGATATTTTGGTTCTTGCTCAAGGAGGTCTCAAGACTACTTCGCTAGCCCTCTGGGTCAAAGAGAAGCAATTTTGCAGCGTTTATACTTCGATGTAAAAAAGAGAAGGCTTATCAAGGTCAATTCGTTGTCCGAATTACCCCTAGGAAATTTCGTTCACATTACATGGCCCATACATGGAGAGATGCTATAATAGAGACAAAAATCCACAATTTAAAGCGGTAAATGCATGCAGCAATTAGCCCTAAAAATAGCGAAAATCTTAGTCCAATGTATATGATAAAGACAAGAATAACATTAAAAGCATGTACTTACATGTAAAAAAACATATCCAACCATCCACAATTTATAAGAGAGAAGCTCCAAGATAAGATAAACCAATATCCACACATCAAAATTCATCCATAAAGCTCCAATTCATCCTCTAGAAAAAGAGTGAAATTCTCAAGAGAGAGAAAAGATCTAATCCAAAGTGATAATGAGCAAATGAACTCGTCTCATTTGTATTTATACATAGATTAGGAGTTCGAATTAGCCTCCTTGGCCTACCTAAGCCCCAAAAATAAAATAATGTTCTAATAATCTAACTTTTGGTGACAAAACTGCCAAACTAGCTTATAAATGAAAGAATAAGCCTCTCAAGAGTTCAAATAATAATCTATGCATGTCGTAGGGCCCTCTAAAAGTCCTAATGAGGTCCATGGGTGCCATAATGAAGAGTAGGACCCTCAAAAGTGATGGACAAGGGGTTGGCCCCTTGTTCTCCAAACAATAAATTTGTGGCGGTCCTAATGGGTGCAGGGGCACAACAATAACCTCATGGGTCTCGAACTGAGTCAAAGATGTTTGTAGATTGTTTGCAAGCGCTTTGATGATGATGTAGGGGATGCCACATCGTCCTATAAGTCCTGGGTCAGCTTCCAAGTGCATGACACATTTGTGGAGTTGGTTGGGAAAAACATGAATCAAGTGCATCTTCCTCATCCAATGGGAGTATCTTGAGCATCTCTGACCATCCTCGGGGATCCATGGAGTGTTGTCTACTATTGTGGAGGCCCATGGCTCTCAACACACACCTTACATGTGCTAATGTAGCCCTTTGAAAGATAAGGACCCATATAGGGAGACCGAACCCAAGATCGAGACTATATGCAATCTTGCATAACATCCAATGTGTCCCCTAGCCTTCCAGTACAACAAGTCATTAGAGAAATCAAGTAAATGAGCTTACTAATCATTGACCACAAGTGGGGACTTCATAATGGCATGTCCTTCCATAATGGGCTTCGGGATGTGTCAATGTCTCCTAAATTCCAAATGGAGTTAACCAAGTATCCTATTAGGTGGTTTCCACTTCTAAAGGGGATAGTATGTTCAAGGTACATCCTTCAAAAGGTGGTGGCATCTGACAGATAGGTGAATGAAGTAGGGGATGAGAAGGAGCAGCGCTGGGTCACATGATGGGGTACAAGGGTCGCTAATAAGAGGGAAGCCCACACTTGGGTTTATCATGTATAGGAGGGAGTAATCATGGTACATGAGGTGCCCCGACCTTGATTTTTCCACCCTTCTTTATATGTCTTTTACCTTTTTATGATTTTCTTTGATTAACTTCTTGAGGCTCAACGAGTAAGAGCATCATGTATAAGATAGTAGTGAATATGGGTTCATCGCCCACCAGGGGTTGGGACAATCATGGGTTCTTTTATGATGAAGGAGGTTCATAGAACCTATAGAAACCAGGGTGATGGCCATGATGATGGGGTAGAGTTCATGTATTGGCTTTTCGCACGTGCTAAATGTGTTTGTCTTGACCATCTTTTAAATTTTGTGGTACATTTGTTGAATATGGCCAAATATGCTTTTATCTTTCTTTTTAGCTGCGTCACCCTCTGGGCATCATTCCAAGCCATGACCCAAGGTGTGGGCAAGGGGAAGGGGTGAGCTAACCCTATGTGGACCTAGTGGAGGAATTGGGAGAGATGATGAATGGGGTAATAATGAGTGGAAAGTGGGTAATGTAAGCAGATAAGGGAGTGGGACCACGCCACCAAAATCGAGGTTTCCCGTGAAATACCATCCCTAAAGCCAAATGGTCAGTAAAAGAGATCCCACAAGACTAGAATCTAAGGTTAATATCCAAAAGGGGTCTAGGGGACAAGAGCACAGACCTAACCCATTCTTTTCGTCAAATCCCCCCATTGATCGATGCCCATAAGTGTCCATGATAAACAAACTACAATACTCAATTACCAAATGACAAGGCATACCTTTAGGTTCGGGAGGCCCACCTTTAAACATATGATCATGGCAGATGGGCAAGGGGGACCACATCGCTGGCTCAGGTGGTGGAGAAATGGCACAATGAGCTAGTTGGTGGCTGCAAGGCGTTGTTCGCTGCTAGTTAAGGACCGTCTTGGAGAAAAAAATTATCCTAGAGATATCACCTACAAAATGGTGGGTAACATATGGCTCCAACAGGGACAAGATCTTTCGAAGAAGTGGACAAATCTACTCGAACGGGAGGTCAAGAGAACTCCAACAATCTCTTGGATATTGTAGACCTATCACCTGCACATACAATAGATGGAAAAACATGAGGCAACATGCTTTCGCAGTGTTTCATGATCACAAATGCTATATGTTACGCCATAAAATCAACAAGAAAATAAAACATGTAGATATGCATCTATCTACAACGAGAAATATCATATGACGTTTATTCTAATGCAAAAATCATCATGAGATGCATCCTACAAAATTTTTATTAAGTGTAATCATAAAGCCAATGGAACCAACATATCATCAAGTCAATATAAATATGCATGCCTATATGATTACTCATGCAACAAATCTCAAAGCGAATGCAAAGGATGTTGTGGGCGAGAAGTGGGAAAATATGATGCCCACACATGGATGATTATGTGAGCAGAAGGAAGAAAAGGATGTAATCTAGTCCATGAGATCTTCTCTTGCAACCAAAATATAGAGATGTCAACAACCAAGCTCATAAACTGTTGATGGATGGCAACCTCTAGCATATCGCTTTGACCATTATCCTTATTATTTACGTCATGGCTTATGGCCTCCATTGGGTGGAGGTCGACGAGATGGAGAAACACAAGTAGGTTGCACAAGATGATTACACTAGAGAGGGGAGACTATGGAGTAATCAAAACCCTGAGGGTGCGCCCAAGGAGGAAAAGTATAATTGATGAAGGGCTTCTCCTCGAGACTATACATGGGAGGGGGGAAGGGCTCATAGTTAATTGAGATCATATGAAGAAGGGTGAGGGAATCACTTGATGAAGACTCAATACGAAAAAGGGACAAAGAAGTATTGTATTCAACGGGTTGCGCTTTCCCAAACTCATAATCTAAAGGCTCAAGTGATTTGAACATAGAATCATATTCAGGAGAAGTGGGAGCCTTATCGATTTCCTTAGTATAAAAGATTGGGTCTATCTTAAAGGGAAAATTAATCACTTCCAATTGCCCCTCTTTATGCAAAGGAAAATGAAGATTCTCCTTCCCAAGGGTATCAATGGGTATGTTATCATAAATGGTGCCTACAGGGAAGGGATGACCAATCTCATCCTCATCCTCCTTTACGGTGTCGTAAATGGGAGCACAATCAAATTGAGGACCAGTAATTTCCCATTTCTCCTTTTCAATGTCATCTTCCAAGGGGCTAATGGGATCATCTTTCTCAAGGTTTTCAAAAGAGGATTCATTGAGAGTAATATCCTTGAGAAAGGTAAGGTTGGTCTCAATTTCACTTTCCATAAATTCATCCTTCCCAACACATGTGTCCTCAAAATCATCATTTTCATCATGTGGACCCAAGGAGGACTCGTCTTCTTGCTCATTACCTAGATTCTTAATGTCTTGATGATGCTCGATGAAGGCTTCCTCTTGGATGCTTAATGTAGGGTGTACTTGAAAATGTTCAAGAAAGCCATCAACGAACTCTTCAATAGATGAGATGCTCCTAGGTTCATGATCATGCAACCATGAGTTATGACCACTGAGAGATCCCATGAACAATAACATAAGGACATCTTGGTGGAAAACCTTCTCTCTTGAAGCATGTGCATTAAATCTTTCTACATGGTCAATTGCGGAGAGTGGATCACCATCAAACACGGGCAGACCACATAACATCCTTCCCGCGACATGATTAGGATGCTCAGGGATGCTGGTAATGTCAAGAGCGCGAAATTTATCAAAGAAAGACAACCTATTTGAGGTATACATGAAAAAAATGTAGGAGTCACCAAAATGAAGTTAAAGATGCCTAGAAAAATGCTTGCTTCACCCTACAAGCATTGAACTTAGAGTTCAATGAAGAACTAGGACTTTGTTCTTCCAATGCAGTCGCCAATAATGATATGTCCATATGTCTTATAGGGAACAAAACACATGTTTCGTTTCCCCGACAACAGCGCCAAAATGTTACCGCTCAAACTAGCAGGGGACCTAAAGGGAAGATGTTAGGCCAAAGGAAACAAATGGAGACTTAGCCTATTGTCACCTCAACTAAGGCTCCCTTCTATTTAAGGACTTTCACCAATGGGAGGAGACCTGGTATATTATGGAGTCATCAATGAAGGATAAGTCAATGAAAGGATGTGGAGTGACCCAAATAATCCTTTTTGCAGAAGAGTTGGAAAGAAGAGTTTGCTTGCTTTCTAAACAAGGTACAATGTCTTCTAGGGAAAGGAAGGGAGGATTTGAGGGTTAGGTTTATGGGATATGACTTATGAAGGAATTTATCAATCCCTAAAATCCTTAGTGAAATTGGTATCCCTTATGGTTCTTGAAGAATTGTTTTTTCAAAGGAACAGGACGAAGTGGACCCAGTCTAGGGTAGGGGAGAAGAGTATGGCAATTAATGGTTATCCCTAGGCTGGACAAGGTATGGAAATGGATCAAAGAAAGAATATTCACTTAAAGGTTTGAACTGAGCCAATAAGGTGCTAGCCTTTGGGGATGCTAGGGAAAAGTTTGATCATGAAGCTAGGGCTTGGCTTTTCTCACAACTCCAACGTCGGAATGGCCTCAAATTTGGAGGAGGTCTTGAGTAAACACCAACGCAGGAGACCCTAAGAGATCGAACTTTTTGGATGTGCAGTTTGCCGGGAAAATGATGCCCTAGGTGACCCAACTTGGCTAGACCTGGAAAAATGTGAAAATATATGATTTTAGGTGACCACCTCTTGGTAGATTAGTGCCTTAATCTTGGGAGAATGGAGTATATGTTGAGTATGAGTGAGGATCTTTTGGTTCTTCGTCAAGGAGGCTTCAAGACTCCTTTGCTAGCCTTTTAGGTCAAAGAGAAGCAATCTTGCAGATTTTATACTTCGATGTACAAAGAAGATGGTTTATCAAGGTCAATTCATTGTCAAAATTACCCCTAGGAAATTCCATTCACATTACATGGCCCATACATTGAGAGATGCTATAATAGAGACAAAATTCCACAATTTAAACGATAAATGCTTGCAGCAATTAGCCCTAAAAATAGCGAAAATCCAATTCCAATGTATATAATAAAGTAAGACACGAATAACATTAAAAGCATGTACTTACATGTAACAGAATATATTCAACCATCCACAATTGACAAGAGAGAAGCCCCAAGATAAGATAGACCAATATACACACATCAAAATTCATCCATAAAGCTCTAATTCATCCTCTAGAAAAAAGTGTGAAATTCTGAAGACAGAGAAAAGATCAAATCCAAAGTGATAATGAGAAAATGAACTCATCTCACTTGTATTTATACAAAAAATAGAAGTTCGAATTAGCCTCCTTGGCCTACATATGCCCCAAAAATAAAATAATATTATAATAATCTAACTTTTGGTGACAAGCCCACCAAACTGGCTCATAAATGAAAGAATAAGCCTCTCAAGACGTCAAATAATAATTTATGCATGGTGTAGGACCCTCTAAGACTCTGAATGAGGTCAATGGGTGCCATAATGAAGAGTAGGACCCTCAAAAGTGATGGACAAGGGGTTGGCCCCTTGTTCTCCAAGCAATAAACCTGTGGTGCTCCCAATGGGTGTGGGGGCACAATAATAACCTCATGGGTCTCCAACTGAGTCGAAGATGCATGTAGATCGTCGCAAGGGCTTTGATGATGATGTAGGGGATGCCACATCATCTTACAAGCCCTAGGTCAACTTCCAAGTGCATGATACATTTGTGGGGTCGACTAGGCAAAACATGAACCAAGTGCATCTTCCTCGTCTAATGGGAGTATCTCAAGCATCTCTGACCATCCTCAAAGATCCATGGAGTGTTGTCTACTGCTATGGAGGCACATGGCTCTCAACACACACCCTACATGTGCCAATGGAGCCCTCTGAAAGATTAGGACCTCGTATAGAGAGACCAAACCCAAGATGGAGACCATCTACAATCCTACATAAGATCCAATGTGTCCCCTAGCCTTCTAATACAACAAGTCATTAGAGAAATCGAGTAAATGAACTTACCAATCATTGACCACCGAGAAATCGAGTAAATGAGCTTACCAATTATTGACCACAGGTGGGGACTTCATAATGGCATGTCTTTCCATAATGGGCTTCGGATGTGCCAATGTCTCATAAATTCCAAATGGGGTAAACGAAGTATCCTATTAACTGGTTTCTACTTCTAAAGGGGTTAATATGTTCAAGGTACATCCTTCAAAAGGTGGTGGCATGTGACAGATAGGTGTATGAAGTAGGGGATGAGAAGGGGCAGCCCTGGGTCACATGTTGGAGTACAAAGGTAGCTAATAAGAGGGAATCCCGCACTTGGGTTTATAATGTATAGGAGAGAGAAATCGTGGTACTTGAGGTGCCCCGACCTTGATTTTTCCACCCTTCTTTATATGCCTTTTGTTTTTTTATGATTTTTTTTTATTAACTGCTTGGGGCTCAAGGGAAAAGAGCATGATGTATAATATATAACATTGAATACCCATTTTCAAGTTGAGGCGGTTCATTACCCACCAGGGGTTGGGACAATCATGGGTTCCTTTATGATGAAGGAGGTTCATTGAACCTGTAGGAACCGGGGTGATGGCCATGATGATGGGGTAGAACTCATGTATTGACTTTTGCTCACATGCTAAATGTGTTTGTCCCGACCATCTTTTGCATTTTGTGGTACATTTTCCTGTTGAATATGGTCAAATATGCTTTTATCTTTCTTTTTAGTTGTATCAACCTCCGAGCATCATTCCAAGCCATGACCCAAGGTGTGGGCAAGGGGAAGGGGTGAGCTAACCCTATGTGGAACCAGTGGAGGAATGTGGACCCAGGTGGGAGAGATGATGAATGGGGTAATAATGAGTGGAAAGGGAGTAACAAAAGCGGATAAGGGAGCACGACCATGCCACCAAAATCGGGGTTTCCCATGAAATACCATCCCTAAAGCCAAATGGTCAGTAAAAGAGATCCCACAAGACTAGAATACAAGGTTAATATCCAAAAGGGGTCTAGGGGACAAGAGCACAGACCTAACCCATTCTTTCTGCCAAATCCCCCCATTAATCCATGCCCATAAGTGTCCATGATAAGCAAACTACAATACTCAATTACCAAATGACAAGGCATACCTTTAGGTTCAGGAGGCCCACCTTCAAACATACGATCATGGCAGATAGGTGAAGAACCACATGGCTGGTTCAGGTGGCGGAGAAATGGCACAATGACCTAGCTGGTGGCTGCAAGGGGCTGCTGACTGGCAACCAAGGATTATTTTGGAGAAAAAAAAAAATCCTAGGGAAATCACTGACAAAATGGTGGGTAACAAGTCCTCTTCTCATTAGGTAGACTAGGTGAGGGGAAGTGATTTATCGCCCCAAACGAACAATAGACAAAACCTTCTCTTAGAGTCTCAGACACACTTCCAACAACCAAGCAAAGGCGTATGCCTTGCCCCAAGGAATCTCTATAGTGGTCTTACTTCATATTGGCAATCTAGTTATAATAGGGGACTCCAAAAACACCATAGGGCACCTGTATTATCGCGGTTCCCCACTTAACCCTCAGCTACATACAATATTTTGGTGAATATGATCAGGATTGAAATCCCTCTTGAAGGTAAGTTATTTTCATGTTCTCCACTCCAACAACTCTGCAACAAAGGAATTGGCTACCCAGTGAGTGGGGCACTACCCTAGAACCCTACAAATTAACTCAAGAGTGTCATTTTGACCAATTCCTTGATGACTAATTTTAGGGGTGTTCAAAAAGTGTATACAATATCATTTTCTTGGTTTTATATAGTTAAGTATAGTTATAAAATAGATGATTTGGATATAAACCATGATGATGTTTTGCCTAAAATTAATGTAACAACACTATGTTGATCTCTAAATAACTTTGTTGTCCCCCATGCACAAATTTTGCTTAATATAATTTCCTAGTTACTGTTAAAAAAATGCGTTACCTTAAGTTTGTAATCGGTAAAGCTTCCTTTGGTCTTGTCCTTCAAACTTTTGTGGCAACATCTAATCATAATGCAAACCAAAATATCAAATGCTTCCATCCAAAGACTCATGAGTATATCCATTTCATGGATCATGGTCATTACAATCTCGATGATGGATTGATTCTCCCTCTACAAACCCATTCTATTGTAGGTTACAAGGCACTATCAACTCCCTCTTTATTCCTACATACTTGCAATATGCATCAAACTTTTTGGTGTACTCCCCTCCAATGTCAGGGCTCAACACTTTGATCTTCCTACTTATCTAATTCTCAACCAAGGCCTTGAAGTCTATGAACTTGTTGAATACTTCATCCTTAGCCTTCAAAAAATAAATATGAGTTTTACATGAGAAATCATCAATAAAAGAAACATAATAAAAACTAATTGTTATTGAGAAAGTGGACATAGGTCCACACACATCAAAATGAATCAAGTCAAGAATCTCTCTTAAATTTTGCTCATTGGATGGAAACACAACTCTTAAATGTTTCTCGAGTGCACATCCCTTGCAAACTCTAGTCTTCTAAATCTTGAACTCTAACAATCCTTGCATCACATCCTTCAAGATTGGAAGGACTCTATAGAGCAAGTGGCCAAAAATTGATATGCCAAAACTCACGCAACTTGTCATTGCCATGCATTAGAGTTCCATGCTTCATAGGATGAAGAAGGAGCCTATTGAGGCCTCCTTCTCACACACCTCTAGATAAAACCTCTGGAAAATCATGGTTGCAATCTCTAATGGTGCATTTCAATCATTAAATTCAACTACGCATTCCCTATTTTTTATCCGTGAAACTAAAAGGAGATTTTCTTTCAAACCAAGAGCAAAAGGATCATTGGTCAATTCAAGAGCATACATTTGGAAATAGATGGTTCTCATTTCAATCAGTGGGTAAGTAGCTTCACCACCTAACTCCACTTGCATACCTCCCTCTCGCTCCCGAAACTTGCTAAAGGTCTTCTGGTTAAAGGTCATGTGCCTAAATGCACCACTATCCACTTACCAACCAACATTAGAAGTGGTATTGGTGGACAAACAAGGAACAAGGAAGAAGGATGCCTCCAAATTGGATGCCAACTCATTTATTGCAACTTATACACTCCCTGCAAACTATTTTTGTTGTTGATTCCCTTCTTCTCTATAAATTGACTCACATATTGTTCCTTCTTGTGACATTTGAAAGATGTCAAGTGGCCCTTTGTGACATGATGGGAAGAACATATTTGTTCCTTCCTTTCCCTCTTTCGTCCTCATTTCTCTCCACCTTTCTTCATCTTCTTGATGATTGTTGGGATTTGCATTTCCTCAAATCTGGCTACTAAGGTATCTTACCTTGTTCTTTCTTGGATGAAATTGTCTCAAAACTTCTAAAATGTGGGTGTGTTCGTGTTCAGAAATACCTTACATAAAGGTTTCCTATGATGGTGAGAACCAATTCTATGTAATAGGCACTAGCTCTTCATCTTCGACCCTCATACCAATAACAAAGAGTTGGTCTCTAAGTTCAATGATCTTCGTCAAGTAGCTAGATACAATGTTTGTATTGCTCATATGCAGATGAGTGTGCCTATTCTCCAGCAACAAGTTCTAGGACATTTTGACACTTTGAAATATCCCATACATCACCTTTGTCAACTTCCCTTCCCTGTAATGTGAAGGATCAAATTGCCCTAAACATAATCCAAAAGATTATTTTCACCTTGGCTACTATATTGTCGGACTGAATTTGTTCTTGGATGAAAATATCTCAAAGCTTCTAAAATGTGGGTGTGCTCATGTGCACAGATACCTTACATAAAGGTTTCCTATGATGGTGACAACCCATTCTATGTAATAAGCACTAGCTCTTTATCTTTGACCTTCATACCAATATCAAAGAGTTGATCTCTAAGCTCAATGATCTTCATCAAGTAGCTAGATGCAATGTTTGTATTGCTCATATGCATATGAGTGAGTTTATTCTTCAACGGTAAATTTTGGGGCACTTTGAAATGCCCCATACATCATCTTTGTTGACTTCTCTTCCTTGTAATGTGAAGGATCAAATGGCGCTTCACATAATCCAAATGATTCTTTTCAACTTGGCTACTATCTTGGGATCGATGGGTACTTTGGTTTTCCCTTTGACTATGCTCCCTAATTTCAACTCATCCATCTGTTGATTTGGGGTAGCATCGGATGTGCTCTAGCCACGAAAATTGGTGGAGAGGCACATGAGATCTCCAATACCCATAAATGGTTTGGGCAGATTCTAAATAGTTTGGGAGATATTAAAATAATTAATATTTTTAATGGAGTCCCTAAGTCTAAACTTAGGGAAAATAAAATATTAATGTGAATTAATATAAAATTGTGTTAGAATGGTCCAAAAGTCATGGATCAAGCCAGATCTAATCTTAGCCATTGATTAGGGACTTAATCTCAGCCATTGATTTTTCAACGAGAAAAGTATAAGAAGAGGCTTGAGGATCACTTGGAGAACACATTGAGGGAGACCAGTTAGTTCAATTTCTGGAGCGGGGTTAGCTGAGAAATTGAACCAGTGGTCTGGTGAGCAGTCAAGAGGCAACAAGTACAGAGCAGAGAGGTGAGATTAGCCACTGGAGATCAGCGCTAAGGCAGGAGAGGCAGATGTAGGGCTTTTCAGGCAGACACAAAGGAAGCAAAAGACTGCGCAGTCACTAGCTGGGCTTGCATGGGTGACGCAGAGAGGCCCAGGGCTGACGCAATGAAGTAGGGGTTGATGCAGAGGGTTTGAGAGCCACGCAGAGGTTAACCAGGTTGACACTGGGATTGGGAGAAGTGCTGGAGAATTATTTCTCTATGTGGGTAAGCCAGTTTGGCACCCTGTTGTACTAAAGAATTGCTGAATAATAAAATCCTCCCTTGTTGCACCGGTTTTCCCACATTAAGTTTTTCCGGGGACTGTTGTCCAAAATATCTGTGTCAATGTGTTAATGCTTGTGCATATGTTTGTTTCTGTATTACAGTGTGATATCTGCAGCAGTATTTATTTTAATGTTTATTGAAGTAATCTCATAAATAACTTATTATGGAATAAGTAGGAAAAATAAATCAGTGGCTGCAGTGATAGAATTTTCACATCGTCAACATCTACAATATAAACTTCCATGGATTAAAGTTAGAAGCTCCCTCTAGTCAGTCACACCGTCAAAGACCTAACATGGAAGCCATTCCAACAACTCCTTCAATGAAGTTTAGACAAAACAGATCCGCCATAAAACAAACAACCAATACTACTGGTTCAAATTACCCCTCATAGGCATCAACAAAATAGTAGCCTCTCTTACGCATGAAGCAAATCCAATCACTTATATATATATATATATACATAGACCAAGAGAAGAGGTTGTTACAAAACCCACTAGCATAGCCAAGTGGTGCCCCATCTATGAAATAGTACTAAACCTAGAATAGTATTCCCTCACCCCTAACTAATGTGTCCTCCATCATGCATAACTCCTCAAGAGTGTGCCTTATAATAAGGGAATCTCTCCCTACATAGCAAATATAACCCCAAAATGAATGCTTCTACCATAGCATGTGTCATCTCCAAAGTAAATGTACCCATGAATAGAAGATGGTCCCTACTCCACAAGGTGCAACTCCCAACACTCAATTCACCTCAAGCAAATGAAACTCCTAAACTAATGCACCCCACCTTGTGTTAAAGTTACATGAAAAAATATTCATGGTATCAGCTCATCCTCATGAATTTATCTTTTACAAATGTGCCCTACCTTCAGCCAAATAATCTTGAGCTTCTAGAGGTGAATGAAAAACTAGCTTGAAGCAACAAAGTAAACAAACACATTTTACTGTCGTCATGATTCATGTCCCATGCATAATCCATGTTGAAAATAGTAGCGAGTAAGGTCTTCTTTGACTTGTGCCTTAGTCAAAGAGACCACAAGCAGTCTTTCCTTAGCATGCACAAGTTCCTATAAGTTAGGATGAGTTCCTATAAATTAGGACGAGTCATGGAGCAGTTTGACTTAAGCGCAGGAGTTGGAGGCTCAGTTCATTTGTCTCCTAGTGCGAGTTATCTTTGGAAAAGGACAAGCAAGTGAGCTTCAGTTTCTATTTGAGGCAGGATGAGTTACATGAGTCAGTTAGACTTAGTTAACTTAGCAATCACAAGTCCAAGTTCCCAAAATAAACTTGCCAGATTTAGCTGATGTGAATTGCTTATAAGGAGGACGAAGGCACAGAATTGGATCATTGTTTTTGTGAGCACAAGGTTGTGAGACAAGACAATAGAGAGCATGAGTTTGTGTGAAGGAGCTTGTGAGAGGAAGAGCGTACTAAGGAGAAGCTTGTGCACAGTTGATAGAAGGCAATTTCCTTGAGATTTGCGCTAGGAAATAGGGAGCAGGATCAGGGATACTTGCAAAGTATTTCAAGCTTAAGTCAAGCAGGGAGAACAAGGTTGTTTTCTATTGAAACAGGATTGTATTGTAAGAGATCTATTGCTCAAAACTCTATCAATAAAATTCTCAAACAAGCAGAGGGTTTTCCCAATTGGGTTCCCTAGAAAATTGTGTTTTTTGCTATCGTGTGACTGTGTTTTATTTCTGTTCTATTCCGCTGCAAATTGGTAGAGAAATTGTGTGTCTTGGTGCAACGATTAGTTTCAGATTTGTTCACTACAGCAGTAGCAGAATTTCAAGGAAATTTTACAATCCAAAATCTGCATATTACTCACATGCAGAGGGCAACATGCTAAAAATAAATCTGGAGGCACCTGCTCAAAATAGTATTGAATCTGCTCAAACCTATCCATCTGTGAACTGATAAAAACATGATATGTCCTCAGGATGTACATGCTATGAATCACCTATGAGAAACCTATCTAATCCTCAACCCTTGAGATACAAAAGATGCGATCATGTGATAAGTCTGGTTTAGCACTCATGAACCAACAATGCAAAACAGTGAACTCTTTAATTCCAAGTGCACTCCATAAAACTTATGAACCATTACTGCTAAATGCCCAATACGAATTTTGAGGAAATTTATTTTGGGTGTTTACATGGCTTATATGCAGCAATCTAATTATAAATCTGCAGAGACAAATTACCGATGCCTTATTTAAATCTTTGATCTATTTTTTTTCAGTTTTTTAGTAAATTATTGGCCATGGCTGAGATTTATTTCATTCTATGAATGCAGAAAAGCTTTTTCCATTGAACCAGACAACAGCAAAATGAGCAAGCTTGATGTTTAATGCAAGAAGAAAAGGTTGCTGAAGCAAAATTGACTCGACAAAGTGTAAAGCACGCATCTTCAAATGGTCCATGCGGGAACTGATTCTCACTTGAAGTCCTAAGAAAGGTCACAGGGGATGCTCAAAGAGGTTGAAGCTACAGCAATAAACCAGGGAAAAACTCTTGTTGAATGCCTCAAGCCCTCTATGGGGCAATCCTTGCAACGCCCATGGAGGCATTCTACATCTATCTAGTGCAACATGAGAAGCCTAATCTTGATTTCGGAGATCGGGGGATTACAACTTTCGACGCAACATCTGGGTTTGGACCTTCACAGCAGAACTTCTTGTTGGCCTCTGACAAAAATTCCCAAATCTCCATGTTTGGCAATGCCCTGATAAAAGACAAGACAGAGGAAGATGGTTCTGGGAATTAAAAAAAATATAAACATCATCAGCTGTGTATCAGCTTCTTCTCAGGGTTAGGCTACAATTGGATTTCCTCAAAATAATCAAACTCAATATAGAAATGCAGAAGTCTTGAGGCAGTTTACTTGAACAAAAATTCCAGTGTGAATTATTCAGCATTTCTCCCTTTGAATTCTTCCTGTACAAAACAATCAGGTTTGAATAGTGCAGCTGCTCCTTTTTCCTCAAATATGCCAATCAGAGGGACAGGCAATCTATTTTTTTTTTATGGGTTAGGATCAAAAGCAGGTGTTTATGATCCCATTGGCATTATCTCTATTAGAGTTATGAGAAAGTCAGAAAACACAAATCCAGTGTACCAAAAGAGAGGTTTTGGGTTCCATTGGCCATGGCTCTACTAGACACAACAAAGAAGTCAAATCCCTTGATTTTGTTTCTGGCGGGGATGCAATATCATCCCCACTGATCAAAATGAATATATAATATAAACAATATATAGTAAAAATCATTATTTAATGGCACAGAAACACACCCAATTCCTCTGTAAACTAAACCAAAGCTATATGATGTCAATGTGGGCAATCTCTGAGAATTCTGTGAGCTTGTTAATTTGGAGATTGCTCATGACCTAATTTTATAAGGAGACTTTCAGTCCTAGCACTGGGAAAGACTGTGCCTAAAGCTTTGGCTCTTTCCCAATAAAGTGTTATGAATAAAATATATATAAAATTAATAATATAAAATATAAATAATGATGATAATTGTAATAATGATTAATTAATTAGTAATTAGTATTGAAGAGGTGTGTCTAATGGGCCATGACCTTCCATGAAGAGGCACCGGCTTAGGTATATAAGCAGGCTTCATTTGTAACAATCTCATATCTTTGTACATTCAATAATTCTTATATAATATATGTTACTTATCCTACAATGGATACTTACATATACCAGATATTCTGAGTATTCCACTTTGTATACGAACTTTGTTTGTTACATTGGTATCAGAGTTGTTCAATCCTCTGGCCGCTCAACTACAGCAGAGCGCCAGTGTGATCTGCCCTTTGGCCAACAACTTCATTGCCGTCGCAATTCAAAGCATTTCGCTACACAAGTAATTGGAGGTTCTCCATTTCACAATCAGGCCTTTGGCCATAAAATTATTTAAAAATAAAAGGGTAAAAAAATAGAATATATTTTTATACTCTCAAAGTCCATATTAAAAGGAAAAATGAATATTTTAAAAGTATTAAAAGTAATTTAAAAATAACCACAAGTTCAACCCAAGTAAAAAGAATGAAGTCCAAGGGAGGTTGGAGCAGGAGGGGTGCTTTTTAACCTCGAAGAAAAATCTGAAATAAAGTTCGCTTGGGGACTTGAGAAAGCCTTGAACAATCAAGCTGAAGCGCTCTCACTCTGGCAAGGCCTAAAGATTAGCATCTCTAAAGGCATCAGGAAATTGATCATTGTAGGTGACTCAATGGTGGTAATTCAAAATGCATAAGACTTTCTAGGAATGAGTTCCTTCTTGACTCAGAAACTTCTCCCTTGATCATAAGGATAATGTATCTTCTCAGAAAATTAGAAGATTACAAAATTTTTCATGTCAAAAGAGCAAATAATCATATGGCAGATCTCCAAGCCAACAAGGGAGTGGAATTAGAACAAGGAATTTTACTCATTGATCATCATAGTGTCATATGTCACGTTCCTTAAATGAGATATTAAACATAATCCTAATGGATCACAGCTGGAGCATGGGAATTAACAAGGATCAGCGGTCAATTAAATATGATAATATCATGAGGATTTGAAGGAGTTCCTCGGGAGAGGACAACGATAGTTGGGCATTTAAGAATAGGTGGGCGCGGGGGAGTAAGGTAGCCATGTTACAAGACAAGTGGGCTCATTTCCCTTGGTTAATAAATGGGACTTCAGGTGAGTGTAGTCTCAGTACCATCGTGGTTTGATTCGATAGGAAATTGGCGGTGATAGAGATGGCAGAAGGTGGCTTGGCTATGTTGCAGATAGGAAATGCATTTAAGCTTGATAAGATGGGAGTAAAATTTGATAAGGAGCAGGCGATTATTTATAGTAGTTGGTTGAAGCAACTCAATCATCGAATTATTCTTGTGCAGGGGAGGATAGCGAAAAAGATGGCCTTTGCGAGTAATAATGGAAGTGGGAACGATGCAGAGGAACTCGGGCGCAATGGGAGTGTGGCAGAAATGTTAGACAATTCAAGCAAGCAAGTTATTAAGGATATAGTCAAGGAGATTCATGAAAACATGGCAGTTGTGTTTTCCCATCTGTCTGGTTTAGGGAAGGACATGGAGCTGATACAAAAGGCGATGGAACACCTGAACACTGGTATGGTGAATTTGAAACACAAAGTGGATAACATCGAATTGCAAGTTGAAACGGCTGCCATGAGGGCTCTGAAGGAGGTATTCGGGTTATGTGATGGCTTCGCTCCAATGGCAAAGGGAAATGCAGTTGCTGCGAATCGAGAGTTGGAACTTGTTGTTGGGAGGAATGTGGAACTGGGCATGCCATCTGAGGCGGCTTAGGAGGAATCTGAACCTGGAAGTTGCAGTAGCTGTCATTTTTTAATCTCATGTTTTGTCGGATAGTAAAGTACTGTGGGGTTTTCTGGAAAATCTATAGTTTGAAAGATGTAAAGAAAATATATAGGAATAAAATTGGTAGCAATAGGGTCTCTATGTTTATGTATCTGCAAAAATCTGAGACAAATCTCTCCTTGATTGTAAGGGACCTAGCCCGTTTCCAGTTTTGTTAAAGAAAGATGCTAGCCATTCCTTTAAAAAAAAAAATGAAGTCTAACTCAGAAATGAAGGAAGATTTCTAGAAACTCCATTTAACTATGCTTCAGTGCTATTTAGAATTAAGGGAACTCTGGCAGGAAAAGATGTTACTATTTCTATCTCTTCCGCTGAAAATAAAAATTATATAAATCCTAGAATTGCAAACCAATTGGTAATTCTTGAGTCAAATATTATCGAAAAATTAGAGTTCTTGGACAAAAAACAATATGAAATAACTGATTTACAATTAAACATTGGGGATTATACATTTATATCGCAATTCTCTGTTCGAACCCTATCAAACAATCAAGGTGACATTATTTTGGGTTCACGATGGATGGAAACATTAGGATCCTTCATCCTAATTACAAAAAAAAAATGGCATTTTCATACAAAAAGAAAAAAATAACATTACAGGATGTTACACTGAAGTCAAATTCAGTAACACAAGAAGACATACAAGCTATGAAACCAGATTCGCTGAAAGGAGGCTACATGTTTGAATCCCACAAATTGGACACGATTCGTTGGGGATTCGAATCCTAGAATGGGATACGTCGTGTCCTAACGAGACACTTACAAATCCCATACGTGTCCCGTTAGGAAACAACGTGTACCGATTTTGGGATTTGAATCCCCAAAAAATGAAACCCGCGGGCATAAAAAGGCACTGTTCTTTCAGTCTTTTACCATTTCTCTCTTTCAGTTTTGCATACATTGAGCTGTGGGCAAGGAGCTAAGGGTTTGGAGCAAGGAGCTAAGGGTGTGGAGCGTTCAGCGAGGAGATTCAAGCACCAAGTAAGTGCATTTCATCTCTATTTTTTTACATTTCTATTACAGCAGATTGTATATGAATTTTTTTTACAAATTTGTGCATGTTTTATTTATTTTTTTTACAGTATTCATGGCTCAATGAAGGGCAACAGTTAGGGGGCAAAGGAAGAGGAAGAATGTCTCCATTGGAGATGCCCCTCCTCCCCCAATATCATCAGAGTTTGCTGCAAGTAATGCTGAGGGAAGAGGAGGACCTAAAAACAGCATTGAAAAATATCCCTTGTGGAAATATGTCACAAGAGAGGATGGGACAAGCACCAAGGGGAAGGGAGGAGGCAATGTGCAATGGAGATGCAACTTTTGCCACATTTCTTTCAAAAGCACATATTACCGTGTGAAAGGCCATTTGTTGGCTTTACCAGGGTGTGGAATTGGAGCTTGTAAAGTTATTCCTT
This sequence comes from Pinus tabuliformis, assembly GCA_031772625.1. Lineage (NCBI taxonomy): Eukaryota > Viridiplantae > Streptophyta > Pinopsida > Pinales > Pinaceae > Pinus > Pinus tabuliformis. The sequence goes on from CM062816.1 coordinate 1,870,996,615, forward strand.
TACAAAAGAGGAAAGAAACGGAAAAGGAGTTCATTGTTGGTATGGAAAATGTGGCTGCAAAATCAAGAAAAACCAAGAATGAAGACCCCCTTCCATTTTTGAGGAAAGGCACCACCAAATTTCCATTTGAGAGTTCTATTGGGGGACAAGCAACAAAAAGAAGAGCAATTACACTTGGTCCAATGGACAAGATTTTTCAAAAAGAGAAACGGGAAGAACTTGATCTCACCATTGCCTTCTTATTCTATCAAAACTTCATATCATTTAATGTTGCACGCTCACCTCTATTTATTGAGATGTGTCGAGCTCTAACTCATGGGTCTCCATCATGGTATGTGCCTCCTGGTTCAGAGAAGCTTAGAACCACATTGTTGACAAAGGCAAAAAAAGAGGTGCAAAAAAAGCTTGAGCCTATTAAAGCATCATGGCCAACATCTGGGGTTAGCATTGTTTCTGATGGATAGACAGATCTAACACGACACTCAATCATCAACTTCATGGTGTCTTCCTTGAATGGTCCAGTTTTCTTGAAAGTGGTGGATACACTTGGAGAATACAAGGATGCACAATTATGGGTGAGTTATTTATTAAAGTTATTGAAGATGTAGGTGTTGATTTTTGTGTGCAAATCATTACAGATAATGCACCTGTTTGCAAGGCTGCTGGCATGATTGTGGAAGCTAAATATCCATAAGTGTTTTGGACACCTTGTATTGTCCATTCATTGAACTTAGCACTGATATCCATTCTTCTGATGTGCTTTGGATTGGTAACATTATTGAGGATGCACGACACATCCGTAACTTTGTGCAAAATCACACAAATGCCCTCACTATCTACAAGGAGTACAGCAATCTATCATTGTTGAAGATTGTTGATACACGGTTTGCCTCTTCATTCATGATGTTGAAGAGGTTGAGGGAGGTCAAGATCGCTCTTGGGGCCATGGTTATTTCTGAGTTTTGGTCTTTTTGGAGAAAGACAGATCAAGTAGCCTCTAAAAGAGTGAAGGACACAGTGCTAGATGATGCTTCGTGGGAGAGGGTAGATCTAATTATTCAGATCATGGACCCTATCATTTCTTTGCTTCGATTTGCAGATACAGACAAACCCATCCTAGGAAAGGTTTATGGGGGATGGGATTCCATGATTGAGTCTGTGATGAGCATTATTCTACAAAGTGAGTGCCCCGAGTATGAGACATCACCAAAGGCCTTCTGTGGTACTATACAGGGTATTCTTGTCAACAGATGGGACAAGAATTGCACACCTTTACATTGTTTGGCTCACTCATTAAACCCAAATTACTACAGCCATGAGTGGCTGAATGGTGGACCTTCCCGCAGATTCCCTCCTCACATGGATGGTGAAATCTCACACGGGAGGAAAGATGCATTCAAGCGAGTTTTCTAGGATAGAGCATCCCTTGATGAGGTGGAGGATGCCTTTGCAGAGTTTTCCACTGGCACTGGTCGATTTGAAGGATATGATGTGATTAGAGACAGGGAGGCTAAGAAGCCCTATTCTTGGTCGGCAAATCATGGGGCAACAAGCCCTCCTCTTCAGCAGTTAGCCATGAGGCTCCTCTCTCAGGTGACTTCATCCTCTTGTTGCAAGAGGAATTGGAGCACATATGGGAATTTGTATAGTGTGAAGAAGAGCAGGCTTGAGTAGTCCAGGGCAGAGACAATGGTGTACGTGCACACCAACCTTCGTCTTATTTACAGGCAGAGGGAAGAGTGGTTGAGGGGAAAGACAAAGATGTGCGATGTCTTTCCTAATGATATGGGTCTGGACAGCAGTGTTGAGTTGGCATTGGCCAACATGGATCTCAATGATCCGGTGCTAGAGCCTATTAGATTTGATGACGGTGATATTTTCGAGAGGTCATCCTCCACACCAGCAGATGCAGAGGCGACTATGGATACAGGGCAGGAGGACGATGCAGAGGAGATCAGTGGTGACCATGATGATGAGGACATTGATGCTGATTCTGATGATGACTATGAGGATCGTTGACTCATGAGTCATGGGCTACCTATTGCCTTAGGCTTGTATACCTGTAGTTGTTTTATATTTTCTATTTCTATTTGCCATTGCACTACCTATGTAACACATTTTGATTTGATGAGTTAATCAAAAAACTATAGTTGTCAGTGTCTTTATCTTACTATCTTGTAACTGTAAGCTGTCTTTCATTTATGAATCATGATTTATCATTTTATGTTACATGTATTTGAATTTGGTATGTACTATACATGCTAATTGCTATAATGTTACTATTACTTACTTTGTAAACAATAAAACTAACATCTAGATGATCTATGTTTGAAATCAATGAATTTGTATCATTAATGAGAATTTGTGTAAGAAATACCTAGTTTTTAATATATATATATATATATAAAATAAAATAATATATAACGAATCCTACGTGTCCTGTTCCAGGGGGTCAACGTGTCCGAATCCGACTCTCGAATCCCCGTATCCTACGAATCCCGAATCCCCGTGTCAAGTGACTTAGCATACAAGATATTTTAAAAGTGATTTTTCAAGAAGGTAAAAAAAGTCCTACAAAATATGTAAAGAAAAATTGACAAAATCACTGCTAATAGAAATGAAGTTTCTCGACTTAAAGACCATAGTGAAAAATTATTAAATGCAAATTAAGAAGCTTAAGAAGGACAAGAAGTCACTAAAATACAAGTTAGAACAATGCATTCAAGAGAAAGTATCAAAGTCTCCAATTGTAACAGTTCCAGTTGAAGATAAAGGAACGAATAGTGATCCAATGAATATCACAACTCAAAAAGAGGATAAACCAGTTGGAAGACATACTCAGAAATCGCAGTTCAAGTAACGAAATTTCAAGCGAAAATCCAAAAATAAACCACACAACTTCCATAGCTAAAGGGAATTAGATACTTCAAGTAAATCAAGAAAACGACACACATAAGATAAAGGAAAATCAAATCTCCAGTACTCTTTATCGGCATTCAAACCACAAGGGCAGACATCCCAATCAATTTGCGTATCTGTATCACTCAAAACAAAAACAACAAACTCCTATATTGAAGAATAATGATGTCAGCACAATCTAGACTAATGATAACAAATTATCCCAGCTATCAAGTAATTGCGAAGTTCCACAGAAGATTAATTTAGGATGGTCTGATTCCTTCTCAGTGCAACCGTTTTGTTGATCACTTAGAGGATTCTATCATCTTGTATCAACGAAGATGACTACTCAGAGAATTCTTAAAAGATGCAAACAAATTACAAGATAGAAAACAGATGATATGCCTTGTCAACAATAAGCTTTGAGGACAAAACTTTTTGAAGAAGAAGACAATGTTATGAATAATTATAATAATGATTAATTAATTAGTAATTAGTACTGAAGAGGCATGTCTAATGGGACATGATCTTCCATGAAGAGGCACCGACCTAGGTATATAAGCAGGCCTCATTTGTAACAATCTCATATCTTTGTACATTCAACAATTCTTATATAATATATATTACTTATCCTACATTAGATCTTTACATATACTAGATGTTCTGATTATTCCGCTTTGTATAAGAATTTTTTTCGTTACATGAAGATACTTTTGAATTGTCTCTGTCGGTGTCTTCAGTATGTCTCCAAAGAAAACAGTTCAAGGAGTCATATAATGTAATAAATGAAGCCGAAAATTGATGATGTTTTCTGGAGTAAACTCTTCTTCAAAAAATCTTTCAGCTTCACCAAGCACAGGGATTTTCACTCTAATAATCATCTGGTTGCCCTACAATTGTAGCTTCAGGTACATCTGGATGAGCATAGACAACAATCCCAACTTCAATGCTGCTAACATTCTCACTTCCTGAGATAATAACGTCTTTTGATCTATCCTTGTGTTCAAGGTAGCCATCAGGATGAATGACTCCTAAATCACCCGTGTGTAGCAATCCACTTTCAAATGCTTTGGTTGTAGCTTTGGCAGCTACACTAATTCCTTGAAAGTTGAAACAGTGGACGCAAGATGATTGTAAGACCATGAGATTTATCAATAATAGGAACAGTAATAGGATGGCTATTCATGGCCAGCCAGATTTTGTAAATGGCAATTTGAAAGGATGCAATTCAAATGTAAAATAATAAGACTGCATTAAACAGAATTAGACTAGCACTTGAGTCTTTGACCAGAATTTCATACGGATCAACTGAAGCTACTGAAGCCATGTATATTCAAGGTATCATCACGTCTTAAGAATGCTATCCAATCATGCCTTAAGAATGATTCTTCATAATACATCTAGTTCTACCAGTTCCAGATTGGCTGCTGAAGGCTGCTGTTCACATTTTCCAAAAATGGATCTGAATCTGCTTCTTGGTAAATACATGCAGATAATACTTAGAGAAATGTTGGTTAATTCAACAAGATTGACAGCCTGAGGACACGTAGTCAATATTAAAGCTTGATGAATCAAACTCTCACCTTTCTTTGCTCCATTCCAGCTCAAATCCCCATTGGACTTCACTAATAGACTTCTTGCTTTTTCCTATAATTTGGTTTGCTTGGAATGCAAATGATCAATGGAAATTTAATCAGAAAAATGGCAAGATCCAAAACAACTACGAACTATCTTCTGAGAAATATAAATGTCCAATTTATTGTATCATGTGAGATACTAAGAATATAAATATTCATCTCTTTTTCCTGATAACCAGCTAGTGTCTATCCCTTAAGCAAATAGAAACATAAAATCTTTCAGTCATATAATTTGTCCTTGGTATAATTTTTGAATTTTTCTTACAAGCGTACCTTTGTGCCACAGTGATTTCAGAACTCTTTGACTGCAATATGTCATTGTCCCTATGTTTTATTTGCAATATAATGCCCCTAAAATGGGGTGCACTGAATGTGATCCTGTATTTATAAATACAGAAAGACAGTTGATCGAAATTGATATAATTAAGTAATAGCCACTGCTTCCAAGAACATTCCAAGTTAACACATTTTTATGTGTAGAGTAATAACCCTGAGAATGCTGTCTACAGACCGCAATCCTGCTCTGATAAATCAAGAAATAGAGGTGGTTGAAATCTAAACAATTGAATTGACAGCCAACGATTACCAGACTTCCAGGTTGAGAAAACTCTTTCCAAGTCCCCTAAGTATCGGATATCCAACATAGAATTCTATTGCAATTGCACCCATGCACATCATACTGATTGTCCAATGTCAACCGTACTAGGGTAAGTCACTTCCTGGGTTGACTTGCATCAATGGCTTCGCTCAGAAGATCAAAATTCAAGTGGAACCTTCTAAGGGCATCAATGTCTTGATACATTTCAGGAATACACATGAAGCATTCCCTGATCAAAATAATGATAGCCAACAGGGCTATTAGATTTTCACGGCTAAGAATCACCTGATGTCATTCATCCATTTTCAATGGTGAAGCCTTTACCTGCTGACGGAAAGGTGAAAATGCCAAATTTTCTATGAAGCAGAACTTCAAGATGCATGTTTTCTTCTTGTTATTCATCATAACCCTTACCAACCCTTTCCAGGCTTTCTTTATTACAAACGATTTTAAATGGGACTGCAAGAAGTAATTATGTTTGGGTTATGCCTCTTTTTACCATATCACTCTGCAGCTTGTAAACTTCCTCGATATTTCCCATTTTGACATGTACTCTCATCAAGATATTATAAACAATACTATCAGGCACAATGCCCTTCCCAGTCATTTCATTAAAAGTAGAATTTGCTTCTTGCATCAGGCCTTCATTACTAAGACCCCATATAAGAGACGAATATGTATATAAATCAGGTTCAGTGCCCCTCTCCATCATTTTCCTTTTCAGGTCAAGGGCTTCGTGAATATCACGCTCCTTTAAATTTCCATCAATCAGGGCAGTATAAACAATCTTGTCAGGAACCAAATCATTTTCTAACATTTCCTTGAAGAGCAGCTTGGCTTCCTGCAGATTGCTACCTTTACAAAGCCCATCAATGAGTGCTGTGTAAGTGACTGCATTAGGTGACATACCTGATTCTTTTAGTCTATCAAAGCAGATTTTTGCCTCACGTAGTGAGCCTTGTTTGCAAAGCCCATCAATAAGCACAGAATAACAGACGAGATCGGAAGTAATACCCTGGTCTAACATTTCTTTATGCAGATTGAGGGCATCCTGCATATTGCCTTCCTTAAAATGTGCGTGAATAAGAGTGGTATAGATAACATCATTCATGTGCAGACCCCTTTCCATCATTTTATTGATGACTGTTTTGGCTTCCTGTAACTGACATAGATTGCAAAGGCCTTGGATAACAGCACCATAGACTTGAACGTCTGGTTCAATACCTTGCTCTTGCATTTTATCAAAAATTTCCAATGCCTCCTGCATATTTCCCTGATTGAAATGCCCATAAATTAGGGCAGTGAATATAAATTTGTTAGGAGATATTGTAGTCTCTGACATTTTCTTGAAAAGATCATCAGCTTCCCGTACTTTTCCTTCCTTGCACAAACCATCAACAAGAGCCCCATATGTGACAGCGCTAGGAGTTAAACCAGATTCTACCATTTGATCATAAAGTTTGGCAGCTTCTTGCAGATTACCCTCTTTACAATTTCCATCAATAAGACAAGTAAAGGTAAACTCATTGGGATGTAAGCCTTGTCCTCTCAAGGCCTCGAAGGCATTGTTCGCCTCTTGCATCATGCCTTCCTTACATAGTTCATCAATAACTGTACTGAACGTGATCACATTGGGCAAGATACCATTTTCTGTCATCTCATTAAGGACATCTAAGGCATTCTGTAGCTGCCTTTGCTTGCAATGCCCATTAATGAGAGTATTATAAGTAATGACATCGGGTTTGCAACCAATTTCCTGCATTTCATCATACAACCCCTTCGCTTCTTCCAGTTTCCCTTCCTTACAATATCCATCAATCAGAGAATTGTAAGTAACAATGTCCGGTTGGCAGCCCATCTCTTTCATTTGATTGAAAAGGCCCCTTGCACACTGCAAATCCCCCTCTTTGCACGTGAAATTAATCATAATATTGTATGTAAAAACATTGGGAAGAACCCCACTGCCCGTCATGTCTGCGAAGAACTTCCTCGCTAAGTCCCCACGATTGGATTTCCAAAAACTATGCAGAAGCATATTACAGGCATAAACAGTGGGAACAATCCTAAACTTCTTCATTCTATAAAAAACTTCAGAGGCCTCTTCCAGCATCCTAGCTTCGGTGTAAGTTCTCAAAAGGGCATCGAACACTCTGGAAGGCGAATTGCATGCCCTCTGTGTTGCCCTCACCATGTCAAACAGGTTTGGACTCGGGTGTTCACGTTTCTGTGCCCTCACAAGACTCTTGAGGATCTCTTGGGCATGATGATACATTCTGCCCTTGTAGAGTATGTGGGCAATCATGCAATGCGACTCTGTAGTATGATAAAAACCTTGCTGTTGGCTTGCCCATTTGAAGAACCTAAGAGCCAATGAGGCTTCTTCTCTTAGCTTCACAAGAACTTGAGATACATGAAGAGGGGCCAAAGTGGATTTCAGCAGTGTGGAGGCCGCTAAATCATTCCAACGCTCTTCTCGAACCATTGCACACACATTGTTTGTCAATGCATCTTCGTCGCCATCTGCAACCCTGGGGGTGATGGGCATGCCGTTTTTGGTTGAAAACACACAACACCGAATCTTCAGTGATGTGGGTGTGGGTGTTTTGGGTTTTGCTGGTAATAAATGAGTAATATCTACATGCCCTTTCGACAGAGGCGACTTATCAATGCGACTATGGCTACTGTTAATGTAGAAGAGGACTTGTATGTGTTTGTGATTTACGAAAATTTTGCTTACTTGGGTGTCTGTGATGTCGGTCCTGATCGTCCTCATCTTCCTCTGAGCTCTCTTCCCTTCATTCTTTTCGGTTTCCTCTTCTGCTTCTGCCTTCGGCTAAGGTGATATTCTGGTTCTTCACAACCATCCTTGTCTAATGGCCTCCCTGCTATTCGTTTTCATTCCACTCCAGCTCCTCTATTCCACTGCTCTGGTCCTGATATGATTTCTTCTTCCTTCCATGGTTTTGCATAGAATACATAAGACTTAGGCAACACCATCCTGCTTTATCGTGAAGAGTATATCAGTGAATGCGTTCACTACTCGAGAAGAACCTCTGATACCTGTATCCTTTCAGTCAGAACGAACCTACGCTTAGTTGCTTGACCTCCTTTTGCTTCATCAAGGTCATGTAAGTTCAGGGTTAAGGAGGCTACGTTGGGGAGAAATTTTCCTCAAAAAAAACGAAAAGATCAATTATAAACAGTTTATAATATAACAAACTATTTATAATATCACAGTTTTAACTTTCAATTGTAATCAACTAAATAATGTATTATTGGTAAGAATATAGTTTGAGAATATTATGTTTATGGTAGTTTTAAAATGTTAGGAATGTTTCAAAATTAAATTCAAAATAATAAAGTATAATGTGATTTATATAATGTCTCAAATTTAAATAAATATTATTTTTATGTATGTTTGATTTTTGTGTAAATTTTCAACTAGTGAAGGATTATGAGTCTAAGTTGTGAGCTTGGTTGTGGTGTAATGTTTAAATTTTATAAAACCAAAGTATAATAAATAATATAATAATTATTAAAAAGATTGTTTAAAGAGTAATGGGTTATGAGGATGTGAGAAGGGAATAGTAAAAGGGTTCTTGGGAAAGTAACCTATTATAACATTGTTGCCACATGTATATAGAGAAGTGTTATGTTTTTGCTCATGCTTCATTAAAAAAAATTCTAACTTAATTGGGACTTATGTGTATTAAGTAAACTTTTGGCGAAGGCATATATGCATGTGGATTGATGTAAAATGTAATTTTCATTAGGAGGCCCTCTTTTTCATCAATTATCATTCCATTCTTCCTTTTGTTATAATAATAGATGCCTTTCCATGGTTGCAGGCCTTATAACTAACAATAGAAACCTATGAGCTCAAGGAACATTAGATTATGGGACAAGTTAGAGTGCTACACCTAGAAAGGAGAAGGCATGGGTCGTGTTTGAAGTGAAAATCCATGGTTATAGGGTAAAGAAATTGGGCATAATGAAATCCCACTACCCACTCCTTTGAGTTAATTGTTGATTAGAAATTAGCTAAGGTCCAACAATTCTAGGTACTCTCTAAGAGCAATCAGTAACTCAAACTCTTCATGTCTGTAATAGAGTTTTGGAGGGGATGGAATCCTAAGGGATTGTATAACAGATAAAGGATTTTTTGACCTTGTGTTGTGCATGACTAAGAGGGAGAGGTTTCTGATTGCTAGAAGGTTAGGTGAGATGCTTGGAGAAGCTTTCCTTGAGGGAAATTATGGTAAGGCTTTGGTCCATTTATATTAAGCATTATGGGTTGGAATGGGAAGGATCAAAGCCAATATCTACCATTCTCCCTTGTGAACTTATAGTCTAACTTGGGGGTGGAATCTACAAAAAGTTATTATAGTTGGGTAATGAATCACTTATTTGCATTAATTTGTTTTGGTGCACAAATTTTATTATATGGTTATTTTATGTTTTGTACACATGCTCCTAAAATCTAGAATTTCAATTATTATATGATATCTATACATGACATGGTCATGAATTCCTATCACGATTTGTTGAGAATTCCACGAATAAGTTATATTTTTATTTTACATGATATGATTTGTTAGGAATGCAGAAGGAATTTTGAATTAAGTGGCTCAATGGCTAAGGGTATTAGTCCAAGCATACTACAAAGTGGTACCAAAGAATGATCCCAACATTGGGCCATTATGGGAAAATCACATTAGTTGTATGATGGAGTTCATAGTTTTATGTTAATTATTTAACAAAGAGCTTAAATGAACATTGTGTTAATAATGTCATGTTGAATACTCATACCTTAGTTGATTTAGGAATTTCATGAGCCATATTTAGCATTGTGCCCTTTGGCAAGACACTAAAAGAAATATGGTATGTCTCAATGAACTTAGAGGTTCAAATCTCATGGAGAGGGAAACTTGTGGCTTTTTGAGGAGGTCATAATGCAAGAACATGTTAGGGTCCTAACCCCCTATGAAGATAGATATGTTACTATGTATTATTATGTATGGAGGCCATCCCTGGTAAATAAGGCCCATGTTTTAGTGTGAAAGCAATAAATGTAAGAAGGCTTCCTAGAAGGTTTTGTGTACAAAAAAGTTCCTTTTTTAGAATGTTCCTAGGAGGTAAGAAGTACTATATAAAGATGTAAAAACAATGTAATCTATATCTTGTGAAGTTACTTGTAATTAGAGCTCTACTCAATTGGACGTTTCCCCCTCGAAAAGGCAAGTGAACATTGCTTCTGGTAATAAAGGTATAACATTTTGGTGCCATATTGATCCCTTATTTGAATATTGTAGTTACAATCTATCTTTTATATAGTACATATGGGTTAAATATATTATTTTTGTCGTGATCTTTCCATTTACTAATTAAAACACCATAATTGGTTCCACAATAAGCCTTTTTTGGGTGGACCCACTCGCCCCGTTTCCCAACACCTATCTTGATAGTCCGAGAAAGAAACATTTGATCACAATGGAACCACTCTCCAATAACCATTTCTAGTGAACCCACATCCTTATGGATACCATAAACTACAACCTCAACAATTGTATCTTTACCTTGAAATTTGTGCATGAGGAATTGCAACAGTATCTAGGCCATGCCCTATTCTCAGCCAAGCAAAAAATTTCTTTAGTCAAACCCAAGCTCAACAAACTAGACTCAATCCTCAAACAGCTAGCCCAACTCATAACAATGTATAATCAATTTAAGGAATAGTTGTCCCAACCAAAGAGAGTTGAATCATATGATCCCATGGTGCCTAACTCTAACCAATTTGTTCATGATCATATAACTCACACATGGCATTGACTCCCTAAAGTAGATCTAAACAAATTTGATAGATTTAACCTTGTAGGTTGGGACACTTAGATGGAACATTATTTTTCCCTACATGGAATCAATGATGACTTAATGAAACTTCCTGTGGATGTTTTATATTTAGATCATGAACACTAGCAATAGTGGAAATGGCATAAGAACATTCACATGAGTTATATTATTGGGAAGAGGTACAATTAAAGAGTTTATTTTTTTTAGCAACTTGCTTTATGCACTGAAGACATGTTAAGTACCTTCTTTGGGGAATGTTTTATTAGTGGTTTGAAGGAAGCGATATGTTCCCAAGTCTTGATGGTTCCTACTACTTGGTTACAAGCCTCTCAAAGAACTAGGGAATACCAAAAGGTCATGAATGCCCAAATAAAAAAAACCATCCTTTATCCCCCATCCCCATCTCACCAATCCTTCTCCTCCCCCTTCTTCTCTCATGATCCACAAATTATCCTGGACTAAAATTGTTGAGCACCAACTTAAAGGTCTCTACTATAATTGTATGAGAAATACTTCCATGGGCATAAATGTAAGGAATAAACACTCTTTATTGCCATTTCAAAGGACAATGTTGAGGCCATACCTCAAGGACTTCTATCTCTTTGAGTTGATGGCATTCCTTCCTCTAATCAAATAATGTGGAACCCTAAATCTCCTTACATGCCTTAACTAGTATTTCAACTCCCCAAAACCTCAAGATTGTTGGCTACATCAAACATTGCAAAGTTGTTGTCTTAATTGACAATGGTAGCACCCATAACTTAATTCATTGAGGGGTAGTCCAAGAGACACACTGCAATATCAATGTTGTGGAAAACTCCCAAATCATGATTGCTAATTGAGGCTCCATGAGATGTGGGGGTTGTTGTGAAAACATGTAGCTCCAAATTGGTGACTGTTCCTTAAACATCCACATGTTTGCTATTGAAATGGGTGGTTCTAACATTGTTTTGGGTGTTTAATTGATCAAGATTTAAACAGGAACGCAACAAATTACAAATATAACCATACATATAGAGATGCAATAGAAAAAATACTTCATTTCGTTACTGTAAAATACTGAAATATTCTTACAAACAGAAATGGAAATAAACTAGCTAGGGCGATAGTATCTTATCTCTGAGAAGCAATGTGGCGGCTACATGCCTCTGAAATGTGTTACAATGAGGCTTGAAGGCCTATTTATTGTTGAGAAACAATGGAAAACCCTAAACATCCAAAAACCTAACCCTAGAAGATGAAACGCCAAATTGTGGGCCCCGTTTGGGTAAATTGGTACATCAACTTCCTGAGGTCATAACTTTGGCATACGATCTCTGTTTGATGCGCACAATATCTCGTTAGAAAGATCTATCCGAGAACTAAAACTTTGGGAAGAGCAACATTGGTCCATAAACCCATGTTGCTCCCAGTTTTCCCAAAAAACGTCGTTTAGGGCCTCAAAACAGCTCTGGAAGTTCAGGACTCGAAAAACTGCTAAAAATAGTAAACTGTGCTACAATTAAGGAAACTGAAAAGATGAAAGAAACAATGGTGGGGTTCCAAGTGGACTTAGTGGGTGGACACCAATATCCACCTGGACCACTCCTCCCCCCTTAGGAAGCAATGGTCCCCATTGCGTTGAGTTCTTCCATGAGATGAGGAAACTTCTGCTGAACTTGGTCCCTAGTGAGCCACTTGCCCTGGTGAAGGAGTTGGCCTACTTTGACAACTCGATATAGTTGGATATTCTACTGACAAGTGTGCTTGATTTGTGTGTCCATGATCCGATCAGTTGCAACTTTTTCCATGCAATCTGGATTTAACTCTGTGGGTGTGAGTTGTTCTTCAATGTCGGATGTGTCTAGTAATGGTGGAAAGCCGAAGGCGGTCCACATTGAACACTGGGTGTAGGCCAAGGAATGGGGGAATGCTGAGCTCAAATGCATTGTTTTCCACAGCCTTGGTAATGGTGTAAGGACCATATCGGATTGGTCTGAGTTTCCGATAGGCTCCGGTAAGGCATTCCTTTTGCAAATGCAACCAGACTTTGTCGCCCACCTGAAACTTGTGTGGCACTCGATGTTGATCATGTCGCTGCTTGTACTTGGCATTTCATTTCTCCTAAATGTCGTGGACCTGCTGGAGAATATGTTGGATGTGCTCAATGAAGGTGTTTGCCTTATCTGTTTCGGACTGGACATGAGCCGAATTTGCGTGAGTAACTGCAAATGGCATGGCCACATCAATGGGACCTAGTGGCTGGAATCCCAAGCCCACCTAGAAAGGGTTGTGGCCAGTCGAGCTGTGGAGATCTCGGTTGTATCTGTGTTGAACATAGGGGAGGCTCTCATCCCATGTGTGTGGATGCTTTGAGTTGTACATGCGCAGAATGTGTACGATCATCCTGTTGACAACCTCTGTCTGGCCATCAGTTTGAGGATGGAAGGTTGTGGACTTAGTGAGTTTGGTGTCCAGCATCGACTAGAGACTGGACCAAAATAACTGAGGAACTTGTTGTCCTGACCTGAGAAGATAGACTATGGGATCCCAAAGTGTACCCACACTCGTTCAAAGAAGAGTTTAGCAGAGGCTTCTGCTGTGATATTCTTCTTGCAGGCCCCCATAATGGCCATCTTCGAGAACCTGTCGATGACCACAAAAACACAGTTGTTTCCATGCTCAGTAGAAGGAAGTCCTGACATGTAATCCATGGAGATGGATTCCCAAGGTCGACTAGGGGTAGGCAGCGGGGTATAGAGGCCTTGCTTCTTGATAGTCAGTTTGGCAATGGCACTGGCAGTGCATGATCTGATGTACTTCCCGACATCCTGTCGAAGATTCGGCCGATATAAATACTTCTGTAGTACTGCCATCGTTTTCTCAACCCCGAAATGCCCAGCAGCCCAACTATAGTGTGCTTCCCAAATCATCTTGGCACGCTCGCTTGAAGGAACACAAAGGTGACTTAGGTGGCATAACAGGGCATACTGGAGGTGAAAATCTGGAACATTCTGACCCTCCAAGAGTGTTTGGTATGTGTGGCCAAATTCTAGGTCACTTTTATAGAGGAGTGGCCAATCAGAAATCTCGTGCCCACAAGAGTTGAGCATGGTGGTTAATGCCATGATCAGTGGTCGACTGAGGCAATCTACAACATTATTGGTGTTGCCCTTCTTATACTTGATATTCAAATGGAACTGTTGCAAGTATGTGGACCACTTCTGATGACGATCATTCTGCAATTTCCCTTGGGTCTGTATGAACTGCAGGGGTCGGTGGTCTATGTGGATGACCGTTTCTTTCCCCAAAATGTAATGCTTCCATTGTCGGCAAGCCTGCACAATGGAATACATCTCTTTGTCATAAGTGGGATACTTCCGGACTGTGTCTAAAAGTGTCTCACTGTGATATGCCATTGGATGCCCTTGTTGAGTAAGGACTGCCCTAATAGCATAGTCAGAGGCATATGTCTTGACCTCAAATGGTTGTTGCAATTTTGGTAATGCGAGCACTGGTGCTGAGCAGAGGCGATCTTTCAACTTTGTGAATGCCTTCTGTTGAGATTTAGACCAAAATAATTTTGCTTTCGCTCCTCCCTTGGTGACTCGACTCAAGGGCCAAGTGATATGAGAAAATCCCAACACGAACCTGCGGTAGAAGTTGGCAAGACCTAGAAAGTTGCAGAGCTCTGCCAGAGTGGTTGGAGATGGCTAATCCCGAATGACTTAGATCTTATCTGGATCCACATGCACCCCTCGTTCATCAATAATGTATCCCAACTACTAAACCTGGGTCATGCCAAAAGTGCATTTCTCCAAATTGGCACATAACTTGTGTTGCCGTAGTGTTTGGAGAACCTGTCGGATGTGGTGGAGGTGTTCTTCCTAGCTCTGGCTAAAGATAAGGATGTCATATAAGTATACCACTACAAATGAGTTGGTGAATGGCCACAAGATGTCATCCATTAGCCTCATGAAGGTTGCAAGAGCATTTGTCAATCCGAAAGGCATAACCAACCATTCGAAAAGGCCCTCCTTGTCTTTAAAGGCAGTCTTCCACACATCGGAGGGTTCGATTGGTTCCTGGTGATATCCTGACTTCAAATCGGTCTTGTTGAAATATTTTGCCCCCTTCAGTTGGTCCAGGAGGTCATCAATCCGTGGGATCGGGTACCTATTACGGACAATGATCTTGTTCAGCACCCGATAGTCAATAAAGAGTCAAAGTCCCATCCTTCTTCTGTACCAACACAATCGGGCTCCCACAGGGTGATAAAATCAGACGAATGTGACCTTTCTGCAGCAGCTCCTGAATCTGCCTCTTGATTTCGTCATTCTCCAGAATGGAGCGCCGATAGATTGGTCCATTGGGCAGCGACGCACCTGGGGTCAGATCGATGGAGTGCTTGCCCTGACAGTGTAGAGGAACCCCTGCGGGGGAGGTGAAGATTTCCTCGTACTCCTCCATGACCTTGTCCATTTGTAGTTTTTGTCGGAGGGGCCCTATCTAGAGGTCGTGGCCACCGTCTTCTTCTTTCCTTGAGGGCATATCATCAGGAAAACAAATTGCTCGGTTTTGGAAATGAGCTTACTACATTTTTTTGCAGTAGCCAAAGAGATGGCGGTAAGCGGTGCTACCTCTGGCATCCTGTACAAATTATTTCCCAAAGTAACAATAACAGCACAGGGCCTTGATTCATACATAGCATGTCGCTTCCATAAGTATGGTTGTCCTAATAATACATCACAAACATCAAGGGGAGCAACGTCACACAATAGCTCATCTGTGAAGGGCTTGATGTTGTATGGAAGGTGACACTACTAGCTCACGCGAAGATCCCGTCCTTAGTGAAGCCACCCGACGGTGTACGATTTGTGGATGTGTTGTGGTTGGTAAGCCTAGTCGCTTCATGACCTCTGCTGAAATGAGGTTCTTTTGGCTCCCGTTGTCGATAATAAACTGTAGCGGGGAGCCCTTTACCCACATCTGGGAGTGGAAGAGATACTCCTCCTCTGGATCTTCGGGTTCCTCCTTCTGGATCTTCATGGTGGCAACAGTGGCATTGGGCTCCACATCGATAATCTGCTTCCCTTTGTCATTCCCCTTGTCGGGTTTTGACTCAAAGTCGGAACATGCATCTGATTCTGAAACCTTTAGCTCGACCACCAGTGACTGCTTGGCTCAACACTCACTTGTGTTGTGAGTGGAGCTCTTATGGAACTCACACCACTTTCCTGTGTCCTTTTTCAGCTTCGTGGCATTGTTCTTTACTGGCAGCTTTGGCGGGTTGTCTTGGGCTGCCCCGCCTTGGTTTTGTCCTTTGTTCTGTGGTTTGGAGGCACCTTTCCCTTGCTTCAGTTTCGTAGATCCAAAGTCTCGCTTCTTCCATTTAAACATTTGCTCGATCTTGACGGCATATTGGTATGTCGTGCCGAGCAAGGAGATGTTCAGGAATTCTATTTCTTCCTGGACGTACCTATGCAGGCGGCTGCTGTATTTGAGTACCAAATGCTTCTCTGAATTCTTGATACCCAAGTTTGTGCGAAGGGTATGGAAAATATTGGTAAAATCTGACACGTCTTGGTCCCTTCCCTGCCACAGCATAGTCCACTTTATGTATTGATCCTTGGAGCTTCCAAAAGGGTAGTACTGCTCCTTGATGGTAGTTCGAAATGAATTCCAAGTGGGTGCGGCTGAAAGAAGTGAGGTCGTACTTTCATCCTTTTGCTCGCAGTAGGTTTCCCACCAGTCCTTGACGTGGGGGCAGCTTTCAGAAGAGCGAAAGTAATCTTTTCCCGACCAGAAAAATCATGAACAAAAAAATACCCTTCTAGCAGATTTAACCATTTATCTACGACGTCTACATCTGTCTGACCCTCAAATATGGGAATGTCAAAGTTAACTTGTACCTTAAATGGTGTGGTGCTTCCAGAGTAGCTTCTGGAAGTAGATGTGTCGCCACTGGGTAGCTGCTAAAGGATCTAGGAAAAGTTGTCCATCATCACGTTCCTTTGTTGCTCGAGGGCCTCTTCGAGCAAGATTTTGATAGGATCTCCTGCCCCCCTCTTCTTTCTTTTCATCTACCATGGGAGGTCGTCGGGATTTGCGAGGATGGTCTTGCAAAGGTTCGACTAGTTTAAGCCCTAACTCCTTATATCCCGACCTCGTTGGGGACATGCAAAGAAAGACAGAGAAAGAGCAGATCTACCACTGATCTAGATTTAAACAGGAATGCAACAAATTACAGATATAACCATACATATAGAGATGCAATAGAAATAATACTTCATTTCATTACTGTAAAATATTGAAATATGCTTACAAACAGAAATGGAAATAAACTAGCTAGGGCGATGGTAGCTTAACTCTGAGAAGAGATGCGATGGCTACATGCCTCTGAGCTATGTTACAATGAGGCTCGAAGGCCTATTTATTGTTGAGAAACAATGGAAAACCCTAAACATCCAAAAACCTAACCCTAGAAGATGAAACCCCAAACTGTGGGCCTCGTTTGGGTAAATTGGTACATCAGCTTCCTAGGATCATAACTTTGGCATACGATCTCTGTTTGATGCACACAATATCTCATTAGAAAGATCTATCCGAGAAATACAACTTTGGGAAGAGCAACATCGGTCCATGGACCTATGTTTCTCCCAGTTTTCCCAAGTGGACCTATGGGGGTCCAAGTGGACTTGGTGGGTGGCCACCAATATCCACCTAGACCATTAATAGTTGAGGATATTAAGCCACATCACATTGGATTTTTTAGAGTTATACATGAGTTTCTAGCAAAAAGGAAATCATGTCATTTTTTATGGAATCACATTATGTTCTTCGGAGATCATTAGTTCACATCACATGGAAAAACTTCTTAAAAGGGTATTTAGGTATTATTTCCCAATTCTATGTCATTCAATCCCTTGAAACCCCTTCCTAGCCCATCAATCTTAATATGCAATTAATCTTGGCCAAGCACAAATCAATTTTTGAAACCCCCTAAGGCCTCAAACCCTCCCACAATGCTCATCGTCATTCAATTATGCTCATACCAGGTAGCCTCCTATCCAATGGACACCCTTATTACCACTAATTTTCCCCAAAAAAATGAAATTGAAAGATATTTCAAGAGTTGCTAGCTACTAGTGTCATCTTTCCTAATGCCAATCCTTATTCATCCCCGGTTTCATGGTACTAAAAAAAGAAGGCACTTGGCACATGTGTCCCAACTTTCTTTTTCCAATGGAAAAATCGTAATCTTTCATTAAGTAGAAAAATTACATGTAATAGATTCCTGTGGCATATGCAAGTATTGTTGATCCAAGACCAATTCAAAACAAACTGTAACAAAATATGAATGGCCAAGCCATTTCCTGTACATATTCAGATTGTTTGTCTATATATCAGTAGATATAAATATTTACATATTTGATGAAACTCTGAATAAACAACAAAAAATATATATAATTAGGGCCTATCCACCCTATGGTAATCCTGGTCTATAAGTCTTCTCCCCTCTGTTCAGAGATTATCCACATGCCTCAGGGAAGTAGTGAGCCAGTGACTGCTTGGCTCGACACTCACTTGTGTTGTGAGTGGAGCTCTTATGGAACTCGCACCACTTTCCTGTGTCCTTTTTCAGCTTCGTGGCATTGTTCTTTACTGGCAGCTTTGGCGGGTTGTCTTGGGCTGCCCCGCCTTGGTTTTTTCCTTTGTTCTGCGGTTTGGAGGCACCTTTCCCTTGCTTCAGTTTCGTAGATCCAAAGTCTCGCTTCTTCCATTTAAACATTTGCTCGATCTTGACGGCATATTGGTATGTCGTGCCGAGCAAGGAGATGTGCAGGAATTCTATTTCTTCCTGGACGTACCTATGCAGGCAGTCGCTGTATTTGAGTACCAAATGCTTCTCCGAATTCTTGATACCCAACTTTGTGCGAAGGGTATGGAAAATATTGGTAAACTCTGACGCGTCTTGGTCCCTTCCCTGCCACAACATAGTCCACTTTATGTATTGATCCTTAGAGCTTCCGAAAGGGTAGTACTGCTCCTTGATGGTAGTTCGAAATGAATTCCAAGTGGGTGCGGCTGAAAGAAGTGAGGTCGTACTTTCATCCTTTTGCTCGCAGTAGGTTTCCCACCAGTCCTTGACGTGGGGGCGGCTTTCAGAAGAGCGAAAGTAATCTTTTCCCGACCAGAAAAATCATGAACAAAAAAATACCCTTCTAGAAGATTTAACCATTTATCTACGACGTCTGCATCTGTCTGACCCTCAAATATGGGAATGTCAAAGTTAACTTGTACCTTAAATGGTGTGGCGCTTCCAGAGTAGCTTCTGGAAGTAGATGTGTCGCCGCTGGGTAGCTGCTGAAGGATCTAGGAAAAGTTGTCCATCATCACGTTCCTTTGTTGCTCGAGGGCCTCTTCGAGCAAGATTTTGATAGGATCTCCTGCCCCCCTCTTCTTTCTTTTCATCTGCCATGGGAGGTCGTCGGGATTTGCGAGGATGGTCTTGCAAAGGTTCGACTAGTTTAAGCCCTAACTCCTTATATCCCGACCTCGTTGGGGACATGCAAAGAAAGACAGAGAAAGAGCAGATCTACCACTGATCTAGATTTAAACAGGAATGCAACAAATTACAGATATAACCATACATATAGAGATGCAATAGAAATAATACTTCATTTCATTACTGTAAAATATTGAAATATGCTTACAAACAGAAATGGAAATAAACTAGCTAGGGTGATGGTAGCTTAACTCTGAGAAGAGATGCGGTGGCTACATGCCTCTGAGCTATGTTACAATGAGGCTCGAAGGCCTATTTATTGTTGAGAAACAATGGAAAACCCTAAACATCCAAAAACCTAACCCTAGAAGATGAAACGCCAAACTGTGGGCCTCATTTGGGTAAATTGGTACATCAACTTCCTAGGGTCATAACTTTGGCATACGATCTCTGTTTGATGCGCACAATATCTCATTAGAAAGATCTATCCGAGAAATACAACTTTGGGAAGAGCAACATCGGTCCATGGACCTATGTTTCTCCCAGTTTTCCCAAGTGGACCTATGGGGGTCCAAGTGGACTTGGTGGGTGGCCACCAATATCCACCTAGACCATTAATAGTTGAGGATATTAAGCCACATCACATTGGATTTTTTAGAGTTATACATGAGTTTCTAGCAAAAAGGAAATCATGTCATTTTTGAAGGAATCACATTATGTTCTGCAGAGATCATTAGTTCACATCACATGGAAAAACTTCTTAAAAGGGTATTTAGGTATTATTTCCCAATTATATGTCATTCAATCCCTTGAAACCCCTTCCTAGCCCATCAATCTTAAGATGCAATTAATCTTGGCCAAGCACAAATCAATTTTTGAAACCCCCTAAGGCCTCAAACCCTCCCACAATGCTCATCGTCATTCAATTATGCTCATACCAGGTAGCCTCCTATCCAATGGACACCCTTATTACCACTAATTTTCCCCAAAAAAATGAAATTGAAAGATATTTCAAGAGTTGCTAGCTACTAGTGTCATCTTTCCTAATGCCAATCCTTATTCATCCTCGGTTTCATGGTACTAAAAAAAGAAGGCACTTGGCACATGTGTCCCAACTTTCTTTTTCCAATGGAAAAATCGTAATCTTTCATTAAGTAGAAAAATTACATGTAATAGATTCCTGTGGCATATGCAAGTATTGTTGATCCAAGACCAATTCAAAACAAACTGTAACAAAATATGAATGGCCAAGCCATTTCCTGTACATATTCAGATTGTTTGTCTATATATCAGCAGATATAAATATTTACATATTTGATGAAACTCTGAATAAACAGCAAAAAATATATATAATTAGGGCCTATCCACCCTATGGTAATCCTGGTCTATATATGGCCTGTGGTGATATTGGTAGAAGTCTTCTCCCCTCTGTTCAGAGATTATCCACATGCCTCGGGGAAGTAGTGAGCCCTCCTTGGAAATTATGTCAGCATCTTCATTATATTCCCTGTATATATGTTGACAAGAGACTGTGTTAAACACTGCTTTGTAATTGAAGACTTCATCCAAAATGTTTTGTAGAGAAATAGCATGACAATGAGATTTGTTGTTGAACCAATTGATAATAATTTTGGAATCCCCGTAGATCTGAATAGAAGTGCAGTCATGTGCTAATGCAAAATGGAGCAGATGTTTGAGGGTAATAAGCCTGGTAAAGTTGTTTGTACCCTCCCCTAGACCTAATTTGACCTTAAAGAAATGTTGTTTAGAGATGTATAGCATGAAACCCCCTCTGCAACCATGTGGTTGGGCAACTCCATCGAAGAAAGCCCATGGCTTGGATTTATCGATTCGACCCGGTGCCGAGGTTCTGCGAGTGTGGGGGTTTGCCTCTTCTGGGATATCCTGATAAGTTGCTACGGCCTTTGCAATGAGAAGTGGCCATCGGGCAGTTTCATTCTTGAAAATAATTTTGTTTCAGGTCAGCCATAAGGTCCAACAGATGATGAGAGGTAGGCATTGTGCCTTAGCTCCCTGGTGTGCTGCAATCCAGTTGTTCCATGCTTGGAGAATAGAAGTGCCTTGCCATGCATTCTGCATAGAGAGTTGTTGAGTTGTAACTTGCCAGAATTGTATGACAGTCGGACAGAGGAGAAATAGGTGTTCATTGTTTTCAGTGTCTTGATTGCAGAGAACGCACCAGGTTGGGCCATGAATAGATCTGTGCATAAGGGCATCGCCTGTAGGAGTTTTGTTACATAAGACACTCCACATGAAGAGGTGTGCCCGAGGAGGAGTTTTCATTTTCCAGATCTGTTGCCACCATGTTTGAGAGTGTGTAGGCTTGCGATCCAAGAGAAGTTGATTGTATCCATGTTTTGGTGTGTATTTCCCATGCTCAGCTGGGATCCAAACAAGTACATCTGGGTCATGATTTAGGTGTACATGAGCTTCAGACAGAGCTGATAGATATGAATCCCAGGACTGTTGCCATTGTGCAGGAATGTTCAATTCAGGTGTTGTCCTCCAGTTTTGTCTGAATATAGTGTTGTGCTCAGGATCGATGATGTGTGCAATCGTCAAGGTATTCCTGTGCTGTAGGTATTGTATGAGTTCAGGTGGTAAATGATATCTGTTTCCCCCTCCTATCCAGGGATCAATACCAATGCGAACAGATGCACCATTGTTAATGCGCCATGCCAAGCCTGATCTGATGAAAGGCATCGATTGAAGGATTGCTTTCCATACTATGGAAATGCCCACCCGAGGCCATTCTGGTAATCTTACCCAGTCCAATAATTGTAGCGGCCATATATATTTGTGGTAGGACATAGTTGTCCAAAGATTCTGTGAAGTGAGGAGGGACCAACTCATCTTGGCTGCAAGAGCTTGGCCAAAAATAGACAGGTCTTTTAGTCCCCATCCCCCCCATTTTTTGGCAATGCGATTTTCTTCCAACTTACCCAAGCAAAGGTTTTACCTTCCTTTTGTCTGTTCCAAAGATATCGACAACATATCTGTTGGATGCGCCCGAGTATTCCCCGAGGGATCCAGGCAAGTGACATCCAATATATAGGGGTGGCTTCCAGGACTGATTTTATCAGGACAAGGTGCCCAGCTCTTGATAGAAATCTATGATTCCATGCTTTCAATCTCTTCTCAATTTTAATCACTAACCAGATCCAGTCAGCAATCTGGTAGCTGTGGGGTTTGATCCGAAAACCCAAGTATTTCAGACCCTCCGAGAGATTGTGCAGATGATAGTGGAAAAAATGGAGGGCAGCTCTATCCTCCTGTGGGGTGGTGTGAGACAGAGTAATAGTAGATTTTGCCTGATTTGCAGCCATACCAGTGGCTTTTTCAAAGAGATTAAGAATGTCATGGAAGGAAGAAGAATCCCTGATGCTGCCATCTAGGAAGATCATAACATCATCAACGAAAAGAAGATGTGTGAGATGACAGAGTTCGTTCATTTTCAGTCCTTTGAGTTTGCCTTCCCGTTTTGCAGTGCCGATGAGCCTACTGAGACCTTCCATCACTATTAGAAATAGAAGGGGAGACAAGGGGCATCCTTGCTGGAGTCCACGTTCAGCATGAAAGAAATGGGATGCAGAGCCATTAATAAGAACACTGAAAGATGCCGAGGATATGCAACAGATAATCCAGTCTGTGAAAGCCAAAGGGAATCCTAAGTGGATCAGGATCATCTTAATGAAGAGCCAGCTGACACGATCAAATGCCTTCGCAAGATCTATCTTGAGGATGATGCTTTTTAGATTTTTAGCTTTGATAGAGTGGATGGCTTCCTGGGCAGTGCCTATGGCCTCATGGATCTGCCTATTTTGCAGAAAAGAAAATTGCTCAGGAGAAATGTGATGGGAGAGTATAGGTCAGAGCTTGTTTGCGATGATCTTTGCAATGATTTTATATAGGGTATTGCAGAGAGAGATGGGTCAGAAGTCATTGAAGGATGCTGGAGAGTCAGATTTTGGAATGAGAGCAATAAAGGTGGCATTAATAGCCTCATACATTTTCCCAGAGATCTGGCACTCTTCTACTACATTGAGGAGGTCATTCCCAATGAGGTCAAAAAAAGCTAAGTAGAATTCAATGGGCCATCCATCAGGGCCAGGGCTTTTATCTTTCTGAAACCATTTTAGTGTCCCTTTGAGTTCATCTCTGGTGATAGGAGAGGTTAGCTCAACTGCCTCTTCCAGATCAACAAAGCTTGGGAAGTGCCCTGCTACTTGAATGATTTCAGCTAGGTTTGAGGCAGGTGGCTCCCTGTAGAGTTGTTTGAAATGTGAGATACCTAACTGTGATATTTGATTGAAGGTTTTTGCAATACTTCCATCCGGTGAGGGCATTTGCCAAATGGTGTTGGAGGCTTTTCTTCCCTTGGCAAAGTTTTGGAAGTACCTTGTGTTCTCATCCCCAGCTTTGAGCCAGATCGCACGGCTCTTGAGTCTCCAGGTTTCCTCTCTTTCCTTCAGAATTCTGGCTCTTTGATTTTCTAGCTCAATCAAATTTAGCTTGGCTTCAGGACTTAAGAATCCCCTATTGTGTTCGTCCATAAGGTGCGCCAAGGATGATTCAACAGATGTGAGGGTATGGGAATCCTTTTGGAGTTTTTCCTTTGCCCACTTAATAGTAAGCTTCTTGAGATGCAATAGATTTTGACAAAAGCCCTCAGCCCAAGTGTGTCCTTGGGAGGGAGGATTTTGCCTCCAGAAGTCTGTAACCAACTTAATATAGGAGGGATCCAGAAGCCAAGATGAATTGAACTTGAATGGGGCTTTGGGCTTGATAGGAGGACCTGATATTTCAAGGTAGATAGGCGAGTGGTCAGAGATGCCTCCGGTTCCAACCCACTACCTGTAATGAGATAATCGTTGCATCATTGGATTTTTAAGAAGGAAATGGTCCAGTCTTCTAGCGAGGGCAACCTCTCCAACTCTTCTATTCCTCCATGTTGGCAGGGGTCTATTCATAGGGATATCAGTGAGGTGAGCTTGATCAAGGAGGTTTTCCATGATATCAGAGAGTGGGTCAATCTGTGCCGATGATCCCCAAGACTCACTATATCCAATGGAGAAATTTAGGTCCCCGCCCAAGATGAGATTGTCTAGAGAGGTAAGAGAGAGATTTAGGAGTTGATTCCAGAATGCCTCGCGATCATGGCACGACCCATAAACATTCATGACATGGAGATCCATCCCCAGCTCAACAGAAAAAATATCGATACCAATGAACCCCTTTCCTCCCCAGGCCGATATTAGGTTTATGGTTCGGGGATTGTATCCCAAGGCCAATCCCCCTGATCGACCAGTAGCATCAAGAGCAAGGAATTCCCATCCCGGGCTTATATTCTACAATATCTGAATGATGTGTTGGGCTTCTCCGAGGGTTTCTTGAAGAAGGATAATGTCCACAGGCTCAGCTGTAAATAGCCTGCGCAGGGCTAGCTTTTTGGGCGAGCTAGCCATACCCCTGCAATTGAAGGATAAGCATTTCATGGTGGAACCATATCAAGGGTATTCTTCACTCTAAGAACCCGATCTAATGAGGTTTGCCTACCCGAGACCACCTCAGCACCAACCCAGAGAATAGCATGTGAAAGGTAAGACTTGCGCCCACGAAGGGGTTTGATGGTCGATGAGGGGAGGGACAACCCAAGTCCAGAGAGTGTTGAATGGGAGTCCCCAGAGGGAGGCCGAGATCGCAGATTATAATGGTGAGGGGGAGCAGGGGAAGGAGAAGATGGGGGGGAGGTGGACACCGGTTGAATGGTAGGGGCAGTGGTGGAGAAAACCAGGTGATGGGGGAGAAGGGGGCAAGGAATAGATGAGGGAGAGATGGTGTGATTCTGAGCCAGTGCATTATGCAGATGTTGTGCAGAAGATAGAACAAGGGAAGAGGGGAGAGGAGTACCCGATGATCGAGCTGCTTCAGTTGTTGCCCTGGCTCGAGTCAGAGGTGGAGATGGGGGTCCCGAAGAGTTTCCTGTGGAGTGCTGGACTGGATGGGATGGAGTCGCCTTCCGAGATGTTGCAGGTACTGAAGATGGAGCCTTCCTGGGTGTGTCAAGGGTGTCCTTACCACTGCCTGCCTCCTTTTCCATTGCTGCTTCCTGGGGTTTCGAAACCAGAGGACATTCCTTATACAGAACCTTGTGGCAACGTCGGCATCTAAATGGCACCCCCTCGTAATCCAGAATTTGTACCCTAGTAAAATTTCGCCATTGCAGGGTTATTTTTTCTTCCAGGCCCTCTCGGGTGTCCAGATGCACCAGAATGCGGGCTAGGGTTCGATTTTTGGATTGTACTATGGATTTGTCATAATCCAGAAAGGTGCCAAGGGTGTTCCCAATCCGCACGAACACTTCTTCAGACCAGTACTGAAGAGGTAACCCTGGTAACCGTACCCATAGAG
Source organism: Pinus tabuliformis (assembly GCA_031772625.1). Taxonomy (NCBI): domain Eukaryota; kingdom Viridiplantae; phylum Streptophyta; class Pinopsida; order Pinales; family Pinaceae; genus Pinus; species Pinus tabuliformis. Next base: position 1,871,022,518 of record CM062816.1, read on the forward strand.
GTCCAGCTCCTATCTGCTCTCTTTCCGGATCGAAGAGAGGGCTCCATCTTTTGAGCAGCACCGACGCCATTTCGATATGCCAATATCGTGCAAGTGCCAGGTTCATGTATTCCTCCAGAGCAAAATGAAGCACAAACCATCCTCGAGGCAGTATCTGGACTTCCGGGAGTTGAATGAAAATCTGTCCCCAGATCTCTTTAACCCACAGCCCCAATCGCTCCGCCGTGTAGGTTCTTCCACGAACCTTGCCCACTAGAACTTTCCCTGCTTTGTCGGCAACTTCCCCCATGGTGAGTCCTTCACCAAACTTTATGGTGTAATCCTTACCTGATGCCTTGACGCACTTTGTTTTCCTCTTCCCTGTACGCGGAGCAGTAGGGTGGTCCTGTAACAGATCCGAGTGGCTATTAGCTTCTGGGTGTGTCTCCACCGACCTAGCTTGGATGACAGGGGTATCAAAACAGCCGGAAGGAGGAGTTGTATCTTGAGTCACCTCGCAGCCTCCAGGGTGGATGAACGTCTTCCATGTTTCTACGGCCGCATCAGGGATGGATCCCGGGCGAGATGAAGGGTTCTTGGAAAAACAGAGGTCTGCATCAGGCGCAGGGTCGAATAGAGGGGACGAACAAGTAGCCAAGAGGTTGAGGGTACCAGGAGATAGCGGTGGATAGTCTAGAGTAGGTGAGTCTATGGAGAGGGTCCCAATGTGTAGAGTGGAGGCCGTAAGCCCGGGGAGGGAGACAACCAGCGCCGGATGTGAGCTGGACAGTGCTGAGGAGGCAGGAATCAGTCTAGGGTTAGGGTTACAGAATATGGCCTGCTCTGGGTAGGGATCTGATGAGTAGTCTATGACGTCCAGCTCCATACCCTCCATGCTATGCCTTACATGTGTCCCAACTTTCATGCTCTAAACAAAATAATTGTCAAGAACAAGTTCCCCATTCTAATAATTAATAATCTTCTGGACAACCTTAAAGGTACTCAATTATTTACCAAACATAATCTCCACTTTAGTTATCACCAAATTCCTATGACAGAGGATAATATCTCCAAAACTGTTTTTTGCACTCATTAATGCCAATATGTGAGGCTATTTGGTCTTTACAATGCACCTTCCACCTTATAGAGTCTCATGAACCATATATTTCAACCTTTCAACATCATAATTTGTCCTCATAATTTTTTATGGCATCTTGATCTATATACTAAAACCTAACATGCCCATGTCACAAGTATGGATTAGATATTACAACTACTTTCTCATCAACTCTCTCTTAAGAGGTCCAAATGTGCCTTTGTTTTCTCTAAATTAGAATATTTGGGTAATATTGTTAGTCATGATCGTGTATGAGTGAACTCAGAGAATATTGAAGCAATAAATTATTAGCCACATCTTAAGATTGTGTAGATATTTCTACAAATCTAACTTTGATACCATGTAGAAAATTTCTACAAATCTAGCTCTGATACCATGTAGAAAATTTCTACAAATCTAGCTCTGATACAATGTAGAAAATTTCTACAAATCTAGCTCTGATACCATGTAGAAAATCCTGTAGATTCACAAGCTAATGCAATTAGCTAAAGCAAGAGACAATAATCTACTTCTACTCTTTACAACAGAATACCATAAACATCGAGCAAACAATAATCAATAGAGGAAGAGAATCAAAGGCACATAACACAATAAATATCTGGGGAAAGCCACAAATCAAAACTCCGCTATCTATTTTGTATTAATCTGAAAAATCAAGATGAAATTACAATTCTTGTTCTCTCAAGAACAATCCCAGCACTCAGTAAATTCAATCTCCAACCCATAATCAAGCTGAAGGCCAAAGCTTAGCCTCTTCATAAGCTCTCCAAGTCTATATTCCAATGCGCCCTTGGTCAAAGAATTTGGATGAATACAATATGCTTTTCTCAACCTTGAGCTTAACCTACACAAGTATTTCCTATCCTCCCCCTGATGACTTCCTTTAGCCAATACATAGCCAAATTTCCAAGCCTCCAATCTTCTAATTCTTTGCGCAATTCCTAAGAGAATTAGCCCGTATTTAAAGGGAAATTCCTCATCCAAAACTGTGCAGTCCCTTCTAGTTTTAGTTCCTGATTGCATGCACCATCTGTACAACTCAAAAAATTATACAACAAATAGTACATTGTCCCCGCACTCTAGTCTCAACTAGGTCTTTCTCATAATCGACATGCATGAGTTTATGATGAGGGAATATTCAGTTAACTGGAGTAGCACTAGTTGAGTGCATTAGTGCAACAACTGACTGTTAACTCACTATTAGTTCCTCAAACAGTTTGGAACTAATTTAACTGGACTTAACTCAGTAAACTGAGTTAACTAATTACAACTCATACTTAACTCATCCTAGAACCCTATAATATAGGGAGCATTAGGATATTCCAACACATAAGAAATAGTTAAGTATAACTTGGTCTAGTGTAGAGTTAGGTAAAGTGTGTTTCTTTACTGTGTAGTTTTGTAACTTATAATCCAATGGTCACGATATGTTCTAGACATGAAGTGATATGACAGTTCATTCTCTCCTTGGTATTACGGACACTTGATCCATGGCTTAACACCCGATTGATCCATGATCTCTATTTAAAGAGCATGGAAGGTCATTTGTAGGGTGATTGTTCATGAGAGAATCTTATGTAAATTTCTTTCTTTTACATTAATAAATTGTTTGAAGTGGCTGCGTTGGCTCAGGCCATGGACTGTTTCCCTCTTTGAGGGTTTTAACCACGTCAAGAATACTGGTGTATTGATCTGTGATCTATTTGTGAGCGGTGTCCTTTGGTGTTCTATTTGAGGAACTTACCCTGTACATTCCTACATGGTATCAGAGCTTCTCTCATGAACGATCACCCTACAAATGACCCTCCATGCTCTTTAAATAGAGATCATGGACCAATCGGGTGTTAAGCCACAAATCAAGTGTTGGTAATACCAAGGAGAGAATGAAATGTTGGATCACTTCATGTCTAGAACATATTGTGATCATCGGATTGTAAGTTACAAAAGTACATAGTAAAGAAACACACTTTACCTAACTCTACACTAGACCAAGTTATACTTAACTATTTCCTAATGTCGAAATATCCTAACATCCCCCCTTAAGAACAACTTGGGATACGATTGAAGGATGTAAAGATATTATTCAATAGGAGAAGGAAGGAGGCATTAGAGCCTATTCCCACTTTATGAGTTACCCACTAAATTGTAACTTTAATAAAAGATAAAGAGACTTTAGAATTATAAGTGACTTTCATTTATTTATAAAAGTGGGTCACATATTTTTTTTTTAAGTGAGCTAATTAGATTAAGTTTGGAAAGGGGTTGGGGGGGTGGGGGGAGGGAGGAGGGGGTGGGGATTTTTTTTAAATATAACATTATTATTCACTTCCGCACATTCACGCACTTCGTCGGCATCTTCAACAACTTTTGTTCAAAAAGCCATAACTTCTTCATTCGGAAGCCGTTTTTTTTAATCGGCCTAATTTTTCGAGATCTTTCCATTTGAACACTTAGTTTCAGCATCTTTCGCTTCAGTTTATGTTAAAATGGAAAGTCCATGCCAAGTTATTCTTGACAACACCAACTACTTTCAATGGGTGTCCTACATGGAGGATTTACTTAGAAGTAAAGGTCTTTATAGAATAGCCTCAAGCCAAGAGTCTAAACCTAAAGATGAAGATAAGCAAGCCAAATGGAAAAATAGGCAAGATCAAGCATGTGGGTTGATAGGGATGTCTATTTATCCAGACCTTAGATTCCATATCGCAGAACTTGATACCCCTGATGAAGCAATGAAATAGCTCAATAAAGTTTTTGGAATTAAAAATGAAATTAGAGCTCATCAACTTGAAAATGACTTGCTTACGTTGGACCCCAATAATTTTTCTTCCATTGAAGATTTTTTTGTTCAAGTTCAAGACCCTTAGACTTCTCTTGGAAGGTGTTAAGGTTAAGAAACAAGATGGTAGCCTTATTTATTCCATTCTTACTAAGTTGGGACCAACCTAATCTGTGTTTGTTTCCACCTTCCATTCTACTAGAGAAGCCTTTATTTCTCAAGGACAAGACTACAAGTCCCCCTCTTTTGATGCCTTTTGTGATTATTTAATAAGAGAACAAGAAAAACTCTTACATCTTGGTCTTCTTAACCTTGGAAACTTTTTAAGAAATCCTTAGCCACCTAACAACAACCAAGTTCAAAGAATCCTAAGAAGCAACATCCTAAAAAGAATGGTCCTAAACCAACCAAGGGTCCTAAGCACTTTCAGTCTCAAAATGAAAAATCAATTCAACAAAATGATAAGGCAAACAAAAACAAAGGGAAGAAGACTGATAGACATTGCAACTTTTGTAATTGAGATGGCCACTTAGAATCCAAATGCTTTAAGAAGATGGAAGCCTTGGAAGCAACAATGAAGAAGCATAACATCCATTTGGAGCACTCTTCAACTTCAACTTCATCTTCAGGAATATCACTTTCTACATGTGGTTGTCAAGCATCTTGGTCTGGTTATGCACTAAATGTATCTTCTTATTCTCATTCTCATGAGTGGCTTATTGATTTTGGAGCTTCTTATAACATGGCCAAAAACAAAGTCATGTTTTCTTCTTTAAATTATTGTAACACCAAAAATATATATGTTAGTGATGATAGATCTCTTAGCATTGTAGGGACTGGAGCTATTCATCCAGACAATGGTCAATTTAATGATGTATTATGTGTTCCAACCTTATCTTGCAACCTTCTATCTGTATATTAGATAACTCATTCAGGTGAAGGTAAAATCGTTGAATTTTCACCTCATGATGTTGTAATTAAGGACCTAAGAGATCCTAGACAGATTTTAGCTACTGGAATTGCTGATGATTCTACAAGGTTGTATAAGTCTAACAACTTTGGGTCATAAACTCTTCCCTCAGTTTTTGTTGCTCATAATGATGAAGTGAGCAAACTTTGGCATGAGCGATTTGGTCACTTAAACTATCGCTTCCTTCAAAATCTATGTAAAGAAATTATGGTGACAAGTCTTCCTATGGTATCTTGCAGAGATGGTGTTTGTTTCGGATGTATACTCGGAAAACATCATTGGGATAGTTTTGAAAAACATGCCTCAACCCCTTTAGAACTTGTGCATAGTGATTTATGTGGTCCACTTCCAGTTGTTTCATTCTCTGGCTACAAGTATTTCTTAACTTTCATTCATGATTTCTCCAAATGCACTTGGGTATACTTCTTAAAACTAGAAGTATTTAACATGTTCTTGGCCTTTAAGGCTTTTGTTGAGAAATAATCTGGACATGAAATTCTTAAGCTAAGATCTGATAATGGCGGAGAATATGTTAACAACAAATTCATCAACTTTTGCATTAAGCATGGAATTCAAATGCAACATATTGTTCCATGTACTCCACAAAAAAATGGTGCAGCTAAAAGGAAGAATCACACCTTAAAGGAAATGGCTAATTGTATGCTTCAATCTAAAGGACTTTGTCTTAATTTTTGGGCAGAAGCAATTAACTATGAAAATTACATAGTAAATTGCACTCCTACTAAGGTTTTAAAGAATATCACTCCAGAAGAAGTATGGAGCTCAATTAAACTAGAGGTAAGTCACTTTCGTGTTTTTTGAAGTGAAGCATGGGCCCATATTCCACATGAGAAACATAAAGCCTTAGAACCTAAGAGTGGAAAATGTATTTTTGTTGGATATTTTGAAGATGTCAAAGGATATAGACTTCTTTCACCTAAGTCCAAAAATGTTATCATTAGAAGAGATGTAAAGTTTGTTGAAAATATATCGGCATACGAGCCGAGTTTGGTGGATGTACCACCTCTCTCTATCCCTTCTACTTCTGAAAATATTTCTTCTTCAAACGATGACAGTGAGGATGACAATCCTCCCCCACCTTCTCAGGATCCTCCTTCAACTCCTCAACTTCCAAAATGGGTCCGTGCTACTCGGGATGCAACATGTGCTCTTGCAGGTGATCCTACAGATCAGCGACATACACGTTCTTAGTTCGATAGAGCCTCTTATTTATTGGCTCAAGCTTCAACGAATTATGATCCTGACACCTTTGCAGAAGCTTCAGGCCATCCAGATTGGGACGCAACTATGATGAAGAATATCATTCATTATTGGAAAATGATGCATGGGATCTTATTCCTCTTCCAAAGGGACAAAAACTTGTTAGATGCAAATGGGTTTACAGAACCAAGTTTGTACCAGGTGGAAAATTTGATAAACATAAAGCTTGTCTTGTTGCTAAGGGTTTTTCACAAGTTGAAGGCATTAACTATATTGAAACCTTCTCCCTTGTTGCCAAAATGAATTCTATTAGCCTTGTTCTTTTCCTTGCTGCCTCTTTCAAATGGGAAGTCCATTAGATGGATATTAAATCTGCCTTCTTGCATGGGGACTTGCATGAAGAAATATATATGGAACAACTTCCTAGCTTTATACAAACAGAATCCAACCTTGTATGTCGGCTTAAGAAATCCCTTTATGGTCTCAAGCAAGCCCCTTGGGCTTGGTATGCCAAAATGGATAGCTTTCTTTTAGATACTAGCTTTTCTAGGTGTCATTCTGATAATATTGTCTACACCAAGAAAGTGGGTAAGTCTCTTATCATTCTTGTTCTTTATGATGATGATCTTATCCTTACTGGTAGTGATCCCAACCTTATAAACCATGTGAAGTCCAACCTTAAAAAGCAGTTTGAAATGATAGACTTAGGACACTTGCATTATTTTCTTGGTCTTCAAGTCTTGCAATCCAAGGAAGGTATTTCCCTTTCCCAGTCCAAGTATGCCTGTGATCTTCTATGCCACTTTTACATGGAAGACTGTAAGCTAACCCCTTCTCCCTTTCAATTTGGAGCCAAACTTTTAGTCACTTTTATTTCCCCTGAAGTTGATGCTACCTTATACCGTCAGCTTGTAGGAAAACTTTTGTATCTGACCCGTACTCGTCCTGACCTTTTCTTTGTTGTTGGCCTTATACCTCAGTTTATGCAAAACCCACATGAAAGTCATTGGAAAGCAGCTAAAACAATACTTCATTATGTTCAAGGTACAATTCAGTTTGGGATTCATTACAGTGCAAAAGCATCTCCTCTATTGGTTGGTTTCACTGATTCTGATTGGGTTGGTGACCCTGATGATCGGAAGTCTACTGTAGGTTATGTCTTCACTCTTGGTTTTGGACCTATTACATGGGCTTGCAAGAAACAAAGTGCCATTTATCTTTCTTCAGCAGAAGCAGAGTATCGTGGCGCCGTAGAAGATAGTAAGGAATCCTTGTGGCTTCATTAGATCCTGTCAGAGTTTGGCTTTCAGCAACAACATCCGACTGCACTTTGGTGTGATAATAAAAGTGCCATTCACCTATGCAAAGATCCAGTCCAACATCAGCACAACAAACACATTGAACTACACATGCTCTTCATCAGAAAGCTCATTCATGACCATGTTCTTGAAGTGAAATATTGTTCAACCGATGATCAAGTTGCAAACATCTTTACAAAGGCTCTCACAGAGGCAAAGTTTACTAAAATTCAATTTATGGTTGAAGTTCAGGAAATTGTCACTAAGGGGAGATAGGCTCTACTGCCTCCTTCCTTCTCCTATTGTGTCATATTTGTACATCCTTCAATCCTATCCCAAGTTGTTCTTAAGGGGGGATGTTAGGATATTCCGACACATAGGAAATAGTTAAGTATAACTTGGTCTAGTGTAGAGTTAGGTAAAGTGTGTTTCTTTACTATGTACTTTTGTAACTTACAATCCGACGATCACAATGTGTTCTAGACATGAAGTGATTAGATAGTTCATTCTCTCCTCGGTATACCAACACTTGATTCGTGGCTTAACACCTGATTGGTCAATGATCTCTATTTAAAGAGCATGGAGGGTCATTTGTAGGGTGATCGTTCATGAGAGAAGCTTATGTAAATTTCTTTCTTTTACATTAATAATTTTCCTGAAGTGGCTGTGTTGGCTTAGGCCGTGGATTGTTTTCCTCTTTGAGGGTTTTAACCATGTCAAGAGTACTGGTGTATTGATCTATGATCTATTTGTGAGCGGTGTCCTTTGGTGTTCTATTTGAGGACTTACCCTGTACATTCCTATACGGAGAACATATACATGAATTCAGAAAGACTTCCAAATTGAAATTCCTAAGCTAATTAAGTTAATTGAACTTAATTAACTATTTACAAGTTGTTATAAGAATAGAATTTGATTTTAATTCGCAGTTTAATTCAAGGACAAATTAAACTGGAATTTATGGATTCTATTTTTACATTTCTTGTTGCTAATTTCAATAGATTGTTAAATTTTTATGAGGTTTCCTTGGCCCCCCTACCTTAAGAAAAACACTTTTAGTTGGAATGAAGCTATAGATTAGGCTTTCCATGATTTAAATAATTCTATGTGCAAAACCCTAATACTTGTTATGTCAGACTTCACTAAGGATTCTATTTTGGAATGTTATGCCCTAGACAAAGGTATTGGTGTAGCTCTCGAGGAAGACCACTAACCTTTACCAATAAATAATCTTGTGAACAAAATTTGGGAAAATATACTAATGAAAAGGTAACAATGCCTATCTTGCATGTTGTGGATATTTGACATCCCTACTTTCTTTGGAAATGTTTCCAAATTAAATCTAATCATCATAACCTCAAATAATTTCTAGAGCAAAGAATTTCATTCCTATAATATTAGAAATGGGTTGCCAAAATGTTGGGATATGATTATGAGATCACTTATAAGAAGGAAAAGGAGAATTTGGTAGCTAATGCTCTCTCTAGAAAGTATGAAGAGCAAGGGTCCCTCTTTTCTCTCTTCATCATTGTTAGGGTCCAACGCTAACCCCTTATATTTATGTAATAAGCCCAATGGGCCGAGTGAGAGTCATATTTAGTTATAGAGTCAATAAATCCCGCATTAATAATTGTAAGTGGTTGACCCACATTAGAGAAAAGGGACACCAGTTAGTTGTAAATGGGTCATTGTTAATAAATAAAGTGGTTAACCCATGTTATGCAATGGACCACTAATAGTTAGGGTTTTGGATGTCATTTAGCTATAAATAGTTGTAGTTAGTAAGGGAAAGATCATTGAGTCTTTTTTTAATCAAGCTCTTCTCTACTGGAGGTTGCCCCCTCGAAGAGGCAAGTGAACATTGAATCTGTTTATGAATAATAAAATACTTTGTAGTTTTTCTCATTTCATGTGATAATTTTGTGTTATGGGCTATATTTCTTTGTATTTTTGGTATTCTGGATTTCTCGCAGGTCAAGAGCATAACAAATGGTATCAAAGCACTTTCCAGGGCTAGTTGTACCTCCAATTTTTGCATAATTTTTTTAGGCTAGAGACCTGTTCCAACATCTTTAAACCACGAGATCTATCATTGAGCGCATAAACCTATGGATTTGGGGAGGCATGAACGTAGGAACTACAAGAGGTGGTCACGCTTGTTGGACTCCCTTGTAACCCCTGTGGGTACCCCTTCGAGTAGTAATGCATTAGACAAAACTGCGCATGGACTGCACTTCTACGTACCCTCAAGTATATTGGAATCCCCCTAGGCTCGCCTGAAACCTAAGCTTAGATAAGCCATCGATCATCTTGCTGCTATAGTACATTGAGAACAACACTTGGGGAGATTACTCACATGTACAATAGGGTAGTTAGATAGTACGACTATGGGTACGGTCGATCCTCCTTATTTAGCACACTCAAAGATCGGGTCGAGTACTATCATTGGACCCTTGCGTATATTGCGATCTGTAGCACCCGCCACTCCTTTGTGACCATAGTTCCCTATACTATCTAAAGATTGACCTCAACCTTGTCTTCCAGATTAGATCCAACATTTGGGGTTATGTCGCCGCCATACATCTCATATTCAACAGTTGGGGTTTCCACAGTGTAGATCAGATTGTTTGTGCAGTGAGGGTTTTGGCTGCCGTAGTCCATATCAAATTGTCACAACACATTTGGTAGGACCAAGACCTTGGGGTTCTGTTGCTACATTCCAGGTTTGATTCTCACAAGACATTAGGCAATATCAAGCTTTTTGGAATTCGGCCACTACATTATTGATCAACAGGGAGTAAAACTCCTTTCAGAGTAAAAAAGAAAGTCTGAGACCATCCTGGGATGCTTGCAAGAGAATTATCCCATAATCTTCAGGATGATGAGATGGTCGTAGTGGTACCATTCACTTGTAAGCCCCCAATTTTCCGGCGGTCCTAATTTTTTTTTTTTGACGTGAGTTCAAGTAACCCACGCCATTATACTCCCGAGCTCGACCTCTTTCTAAGAAGACCACTCTTAAGTAATTGACCAAGGTGGTGAATGTTAGGTACCAGATCTCAAGATATGGCTTGACCACTCTTAAGTAATTAACCAAGGTGGTGAATGTTAGGTACCAGATCTCAAGATATGGCTTCTGTGAGGGTCAACAACCTTGAAAAACGGTTCGAAGAATTCCATAACAATATGGACAATATCAACATAAAGCTCTCACAAATAACAGAACTTATGACAAATTCTCATCGGGAGGAGCCTAGTGTTGATGCACACATAGAAGGAGAATCTAGCCATCACATTCACTTCCATGGAAATCACCACCATTCCAACCACCGACCACCCAAGCTGGACATGTACAAATTTGATGGTTCTAACCCTGCAGTATGGGTAACACAAATGGAACAACATTTCTCCCTTAATGACATATGCGAAGATGAAACTAAAGTACATGTGGGAGCCCTTTACTTGGACCAAGAGAGATGGAAAGGGTGGCAGTGGCATAAGAAATGTTATCCAAGGAAAATAACTTGGCACATGTTCTCAAAATCCATATGTGATCGCTTTGACTGGGAATCTAAATTTTTGGGTCATCTCACTAAACTCCGATAAATAGGTATAGTAAAGGACTAAATTACAACCTTGAGGAATTGGACATCAGAACTGATGGTATAGGAGATGACTTCTACTTTGAGTGTTTCATCAGTGGCCTAAAGAAGCCATCCAAGCCCATGTCCGGATGCACCACCCAACTACTTAGTTAGATGCATGCAAAAAGGCCTTAGATGTGAAAATCACCTTAAATGCTCAGTCCCATCATCCAAATTTTGTCGCCAAGGCGCATCCCACCCAAGCTCAGGGCCCCAACCAAACACTTAAGGTTCAAAAGGTGTCCCCGGCAGAAATGGCCGAAAGAAGAAAAAAAGGATTGTGCTACTACTATGATGACAAGTACTCCCCTAGACATAAATGCAAGGAACCAAAATTCTTTCAAATTGATGCTACTGATAATAGCTCAATAGAGGAAGCTCCATCCCTTGAGGTGCCCGAGGAAGAAGTCGGGGAAACCCAAATTGATAATGATCCCACAACTATGCCAGATGAGTTGGTTATATCACTACATGCCTTGGCTGGCATTTCTTCACCTCAGACTCTCAAAATCCGAGGCTTTATTAAACATCGACTAGTAGTGGTATTGATTGATAGTGGCAACACTCATAACTTTATCCATAAGAGAGTTGCAAAAGTTGTTCATTGCTTTGTGTGGGTGGTATCTAATTTCCAAGTCCTTATCGTTGATGGGGGGACCATGAAATGTGAAGGTCGTTGTGAAAATATTAAGCTTCAGATGGGAGACTACCACCTAAAGACCCACATGTTTTCTATTGAAATGGGTGGTTGCGACATTTTCCTGGGTGCTGAATGGCTTCACACATTGGGCCCTATCACAATGGATTTCCAGGAGTTATATATGAGCTTTAAGCAGAATGAACACATTCATACATTAAGGGGACTCCAGGTAGGTGCTCCTACTATCATCAACTCGCATCGAATGGAGAAGCTTTTAAAAAAGGGCCATCATGGAGTAGTCGCCCAATTTAATTCCATCCAGGCCATTGAATCCACTACTCCTCATATTCATCTTGAGATGAAATAGGTCTTAGATCGCCACCAGTGGGTCTTTGAAAAACCTAAAGAGCTTCCACCCTCTAGGGGTGAACATGATCATAACATCCCTTTGGTCCTGGGGGCCCAGCTGCCTAATGTCCACCCATATCGATATCCTTTTTCCCAAAAGAATGAAATTGAAAAAATCATCAAGGAACTCCTAGAAGTCAGTGTTATTTGTCCCAACATCAGTCCTTATTCATCTCCAGTGGTCATGGTTCTAAAGAAAGATGGAGAATGGCACATGTGTCCGGACTTTCGGGCCCTTAACAAGCTCACTATCAAGGACAAATTTCTTATTCTGTTGTTGATGATCTGCTTAATGAACTGCATGGTTCTCAATTCTTTACCAAGCTAGACCTCCACTCGAGCTATCACCAAATACGCATGAAGGAAGTAAAAATTCCCAAGGCTGCCTTCCGAACTCATGAAGGCCATTATGAGTTCCTGGTCATACAATTTGGTCTTTATAATGCTCCATCTACTTTTCAAAGCCTCGTGAACCACCTGCTGAAACTCTATCTCCGAAAATTTGTCCTAGTTTTCTTTGATGACATTCTCATCTACATCATAACTTAAGACAAACATCTTCAACATGTAGACTAGATATTGCAACTGCTTCGATATCACAAATTATTTGTCAAATTATCCAAGTTCTCTTTTGGCGTGGAAGAAGTCAATTATTTGGGACACATTATGGGTCATGAAGGAGTGAGGGTTGATCCAAAAAAGATTCAGGCAATGCAAGATTGGACCCAACCAAAAACCTTGAAGAGTTTGAGGGTATTCTTGGGTCTCACTAGCTACTATCGCAAATTTGTCCGCAATTATGGGCACATTTCTATATCCCTCACTAATCTTCTCAAGAATAAATCATTTCTCTAGAATGATGCAGCTTAGCCTTCCTTCTTGGCTCTCAAATAGGCCATGTGATCCACTCCTGTATTGGCCCTTCCAGACTTCACCAAATCTTTCGTGATTGAATGTGATGCTTCTGTTACTGGTATTGGCATTGTATTAATGCAAGAAGGTAGACCATTGACTTTCATCAACCAACAACTTAGTGGCAAACATTTGGGTCAATCTACCTATGAGAAAGAAATTATGGCCATTTTACATGTAGTAGACACCCGACGGCCATACTTATTGGGGCGACATTTCCAAATCCGCACATATCATCAAAGCCTAAAATATTTCTAGAGCAATGTTTATCATCACCATAGCAAAATAAATGGCTTTCAAAAATGTTGGGATATGATTATGAGATAATTTACAAGAAAGGGCATGACAATGTAGTAGTTGATGCTTTATCATGCCAATTTGAGGATGAGAGCACCTTGCTATCAATCTCTTTACCCATACCAGATTTGATTGAAGAGGCTCACAAGGAATGGTTCTACCACCCCTATCTTTATCAAATCATTAATAACTTGAGAGAAGATCCTAGTTCCTTAGCCGACTACTCTTGGAAGGATGAGATTCTTCGCTACAAGGATTGAGTAGTTATATCACCGGCATCTAGCCTCAAAACCCACATCTTGGATGAGTTGCACTCATATCCAATTGCAGGACATTCAGGCTTTCAGAAGACTTATTCTCGTGCACATCATTCTTTCTTTTGGACAAGCATGAAAAACAACATTCTTACTTTTGTAGCTGAATGCGATGTGTGCCAACGTAAAAAGGGGGAAACAGTCAAGTTACCAAGAACTTTACAGCCATTTCCACTCCCTACCTCTATCTGGACATATGTTTCCATGGATTTCATCACTGGTCTCCCAAAGTCAGGAAACCAATCAGTCATCATGGTGGTTATGGAAATTTTTTCTAAATATGCTCATTTTTGCGCTCTACGACACCCATTTACCCCCACTTTGATGGCTCCAATTTTCTTGGACCAGGTTTTCAAACTGCATGGCATGCCGACTTCCATTTTCTCTGATCATGACCCCACTTTCACCAGCAAATTTTGGCAAGAAAATTTCAAGCTATAGGGCACGCAACTCCAACTAAGTACTACCTATCATCCCCAAACCGACGGTAAAACAGAGGCAATCAACAAATGTTTGGAGACATATCTAAGGTGCTTAACTTCATAAAAACATCATCAATGGGTACAGTGGCTACCTTTAGCTGAATGGTGGTATAATACTAACTATCAAGAAGCCACCAAGATGACTCCATATGAGGCAATGTATAGCCAACTCCCACCTTCACCTATTTCTTATATCCTTGGACGCTCTAAAGTACATGCAGTTGATCAACTCCTATAGAACCATGTCACCGTGATAGCTCATCTCAAAGATAATATACATCAAGGTTAGAACTGAATGAAGCAATAGGAAAAACAACATTGTTTTGACCATGCATTTCAAGACGGGGATTAGGTATTCCTGTGAATCCAACCATATAAGCAAACATATATCAAAGAAAAGGGATTTCAGAAACTAGCACCAAAATTCTATGAACCCTATTAGATACTTCAATGCATAAGAGCAGTTGCCTACAAATTGGCCTTGCCACCTACTTCAAAAATCCATCATGTCTTCCATGTATCCCACCTCTAGAAAGTGGTGGGTAACAATTGCAGAGTTCAAACAAGTATACTTGAATTGGATGAGGAATGCTCAATTTGGCTCTGATTAGAACAGGCCCTCGATACTCGTGAAAGACATCTTCGTGAATGCATGATCAAGGAAGTCCTCATCAAATGGAAAGACACCTCTCCAGAAGATGCGCCCGAGAACCATCCACTATTCTTCAGCAGTTTTCCGCAGCTTTAGAATTGAGGACAAGGTTGCTTTTGATAGGGAAGGGCATGTTAGGGTCCAACCCTAACCCCTTTATTTATGTAATAATCCCAATGGGCCGAGTTAGAGTCATTGTTAGTTAGAGAGTCAATAAATCCCTCATTAATAATTGTAAGTGGTTGACCCGCATTAGAGAAAAGGGACCCCAGTTAGTTGTAAACGAACCATAGTTAATATATAAAGTGTTTAACTCGTGTTATGCAAGGGACCACTATTAGTTAGGGTTTTGGATGTCATTTAGCTATAAATAGTCATAGTTAGTAAGGGAAATATCATAGCCTCAAATAATTTCCAGAGCAAAGAATTTAATCCCTATAATAATAGAAATGGGTTGCCAAAATGTTGGGATATGATTATGACATCACTTATAAGAAGGAAAAGGAGAATTTGGTAGTCAATGCTCTCTCTAGAAAGTATGGAGAGAAAGGGCCCCTCTTTTCACTCTTCATCATTGTATTAGATTGTTTGAATGAAGTTCATAAGGAATGGTTTATAGATCCCAAGATTGCTCACCTGATCTAACATCTTAAAGATGACACCCCATGATCTCAAGGCTACACATGGCACAATGAAAAGCTTCAACATAAAAGAACATCTATATTTGAGCAAACAATTTACCTTTAAATCAATCGTGTTATTTAAACTCAACACACCTCCCATAATACATCATTTCGGATTTCTTAAATCATATAAAAGGATCAAACATTCATTTTTTGGAAGGAATGAAGGACATCCACTTTTTTGTGGCTAAATGTGACCTTTGCCAATGACATAAGGGTGAAATAGTGAAAACTCTAAGCAAACTACAACCTTTAGTATTCTAGCCATTATATATATTGACATTTTTATGGACTTCATTACAGGGCTACCCAAATCTGGCAAAAGATATGTCATCATGTTCGTGGTTGATTGTGTTTCTAAATATGCTCATTTGTGTGCCCTACAAAACCCATTTAAATATTCCATGGTTACTCGAGCCTTCATGGATAATATCTTTAAACTATGTGGTATGCCACAATCTACTATATCACACCATGATCTCACTTTCACTAACAAATTCGGGTAAGAATTGAGAACTTTTTCAACTCCAAGGCACTCAATTGCATCTTAACACTACTTATCACCCCAAAGTAATGGTTAGACTAAGTTGTAAATAAGTGTCTGGAATCATATTTTAGGGCTTTACTTCAGAATGATAGTCTCAATAGTTTTAGTGGTTACACCTAGCACAAAGGTGGTACAATATAACTTATCATCGTGCCACTTATATGACCCCTTTGAGGTTTTTTATGCCAAAATCCCCCATTAATGTTTTCATACTTACCAAGAGTCTCTAGGATTTGAGTGACAAAAAAATATCTCACAAATTGGTTTGATATTCCCCATGCTCTCAAAGATAATTTAATCATGGCTTATAATCAAATGAAGTAACAAATTGATTAACATATCTTTGAATGCCATTTTGAAGAAGGGGATTAGATGTTCCTTCATATACAACCTTATAAGCAAATATCTTTCAAAAGCAACCTCCAAAATTTTATGGTCCTCAAATGTATTGGGGTAGTGGATTACAAATTACAACCTCCAAGCCACTCTAAAATCCATCCAAATTTTCATGTATCTTGCTTATATAAAGTGGTTGGATGTCATTGTCATGTTTAAACTAGCCTTCCCAAATAATAGGACGAAGATTCCATTTGGTTGTAGCCTAATTCTATCCATAACAAAAGAGAGCATTGTCTCCATAAGTACACCAATCAGGAGATCTTGATATAATGGAAGGATACACAACTCGAGGATGCTAGGAACCAATAAGGATCCTTTAGAAATTCCCTCATCTCTAGTATTAAGGGCAATGTTGCTTTTTGGGGGTGGGTGCATGTTAGGGTCCTAACCTCACTAACCCCCTAGACCCTAACCTCCCTAACCCCCTATATAGATAGATATGTTTCTATATATTTCTATGCATGGAGGCCATCTCTAGTAAATAAATCCCATGTATAAGTGTGAAAGTAATAAATGAAAGAAGGCTTACTAGAAGGTTCCACCTACTAGAAAGTTCCTTCTCTAGAATGTTCCTATAAGGTAGACAGTAATATATAAAGATGTAAAAGCAATGTAATGGATGCCTTGTGAAGTTAGTTGTGATTAGAAATCTACTCAATTAGAGGTTCACCCCTTGAAGATGGCAAGTGAACATTGCTTCCAATAATAAAGGTATATAATTTTTATGTCATTCTGGTTCTTTATATAGTTATTGTGGTTGAATTATATCTTTTCTATAGTAAATATAGGTGAAATATATTATTTATGTTGTGTATCTTTCCATTTTATAATAAATAACACCACAAAATATACATAACAGTAGTGTTGAATTCTATTTATGAGAGCAAGTGTGAAGAGGGTCAATCGTCTACATGAATTCATTGTGGGGAAGAAAATGGAGGCATGTCATGTATCATGTGGCAGTTGCACTAGTGAATTCTAATTATCAAGATGGAATGAATAGAGACATCATGGGACAATAGAGGGTCATCTAATCAAAGTTATTGCAACCATTTAATGGAGCCTTTTGGGAGGATTTGTACAAGGAGGCCCTAAAAGTTTCATGGAGGTATATGTTACTTGATTATTTTGGGAGATCAATGATGTGAGAGATCTCCATCAAAGTTAAAGTATAGTTAAATAGAGGAGACCCTAAAATACCTGTAGCCAATAGAAAAAATGTTTTGTAGCATGGGCTTATGGGATCAAGAGAAGATGGCGCCTAATGCAAAGTAATGTGAGAAGGGTTTGTAAGATGAATGTTAGTCATCATAATGGAGTGATTTGAATCTTCCAATGTAATTTTTCAAGGTAGTTAGGAAGGGAGGTACCAAATTCTTGCAATGGCTTGTAAGTTGTTGGATCCACACCATGATCTACAGGCATGGTTCTAGTAGGATTGACTAAAGAAGGGGATATGAGGTGCTAATGGATCTTAATGCCCATTCAAAAAAATGGCATAACATGGACTCATATGTTCCATGCATCAGTGAGGCCTAAGAGGAATTTGACTCACAAACAACATAAGTATGCAAATGTACATGTGGTCATCAGCACACATGATAATGATGGAAGGGGTGAACAAGAACTATGTACCATGATGATACTAATTGGATTCCATGTTAAGATAAGAAGGGCATTTGAAGCCAAAAATTAACACAAATTTTAAGAATTTTGACTAGGAAAAAACCACAAAAGAGAGTGGGAAATGCATAAAAATATGGCAATGGATTTAAAATTTACAAAAAAATGGGGCTTGTCACTTCTTGAACCTCACAATCACATCCCAGAGTTAAAAAAATGGGAGTCATCTTGAAATAGTAATGGTCTAATGGGGAGAATAGAATTGTGATTTTTTCTTGACTATGGAATGTAGAACCAAATCAATGTGCAATTTTCAATGAGGTTCATGGCGTTGTAGGACCTTAATTGTATAACAACAAGGTTGTGGTGGAAGGTACATGAATATGATAAAATTTCTGACTTGTAGAGCGCTGAATAAAATAAGGAAATATCAGATCATTATATTATTTTTCATCCATATCGATGCTTTTGAAGTGGAAAAATTGGAGGAATCAACTTGTAGGACCATTTTTACCAACAAATCCTAGTTTGGAGAATTTGGGTCCAAAACCTTCTGTAGGCATCTTGAGGCATTAAATGAATTTGTTTAGGGTCCAAAAACTCTTGCTTGTACTAAACCCATTAGTGTTGTTCTACACTTAGAAACCTTTCCAACAATGCAAGAACAAAGTCAATCAAAGTTCGTATGGAAAGTATGCCTCTTGGAAGTTGACCTAGCATGTTTGATCACCATAGTACAAGTGGATGTCATGTTATCCCCTTTTACTCATGCAAAATAGGAGCCACATGTAGACTATGAATAATAATTTAGATGGCTCAAAGTTGTAACTATAGTTGAGAGTTGAAGGAGTCGAACTTGACCCCTAGATATCTATCAAGTTATGTTATAACTGGGCTACTATCAGGAAAGAGGGTTCCATTCTATTTGATTATATTTAATTCCAAATAGAGCAGAGTAATTGGAGTGAGAGTTAGAGAACATTACAAAGGGGGTTAGTGTTTTGTAGCAACCAAAAAGGCCACAAGTCTCATGTACCTCCATAGGGAGTGCTTTCTCCCTTGTACTTGCATTATTTCCATTCCAAAGAAAAGAGAGCAAAATAACACCTTCTAGTTGGGTTTTCTCTCATAAGGTCTTCCCATAGAAAATCATTATGTTCATTGTTGGTGTGTGATTGTATTTGTTGTTCTCTATTTTCCTAATTTGTCTCTTACATGCATAAGTAGAAAATCAGTAATAAAAAAATCTAGAATCTAAGGGAATTTAACCTTCATAGTATATATTTTAGTTTATTTTACGAGATACGTTGTGATGAATTTTCCAATGGAATATCCACAATAGTTTATAGATCAAAATATATAGTTTTTGAAAATCTCTCTAAAATAAGAATGAGTATATGCATAACTTACTTGAAAATAATTTCACATATTTAAAAAAAATGGAGAAAAAATAATTTAGAGGTATTTGAAAAAAAAATAGTGGCATAGTGAACACCAAAGATGTCCATGAGGAAAATATGAGTGTGAAGATGAAATATAATGAACTTAAATGTTAGGAACAAATTAAATTCATGTACATACAGTGATAACCAATCCATATTTAGGGATTTGAATATGGGATGGCTAATGTAAATCATGATCTAAGATACTATATGCTATAATCATTACTAGTGATTAAAGTTTCAATAATGATCATGTTATTGAGTTTATATGGTTAGTGATGAGCCTTGGAATTGTTTCTAGAACCTACAAAGTTTGTAATTTAGACAATAGGAATGGTTCAACTTTCCTCTACAGATTTGGCTTGAAGATCAAATATGTCTAGAGAAAGAAAACAAGGTTTTGGTGCGCTTGACATAAGAATGTATAGAACGCATGAGGCTATGTCAACACTACAAGGAAAACACCTTATAATGGAGGATTTTAGTTTCTAAACGATTGGGAAAATTTATTAGGAAAACCTCCACTAAATCCTTTGCAATTGGTAGTGGAGTTTTTAACGTATTTTGATTATAACTAAAAATTCTAGATGATTGAAGGCTCTAGTGAAAATTATTTTGTTGGTACACTTATATTGATCATTCACACCAATGTGGAAATTATATATACTTTGCACCTGTACACTACTACTTTATACACACCAAGGCTTCAAAATACATATACCATGCACCAAAGCATATTATAATTTTTTGAAGCCATGATGCATAATTTATACATTAAAAAGTTGAGGAACTTCTATAAAAAAAAAAAATACACAATGATGCACCAAATTTAGATAGGCCTCGAGGCTTTAAAAATATATATCATGCATTAGTGCGCATTTTAAGAATCTTGAAGCCGTGATCTGTAGTTTATATATTGAAATTAGTGATGCATATTACATATGTAAAAACACCTATGCATAAATCACATTGCTTACCATAATGTCGTGACAATAATGACAACGATAATGTTGATGTTGAAGGGAGTAGTGCTGTTGTTGTCATTAGGAATGCCGACGCATTTATTAAAATTATTGGCACTAGCGCATAATACTAACTTAAACATACTAGTGCATAAATAATTTTGATGCACACCATTATGTTTAAATGAATACAATGCAATGATATGTTTCAAAGTAGATATCGAAATGCAACTTTTTCTTTTTTACAAAATTTCAATTAATCATTCAAATATTCTTAATAATAATATTGCTTTTTGTATTTTAATTATTATGTTTGGATATATTCATCAATATGTTGATCATCTAAATATATCAACTAGTTACATCTGGTTGATTGTAACAATGTACACCATCGATATCGATATATATATATATATATATATATATAATCACCAACATAACTTTTTACAATAATAGTCAATGCAATAGAGTTAAAAAAATATTTTATTATATATAACAATATACTCTTCATTATACATAATGGGGTAGCATAAAGGTCCACAATATCATAATGTTAGTAAATAATTGTTGCAATTATTGCAACATGTTATCATATAATTGGGATAATATGTCAACACTTAACAAAATTTCTTATTTCCACAGACAACATTCCAAAGCATGCAACTTTTAACTTTCAATTTTGATGATTATCATTCATCACTCGAATTACTGTCATCACTCGAGTCACTTGCATGTTTAATTCTTCATCACTTGTAGGGAATATCAGAGTTGGGTTATTTGAAATGTTTTCTTGATCGACTTGATTTTGACATTAATTTTCTTCATGTTCCATCAAAAAACATACAATAACAATGAGTGCTTTATAAACAACACACATTATTTCCCATCTTTCATGCCATCTCTCAACATTATTTTGTTGGCTTCACTCCATAATTTGTTTCCTGCAAGTTTTCTATACCATATTAAAGCATAGATATAATTAACAATTTCTTGTTGTTCCATTAATTATAAAACGAAAAGAAGTAAAACAACGTAACTACTTACAAACAACTCTTCTTTATATGTTTTTAACTATTAGAAACACCATGGATGATTGTAATGAATTAAAACATATTCACCACAACAAATATAACATCTTAAATAAGGAAAATGCATTATGTACTCACAAACTTTTTGATCAACCTTTTTATGCTTTGTTATTCGATTTCATGTGCTCAATGAGTTCCATTTTGTTTTTTTTTTCAAATCAAAGTTTTGTTTGCAAATTTAATGGGTTTTAGTTGTGGTTGACTGATCTTCATAAGTGGATCTATGATTCGTGGAAACCATTATTGTCTGTTGATTTGAATATTTACCCTTTGGCTTAGGGTTTCTTTGATAATCCATAGGATATGAAGATTATTTGGGATTCCAGGCCTTGGTTATGGAGTAGTGTTGGTCTCTTCATGTAACCATGGTCTCCTTCATCTGACCCAGTTACGACGACAATCTCCTCGACTCTAGTTTGCATAAGGCTTCTGAACCTTCCCTTGCATATTTGGAACCTCCCTTAATTAACATCTATTAGGAACACAATAGGGAAATTTTATTGCAAGAGTTCAGATACTGAGCATTTCCTCAAGACCTTATATGCTTGAATATTCATGGAGATGGTTTTAATAAAGGCTCTCCCCCTAATATTAATTTAATGGCTCTAAATTATGTATTGGTTTAGAAACTTGATTATGAAAATGTTTCATTCCAATATTGAGCCTGTTATGAAACATGGAATGTAATAAAATAATGGCCCTGAGTGATTACAGAATAATGGAGCTCGAAAAAATAGTCGAAGGCCCAAATAGTGGGAAGGTGTTTAGCTCAAACATTATATTGTATTTAAGGAAGGAGAGACCCAAGTCAAAGAGAATGCAAAAGAAATATAGGAAGAAGGGCATGTCAAAGAGGATCTACCCAAGAAATCAAAAGACAAGCGAGAATAAATGCATGTTAAAAAGGATCCATCGAAAAGTAGAGTTAGAGGAGTCCCATCAAACCCTTGAAAATCTTGTTTTCTCCTTTGAAATCTTAGGAAATATGACTGAAAAAGACATTTCTTGGGATCATAAGGAAAATGAAAAAGTGCCAAAGACAACAATTCTCACTCACTAAAGGGTGACTCCTCAGATTTAGTAGAAAACACGAGCTGAATCCAAGTTAGGAAAACGATAAGCCAATCAAAATCAAATAAAAAAGCAGTAAAAAATGGAATGTAAATGTATTTGGATCTTGAGAGTATTTTGGAAAATATTTAGGTGGAAAGGGAATACAATTTTTGTATTATGGGGCACTCACTTGAGGTTTTTGATTGAGGCATTGTGCTCAATCTAAAACCTACAAGGGATATTGGTAACTTTGAAGAAATATAACAGTTTTGGGCTAGATCCCAACCTTCTTTTTTAATAAAAATATCATTTCCATTTCATTAAAGAAAGAAATTTCTGTACATTACAAATAAAAATAAAAAGCAACGATTAAATATGTTTGCTTGCTTGTTTTCTTTTAATAGAATCAATATCATTTATATTAAAACAATTGGGTACATGACCATAACCATTTACATGTTTCAGAGATATATGAGGCTTGAAATTTTGATATTGAACATGGAGGCTCAATCCAAGCCCTCAAGCAAGTTCCCCATAACACAAAAATTTCAGTTCCTTTCCAAGTAAAAATTTCCCGGAAAACCCCGTATATCGAGATACATTTACTTTTTTTTTTTCACTAATTTTATTTTGATCTAGTCTAACTTCTTGTTTTTCTTGGTGATTTTTTTTCCTTTCTTCCCAACTTGAGTCCAACCCACATTTTCTACAAATTCCAGCAGAACATACTTTGGTAAGTGCATGATAATATTCTCGAAGTCTTTCTCATTCGCCTAATCTTCCCAAGAAGTTTCCTTTTCAATGTTATTCCTTGTGGTTTCTGGAGGGGATCTGTTTTCCACAAGATATTACTACTTTTCCACTAATGTTGCGTCTAAATAAACCTTACTAGCAACTGGAGGATCCACATTGGCATGTGATTTTTCTTGTTTAGATTTTGTTGCCGCGGATGCATTTTCTTTGGCCAAATTTGCTTCCTTCTTGTCTTCTGGTTCTTTCTTGTCCCGAAACTCTTCCTCTTTGAATAATATATGGTAATCACCTTGTGCTCCTTCCCACCATTTATGCCTTCAATATTTTTTCCAATCTTTGTTATTCTGAGAACGTTTAGGGTAATTTTTAATTACATGTCTTATTTCATAGCATGCTCTACAACGAAATGAAATATTCTCATAGTTGAGCCTTTGTACCCAAACATGGTTTGGAGCCATCAAATTAATCTTTGTAGGAAAACCTTTATTGAAGTCCATGTCCACACAAATGTGGGCATAAAGCGACAATAAAACTTTCCCAATGCATTCCCAATGGAGGAAAGTGATGTAATATTCCAAAATCGCAAATGAAGCTTCAGAAGCCCAAACTGGGGTTGTAGAGAATGATGTTGTTACCTGATCAAAAGTGGGAGTCCAAGGAAGCATGAAGAGACCAACGCTACCCCAAAACCACAACCCAACTTCACAGATGCCCTTCTTGTCCTCTATGTTATCAAAAACCACAACAACAAAAAACCCTGAGCCATAGGGTAAATGTTCAGTTCATCCGTCAAAAGGGGTTTCCATGTCTCAGAGATCCATTTGTGTAGATCGGCCAACTGTGGCCAATATCCATTAAACTTACAAACCAAGCCATTCTCCGAAAAATATTTTTCACAACAGAAAGCTTCCTCATCCACAGGAACATTGAGGGAAGGAATTTCTTGAACCACCGGAAGACCATAACCAAATTTCAGCATAGAGTTGTATGAAACCGAAGAAAAGCTAGCTTGACTGACAACCACACCTGTAAAATAAATTGTTTTTGTTGTTTAATTATAGGGATTTTCCATTGAACGATCTGTAGAAAATCCACGCAAACAATGAATTATTAGACAATTAGGGTAAAACCCTAGCCACTGCAAGGTTTTCAGAGCTCCTTCCATTCTAATGATTAGATATGTTTGTTACACATTGTTGTTGAGATGGTTCCTTTGGTGATACAATTATTATCATTTATTTGACCATCTCTTTGTACATTTCTTTTGACATTCATACTGACATATTTCGAAAATCACATCATTTGTCCTTTGAAATTTTACCAATTTTCCCAAAAAACTAAAAGCAAAATAAAAAATCAACTAATATCTATATGAAAATAAATCTAGCAAAAATATTAATTTGATAATTTTTTGGGCTAGTGCACACATATTACAAAAAAACATGTTTAGCAATAATAAATTTTAAATATTTTTATTTTATTTTAATATTGCATGTTTTTTCTATTGTAAATGTCACATGTCTTGTTAACCATTGGTCTAGAAATGCTTGTTCTAATTTATGTGTAACCTAATTCTTGAAGTCATTGTATTGGTTTTTATACTGTAAATGAAACTAATGTCTAGATATGTTCTTTGCACTATATCCTTCATAGTTTTCTAAATAAAATATCCCCTCTCATTAACTTCTAGAACCACTCTAGATGAATTAATGATCAATTCACCATCCTTTACATCTTTTGTAATTTTTATCTTCTTAGAATGACCATATTTTCCTTTGCACGAAATTAATTCATGCACAACATTCAACGAATGTGAAATTGAATTTTTGATGCATGTTAGCAATTATTTTAAGAAATACATTATGAGTAAAAGTTCAAAAAATAAGCTTCATACTGATAACCTTTTGATTCACCTAAGTCATATATTTACAACATTTCAAAGATTTTACATTCTTTTCGATTTATATTTTGAACAATCTTTTGTAGTTCTTGCAAAAAACTTCTTTGCATGGCACACATTATTTAATACACATTGTTAAACCTACAAACAATTCCAATATATTATTTTTTATATTAAAATTTCCTTGTCATGTTCTCTTATTAAGATGTGTTTCCATTATATTTATTACTATAAGTTTATTTACCTATTCTTCTATTAACCATTTTTTATTAATAAAATTCCTACACAAATTATGAAATACGTTTTACAAACTAAGTAAAGACTTTTATGCTAGTAGTGTTTTTTGGTCTGCCATTGAATATAATGTAGTCTAGCAACACACATCAACGTGCTTTGTAACAACTCTGGTGAAAATTCCATGTAAAATATCTAAGGCCACGGTGATGGGACACGTATTCCAAGTGTTGAAATGTGGCAACAAGAATATTCCAATTTTAATTTGTCCTTGAATTAAAATTTGAATTTAGTCTCACCAGCTGCTTGAAAAATAATTAATTAATTCATCTTGAGTTAATTAGTTGGAGAAATTCAAGCTAGAAGTCTTTGTGAAGTCATGCAATAGTTATCCCTTAAATTAAGGAGATTATCCCTTAATTAAGGAGATAAGGATGAGTTATATTTGAGTTGTAATTAGTTAGCTCAGTTTACTAAGTTAAGTCCAGTTAAATTAGTTCCAAACCGTTTGAGGAACTAATTATGAGTTCAGTCAGTTAATGCATGCATGCATCCAACTAGTGTACTCTAGATAACTGAAGATTCTCTCATCAGTAACTCATGCATGTCTATTCAGAGAAAGACCCAGTTGAGATTAAAGACAGGGACAATGTACTATCAGTTGCATGAGTTTTCCTATAAACAAAACTCATGCATGCAGAAGGAATTCATTCCTTGAGATTTGCGCAGTTTTACAGGGTGTAAGATCAATGTGAGTGATCAATGTTACACTTGGTAACAACTAGATCACCCAGGAAAAACAACGCAAGGAAATAGGAGCTTGGAGGGTAGAGGAGAAGGCATATGAGCAATCTATTTTGTCTGTGAGCATCTGTGAGGGATTGTACTGAGAGATGGCTAGTTGTGAGAGCTAAAGCTTTGTGTAATCCTGATATATTTCCACTTGTATGATAATACAGATAGCAGGGTTTTTAGCTAAGGCTTTCCCCAGAGTATTCTTCTGTGTTTCATGTGCATTGATTCTTCTTCTGGTTATATGTGTTTCACTTGATCTTGCTCAAATCTATTAAGCTTCCGCAAGTTTGATTGTAGAAGTAGATTAAAGTATTTTGCTTTAGTTATATTGCATTATCAGGTTAATCTACAGTCAAAATTTCTACATGGTATCAGAGCAAAGGTTATCGGAGCTGTGAACAATATACTAAGAAGAGAATTCAAAGTTTGAAGTTTGGGGTTGCAGGTACAAATCGAATTCATCTCATACTTCAGGTTGGTCAATGGCGTTCTATGGCTTGAGACTCGAGTATGCCTTGGAAGGCAGCTCGAATTACATAGCATGGAAAGATAGAATGGATGATGTATTAGAAGACAATGACTTGAAGGATTTCATTGATCAAGAAATTCCAAAGCCAGCTGCAGCTAATGCACAAGAATTGGCTGAGTGGAAGAAGTGTGTGGTGAAGGCGAGATAGATCATCCTGGAGGGAGTTCGAGACCATATTGTCTCAAGTTTCCATGGGAAGGATACTCTGTTTTCAATGTGGAAGACATTGAAAGACCTCTACCATAACAGTAGCGACCAGAGGAAATTGGCGCTCAAGGATAAGCTTCGGAAAATAAAGATGAAGAAGGGCGTACTATTTCCACATATCTGAACAAGCTCACCACCTGCAGAGATGAGCTTGGTAGTGTGGGAATAACTATTGCCGATGATGATATGGTGAGCCTCGCTCTCCTCGACCTTCCAAAGAGCTGGAATAGCTACCAGGACTCTGTGAATGGAAGGGAGAAACTACCGAATTGGGAATGACTATGTTCAGATCTAATGCAGGAGGAGATCAAGAGGAGTACACGAGATCGTTCTTCATCCAAGAACGATGATGAAGAAAATCTGGCCTTAGCAAGTAAGGCAAGGAAAGGGAAGGGGAAGGCTCCTCATTCCAAATCGAATTCTTCTCATGAAAGGAAGAAGGTTGACAAGTCTAAAGTGAGATGCTTTAATTGTCATGAGATGGGACATTTTGCAACTAATTGCCCATCGAAGAAGTCTAAGAAGGGATCCTCAAAAGGATCGGAAGGTGAGGCATTAGCCTCTCAGTTTGAAAAGGACTTTACACTCATCGCATGCATGGTGTCATCGATGGTGGGTTGTGTTTGGTATCTTGACAGTGGAGCCTCATTCCACATGACCGGTGATAAAAGTTTATTCAGTACCTTGGAGGAGAAAGAACTCAAGATATGCATAGAGATGAGTGACGATGGAAAGTACAATGTTTCAGGAATGGGCACGGTTGCTTTTCGGAGGGAGCATGGAGCTCCTCTCACCTTGACAGATGTGAAGTATGTGCCTGGACAGAAGAAGAACTTGGTATCGGTCACGATGTTGGAGGACAAAGGCTACGATTTTTCCTTCAGTAAAGGAAAGGCATTCCTAAGACACATAGCCACGGGTCAAACCAAGAGGATCGAGATTCGAGTGAAGAATCTCTATAAACTAGAGGTAGATGATTGTGCAACATTTAGTTCGAAAGAAGAATTGGTGCAAAGCCAAGACATTGGCGAGTTATGGCACAGGCAGTTGGGCCATTTGCATCATGGGGCCTTGAAGATAATGCAGCAGATATATAGAGGACTTCCAAAGGTAAAATTGAGCAAGTTGACACATGCAAAGGTTGTACCTTGGGAAAGTACGCCAAGTCTTCCTTTCATGATCGAGACAGTCAAGCAGAAGCGATCTTAGAGCGAGTTCATACTAATTTGTGTGGACCATTCTCGACGGCATCCACAACAAAGCAAAGGTATTATGTGATTTTCATTGATGATTATTCTCGTAAATGCTGGATTTAATTTATGCAGAAGAAGGACCAAACCTTCTCAAAGTTTTGTGAGTTCAAAGCTTTGGTCGAGAAAGAATCAGGGAAGAAGATCAAGGCCTTGAGAAGCGACAATGGTGGAGAATATGTCTCTCAAGAGTTTAAGGACTTCTATGCAGCGGAAGGAATTAAACGAGAGTTGATGACACCTCATAACCCACAGCAGAATGGGGTGGCCGAAAGGAAGAACAGAATGATTGTAGGGGCAACTCGGGCAATGCTGCATGACCAAGGCCTACCACTTCATTTGTGGGTTGAGGCATGCAACACAATGGTCTATTTGCATAATAGAAGCCCGCATCACATACTTGGGATGAAGACAGCAGAGGAAGCTTTCTCCAGTAAGAGACCAGATGTGGGTCACTTTAGGATCTTTGGCTCATCGGTATACTGCCATGTGACAAAGGATGCACGGAAGAAGCTTGAGCCGACATATGAGTTGGGGATACTTGTGGGGCACATTGATACATCCCACAACTTCGGGCGTATTTGCCTACCAGTCGGAGGATAGTGGTTCATAGAGATCTCAAGTTTGATGAGCAGAAGGCCATGTGAGTTTCCCTTGAGAGGGAGATCCAACTAGAGGCTATGGAGGAACTTTTGGTTCCTAAGGAGGAGGAGTCTCAGACTGATGCAGAGTAGCTGCATGCAGAGGATCCAAGAGTGGAGACATCCACTCAAGCAAAGTCTTCCAGAGATGGACAGAAGCGTACAAGAGAAGCTGATAGATTGTTGTCGGATACGAGAGAGAATGTGGGAGAACCATCTTCTCAGCGCAGACAGAGGAGGTCACCTAAGAGGTACACTAGATACATGGCCCTTCTTGGGGAATGTGTTGAGACCGAGCCATCTTACTTTGAGGAAGCAGTGCAACAACCAATTTGGGTTGATGCTATGGTGGAGGAGTATGACTCCATAGTTTGTAATAGTGTTTGGGATGTGGTTCTAAGACTGGAGAAAAAGTTAGTTGTGAGTTCCCATTGGATTTACAAGGTAAAGCAAGCTGCTGATGGTAGTGTGGAGAAACATAAGGCAAGATTTGTTGCCCGTGGTTTCTCATAGGTCAAGGGGATTGACTATGATGAGACTTTTTCTCTTGTCGCAAGGTACTCATCTATCAGATCGATGTTGGCACTATTAGCACAGATGGGTTGGAAGATCCATCAGATGGATGTGAAGACTGCATTCCTCAATGGCAAGATTGAGGAAGAGGTGTACATAGAGCAGCCGGAAGGTTTTGAGACCTTCGATCATGAGTCGCATGTGTGCTGACTCAAGAGAGCTTTGTACAGGCTGAAGCAAGCACCTCGTGCTTGGTACACCAGGATAGACAACTACTTCACCGAGTTGGGCTTCACAAAGAGTGAAGTGGATGCGAACCTGTACCACATCATGGTGAAAGGTAAGAAGTTGATCATTGTACTTTATGTTTATGATCTCATATTGACAGGTGATGATCAGTTGATCATGTCTTGAAACGAAGACTTTGCAAGGGAATTCGAGATGAAAGACATGGATCTCATGCATTACTTCCTTGGCATGGAAGTGTGGCAGAAGGATGGGGATTTGTTAGTGTCTTAGGGCAAGCATGCCAACGAGATACTCAGGAGATTCCACATGGAGAAGTGCAAGCCCATGCAGACTCCTCTATCAGGTAACTGGAGGAAGGAGGATGCTACTTCAGGAGAAGTAGTAAAGGCTACTATGTTCAGGCAGCTTGTGGGTTCACTGATGTACTTAGTAAACACACGACCAGATTTGGGCTATGCTGTGAACTAGCTCATTCAAGCTATGGTTCAGCCTACCAAGATGTTTTGGAAGGCGGAAAAGCATGTATTAAGATACCTCAGAGGCACATCTCAGTATGGATTATGGTATAGACGAACAGAGGGAGTGAAGCTACAGGGCTTCACTAATGTAGATTGGGCAGGGATTCCATCAGACTGGAAGAGAACATTAGGAGGAATTTTCAACCTTGGGTCAGCTGTAGTTTCTTGGTACAGCAGGAAACAAAGGTCGGTTGCACTCAACCCGGCAAAGGCTGAATACATGGCAGTTAGTCAGGCAGCTTGTGAGGCCATTTGGATGAGGAAAATTCTAGTTGGTTTGTTTGATCAGAGGATGAATCCAATTGTGATCTATTGTGATAATCAGAGTTGTATCAAACTCTCTGAGAATCTAGTATTTCATGATAGGTCCAAGCACATCGACATCTGGTATCATCATCTCAGAGACTGTGTAGCGAAGAGGATCATGTTGTTGCAGTATATTTCAACCGAGGAGCAAGATGCTGACATTTTGACAAAGGCATTGTCAAAGTGTAAATTCGAGTTCCATAGAGACAAGATTGGGGTGGCAGATAATCCCTTTCTTGTTGAGAGGGAGTGTTGAAATGTGGCAACAAGAATATTCTAATTTTAATTTGTCCTTGAAGTAAAATTGAGAATTAAAATTCAAATTTAGTCTCACCAACTGCTTGAAAAATAATTAATTAATTCATCTTCAGTTAATTAGTTGGAGAAATTCAAGCTAGAAGTCTTTGTGAAGTCATGCTACAGTTATCCCTTAAATTAAGGAGATTATCCCTTAATTAAGGAGATAAGGATGAGTTATATTTGAGTTGTAATTAGTTAGTTGAGTTTATTGAGTTAAATCCAGTTAAATTAGCTCCAAACTGTTTGAGGAACTAATTGTGAGTTCAGTCAGTTAATTCATGCATACATCCAACTAGTGTACTCCAGATAACTGAAGATTCTCTCATCAGTAACTCATGCATGTCTATTCAGAGAAAAACCCAGTTGAGATTAAAGACAGGGACAATGTACTATCATTTGCATGAGTTTTCCTATAAAAAAAACTCATGCATGCAGAAGGAATTCATTCCTTGAGATTTGTGCAGTTTTACAGGGTGTAAGATCAGTGTGAGTGATCAATGTTACACTTGGTAATAGCTGGATCACCCAGGAAAAACAACGCAAGGAAATAGGAGCTTGGAGGGCAGAGGAGAAGGCATATGAGCAGTCTATTTTGTCTGTGAGCATTTGTGAGGGATTGTACTGAGAGTTGGCTAGCTGTGAGAGCTAAAGCTTTGTGTAATCCTGATATATTTCCACTTGTATGATAATACAGATAGCGGGGTTTTTAGCTAAGGCTTTCCCCAGAGTATTCTTCTGTGTTTCATGTGCATTGATTCTTCTTCTGGTTATATGTGTTCCACTTGATCTCACTCAAATCTATTAAGATTCCATAAGTTTGATTGTAGAAGTAGATTAAAGTATTTTGCTTTAGTTATATTGCATTATCAGGTTAATCTACAGTCATAATTTCTACACCAGGATGAATGGTGGGGGAAACATCCTAGTGGGTGTTGATTTGGTTTATTATGACTAAGGAAATTGGTAAAGGCAATGGAAAATGTTTTGGAAAGGCATGGGGCATTAATTAGCATTTTACTTATGAAAATAATGGAAATTAGGAGAAAATGAAGGTGAAAGGTCACAAGTTGCACGTGAGGAGGAAAATGAAGGAAAATAATGGAAAATGAAGAAAATAGAGGCCTCATTAATAAAAAGGCTTCTCAGGATCAGCGGGGAGGACTTGGACAGTTCAGTATTGGAGCTCTCTCATTATTCTCTCTCTCTCTCATACTCTTGAATACTTAGAGTTTTCTTGGAGCACTCTTGGAGGGTGTGGCATACTTGGATTCTTGGAGCAAGAAGGAAATGGAAGAGCAGGAAAGCACAAGAGGGCATCAAGATCAACAACTACATCAGATTGCATGTAGGTACTGAGTTGCATGTATGATTTCTTCAGTAGTTTTGGCATGCATGGCACATGCATGTGGTTTCTTGGTCATGATCTGTCACTACCATGGAGGATTGCCTGGGTTGACAATGGATTTTCTTGGCCTTACCATTTTTTCTATATCCATGATGTTGTGGGTTTATTTGCTTTGTTTTCTAGTTGGTTCTCATGTTTCCTTAGCTTGGGTTGAGCTATTAGTTCCTGGAAGCCTTGGTTGGACAAACGCTCTGGAGCCCTGTAACGGATTGGGTTGAGTTACTAGTCCTGTAGCCTTAGTTGGACAAATGCTTTGGAACCCTAGAACAACTTGGGTTGAGTTACTAGTCCCATAGCCTGGGTTCGAAAAATGATTTGGAGCCCTTGGTGGGTTGAGTTACTAGTCCCGTAGCCCTAGTTGGACTAATGCTCTGGAGCCTGGTAAAAGTTGTGGGTTGAGTTACTAGTCCTATAGCCCTGGTTGGACAAACACTTTGGAGCTCGGTAAAAGCTGTGGGTTGAGTTACTAGTCTTGGGAGCTGGGTTGAAACAAACACTCTGGAGCCCTGGAAGGCTGGGATAGAGACCGATTTGATGTTGGTTTTGTGATGTCTGACCATGAGGTGGAATCATTGTTTGATGGGTTGAGGTGGATGGCCTCTGGAAGCCCTAGATGAGTTTTGGTTGATGTGTTCTATGAGATCCCACATTCATGCTTGGAATATGGCACGAGGGTGAATGGTTTAAGAGAGATTTGGCTCAGCCATTCTACGGTTGGGTGGAACATGGAAGTCTCATCTCGGGTTTGGATCTTACATCATTAATGAAAAGTTATTTCTCCTAGTATTTCTATGATTATTATGATGGATTATATGTGGTATACATGGTTGTGATTTCATTGATATTTCTCTCGCTATTATGCTGGTTATGTACATGTTTTACGACAACAGCCATGTATGGCTCTTATCATGTTTCTATTTGTAAATGAATGAACAATGTATCCATGATATAATGGATGGAATGGCAGTTAATGTGTTAAGACTACAATGCTTCATAGTGAATCTCAGATAAGTATGAGACCCCTATGCTCAGATCTGTTATTTACACATGTAGGTTGCATATTTACTAAGTGTTTGACAAAATGTTTTTCATGGTTAGGCTTGGTTAGGTCAAGCCCTTGATCAAGTTTTGTATTAGAGGCTTTTCCTTGGTGTCATTTAATGTCTTGGAGAGTCTCATCAAGTTCTAGGCATTGGTTTGGAGACTAGCCCTTAAAAAGTGGCTTAAATCTCGTAGTCTCTAGCACAGAACTGGCTAATAGAGACTGCAATCTCTCCCTTGCAAGCACTATGGGAGCGACTATCAGTTTATAGTCGCACTCAGGCCTTGTCATGAGAGTGACTATGGGCTTAATTAATTAAAATGCTAAGCTAACTCAGGGGTTGGGTGGATTAGCTCCTGGGGGTCCTAAAGCACCTAAGGGATGTCTGTATGGTGTGTTTTCGTCGATTCCATTTCCTTAAGGTTACTTAGGAGGCCAAATCATATCATAGTGGCCTCTTGTCACATGTTTACCCCGTCTAGCCAATTTCTTGGGTAGATGTGGGAGGAGGGTGTTACAGAGTGGTATCAGAGCATGGTTGCGCTCTCCTTGGGCTGTGTGTTGATCATGATTTCATGTTGGTTGCATATGTGTTCCATATGCATGTAGTCCATGTGCTTGTTGCATTTGCATGGTGTTGATCATGGTTGTAGTGATGTCACCATGTGAAGGTTGAAGGTGTTGTGGTGGAGTATGTATTTATGTGTGCATGGTTGACTATGCATTGTTACACATGTCAGTGTTCACATGTTATCAAATGCACGTGAGGTGGTTGTCGTTGTCATGCATGAGGTCATGGTTTGTGGATTTGATATGGTAATGCATTGATGACTGGACTCTAACTAGAATGATGTGTATATGGTTTTGTACCCATGTGTTATATGTATATATGAAATTGTTATGCATGTATGGTCTTAGTTATAGTTATGCATGAAAAATAGGTCAAATATGCCTTGTGAAGTCATTGTATGCAATTTAAGTCATCATGATGCTATTGGTTGTTATGATGCTAATGTGTTAGTTGAGATAGAACAGGGGATGCAGATCATTAAAGTGAAGTTGCAACATTGGACCTCGAGGCAAGAGCAGATCGTCATACATGTATTGTATGTTTGGAATGCATGTATGTAAGTTAAGGATTGTTATATGCATTAGGTTTATATGCATGAGGTTTATGTACATGTTTTTGATGCTATGGTTACATATATGATAGATGATAGTTGATTAGTATAGTCATATGCACATGTGTCAGATAGTCATGAATGATAGTAACCTGTGGTTGTATGCATTGCTATTTTTGTTTATGTTAGATAACTTGATGATCATGTTATATGTCGTTGATGAGTATGCTATAGGTTAACTTGTTGTTGATTATATTTTAGTTAACTTGCCGATTAGGGTTATAAAATTAATATCTTGATGTTATATATATCATGATAAAATGGATTGGCCTATGCAGATGGTTAGGGTTACAACATTCACGAATGAGTCAGCTTATTGTGTTGCATTGTGTGTTACTAATCTAGACCGATCGTACATGTGTGATTTCTATGCATAAATAATAAATGCTTATGAGTTTATGATGTGAACATGGTAGTTAGTTAGTGCTATGGATATCGTGATCTTAATTATGTTTGAGTTGACATGTTGTAAAGTTATATCTTGCTAACTAGATTGATTGTGCAAACAAGATAGCCTCCCCTGAGGTACACTAAGGTATGATTTTGCTTATGTAGTATACTTGGTGCTTCATTCTTGATTATGTTGTCTATTTGATGTTGAGTGTTTGGTGTCTATTATGTTGTATAGTTGATTTATTTAACATGGTATGTTTGCAAGTTGGTTGAATGTTTGATGAATTGCATGATATGAGTATGAATCTATAGGATTGCATGAAGGAATGATCTTGTTTTAAGAATATTGTGCTAACACATAGGTTGAGTTTCCTTAGGGAACCATGGGGATTGAGTCGTAGTGTTTGTTGTTAGTCTTGTGCTTTTGGTCTTTTTATATTTGCTCATGCTTGGTTTGTAGCTTTATTTATGTCTAGAGTATGGCCATACCACTTCGTTTGTGGAGTAATGTTGTTATTGGTTTCCATGGTTTTCTTCTTGTCGTTGTTTCCATTCTTGCCTTTTATGTTTTGAGTGTCTTGGGAATTGTTTGGGAAAGAGGAAAGTTAATGGAGCTCAAAAAGAGCTATGTGGTACTCAATATGTAATGTAAGAAACGGGTGAAGCTCGGTGTACGAGTAAGCGTAGCAGAAGGTAAGACTATGATAAATGGTTGGACTAGTTGGGTCCATTGCGGTAAATGGATGGTGGCTGTACAATCATGAGAAAGGTAACCAGAAAAGGTAAAGTAAATGAATCTTAGGTGTTAGATGCCTTGAATATGTTGGGAACGACTATTCTTAATGTTGCACTCGAATAAAGGAAGTTCTCTTAACCCTTGACCTTGATATCTGGTAACTATGTTATGATCATGATTATGTTGATGTTTATAGATGTATACATGTAAGTGTGAATGTATGTCATGTATATATATGTGTGTATGTATGTCGTTGTCTGACAAGACCATGATTGTTTTATGCTAATGTTTATGTATATGTAGGTATGTTTCCATGTATCTATGTCACTATCTTAGAGGGTCATCAAGAATCATTCTTGTGAAGGAATGATTGCTTATGCAGGCGAATGACATGAAGAAGATCCTGGTCTTATGGGGAATCAAGTGGGAAGAGTAGTCATAAAAAATATATGAGGTCAATATCACGTGAATATGAATTTATATTGTATGCTTGTATTATGCCTGTGCTTATGTTATGGACAGGTTATATGAGGGATACATCAATGAAATGAAAGTAGTGTGGTTTGCGGCAGGCTAGGATAAGCATGGATAAGACACTGGAAGCAAGGTTTCTTGGTAAGGACAGGGTGGTTTTGGATGCGTGGTATTACTATTATACATATGTTGTATATGTGATGATTGTGCACATGCAGTATTCAACATATGTAGTGTGTGTACAAGTTGTTTATGCAATATTATGTACAGGGTGTTAGTATAGATAGTGTTGTATGAATGTTGCATATCTAGTGTTGGGTATAAATGGTTCTATTTACATGTTGGATATACGGTGCTATGTACATATTGTACTATGTGCATGATGGATATGCAGTGTTGTATGCATATGGTGCTCCGCGCGTGTTGGATAGGCAATGCTGTGTACAGATGATGCAATGTACACGTTGGATATGCAGTGTTATGTACATGTGGTGTTGCATGCATGTTGTACATGTGGTGTTGCCTGCATGTTGTACATGTGGTGTTGCGTGCATGTTGTACATGTTGTGCTATGTAATATGGTGTGGTGTGCATGATTGTACAAGTGTCGTTGTGTGTAGGTGGTGCTGTGTACATGTGGTGTCACGTACATGTTTTGCATGTGGTACTATGTACATGTGGTATTGTGTACATGTTGTACAAGTGGTGTAGTGTACATGTGGCGTTGTGTACACGTTGTGCAGGTGGCACTGTGTACATGTTGTGCAGGTGGCACCGTGTACATGTGATGCTATCCACACATTGTGCAGGTGGTGTAGTGTACATGTGGTACAATGTACATGTTGTACATATGGTACTGGTGCATGTGTGGTATTGTGTGCATGTCATACATGTTGTGTTGAGGGCATGTGGTACTAGGTATGTGCATTGTGTAGGTGTATGTATTATGTGGTATTGTATATCGGGTATAGATGTATTGTGTTGTGTTGTACGCCAGGTGTAGGTGTATGTATTACATTATGCACTAGATGTAGGCGTATGTATTGTATTGTATATAATGTGTGTAGGTGTATATGTTATATGTCAGGTGTAGGTGCATGTATTGCATGGTGTTGTATGTCATGTGTCGTCGTATGTGTGTGATGCACATTATGTATATGTGCACCTAGTTGAGAAGAAGTCACTGGGTATTTTTCGGGTGTGGAAATCGATCCGATGTGCGTATGAAATAAGAACAAAGGTAGAAGTAAGGATTGATTAAAGGATAAGTATCGGTATATTATTTCAGTTTTATTATGCATTTGATTTATGATTTTGGTATATGATGTTTACATGTGAATTATGATTCTGGTTTATGATGGTTACATGTGATTTATGATTTTGATCTATGATGGTTATGTTTTGAGCTAACTTGATGAGATATTTTTATACATGTTGATTTGGTCAAATATGCTAGTTTGACTTGTTGTGATCTAGAGTACATAGGATTGCAAGCGTACCTTATTGACGGGCTACCAATGAGGCATGATGTGAATTTATTTCAATTTATTTTAAATCTAATGGAAGGTATGTGCTTGGTACGGGAAGCACGAAAATTCCTGGTTGGATGGTTCAAATTGATTGCAAGAATTAGCAGTAATAGTGAAAGAAATTGGAACATGCAACATTGTGTTGCTAGAGCACTTCAGGAGCAGGGCCATTGTGGGACAGTGGTACCCAATAGTGTCCATTGATTTCCATGAGCATTCTTTGACCGGTATGATAGTTTTAAGGTAGGGATATGCCTTGGTTTTGTATCTTCCGATGCGATGAAGCCTTGCCAAGGGATGGACTGCCCGAGATGGGGGTGCCAGTGGAAATTGGAAGGTGAGTGACTGAATGGAAGGGGTTTACCAAATTGCTCGAGTGACTGTGTAGCAAAAAAGGGAAGACCGGGGATGGATTTGTTTTGGTCATTAGCATTGCTAGATGGAATCAGATGCACATTGGGAGTGCGCCCTAGAGCAATGAGTTGGTAACTATTCATTGAGAAGAAAAGTGATGCAGGATTGTAGCGTTGGACATTGGATGCAGATTTGACTTTGCAGTGGATTTTGGACTTCCTGGGAAGGAGGTGAATCTTGGTACTATTTTTAGGGTGGAGGTGTGAGCCTGTGGATCCCCTTGTTGTGGATGAAGGCATCCTATCTTTTTTATTTGTTGGTTCAGAAAATGCGTATATTATTGTAAATATTGTATCGAGTTGTATTTATAAAGCTCCATAGATAGAATGGTTATTTTCTGGTTTAAGCAAATATGTATGTGTATATGTGGTTATTGTAAATATTGTAATGAGTTGTGTTATAAAGATCCAATAAACAATATGTTTGTCATGTTTCAGCAGTGGTCATTGTAAATACTTCAACGAGCTATGTTATAAAGCTCCATGGGTAGTATGTTTTGTTTTCAACGGTCTTGTTGGTTATAGGTGTCATTGAACACCAAGGATGATGTTCCCCCAATGGGGAGGGTTCTTTAACAACCCTCGTTAAAATTCCATGTAAAATATATATAAGGCCGCGATTATGGGACACGTATTCCAAGTTGAATGGTGGGCAAGACATCCTAGTGTGGGTGTTCATTTGGTTGTTTATGACTAAGTAAATTGGCAAAGGCAATGGCTAAGGCTTTGGAAAGGCATGAGGCATTTATTGGCATTTTATTTATGAAGATAAAGGAAATTAGGAGAAAAGGAAGGTGAAAGGTCATAGGTTGCATGTGAGGAGGAAAATGAAGCAAAATAATGGAAAATGAAGAAAATAGAGGCCTCATTAATAAAAGGCTTCTGAGGATTAGCTAGTAAGCTTTTTGACAAGTTTTGGTGGAGCTCCCTTTTATTCTATCTCTCTCTCTCATATTCTTGGAGACTTAGAGCTTTCTTGGAGCACTCTTGGAGGGTGTGGCATACTTGGATTCTTGGAGCAATAAGGTAAAGGAAGAGCAGGAAAGTGCAAGAAGGCATCAGGACCAACAACTACATCAGATTTGCTTGCAGGTACCGAGTTGCATGTATATTTCCTTCACCATTTTTGGGATGCATAACACCTGCATGTGGTTTCTCGATTGTGATCTGTCATTGTTATGGAGGATTGCTTGGATTGACAGTGGATTTATAGCCTTGCCATTTCCTAGATAGCCATGGTGATTGTGGGTTTATTTCCTTGTTATGTTTTTTATTGCATCTCATGTTCCCTTAGCTTGGGTTGAGTTATTAGTTCTGTAGCCTTGATTGGACAAACAATCTAGAAGCCCTATAATGGTTTGGGTTGAGTTACTAGTTGTTGACAAGGTTAATCCTCGGGCAAAGACGATCCCTCTAGCCCAATGAGTGGGTCTAGAAACTGAAGTGACAATCAACTAGACATCTTCTCATGTTATAATTGAAAAGTAGAACGAAAGAGATGACCTACCTCGTTCTGATGCTATTCTGATTTCCTTTGTTGAGGGCCTCGAACTGCTTATGTCACAGACTTGTTCCTTCTTCTCTCAGAGTTTATGTACCTGCACAAGTGATCAAGAGACAACAAAGCATGCCAAAACCAATAGAAAATCCAATAAAAACCTACTTAAATGATCAAGGAATGTCAAGCTAAATAAATACATGAACAAATATATTTTGGGAAGATGAACCAACAATTATATATTTTTAGGAAATAAAGGGAAGCTTGCAACCAAAACCTTGATGTTGAAAGGCTCTCTTTGAGTGGTAATCCAAGTCTAAGCCAAGAAACTCTCCAATCACTCCTTCTCCAAGTCTAATGAATAACCTCTAGGCACAAGCTTAGCATAAGGGTGCAAATAGACATAGACCAACCATTTGGGAATGGGAGAGGAGGAATTTATAGGTTGGGAGAGGGAGTTAGGACTTATCCAAAGATAGGATTAGGCCCACATCTCAAGGAGGTAGCTCATAGGGATAAGAAAAAGAGGTCAAGTTAGGAGGATTTGACCTCATCTATGTGAAACCACCTCCAGCTCGTCGCTCTGGAAGCTTCTAGATCACGAAGCTTCTCATATTCTTTGGGAAAATTACCTTTTTGGGATCATCGTGGGTATGCAAGGGAACAGAGCGATGCCATCGCGGGTCAAACACAGTGCAACAGGTGACCATCGCTGTTTTAAGCCTCATAAGAGTGATGACTCTCATTTTAGGGTTTTAAGAGCTATTTCTTCAGGGAAAGCTCAAGACATTTTCCAAACAAAGTCTTAGGAGGGATCTGAGCTGTATACATGGATGAGTATACTATATAATGGTCATGTTTCAAGCACTTCAGGGTATGTCACAAGGAAGTGTAGGAGGTATGACAAAATAATGTGTAACAAATGCCCCCTAAAGCATGAAGGCATAACGAGAAGTGATGACTGAGATGCTTTACGAGCTCTTTTAAGGATGAGGGCACGCACTATCAGAAGATCTCCAAATCAAGGATGCATATACATATACATATCTGAGATCAAGACATGAATCCACAACATGGATGTAGCCATCCGGATGATGAATACTATATGAAAAGATCCATGGTATGGGTGCAGCCATCCATATAATGAGGATCATCATAAATATAAAGTCTCATGGTATGGTCACAAGCATCCGTATAGTAGAAACATGTGTACAGTCATGAATGACATATAACTCCATGGAGTCTGAGTCATAACAGACAAGACTCAAGGTCTTGCGCTCCATCCTGACTTGATCAATGTATGAATCCTAACATGTGAATAAATGTGTTGAAGTTGAACATGCTAAGAAACCACCTGATTACTGGCCAATGATGTGGACCATTAACATGTATGAGAGAAACCACCAATAATGACAATGGCTCTCAAGGTACAATAGTATAATCTGTGAACGTGATAATGAAGTTGAATTTGAACACTCGAGGAATCACCCGATTGAAAGCTAATGATGAAGACCTGTCATCGAATGCGAAGAACTGGCCATTAGGGCATGCCAACTCTAAGGTACTAAAAGGAAGTTTCTAATTCATCTTCCTGGATAATGAGCTGAAGTTGACAGGAAGCTACCTGTCGAAGGAGGGCAATGATGAATCCTCCATCATCGACACAAAACAAGGAATAAAGTGGAATAATATTCAGGACTGTAGTAGTGACTCAAACAATGTATAGGTAAATAACTGCAGATTGGACTTCTCTTGAACATTGGCAACACGACTCTGGAGTGTGGCATCATTTGACTCGACATAGGACTAAAGGTCATGATGATAGAATGAAATAGTCAAATGAGAGGAAAAATGGATCACCCAAACTCGGGAGGACAAGTGATTGAGTGAGGATATCCCAAACCCGACATGAGAGCAGAAGAGTGTCATGTTCAAGAGCAACATGCTGCCTATACAAAGGATGTCTCATCTTTATTTTTCCCCGCTATTTCTAGCGAGTACCCCAATTATTTTTATCACAAGCATATGCTATCCCCTTCAAGATTGTGATAAAAATAATTGGGGTACTCACTAGAAATAGCGGGGAAAAATGAAGATGAGACATCCTTTGTATAGGCAGCATGTCGCTCTTGAACATGACACTCTTCTGCTCTCGTGTTGGGTTTGGGATATCCTCACTCAGTCACTTGTCCTCCCGGGTTTGGGTGATCCATTTTTCCTCTCATTTGACTATTCCATTCTGTCATCATGACCTTTAGTCCTATGTCGAGTCAAATGCTTCCACACTCCGAAGTCGTGTCACCAATGTTCAAGAGAAGTCCAATCTGTAGTTATTTACCTATACATTGTTTGAGTCGCTACTACAGTCCTGAATATTATTCCACTTTATTCCTTGTTTCGTGTTGATGATGGGGGATTCATCATTGCCCTCCTTCGACAGGTCGCTTCCTGTCGACTTCAACTCATTATCCAGGAAGATGACTTAGAAACTCCCTTTCAGTACCTTAGAGCTGGCATGCCCTAATGGCTAGTTCTTCGCATCCGACGATAGGTCTTCATCATTGGATTTTGATCGGGTGATTCCACAAGTTTTCAACTTCAAATTCATTATCACATTAATGGATTGTTTTGTTGTACCTTGAGAGCCATTGTCATTATTGGTGGTTTCTCTCGTACCTATTAACAATCCACATCATTGGTCGGTAATCAGGTGGTTTTCTAGCATGTTCGACTTCAACACATTTATTCGCATGTTAGGATTTGTACATTGATTGGGTCGGGATGGAGCGCAAGACCCTGAGTCTTGTCTGTTATGACTCAGGCTACATGGAGTTATATGTCATTCATGATTGTACACATGTTTCTACTATACGAATGGCTATGACCATACCGTGAGACTTTATATTTATGATGATCCTTGTTATCTGGATGGTTGCGCCCATACCATGGATCTTTTCATATAGTCTTCATCATCCGGATGGCTACGTCCATGTTGTGGATTCATGTCTTGATCTTAGATATGTATATGTATATGCGTCCTTGATTTGCAGGTCTCCTGACACTCTGTGTCCTCATCCTTGAAAGAGCTCATAAAGCATCTCAACCATCACTCCTCATTCTACCTTCATGGTTTAGGGGGCATTTGTTACACAGTATTTTGTCACGCCTCCTGCACTTCCCTGTGACATACCCTGAAGTGCCTGAAACATGACCATTATACATTATACTCGTCCATGTATATAGCTCAGATCCCTCCCGAGACTTTGTTTGGAAAATGTCTTGAGCTTTCCCTGAAGAAATAACTCTTAAAACCCTAAAATGAGAGTCATCGATCTTGTGAGGCTTAAAACAATGATGGTCATGTGTTGCACTGTGTTTGACCTACGATGGCATTGCTCTGTTCCCTTGCATACCTGCGATGATCCCAAAAAGGTAATTTTCCCAAAGGAGATGAGAAGCTTCGTGATCTAGAAGCTTCCAGAGCAGCGAGCTGGAGGTGGTTTCACATAGATGAGGTTGAATCCTCCTAACTTGATCTCTTTTCCTTATCCCTATGAGCTACCTCCTTGAGATGCGGACCTAATCCTATCTTTG
Source organism: Pinus tabuliformis (assembly GCA_031772625.1). Lineage (NCBI taxonomy): Eukaryota > Viridiplantae > Streptophyta > Pinopsida > Pinales > Pinaceae > Pinus > Pinus tabuliformis. Next base: position 1,871,065,488 of record CM062816.1, read on the forward strand.
GAGAAGTCCTAACTCCCTCTTCCAGCCTATAAATTCCTCCTCTCCCATTCCCAAATGGTTGGTCTATGTCTATTTGCACCCTTATGCTAAGTTTGTGCCTAGAGGCTATTCATTAGACTTGGAGAAGGAGTGCTTGGAGAGTTTCTTGGCTTGGACTTGGATTACCACTCAAGGAGAGACTTTCAACATCAAGGCTTTGGTTGTAAGCTTCCCTTTATTTCCTAATAATATACAATTGCTGGTTCATCTTCCCAAAATATATATGTTCATGTATTTATTTAGCTTGACATTCCTTGATCAGTTAAGTAGGTTGTTATTGGATTTGTTATTGGTTTTGGCATGCTTTGTTATCTCTTGATCACTTGTGTAGGTACATAAACGTTGAGAGAAGTAGGAACAAGTCTGTGACACAAGTGGTTCGAGGCCCTCAACAAAGGAAATTAGAATAACATCAGAACAAGCTAGGTCATCTCTTTCATTCTAATTTTCAATTATAGCCTAGGAATATGTCTAGTTGATTACCACTTTAGTTGCTAGACCCACTCATTGGGCTAGAGGGATCATCTTTGTCCGCAAAGAGGATTAACCCTATCAACAAAATGGTGACTCCACTGGGGAAGGAGTTAGGACTTCTCCAAAGATAGGGTGAGGCCCACATCTCAAGGAGGTAGCTCATAGGGATAAGAAAAAGAGTTCAAGTTAGGAGGATTCGACCTCATCTATGCGAAACCACCTCTAGCTTGCCGCTCTAGAAGCTTCTAGATCACAAACCTTCTCATCTCCTTTGGGAAAATTACCTTTTTGGGATCATCGCAGGTATGCAAGGGAACAAAGCGATGGCATCATGGGTCAAACACAGTGCAACAGGTGACCATCGTTGTTTTAAGCTTCATAAGAGCGATGACTCTCATTTTAGGGTTTTAAGAGCTATTTCTTCAGGGAAAGCTCAAGACATTTTCCAAAAAAAGTCTCAGGAGGGATCTGAGCTGTACACATGGATGAGTATAATGTATAATGGTCATGTTTCTGGCACTTCAGGGTATGTCACAGGGAAGTTTAGGAGGTGAAAAAATACTGTGTAACACTAGTCCCATAGTGTTGGTTGGAAAAAAGCTCTAGAAGCCTTGGAACAACTTGGGTTGAGTTACTAGTCCTGTAACCTTGGTTGGACAAACGCTCTGGATCCCTTGGTGGGTTGAGTTACTAGTCCTGGAGCCTTGGTTGGGCAAATGCTTTGGATCCGTGGGTTGAGTTACTAGTCCTAGAAGTTGGGTTGGAACAAATGCTCTAGAGCCCTGGATGACTGGGATAGAGACAGATCCGATGACGATTTTGTGATGTTTGATCGTGAGGTGGAATCACTATTTGATGGGTTGAGGTGGATGGCCACTGGAAGCCCTATATGGTTTTTGATTGATGTGTTCTATGAGATCCCACATTCATGCTTGGAATATGGCACGAGTGTGAATGACTGAAGAGAGATTTGGCTCAACCATTCTACGGTCGGGTGGAATGTGGAAGTCCCATCCCGGGTTTGGATTTTTCATCATTAATGAAAGGTTATTTCTCTTGGTATTTCTATGATTATAATGGTGGATTATATATGGTATATGGTTATGATTTCATTGATATTTTTGTCCCTATTATGTTGGTTATGTATATGTTTTATGATAACAACCATGTGTGGCTCTCATCATGTTCTTACTTATTATTGAATGATCAATGTATCTATGACCTAATGGATGAAATGGAAGAGGAGACAATGCTTCAAAGCGAATCTCAGATAAGTATGATATCCCTATGCTCAGAATTGTTAATGGCACCTGTAGATTACACATTTTCAATATGTTTGAAAAAATTCCTGTCATGGCTAGTAGGGGTCCATCAAGGTCTTGAACAAGTATTTGCTTTAGTATTGCCATTTCCATGTTATTTTACTGATTTGAAGAGATGGTAAAATTCTAGGCAGTGACCTAGGCTCTGGGCCTGAAAAAGTGCCCCCAATCTCGAAGTTGTTGGCATAATCCTTACAAATTGGGTCTCTGGTCGTTGGTAGGAAATCCTATGAGAGTGACTATAGGGTTACAATCGCATGCATGCCTTTTCATGGGATCGACTTTGGGTTTAATTCATCTAAATGCTAGGTTAACTCAAGGGTTGGGCACCTGGAGTGGTGGATTAGTTCCTAGGGGTCCTAAAGCACTTGAGGGAGGTCCATGTGTTGTGTTTACATCGATTCCACTTCCTTAAGGTCACCTGGGAGGTCGAATCATATCATAGTAACCTCTCATCACATGTTTACCCCAACTGGCTGATTTCTTGGGTAGATATGGGAGGAAGGTGTTATAGGATCCATGGTTGAGTCAACAGGATGTAATCCCTTCGGGTGGACCCACCTAGTGAAAATATTTTGTAGAGGTAGCGGTCACCAATCTCTGGGATCCATGACCTCCATAAAAAAAAGCTAAATATATATACATTTAAAAAACATGTCACAAGATTCTTAACTCTCGAGATTTAAGCCCACTTTACAATGGATATTTTTAGGTAGTGGATAGGATTTGTTAAATAACATGGTCCAATACCATAATTTATCAATACCACATGCCCAAAAAACCATAACTCATTTCATATGACATTATTTTTTAATTAATCAATTTAATTAAAAGGACAGAAAGGGAATTACTTTTGAGATAAATCTCAACCTTTGATCTATGCATACTAATAAGAAAATTCTAGAATATTTTGTGGAGATTAAATCCCTACCATCCACTTAATAATGATTGATAAATAAATCAAAATTTTGGAAGCATTATTCCAAAATAAACATGCATATCAACGTAATTACATTACTTTACATGATACACATTAATTATCAATGCACTCATAATATGGGTCAATGTTCCCTTTATTTGAGTTTTCTCTCTTAACATATGCACCGAGAAAATTATTTCAATGTATAGATAAATTAAATTTAGACAATAACATTTTTTACTCATTTTGCATATGTATATTATCATTTAAAACATGCATAACACATCAATGTGAACATATCATCTGAAGTTATACAAATATTAGCTAAACTACTACATGAGTGAAAAATATTGTTTTCTTAAACTTGCACCATCTACTTAAAAAAACACTTTTAAAATTATGTTTGAAGTTATAATTTACATGCTTCCCAAGCTTTCTTTAAAGAATGTAGACAATATTGATTGTAGTTTTGACTCAAATGTAGGGGAAGCGATGATATATCAAATGGTAAATTCTTCAAATATGGTCTCATTCCAAGTTGATCAATTTATCCATTTCTATTTGTAATAAGTCTAAATTTCATTTATATTATGATTATTTGATTGAGTTTATTCTACCTTTGCAAGTATATTAGAATAATTATACATAGAATTTTGTGGGATCGTGATTCAAATTCAAGTTTGCATGCACATGATATTCCACTAGTTTAAAAACATTTCAAACTCTTATTAGGATCAAGATATAAGTAGTTGGTAGATGAAAATGGAGAACCACTCTAACCCACCAATTGTAATACACCATCTTTAGCAACCAACTTGGGCTAGTGGTACTTCTTTTTTCCTAGGGAAAATAATTTATATTCGATATTTCAAAGGTGAAATAAAAATACACATCATACTTCCTTTACAGGCTCAAAAAATAATAATGTAGTAAACTACCCTTCACATTGACTCTTATTCTATCCCATGACTTCTTTCTTTCATCCATGCAATGCTTATTGTTGGCAATGTTTAGAAGAATTATGTCTTTAATTAGACAAAAGGCTACAACATCTGCTTCATTTACATCATGTCTCCAAAGAAGAGAAAGATAAAACACCATTAGAACAACACATATTCAACAATGGCAACATGATTCCATTCTTTGAACTCTTATTCAACGAAGGTTCCTTCTTGCAACAATAAAGCTTCCTTAGAAAATTGTTCAACCATAAAATTGAACTCTCTATAGATATCAAAGAAAGAGAGTATTTCATAACACTCCTTGACATGTATAAATTACATCATAAAATGATCAAGTTGTAGGTTACTGATTCTACATTTCAAAATTTTCCCACTCCCCCATCAATTTTCAGAGGCCAAACACTTGCAATTTCTTAACACCCTTCTCTATTTCCACCTTTAATAGAAGCAACATAGAAAAGAGTTCAACTTGATTATTGCACCTAGGCTCTTTGTTAATTTTAACTTAAAGAGATGGTTTTAATTTAGGTATAAATAGCGTCATTGGCACATAAACTTAGAGATCCCTTACATGTACCATCAAAGGATCCCCAATCCTATTCATAGTCAATTTCAATAACTTTTAAACTCTTGCTAGTTTCCACTGAGTAAATCCGGTCCAATTTCCATTAATAACACTTCTTATTTTATGGATAAACCTAGGTAGGATTCAACTCTAAGCTTTGAAAAACCATACTACTTTAAGATAACCACACTCCCCATTTCACAAAACAAAGAAGATGCATGTAAACTTAAATAGATTTATGTACTACCCAAGAATGAAAACAATTGAAATACCTCTAATCCCATTTATTTTTCCCACTCGTAATCTACAACATCTATTTCTAGACTTCTCCGGTAAAAGGGAAATTAACAAATAAATAATCCACAAATTCGACATTATTTTTGCATTTTAAACTTCTTCAAGTACCTTGCATATTTCTTTTCTAGAAAACATCCAAGTTAGTATTTATTTTTCCAAGGATAGCCATAGGAATATTTTAATATTCAAAGGATTTTCTAATTTCCAAATAACCAATTACCAACAAGATTCCCCCCCTTCATTTATGCTTGCATTTTTTGCCTTATAGCCCAATTTTGTAATATATTGACCATTCTCCTAATTCTTTGACCATATTATCATGTCACTCTCCTCATCAAGTTTTAATGCACTAATAGTTATGCTTCTAACATAAAGGTTCAATTCCTTAGCTTTTATCCCCTCCAAGTCTAAATCATTTTCCTTCTTCCAACCTTGAGACCAAATATTTTTATCATCAATAATAGTTGCATCTAAATTAAATAAATCCTTATGAGGTGGTTCCAAATCAACTCTTCAAACGAGATGTAATGTCCTTTACATCCAATCTAGTGGCCCTCACCAATTCTCACACTTGCTCATCTCATGACCTTCCAAGTGAACCATTTTCCAATAAATGATAAATCTTTTACCAATGCTTTCCATATAGTTGAACCCCAACTTGAACTTTTTCTTTCTTTTCTAAGCGAATACAATAGTAAAATCCTTCCCATGAACTTATTTTTCATAACCTTTTCCCATATACCTCCATTGAAGATTATTCTCCACAAACTTTGGCTTACAAGGGATAAACTGAAAGTATGGATTTTCAAGCCCTAATCTCTAACTTCTTTCAAATTGTCAACTTTCGACCATTTCACTAAAGGTATTCATTCCTTCTCCCTCTTACCTATGTAGAGAAAATTAAAACATTTTTCTTTCTTGATTTTAGTCAAATATCTTTAGGAATAGGATTAATGGCCTACGATATTGTCTAAGATAATATTTACCTAAACTAACCTCCCTCCCCTTGATAACCATTTATTGCACTATAGAGAAATTATTGTACTAACTATGTTGTACAACTAGATTCATACAACTAGATTCATTCCTTGTACTTATAATCATTTGGTTTTAAGTTATAAGCTTAAGTAATTTACTCCTTTATCCAAATACTTAATATTCATTAGAAATGAATTTGGATTTTTATTCCTCACTCATCTCATTGAACAATTGAAGACTTCCTCAAATTAAACTCCATACCTATAGCCTTGTAATAAATATAGAATATCTCATTTATTCCTCTTATCACAATTGAAGAATCTTGCTTGAATAGCATGATATTGTCTAAAAACAGTAGATGGGAAATGCTTACATCTTAACATATTTCTATCGTTTTCAACAAACAATGTCTTCTTGCATCCTTGAACAACATGCTTAATTCTTCATTTATTAGTGAATAAATAAAAGTGAAAAGAGAACAACCTTATCGCAAACCTCTAGATGCATCGAAAAACTGATAAGTGACCCATTGATTAGAAATACAAAATAAGCTAATGAAATAAAATCCATAATCCATTCTCCATTCTACAAAATTCATTGTTGTTTGAATGAATAACAATATAAGGTAGAGCCAAATTCACCTTGTCATAAGCTTTGACAAGACCAAACTTTATGACCATTACATGATTATTTGGTGTTTTAATTGGATGCATGCCTTCTTGAACCAAACACACAATATCATGAATTTGTCTATTATAAAGGAAACCAAATTGTTCCTTAGAAAATAAACTAGACATTATCCCTTTGATCCTATTTGCAATGATTTTGGATATCATTTTCTATACTATATAGATGTGTGCTTGAACTCCTAAAAATATTTTAGATGATTCCTTTTTAGAATAAGAATTTTGGTAGGTAGAGTTCATGTAACCCAATGCTCTTCCATACTTTTCCAATCCTCAATCATTCTTTCCAATTCATAAATAATAAATGATAGAATCCTAAATAGAATACCACAATCCATCCATTAGATTTAGGTACTTTGACTTCCTTGAATGCGCTTAAAACTAGTTGTATATCCTTCTTAGGTACCTTTACTTCCATATATAGATTCATTTCCTAAATGATCAATCTTGGAATATCCTAACAATATTCATAATTTCATTGATACTATCTAATTTTGGGTCTTTAAAAATGTTTCCAAATTATTTCTTTCCCACTTAAACTATCTGCCTCATTGATTCTCCAAATAGATTTTATACTTTTCCCATGACTTGCTTGCCCAAATTTCTACTTCCATCTTTACCCTTTTCAAATTATCTACAAATTGTTTCATTGTTAATTCTCCATTGTTGTGATAAAATTCTCTTGATATTATGATAATTAATGATTTCAAATCCTCTTCATCCATCCATGGTGATCGAACTTAAAGGGGGTAGAGAGGTTCTCATATTCTATTTAAATATGCAACATAAATGAAAATGATCTAAAAAATATCCTTTCCATATCCTTGGTCTAACCCCTTCTAAATCTATCTTCAATTACTCAAAAACTAAAAAAATATCTAACCTTTTTGAAATTCCATTTTTAACTCTTACACCATTTCTCCAAGTAGGAACTAATTTTATAGTTTTTACATCAAACAAGTTATTCCTTTAAAAGAGATAGTAGAAGTAATATGCAAGTGTTGTAGTTGCTGCAACACCCTCCAAAATTTTGGCTTATAGTCAATTTCAGAGCCTTCCTTTGTCTTGTGCATTATTGTCACAAACATCAAATCTTATTTCATGAGATTTCTTCCAGTGTTTTGTCCCCTTTTGCGTGTTGGGTTAATTGTTGTCTTTTAGCATGTTTGGTTGTCGCACAATGTTTGAAAGCCTATTCTGATGGTTTCAAAGGCTTGTCTTTGTTTATATGAATTGTTCTAACTATGAAAACATGTATCACACTCATGCACAAAGTCTTGATCACTGTCGCACAAGTGTCGTCACAGTCATCCCAAAGTATATCTTAAGTGTCGCACTTGTCGTATCTTATCATAAAGAAGTCACACGGAGGGAAACACTTTTTTCATATGTTCGGATGATCTATATTATCATGCCGTCAAAGTATTATAAGCGTGTGATCACATTCAAGGTTCATCACAGTTCATCACCTATCCCACACTTAACAATTTTCGAAAAAACTTCTTGACCGAGCAACTTAGTTTCACCAGGCCCCTTCTGAACTGTGCACTACGCAGTCTCAACCCTCTTAGTTGTGACCTTGCTACTTGGCATTGCACAATGCACAAATCCTATCTCCCGGGGCTGTTTCACTGCACAGTTCTTGTGCCCAAGCCCCTACCTTGACCTACAAAATTGCACAGTTATGTCTTCCAGCTTGATTTAAATTGCGCACTTCACATCCTCAAGCCTCAAGTTCATCTCCTTAGTCCTTGAACTATGCAGTTGCACAGTAGCCTTACCTCCCTTGTCTCCCAAAACTGTGTAGTGTGTCCTCTCAGTGCTCATTCCCTTAGCCTGTCCCACTAGCTTCCAAATTTGCGCAATCTTGTCTCCCCAACCCCACTTAAAATCCACAGTTTGCAACCTCAAGCTCACACCCTAAGCCCTTGAACTATGCATTCCCACAGTAGCCCAAATTTCCCTGACTCCTAAAATTGCATAGTGAGCTCTCTGAGTGCCCATCCCTTCGGCCTGTCCCACTAGCTCCGGAAACTACGTAGTATTGTCCTTTACCTGATCGAGTTTCTCTTTGCGTAGTCACTGATTCCCTCTTCCCAGCCTATCACTTGTTACAGGCTTAGTTGGTGAATCAGTATGCATTGTCTTAGACTAGGGAGTTTTCAGATTGATGTCGTCTTGTCATGAGTGAATTGTAGGAACAAGTACCTTATCATGTCATGGAAATATGATGGAGAAGGATAAGAAGGAGGGAAACATTCTTAAAGACCCTCTCGTAGCTGAACTTACAAGTTGATCGATCAAGAGAAAGTGAAGGGACACTACTTTGCGACCACTATCCAAGACTGGAGATTATTGAAGATTTTGCATCACCAAGCCATGCGAAGGTGAAGAGAAAAAATATTCAAGAATAAATCCAACAATTGGCAGCAATAATGACTTGACATTGCCACATCATCAAGCAGTCCATGTTAGCAGTGTTGTCACGTCATGTCTTGAGTGGTCATATGCCACATCACTATTGTGGATCATGTGTATTATATTCAAAACGTGTTGTAAAGTGGAAGTACAAAGGATACACATGGAATGTAAAGAGTCATGCAAGTTGAAAAGTCGTAGGAAGTCAAATATTCATGAGGGTAGTCAAAGAGTCACCCTTGGATATATATACCCCATCACTATATGAGCAAAGGAATTTTCACCTTGGCTCCTCCTGCAAGGCATTAGAGAGATAAGTTGGTTCTTTGAGGAGCAAGCACTAGCTCCAATGCTGCACAACTGGAGCTAGTTATGTACATTGTAAACATGTGCCTTGAAACTTTTACTTAATAATAGAAGCCTTCAAGGCCAACATGTTTTTCATGCATGGACTATGAATGTTTGTAAGACTATTCTGCTAATGTTTGTGTTTCATGTTTTCTTTCACATGTGCTAAGATGGTTGAATTATTTCAATTATTTTAGTACTTATCTTATTGATAATGTGTTGTAATGGTTATTAGTATTGTTCCATCCTTGTGGACTATTCCGTGGGATATTAGTCAAATCTTTCTTCATTTGTTGGTTGTAATGACCATCACATCCACTATGGACTATTCTGTTGGATGTTAGACAGACCCTTCTGGTTAATGTATGTCTCTTCTTGGGTGGTACTGTTACCTCTCACTTAGAGGCTCACTTTTCTACCCCCTCTGCAATAGAAGAGCCTTGACACAGTTGCAACTGAACACTCAATAGGCACACCTTCTTGATTTTTGAATACATCATTGCATCCCTCTCTCGTGTCAACAGTTAGAACTAAGGCATATCTTTGAGATATATGGAAACTGGACCGATATTCCGGATGGGTGTCCTACACCAAACAATGTGAGGTATAATTAGGACTTCACATCAAGGAGACCCCTTGATTGACGGATTTCCAACACCATCAACAATGGTGCTAGAAGGAGGGCTAGATAAAAAGCTGAACCCGTTGAATCTGGTTCAAACCTCTTATCTAAAATGGCTCACCCTCAAATCTTACTCTCAGGGTGTTTCTCTAATTTTTCCCTTTATGAATTTTCAATCCCCAATGAGCCTCTTTATCACTTGTCCTAGTTAAAGTTTGATGGTGAGGATGGAACATCCATAACTGAGCACATTTCTAATTTTCTTAAATTTTGTGAATCTTATGAAATCAATGATGAAGAGTTTTCTTGTGTGCTTTTCTTCCTCACCCTTGAAGGTTGTGTTAATCGATGGTGCCATACCTTGCCACCTGCTTCCATCAATTCCCTTCATAACTTCCTCAGGGAGCTTCATCAATCCTTTGATAGGTATAATTACCGAGATGTTTGTAGAAGAATCAATCTCTTAAGAATGAATCCCAATGAGTCAGTTGAGGATTTTGTTGATCGATTCCTTCACCTTTGTTGTGAAATTCCTGAAAAGGACATGAATCAGGACTTCTTGAAGCAAGAGTTTGAGCTCTTGGTTCTTATCTCTTTACACAGTGAACCTGAACCCCCCAATTTTCCTACTCCCCCAACTCTCATGAATCATGAGACAACCCTAATTTCAGAGGAGGAATCTACTACCCCTTTTGTTCCTTGTCTTCCTTTTCCAATCTCGATGCAGGTGCCTCCTTGTGGAGGTTGTAAAGTTGGGAAATATGCAAACCAAATTCCTAATCCATATTCTCATTCTTCTTCCGCTTTTCATGATTCAGATTCAATGGAGGAAATTCCAGAATGGCTCATGAAGCCTATGGTGAAGACTAACTCCTCCATTCTGCAAGATGTTGTCACTGTTCATAGTTCTAGTCTTGAATCTGATCTAGATTTTTGTTATCCTCTATCATCTACATGCCATGACTCTTTGTACCATGACCTGCTCGATCAATCTTCTCCACCAACTAGTTTTTCACACTCTCTTTATTTTCATGTTATTGGTCCAAATTGCAATTAGGTACAAGGTAGTCACATTACGCAGGTAGAGGAGCAAGAAGGTGGAGATGCTTTCAATATTTCCTCTCTTTTTCAAAATCCTCCATGTCAAAATAATGTGCTTCCATTCTTGGATGATTCTCATCTCGGTAGAAAATCGAATGTAATCAATTCTTTCAATCAATCTGTAGCCTTGGGAAACAACCATTCCAATGATGATGACTTTATTGATGCATGCAATCACGAATGCCCAGGTGCATCAGCTGATCTTTTGGTTTCTCATGAAGATTTTACTTTGGATCCAGAATCTGATTTAGTCAAAGAATATGTTCTTATCAAAACTTCCTCTTCATCTCACTATCCCTTGTGCTCTATCGTCTGTGATGCATCTACTTGCGATGGGGGTACTCCATGTTCTTCAAGTTCATCATTTGATGAGTTAAACTCTCAATTGGCACAAGTTGGTAAGTTTATCCATGAGGAAAATGAAAGAAATCAAATCTTTGTGTACTCTTCCCAGCCCTCATCATCTCTTCACTTGCATGAAGACAACTCCTCAAATCAACTTGCTCATGAAATTTCCTCGATTCATTTATCTTCGAATTTGCGATTGAACAATATTTTGACTTGAGTAATCTGGTTGTTGAAGTTGAAAAATTCGGTCAAATCAGTAACAGAGATGGCTACCACCCGATGAGTAGTGGCTTTATTAAAACTAGTGGTAACATCTATCCTCATACCATGCATGATATGGTTCAATCTTCAAGATGCGATTTTACAATCCTAGAAATTTCTGGGACCTACTGAGGAGTCGAGGCACTTCAACTTCAGTTGATGGTTATGTCAGAATCTCGTGACTCTAGAAATCCCCCTGAACTAAGCTAGATCTATTTCTTCCCACACAATCCTTCACTTTGCATGGTTTCACTCGATGAAAATTTCTTTTTGAAAAATGTTTGGTATTTTGGGTATGATCTTTCAAATTTTCAAGATTTTACTTTTGACCAGATTCAAGAATCTTTTTCAGTTTATTCATCTTCATGCAAATATCTCGCATCAAAACTGGGTTTGGAATGTGTACCTCTCATAGATTCATGGAATTGAAAAGTTGATCATTTCAAAGACTATCTTTGGCTGAAGGAATCATGCATATCAGATTCATCTCTTAATAGTTAGCTCCCCATTTTTCTTGCAAATATTACACTGAAAATCTTCATCTCTTAAGTAATAATGAATACACGAGTCATCGCACGAATCAAGTTCTTCCTCGTTCACCATGTCCTAACTAGTCTCATGTATTTGTTGTGTTGGCATCCCTTTTTAATTCTTTTCATGATTACGATGCTTGCATAGTTTGTCACCAATTATAGGAAAACAATTTGTCACATTCGCCTTGCGAGGAACTTGGTTCGATTGTTCCGAGCATTCACAAAACTTTTCAAATTGATTTATCTTTATTGATTACAAACTGGGAAACCGATGCTTTAAGAAACTTATCAGATCATTATTCTGTCTTTCATGACTATCATTCATGTTACCACTTTCCCACCAACATATCAATTAGCAGTTATTTTACATTCTTCGATCTTCATCGTTTAACATCTCACTATTCAGATTTTTGTTGAGTGGTTGAGGCACTTCAATCTATTGATGGTTATGTCAGGTCCTCACTGTCTCGACATGACTGGAGAATATGATTATAAATAGTTTCCCTCACAAGATTTTTGTTATAATCCCATGCCTCTAATTGAAAATCCACCTTTTCAAAGATTTCTAGGTTTTCAAGAGGATCATCATGAATTTTATGATCCAATTGCTGAATGGTTGGAGCAATCTTACTCAGAAAGCTCCATTGAAATAAACAGGTTTCACCCCTTTCGTGTGCTTGCTACGAAGGATGACACAAAAGAAGGTGTGTTCACTGTTATCACTCTAAATTTTTTTTTTTTTATCACAGCTTGTATGGTTCCAAAGTTGTAAGTCAGTCGTGGTCAAGTCATTTCTATTGTTTTGTTTAAGGAGTCTAAAACATAGAGTAGAGTCTTGTTCCCATTGTCAAATAAGGTCAACAATCTTCTTTTAATAATCATTAGCCCCACAATGGTTTATAGGTGTCATGTGTTAAGAATGTTTTAAAGTTGACATGTGCTATGAAATTAACTAGGAGTTTTCATAGTGCAAACTTAAAAAAATACACTATGTGCGCTATGAAAACAGGGATTCGTAACTAGGATATTTCGTAGCGCAAAACCCAGAATTTGCATTGGCTGCGCTACAAAATCAGGGATTCGTGCTAGATCTTGTCTAGCTATCTTTTCCATCAAAATCCATTAATGTTTCATCACCATGTGTCAGTCCATGAACCATTCTTATCACATGCATCCATTCATTCTCATCATTATATTCGTTAGATGTCTTGTACGCACCCTTTCAAATTTCAAAAAAGTAAGGTGAGGTGAGATAGTCTTGATCTTTCCCGTGTTCCTGAAGACAATTGGCAAGCTTAGGGACGGTAGTCACCAGAACTTATTGAAATCTCAAGCGAGGCAATTCTCAGTTTCAAATTCAAGCGAGGCAGTGTTCAAACCAATATAGTGCAGGTTTATCTTCAAGTTTCCTTGTAGGGGTTTCATAGACATGTCCGAGGAAAGGAAAAACCATATATCAGGCCAGTGTCTTAGAGTTGAGCCTGAAGGTTTAGATGTGCTCATGAGAAACAGAGAGGTTGAACATGCATTCAAACAGGTGGGCTGCTGGAGATTCTGCGAAAAACTTCAGGGTGGTCACGTTCAAGTAACCAAGGATTTTGCCTTCAATTTCACTGGTTTGAATTCAAGAGTCGGGGTGCTAGAAATACCAATTTCTCCTGAAGCTATATCTACAGTCATCGAGATACCAAGAGGCTAGGAAATATGGTTCAAGAACTTTAAATTTGAAATGGCACCATGCCAAGAATTTTTTAAGCCAGAATTCATAGGCTCAGACTTAACCAAATCAGTTCCCAGAAGCTATGTAAAGGATTCATATGCCAGCTTGCTGACCTGCATCCAAAGATATTTTACTTGTGAGGGAAGATACCACAAGGTGTACTCTTACCATTTTAAGCTCCTATTACATTTCACTGGAAAAATATCTCTTGATTTACCTTTTTATCTGTTTTGTAGCTTAGGCAAAATGTCTGATAAGGTTCAATTGAAGAAAGAATCTTGTGAAACCTCCTTGTTCCATCATGGGTTGATCATGTTGATTGTTTTACATGAGCTTCAGAAGATCGGAAGAGAATGGTCTGCTTTCTTGTTTATGACAGGCTTTAAAATAGAAATAGGACTTAGCCCTAAGGCTAAGGAAATTTCTTCACCAGCAGTAAGTCATCAGGAGGAAGCAAGATCGAGTAGGTTTATGAAATTGACAACCAGAAAGTAGGTGAAGGAGCCTATGACACCAGTAGTAGTTCAAGACACCCCTAAATAGTCACAGAAGAAGAAAGTTTAGATCAATGAGGTGGTACAAGAGTAGTCTGTTGATAAAACTATCAGAAGAATAATAACAAGAAGTCAATTAGCCAAGGAAAAGGGTAAGACTATGATTTCTGATGAAAGCCCAGCTTCAAAGGGAAGTTTGAACGATCTCCTCTAGGCTATCGACATAGAAGAGACTCCTCTGGTCCAAGCAGATCTACTTGAAACAAGAAAGATCGAAACAAAAAGAGTTAAAACTTCTAAAAAGCTTCAATTTGATGATCAGGTCTCAGTGTTTGTGTTCAAGCCAAGAAGACCTGTGACTAGATATTTAAGAAGAATATAGGAGGCACAACCAGAAGCAAGTGAGACAGGGGAGGTGGCAGAATTCCATGAAGAGACGGTGGTTCCATTAGTACAATCATCACTACTGCACAAAGATGATAGAAGCAAAGCAGTTAGCACTCAAGGAGAAGAACAGAGCTTTGAGGAGGTCAAGGAGAAGTTGGAACTTGCCAAGTTTGAGATTGCTCAACTCAAGAAAATGACAAGAAAGCATGCAGTTGAAAAGGCAAATTTCAAAAGAGTAAAAGCCATTTGGGAAGATGAAAAATTCCTAAGACATGAAATTGTTGACAGTCATACTCAATATTTCACTTGGACTGTCCCTGCAATAAAGGATGCAAGATATATCAGAAAGATCAATGGTACACTCAGAACTAACATCAGAGTAATGAAGAGGAAAATTGAAGACTTGAAGATTCAGCTAAGTAAACCTGAAGGGCATCCTCATCCTAAATGAACTTGACAGTAAGTGAAGAAATTTTGACACAATTTTGATGTGAAAATTACTTTTTGAAGATTGAAGGTTATTTTTGGATGGACAATGTTAGTTTTTGTTTGGCCCCTTAGCATATGGAGAAGTCATTAAAAATTCCAAGAATGATTAAAAACTGTGTTTTTGAATCACACAGCAGTTTCATAGTGCGCTACGAAACTGCTGAAGATGACATATAATGCACAACAGTTTCGTTGAGCGCTACGAAACTGCTGAAGCTGCCAGTTTTTTTTTTGAATCAATTTTGAAAAGAAAAGGGGAACCATTATAAAAGAATGCTGCCGCAGAAGACACAAAAGGGCCACCTTAGAAGTTTTGAATACTAAGCAAAGGAAAATTCAAAGAATGAGAAGCATTTAGTAACTCCAAACTTTGCGCTATGAAAACAATAGTCATTTTGTAGCTCAAACAGTTGTCATGCTTCAGGAAGCATCTAAGGGGTTTGTCTTAGCAAGAAGTTATGAGCAAGATATTTTGATTAATTCAAGGCATCACATGTTATTAAAGGAGATAAAATGGTAAGCAGAATTCGCGGAACCACTTTGGAGACCAAAACATAAAATACAGGGCAGTTTTCCTGGTATCCAAGGACAGTTAAAAAACAAGCAATCAAAGGCCAACACGAAGTTTAAAGTCCTCATTTAAGCCAAAGATGAAGAGGGACAGATGTCAAAGAACAAGTTTATTTTCATAGTTAAGGTTGTTGCCAACATAGATAAGGAGTTACACTCCTAGTCAAATTAGGTCTCTAAGATTGCTAGTTTACAGTCAGTTGTAAATAATAGTTTGTTTAAAGTTCAATAGGTGTCAGGTCTAGAGAAATTCGAATTCCCCTCTTGCTGGAGGAAGGAATCCAAGCTTGTAATGAAACTCTATATATGAAAAGAGATGTAATGCACCAAGGGTTGGAAATTTTTAGAGAAAACACTCATATTGTGTCATTGTAGAAGATTATGTTTTTATGAATACAGAGTTTGGCTTTACTTCTCAGGATTCAGAGAGAGTTCAATGTTGGCTTGTCTTATTTTCGTCCTCATTTCCTCATTTGCAGTAGTATGAATGTATGTTACTTAGAACTCATTGGCAATGCTCTAACTTCCTTCATGCATTTGTAGACTGTGTTTCCTACATGTTCTTATGTGTTAATTGATATATTGAACTTTTGATGCCCTGACTTCCATGTTCAGCTAATATTGTTGTCATACTAAACATTCTCTGACTCCATAAGCCCAATGGATGTTTATTGACTGTGTTTCAACCATTCACACTCTTTTCTTGTTTCATAGAGTTAGCCATCTAATCTATTACTAAAATCTGTAACCTAGTGAGAGAGCCCTCTCAGGTTGAGGAGTCTAAGCCTCAGCCAAAAGTTGGTTTGAAACAATTACTCAAGATCTTCCTGATTAGCAACCTATCAGGGTTAGGTTTTGTGATAACATTCACAAGAAGTCTCTGAGGTTTGTTTGATTATGATTTCCTTTAGAGAGGTAAGAATGTGGATTGGATGAAAGTAGTGGTCATGACACATATTTTTTCCCACAGGAAAGACCTTCAAATGTTTTTGCGAGTTATTCAAGTTCTTATATTTTCTCTTGCACATCGTTGTATATATGTTTTAGTTGATTGCATGTTTGTGATTGCAGGTCGGGAACGATTATGATGGCTACATAGGAAATTCCATTATACGTGACCTCGACCTTCTAGTTGTTAGGTTAGGAGTAGGATTAGCAGCATCCTAGTTTTACTTATCTTGCACTCATCCTGTGTTGTTCTCTTTAGTCTCTCTTATAATTTCTCACTTTTCTCTTTCATTGTGCTTTGGCTTAGATTCCTTGTTATGTGTTGTCTTTCCTTTTGTTTTGTTTCTTTTGTTTTTCTTCCTTGTTGTTTATCTGCTCTTTTTTTTCCATCATGTGAATAAGTGTTGTGCCTGGACCTGTTTTGGCTTCTTAGTATGTGTGTGGCTGAATTCTAAAGAGTCTTGTAACACTTCAACATTTGGTGAACCTCCAGTTTATCTTCATTGTGTTGGTTATATATTTTGACTGATAAAGTTCTTATGGAAAATATGATCCATTCGTAAGGAGAGTTTTGGTCCAACCATGAATCCATGTTTATTCCAGAAACCTCATGCCTACACTCAGTCTTTATGTTTGGGTGTATTCATGCTAATACAACTAGTAGAAGTGGAGAAGGGGAAAATATAACGAGCAAACCTAAATCAGAGGTCTCTATATGCTTCTCTGAAGGAATAACCACTTATGCTCTTAATAATTCAATATCCCTCTTTCGCTCCAAAATAAATAAATGATGATGCACATTTCTCCTTAAAATAAATAAATAAAGGAGAAAGAAGAGAAAGGCTTCCTCCATAGAGAGGTGAAGTAAACAACTTTGCTAGAGTACTGTCCAGGCTTGTTGGTAGCATAGCAATGTTTGTGTTCCTGCGTGACTCCATCGGGGTACTGTCTAGGCTTGCTGGTAGCGGAGCAACACTGGAGATGAAAAGCTATACTCTGAAAATCTTAAGCTCATAAGCTACACTACCCTTTGATGAGCCCCAAATTTTGGTAACATTTTGGGCTCATTTGGCCTACTTACCTTGCTCAACCCTTCATTTTTTATCACTTATGCATCATTTCTTAGTATATTCATGTTATTTGTAGGAAGGAGGGCAGTCATTGTGCCTATGTGGCTAATACATGTTTATTTCAGGTTTTTTGACATTAAATGGAGTAAAAACTACGCAGATGGAGGCAAGGAGACAACCAAGGTGGCATTGCGGGTTTGTAGGAAGGTTGTCCACAGCCTTGAATGACCTTCCTCGTGATCTCCACCCCAACTCCGAGCTCCAACAGCTATCACCACCGAGCTAGAAGGCAGCCAACGGATTCTACAGGAACAGCAGTTTACTTTTAGTTGGACAGCCAAGCCCCACTAATTTAGGAGGCCAGCTTGGCCCTCATAGTGTATAAATATTGAGGCTGTAGCCTTCGATGGGAACTTTTGAACCTTTGTTGCAGATTTTGAATCACGAGCTATAGCTCTGTTTTGCTCTTTGTAAGCCATTCTTGGCATGTTGTTAGACTTATGATTATGATCTTATAATAAAAGGCAGGCAGATTTGGGTTCAATTCTGAGTTCTTAGAGGAGCTATAGCTCTCAGGTTTGGGCCCAACCTGAGAGCAATAGGCCTCCTTTCTTTGTATTGTTACTTGTCTTTCCTTTCAGCATTTCATTTCCTTGCCTTGACATGCATTTGGAAAACACAGTCTGCTGATCCGAATTTCTTGATGTGATTAAGTAGGTTAGTTTTATGGATAAAGTGCTTTCAGCAGTTTAGATTAGAGTAGGAGGATTAGAATTCATCAGAGCTCCAAGAAAAGGTTGATCGTACACTCACTTCCACCTCTGTTTAGAGATTGGGAGTGTAGACCGTGCCAACCACCAAAAAAAACACAGTTTTACATGTTCATGCAAGCTTTAAAGTCATATTTCCAATGGTAGAAGTGTCCATGCATTTAGATCTTGAGCAATAACCCCTTGTTTCAGCACCATGCACGATTTCTCTCTTAACTTACATCGCTGTTCTGTGGTTTTTAATAAAACAGTTAGAATAGGTTGATGAATTCTCGGTTTTGTGCAAGACAGAGGTGATTTGTTTCATTTACACTGCGCAGCACCACTCTATCGCTTCCTTATCCTTCTCAGCCGTGCCTAAGCCATCTCCTTACCTCCCAGCTAGATCCTTTGCCCACCAACTCTTCTATTATCCACGTTGTTTTATCTTTTCGGCCTTCCACTGCCTCTACCCTTCTATCGACCAACCAGCTTTACACACCCCCTCTCCATATCATCTCTCTGTCTATAAGCCATCACAAGCTCCCCTCTCATCCTACCTATCCACCCATACAGCTCATTCACTCCTCCATCACCCAAAACTCCGACTGCAGAACATCCTGTAGAAGTTAGCAGACTTCCTGTAGAAATCCCGAGCTTCCTGTAGGATCCCCTGCAGACATCCTATAGAAGCTTGCAAACACGGTTGCCAGGCACCTGAACGTTGTGAACTTCTGTAGAATGATGTTAGGGATCCCCTGGAACCTCTCAGAGTCCTCCTGACCTTTCCCAAGCCTTCCTCCCCTTGAACTACCCCTGCACAACCAAGACCCAGTAAGAAGCACAATCATAATAACTCCAACCACTTGAGCAAAAATACAAAAACATGTTCTCTTCAATGGAAGTAGTTTAAACTCATGCATCTCATCTCACTAGAAGTAATGGCATCATTTTTAGGAGTTGCATTCCCACCATTGCATCGTAAGGATTAAGCTGGTCAGATTAGGGTTTACTAGGGTTTCCATGTTTTGTTGGCTTTCAGTTCATTCTTGCAAAGTAGGTTAATTTCCTTTGAGATAGCTCTCGTTCATCACTTAAAAAGCTTCTTCTGAGAACATATAGAAGTTGGCTTGAGCCCTAGCGGACTTGTGCCAGCTGACCAAGTGACAGCTGCGACAAGAGCTAGTACTTGTGCATACAGCACCGTCGCTTCCAAGTTTGTTACGAACTACCGGGTTGATAAAATTAGAGAAGGAAGCTCCAGGAGTTGTAGCATTATTGCTACAATACTGGAGCCCACCACCCTTCCCAACTCAAAACATTGTGATACTGATGAATTTTATTTGTGTTCAACCGAGAAGGTATAAGGGGGGTCGTGCTTATTTGTGGGGTAAGTGGGAAGACCAAAGTAATCTGCACGATGAATCAATACTCCCTGAAGAACCAAGGCCCTGTATAGAAGAAGTTAACCAAGACAGAGAAGTGGGAGTTCAACCAATGTGTCACTAAGTGTTGTAGCTACTGCAACATCCTCCAAAATTTTGGCTTGCACTCAATTTTAGAGCCTTCCTTGGTCTTGTACATTGTTGTCGCAAACATTAGAGCTTATTTCATGAGCTTTCTTACAATGTTTTTCCCCTTTTGCATGTTAGGTTAACTGTCGTCTTTTGACATGTTTGGTTGTAGAGCAATGTTTGTAAGCATGTTTTGATGGTTTTAAAGGTCTGTCTTTGTGTAAATGATTTTTTATAACTATGTAAACATTTGTCGCACTCATGCACAAAGTCTTGAGCACTATAGCACACGTGTCGTCACGGTCGTCCCAAAGTCTATCTTAAGTGTCACACTCGTCGTATCTTCTTGTAAAGAAGTCACACGAAGGGAAACACTTTTTTCATGTGTTCAGATGATCTATGTTTTCATGTCTTCAAATTATTCTAATTGTGTGATCATAGTCAAGTTTCATCACAATTCATCACCTATCCCACACTTAGCAATTTTCGTAAAAACTTCCTGACTTAGCAACTTAGCTTCACCAGGATCCTTCTGAACTACGCATTGTGTAGTCTTAGCCCTCTTAGCTATGACCTTACTGCTTGGCACTATGTAATGTGCAGCGCCTGTCTCCTAGGACTGCTGCACTGCACAATTCCTGTGCTTAAGCCCTAGCCTTGACCTCCAGAATTGTGCAGTTATGTCCTCCAGACTGACTTAAACTACACACTTCACATCCTCAAGCCTCAAGCTCATCCCCTGAGTCCTTGAACTGTGCATTTTCATAATAGCCTTTCCTCCCTTATCTCCCAAAACTTCGTAGTGTGTCCTCTCAGTGCTCATTCCCTTAGCCTGTCCCACTGGCTTCCAAAACTACACAATCTTGTCCCCCCAACCCAACTTAAACTACGTGCTTCACAACCTCAAGCCTCAATATCACCCTCGATCCCTTGAAATGTGAAGCCCCATAGTAGCCCAACCTTCCTTGACTCCCATAACTGTGCATTGATCTCTCTTAGTGCCCATCCCTTCAGCATGTCCCACTGGCTCCAGAAACTATGTAGTCTTGTCCTTCAAACCTAACTGAGCTGCGTACTGCATAGTCTTAGAGCTCAAGCTCTTCCCCTGGCTATTGGAATTGCACACTGCATAGTCAATGAGTCCCTCTTCCCATCCCATCACTTATTTTGGGCTAAGTTGGTGGATTAGGATGCATCATCTTAGACTAGGGGTTTTTCTAATTGATGTCATCTCGTCATCAGTGAATTGCAAGAATAGGTACCTTATCATGTCATGGAAAGATGATGGAGAAGGAGAAGAAGGAGGGGAGCATGCTTAAAGACTCTCGTAGTCGAAATTACAAGTTGATTGATCAAGAGAAAGCGAAGGGACACTAGTTTGCGACCACTATCCAAGACTAGAGATCATTGAAGATTCCACATCACCAAGCCATGTGGAGGTGAAGAGAAATCATCTTCAAGAAGACATCCAACACTTAGTAGCAACAGTGGCTTGACATTGCCACATCATCAAGTAGTCCATGTTAGCAGTGTCATGTCATGTCATGTCATGAGTGGTCATATGCCACATCACTATTGTGGATCATGTATATTGTATTCAAAATGTGTTGTAAAGTGGAAGTCCAAAGGAAACACATGGAATGTAAAGAGTCATGTAAGTTGAAAAGTCATAGGAAGTCAAACAATCATGAGGGTAGTCAAAGAGTCACCCTTGGTTATATATACTCCCTCATTGTATGAGCAAAGGACTTTTCACCTTGGCTCCTCCCGCAAGGCATTAGAGAGATAAGCTAGTTCTTTGAGGAGAAAGGAGTGGCTCCAATACTCCACTACTAGAGCTAGTGATGTACAATGTAAACATGTGTCTTGGAACTTTTACTCAATAACAAAAGCCTTCAAGGCTAACATGTTCTTCATGCATGGACTATGAATGTTTGTAAGACTATTCTGCGGATGATTGTGTTTCATGTTTGCTTTCACATGTGCTAAGATCGTTAAACTATTTTGATTATTTTAGTACTTATCTTATTGAGAATATGTTTTAATGGTTTTTATTGTTGTCCCATCCTTGTGGACTATTCTACGGGATATTAGAAAAATATTTCTTCATTTGTTGGTTGTAACGACCGTCACATCCACTGTGGACTATTCTATTGGATGTTAGATGAACCCTTATGGTTCATGTGTGTCTCTTCTTGGGTGGTACTATTACCTCTCACTTAGAGGCTCACTTTTCTCCCCCTTCTATAGTAGAATAACATTGACACAATTGCAACTGAACACTTGCTAGGCACAACTTCTTGCTTTTTGAAGACACCATTGCATCCCTCTCTCATGTTGACAATTAGAGCAAAGGCATATCTTTGAGATATATGGCAATCGGGTCAATATTCCGGATGGGGCTCCTACACCAAACGGTGTGAGGTATAATTGGGACTTCACATCAAGGAAACCCCTTGGTTGACAGATTTCTAGCATTGTCAACAATAAGAACAAATTTCCTTATTGTTTCACCAAATACTTCCCTTTGACTTAGGGTAAGATTTAGAACCCCTCTATTTTTGGAATTATCTTCTTGGAAAACACCAAAATTCCCCCAAACCTTCCCAAAATGGATTTTAGCATATAAGGGTCACATATCACTACAATAGAACAAGAAAATAACACCTAAAATAACGCCAGAATTTAGTGTTTTTTAGTTCATGAATTGTACACCTTTCTTGGTGCAAAAATGGGTGCAACAAAGTATGTTTCTCATAGCGCCAGATTGGCATTGAAAATTGCTCTGGAAATAACGTCGTAAATAGAGTCAGAAAAATAGTGCTAGAAATAGCATAAAAAATAACACCCAAAATCTTGCCTAAAGTTGCGCAAGAAATTACGTTGTAAATAGTACCAAGAATAATGCAGAAAATAGCCCATGGAATAACGTCAGGAATAGAGCCAATAATAGTGCCAATTTTAGCATCGAAATTAATGCTAGGATTTGCTTCTAATTTGGCTCTTGGTTTGGCTTCTATTTTTACGTCCAATTTTTCTTCTCATTTTGCTTCCAGTTTTACTTCTAGTGTGGATTCTAGTTTGGCTTCCTATTTTATGTTCATTTTTGCTTCTTGTTTTGGTTCTAGTTTTGCTTCTAGTGTGGCTTCCAACTTTGCTTCTAGTTTTACTTCTAGTGCGACTTCCAATTTTTCTTACAATTTTTCTCCTAGTGTGGCTTTCAATTTGGCTTCCATTGTTGCTTCTTTTTTTTCTTCGAAAAATGATTATTGTTTTGCATACAGTTAAATTAATATGTTTTATTTAAATTTAACTAGTTAAATGTATCATGTCTCTTAAATAAGTTATATGATTATAAATCATATGAATGCATTTGAAATATTTTATAGGATAACATTTATAAAGAATTTTTAGGGAAATAAACATCCATACAAATTAACAACATCATTATACTTATTAAATCTCCATCAAAATAGAATCTACAACATCCAATATATATAAAATAACAAGATAATTATTGTAACATGATAATAATCAATAATTAAAACAAGTGAGTCAAATATCTATTGTTTAAGTGAATTTGAAAACATCCATCACGAGCAGTAAATCAAAACCATCATACGTAATAAATATGCATCCAAATCATCAACCACTTTCAACATATAAAAATTGACGAGTCAATACTGACAAGATCATCATCATATCTAACTAAAACAAGTAAAATTCACATATACTAGTAGATCAATAACATGTGAAAATGATGCATGTCCAACAATCGACATAAGTCAAAATGATACATCATGTGCAAATGATATAAATAAAAATGATTAATTATATAAGACAATGATACAAGTCAATATGATACATCATGTCCAAATGATATAAGTCAAAATGATACATGTCAAAAAGATACAACTCAGTAATATGGTACAAGAGGCTGTGAAAATGGTATATATGATAATAACCATGAAAATTGACATCATAATGATATATACAAAATAATCCATGATGCAGTCTATATGATCATGAATGTCACTATCTGCTACCAACAACTACCTCATGATCATCGTCACCATCGTGATCATTATCATCATCATTATGATCATCATCTGTATCGACATCGACCTCGTTGTCATCTTTATCTGTGTCATCATGAGCATCATATGCCATCTCAGCATCAAACCTAGTGTGATATGGATCTATGTGATGATGATCATTCAGATCTTCTGGAAGATCCTTGTTCTACAAAAAAAAAAAAAAAAAAACATTTATAATGACAAGTTATTATTTATTTCATGCAATAATTAATTTCTCTATTATATATCTAATGTTACAACATATGAAATGAAATAGTAATCATATTACATCGTATCAAAGTGAACATATGATAATAAAATTTCAAGTAAGATGTCATTCCAATGATTTAAAACATTCAACAATTCTAATAAAGGTTAGTAAAGATCATAAAAATTTTTGTTATACAATTTAACTATCAATTGTAATTTCTATTACAGAATATTAAGTACAAGCCCTCTCCATTTTTTGCTATATATACACTAGATTTCCACACTTAAGTGAAGGGATGGTGAATGTTTCCTTTCAATGTTGAGTAGCTAGATGTAGTAAAGGTGTTAAAGATGAAATGGTTATGGGGAATGAGACTAGAGTCAACTATGGGTGGAGAAAAAGGATCAGCAGGAATGACACAAGTACAATTGCAACTGGTAGCACTGAATCTCTAGTTGCAAGGGTTGTGAAAGGGAGCTTCCCTTTGTCTATGTCACTTCTTGGACAAATCGTTGTGTTTGAAGCTCACTTTTAGAATAGCTAGGAGATAGAGGGATCGTTCAACCCTAGGCTTAGGCTTAGAGGTCAAAACAAGTTGACGAATTGTGGGAGGATGAAAGAACTTGACTTTAGTCAAAGAATGAAGGCAAGAAAGGTGACTTAGAGGTGACCTAGGGCTATCCTAAAGGGTTGCTACAGGTCCGCACTAAAATTTTAAGCTAATTGTTCATTGCAACATCTACAGGGTAGACATTTTCAATATGGATGATTGTTGCAAATTATTTGTGCTTGCCTAACAATTTGAGAACATATTCAAGGTAGAGTTGCTAGGGATACTAATTAGGTGTCAAAGTCAAAATCAAAATAATCCTTGGAATCTATTAATTGGCATTGGTCAATTCACGGATTGGGCATGACGTACCTTTATTCACTGGTGAACGTATGGATTTTATATGTTGTAGAAATTTTCAACTAAATAAATCGAACTTCCTTATGAAATAAACCTCTTATTGATGAATTAGAATTGTGTTGGAATCCATTTGGAATTAGGCTTGAAACCTAATGCAAACATAGTCGATTATGCCCTTTGTTGATCAAGAACATTGATCCCAACAAATGTTTTTGGTCAATTGTATACAAGTTGAAGGTTGATCATTGGTTATGTGAATTATAACCATGCATGATGGGTAGGATCCTTTAAAGCATTTGGAATAAAAAATGATCCTTGAACTCAACTTGAAAAAGTTCTAGTTTTTAAGATGAGTTTCATTGGAAACAGTCATTGAGTTTTAGAGACATCATTATTTTCTTTTATATTTATTTTCATAATGATCCATGTTGATGAGATAAACATGCCATAGGCCTACTATTTATGGATCATATGTTATCAAAGTAGCTGAATTTGTGGCCTTGAAGGAGATGTAGCACCTTGAGGAGAAAATTGAGGGGGTACAAATCCATTTCATCTTGCTTGTCAAAGCTTTAAAGTGGGCAGCCAAAGAGGTGTTTCTGCCACCCAACACTACACCAGGACTTGGGGGATCAAGAAAACAAATTGAGAAGCACAAACATAGGTAACAACATATTGAGAAGTAGATGTTGTAACAACAGATGTTGTAGCAAGAGATATTGTAATAACATATGCCATAACAACATGTCAATGTTAAATTTGCTGAAAATGTTGTAACACCCATTACTATTGAAAATATTGAAACTGCTATAAAAGTTGATGTTATAACAACTGCTACTATTGAAACTACTGAAACAATGACCATTACAGTGGATGTTGTAACAATAAATGTTGTAACAATGGATGTTGTAACAACAGATGTTGTAAAAATTGAGGGGGTAGAAAGCCATTTCATCTTGCTTGTCAAAGCTTGAAATTGGGTAGCCAAAGAGTTGTTACTTCCACCCAAAACTACACCAACAATTGGGGGATTAAGAAAACAAATTGAGTAGCACAAACATAGGTAATAATAGGTTGTGAAGCAGATGTTGTAACAATGGATGTTGTAGCAACAGATGTTGTAACAACAGATGCCATTACAACATGTCAATATTAAATCTACTAAAAATGTTCTAACACC
Source organism: Pinus tabuliformis (assembly GCA_031772625.1). NCBI lineage: Eukaryota > Viridiplantae > Streptophyta > Pinopsida > Pinales > Pinaceae > Pinus > Pinus tabuliformis. The sequence goes on from CM062816.1 coordinate 1,871,091,679, forward strand.
CATTACTGTTGAAAATGTTGTAAAAGTTAATGCTATAAAAAATGCTACTATTGAAACAGTGACCATTACAACGAATGTCATAATAGTAGATATTGTAACAATTGAGGGGATAGAAATCCATTTCATCATGTTTGTCAAATCTTGAAAGTGGGTAGCCAAAGAGGTGTTTCTACCACCCAACAATACACCAACACTTGGGGGATCAAGAAAACAAATCAAGAAGCACAAACATATGTAACAATAGATTGAGAAGAATATATTGTAACAATGAATGTTGTAACAACAGATGTTGTAACAATGGATGTTGTAACAACGGATATTGTAACAACAAGCCATTTCATCTTGCTTGTCAAAGCTTGTTATGTCCCTATAATACTAGTGTAGCCCCTTTATTGTTATTGTTAGTGTAACCTCCTATTGTTATTGATGTGCCCATATAGACCCCATATTGCTATTTTCATGCCCCATAGAAGCCCACTATTGTTATTGTTATGTCCTTACATTATTATTGTTGTGTAGGCTCTAATTATATTGTGACCCCTTAGAATCCTATATATAACAAGGTCTAGTCATTTGTATCATTCAAGAATTGTTCATTTATGTGATGTAAATGGGGTTGCCCCCTTGAAGATGCTAATTTCGAAGTCTTTGATCTATCTTATTTATGACCAGGTTACATAACATTTGGTATTAGAGCTTTGGATTCTAGGGTTTCGCTGCTTCAAATAGTCATGTTGTTATTTTATCTCTAACTTTTTTTATACAAAGCTTCATAAGATGAAATTGCAACCAAGTGGAGTAGAAATATTTATGAACTTTCTGTAGGAATTTCATATCTTGGTTCTCTACATTTTCTGAGATATTGGCCAATAATTTTAGGGTTTTTGCATGCTTTAGAATTTAGTTTTAAACAAGCGATCGAGGGAAAATCATCATAACTTTCTCTTCAAGCATCAAATTTGAATTTAGTAAAAAGTGACAAAAATTGCATGGAATTTATTTTTTCGTATATCAATTTCAGAGCCAAAAGCTGAAATAATGACACGTGGAATTCCATACAAGTTCACTCTACTGAACTAGTCCATAATTAGGTCATCGTTGGAGATTTGGCATAAATTTATCTTGAAGAATCCAATTTTTATCTAACTTGTGGAGTTTCAAAGAAGACTCGGAGGGATACCACAGGGTGGAATTTCAGACCTTGAAGAGCCGAAATTACAAAGATACAATAGTTTCAATATTGAGCTCCTAAAAAGCAAGAAAAAGGTGTGTATTTTTTTTAAAATTTTGCATAACTTTTGTTTGAAAAATCAATTTGAAGTGATTTAAAGGACATAGTGAAGCATATATATCATTTTTTGATTCCAAAATGCCTCAAAGAAAAAAATGGACACACCTAGTAAGCAACTAGGAAGCTATACTATGACGCATGAAGAAGAGGAAGAAATGCAACATGATATATCAAAATTATGAGACCAAGTGCAACAAATTTCGCTCTCGCAAAGAGTAACAAAAAATGAAATGGAAGCTAAGATGGATGGCTTGAAGAATGGTTTAAAAGCAGACATGGAAGATTTGAAGGATGGCATAAATGTTAAGATGGAATGTTTTAAGGATGATTTGAAAACATAAATGAAGATGGACCTCAAAGATTTGAAGGAAGGTTTGACAAAGTTGCTACAAGAAATGCTTCCTATTTGGGAAAATTTAGTGTTTCTTCAAAAAACCTTACCCTCTAGACCTAGTAGCTAGTCTAGAAACAACAGACAAAATAATTTGTCACTTTTCCTATAGTTAACAGATAAGAGAAAGAAGAACAAAGGTACTAACCTATAACTTTCGCTCGATCCCTCTCTCCTTCAACCGATCTCACCACTCCTTTCCGTACTTAACTCGCTTGGAAATTACCTGCACACAAGCCAAGACAGAAACCCATCAAAGCATACAATAATGATGATCTGTTAACTAAACATATCATAGAATCAAGAATACGATATACATCATACAAACACATGAATGGAAAAAGCTTAGAATTCTTTATTAATAGAAGGAAATATTACAACCCATGTAGATGCATGCTCGATTCAGTGTCATCATTCAGCTTCAAACCCTTCTCTCCTCATGAAGCAACAATTAGACATCATCACCATACTCTTACAAATCTCACCCAAACAGAATTTCCTTAGCTCAAGAAGTTCCAACCTCCCCAAGCCTTTGAATGCTTGGTTAATTTATAGCTGAATGGAGGAGATTAAGCCATTAATAGCCCTCATGAATTCTCTGTCAAAATTGGGAAGTTGTTCAATGGAGGAAGGGATAATGGATTAAGGTTCATTCATCCTCTTCCTCATCCAAAAGCAAGCTCAATCCATCTGGAAACTTCCAGAAGCGTCCATTGGATGAGGAATCCAATGGCTTCATTTCAAAAATTCGATGAATCTCGCTCATCGTAGGTGAAACAAAGGCTAGGTGTGATGCATAGCACCCAGACAGTGTAGTTCCTGCAATGCATTGCAACCTGATAAAGGGCCACCTGCGCTGATCTCTCTAGGGGCACTTTTTGGGTGAATGGTGACATGAAACTCTTGGGAAGCAAGCATGAAGTAGGTTGAACTCATTAGGAAATGAAAGCAACTGAATTAGGGATTGATGGACCCTAATAATACGGATCTGGAAGCTGGGATAGATGTTCCCAAATTGACCTGTAACAGTTGCCCCCTAAAGCATGAAGTTGAAAATAAACATGTCGAGTGAGATGCTTTACCACTTGGAGAGAAGGTTTCGAAACTGAAGGAGACCTGCATCAATTACAATACATATATCATGATACTTTGATTTTTTCTCACAAACTAGCTGAGGGAAGGCATACCCATGCTCAGCTTATAAACTTTCATTACATGTACAAATATAGTTGTCTACAGATATAGACCCATGAGTGGATGGCCATGAATGTAAGGCCATTTGTACATTTGATATAGTACTCCTGAAAAAATATCGCAGCCCAGATGGATGAAACTAGATCGGGGTCTTCGATCTCGTCCAATCTCTCACTCAAGTACAAGTCTAACCATGTGAATAGACGATCTGAGGTCGAACATGGAGAGAAATCGTTTGATTACTAGCCAATGATGTAAGTCGTTAACAGACGCGAGAGAAATCACCGATAATGATAATGACCCTCAAGGTACTGCAGTACATTTCACATGGTGTGAATAAATGATTTGAAGTCGAACACCGTATGAAGTCTTTCGATCGAAGGCTAGTGATGTCAACCTATCGCCGGAAGCGAGAAACCTGCCATTAATTTATGCAAGCTTCAAGGTACTAAAGGGGTGTTTCTAAGTCAACTTCTTGGATGATGTGCTGATGTCGACAAGAAGGGATTCGTCGCAAGAGGGCCTTGATGTATCCCAAATCAACGACGCGAAACAAGGTAAATGATTTTGGAGATGAAACATCGACTGACGACATAAGGTTCAGGAATGGCAGGCATGAAAATGAAGGTTTAAAGTTTGCAAAGGATGAAGTTTTGAACTGAATGAATTCTCTTGAACATATCGGTGACACTGAAGTGAATTGGTAGCATTGACCCAAAACAAAGTTATGGATGGTATGATAGACCCACAGTGTGATAACCATCAAGCTGAATGACCCAAACCACATAGTCCCGGTGATGAGGTGAAAGTGTCATGTTCAAGAGTGACCTACTACCATAAAGTGTTCTCGCCTTTTTCCCATTTTACCCAGTCATTTCTCACTAGTACCTCTTTATTTTTATCAAGCTTGAGGAGGATAACATATGCTTGTTGTATAATTCCACCCTTTGGGTGAATCCATTGCTATTTGATGTTTTAACGAGTCTAGCGAAGGAGAAACTCGGTCTTATCTAGATGGATAATTTTGTCGCTATTAAGTGTTTTTAACGAGTTTAATGATAAAGATAACTTGGTCCTTTTCACATTTAGAGAGTCTGAAAAGGGACTAAAAGGAAACTCCACAAGTTATTTTTCGTACATTTTTCTCTCAAGTCCGAAAAAGCATAAAACAATACAAGAGAGAACCTATTGATCATGTTTGACCTATGAGTACCTTTTTCGTAGTTAATCTATCTCAGCCCGAAGAAGGGGTAAGACTATACTGAGTAGATATCTATTCTAATCCATTATCGAGCTAGAAACAACAAGTGCTCGACAATCTTTTCATGTTTAGAGAGTCTAAAAAGAGCTTAAAGAGGACTCCATTTTGAGGAACGAGTGGTGTCTAAGGTAGTAATTGGTTCCAGTGATATTGGAACTTCTCAAAACATGTTGATTTATGTGAAGAGGCTGGTTAATAAGACCACTCATTGCAACTGTTCCTCAAAAAGGATAAAACAACCAAGTGAAAGCGTATGATCGATCAAAGGGATGGTGGTGATGGGATGAAAACAACCAAGGCTCATCTGACGAAAGAGGCTAATAGAATGGCAATCACGAGGGTTAAACTGGAAATGGGTTCATTTTTAGACAAGCTTGAACCATAGGGAACTGTGTTTGGATTCAGTTTCATTTTTACACAAGCTTGAAATGAAAAACTATGCTTGAATTCAGTTTCATTTTTACACAAGCTTAAAACAAAAAACTATGCTTGAATTCAGTTTCATTTTTACACAAGCTTGAAACAAAGAACTATGCTTGAGATTGGTTTACATGCCCCCATCATAATGAAAGGGAGAGTCTTCTGTAACTAGATGGAAGTCGATGCGATGAAGCAGGACGGTTATCCAACACCTTTTTGGCTTCGTCCAGATAGGGACAAAGGTGAATTGGGTGATTCCCTTCACATAACCTACATGGAAACTTAACTTTACCACTAGGTGCATGCCCCCCAAGCTTCATTACATTGACCTAGGCAGACTACTTGTGGCTATCAAGTGGATGGAATGAAGGTTCATTGACGAGATCAAGTGAAAGACTCGACTGGGATTTTACGAGATCTACTCAAAGACTCGACTTGGAACTTGGGACCTTGTTTCATTTTTTAATGAGCTTGACACAAGACAAGGAACTCTGCTCAAATTCCTTGTTTCATTTTTTAACGAGGTTGACACAAGACTAGGAACTATCCTCATGGACCTGTTTCATTTTTTAACGAGGTTGACACAAGACTAGGAACTGTCCTCATATCCTCAGTTTCATTTTTTAACGAGGTTGACACAAGACCAGGAACTATCCTTGAATCCTTGTTTCATTTTTTAATGAGGTTGACACAAGACAATGAACTATCCTCGAATCCTCAGTTTCATTTTTTAACGAGGTTGACACAAGACCAGGAACTATCCTCGAATCCTTGTTTCATTTTTTAACAAGGTTGACACAAGACAACGAACTATCCTCGAAATCCTTGTTTCATTTTTTAATGAGGTTGACACAAGACAACGAACTATCCTTGGGCCTGTTTCATTTTTTAACGAGGTTGACACAAGACAAGGAACTGTCCTCGAACTCAATCACAACTCATAAGTGGTCATGAAGGAGAGATCTGGTTCTGATGCCCCTAGTAAATAATGTACAACATCACCGAATTGATCGTCAGTTGATGTAGGTATGGAACAGGTTGCCACATAATTAACCCATGGTAGGGATGATACCATTAGTATGAAAGGACCACTTATGGAAGATGGTTGACTGGAAGCCATATTTGGACCGGGAAATGAAAGCTGGTCAACGGTGACAATTTTACCTTCATGCAGGAAACAAATCACTTGAAAGAGTGTTGAAATAATAGCTCCCATGTCATAAACATAGTCGCGCCCAAGAAGTAAATTGAAATCTAAAGGGCCTGGGACTACCATCACATTCAGATAAACAATTTTTCCTCCCAAAGTAATAGGTAACTGAGGGAGGATCCCTAATGGTTGACTGGTTCTTCTGTTAAAACCCAACAAATTCTGGGTAACAGGAACAAATGGCAGTGAACCGAGTGCTTTTCAAGTAGTTGAGGAAAGGATACTCACTAATTCACCTTCATCTATAATAGTGCCCGATACAATCATATTACAAACTTGTACTATGATCTGGAAAGGCACATAAGAAGGAAGGCAGAATCCTGCCAGTCGATTCCAATCAAAGGAAGTGACTAGCCTACTTGGAGGGGGTACTATAGAAACGAGAAAATTAACCCCTTGAGTTACGAGAGTGGGAGGATTGTCTTCCTATCTTGATGGAATAGGAGAACTGCCCCCAAGCTCATTTGAATCTGAAGAAACGAAAAGAACTTGAGTGGTATCATTTTTACTCTCTTCGGGAAAGGTATGATTTGCTGAAGGTGAAATCGGGTCAACTGTTACCACGACCTGTTGATTTGGGTTGGGTATAGACTCATAGGATTCACATTCAGAGAGAGTGGTTTTGACTGATGGTTGATTTTGATCAGTCAATTCATCAACTAGTGAAGGATTTAGGGATAGTTTCCTGTAACCAGATGGAAATCGTTGCGGTGAAGCAGGACGACTATCCAACACATTTTTGGCTTCATCTAGATAGGGACAAAAGTGAATGGGGTTATTCCCTTCACATAACCTACATGGAAACTTAACTTTGTCCTTCTTTCCATGATCTTTACTACCACTAGTTGATGGAATGTCACCAACATGATCTCCAAAAGTTGATGACACAGGACGGTGTGGACAAGAAGACCATTCTTCTAAGATCTGAGGAATATCAGGACAATTTTGAAGAAGATGGTCTCCCGCACAAAGTTTGCATGGATATAAAACTTTGTGAGGCTTGACGGGTGGTTTCACATTAGATGTTACATTCAAAACAATGGTTTCTTGGTTGCTCCTCTGCTGAATTTGCTTCTTCTTCTTCTTCTTCCCTTTCTTCTTCTTCTTAGCCACCTAGTTAGTAGTACCAATACTTTCACCAGGCGAAGAGGAAGAAGGGGAGGAAGAAACAAACAAGGAAGAAGGCAAAGGGTCAACTTTAGGATCAACTGGAGGTTGATTTTGTCCAGTTGGAGGTGTACTCGATTGTAGAGAAATCATGACATTTTGAACCAAGGAGGTTGAAAACAACCATACTGGCAAGCCAATGGTAAATCCCGAAAGGGACAATGTAGCCATATATGGAGCACCAATATTTCTAAATGGAGGAAAAGGACTAGGATTCCCATCAAAAGGAATTCCTTGATTGGTGGACTCCGGATTTTTCGCCATATGTTTCAACCTAAGATCAACTAAGGAGTGAGCATGGAGGATGTTATCTGCGGTCAATTAATTTTTACGACAATGGAAAACAACTTTTCTTTTTCATTTTTAAAGAGTTGTGAAAAACCAAAAGATGACTCTAGTCGCTTTCGATGTTTAATGAGCCCGAAAGGACAAGTGCTCAGATGAAACTTTTCTTTTAAGGAGTCAAAGAGGAATGAAAGTGACTACTCTGGAGATACTAGACAAGAGGGTTTACCAAACTAATCACAAAACTGCAATATACACCTTGGTGGTAAATGAAAGAGAAATTACTAAGGATTTACCGTACTGTAGTCAGTCTTCCCAAATGCTGTGTTCGGTGCATTGCGATTGGTAAGGCGACAGACTCGGCTTCCTAGGGATAAAGGATTTAAACCTATTGGGGTCTCCCACTATATACTTGATGGTACAGGGAGCACAAGTCCATACTAGCACTTATCGAATCAGAGAGGAGGAATCACCCAACCTCAGTGAAAACGACAGCCACTAGGTTTAAAGATGTTGGAACATGTCTCTAGCCTAGACCTCTAGATGTTTTTCGTTAAGTTCCAATGCGTTATTAGATTAATTGATGTAAATTTTAAGTTGATCTTGCTTAAAATTTTCCTTTGAAGGTTCACCACAAGATGTTTTCCGAAATTCCTAAAAATGCAACTAGAATGAGAAGCACTCCTTCCATTTAATTTCAGCAATGAAAATCCTAGCTATGAGGGATAGAGCATACAAGTACTTTTTGAACAAGCAACAAAGAGCACAAACTAGATGCAATTCCCTAAACCATTCCTTTCAAGCATTCACAAACTTCAAAATGCAAATTGCATGTATTTCTTTTCAGTTTCTCTTAATGTGAATGATGCAATAAGAAAAACTAATGCACAAATGATTCAGATCTTTTTTCATAAAAAATGACGATTTGTGACAATTTCTTTTAAAAGGGAAAGGAAGATTGTACGACACTTTTGATTTTAAAGAAATGAAGATTTTCAACACTTTAAATGAAAATACAAATCAAATGCACAAGTGAATCAATCGATTATCTATGAAGGAAGACTATACGACACTTCATTATTCGAAGAAAATGACGACTTTACGACACTTTTCTATCAACAAAAATAATCGATCAAAAAATTACTTTGACTATAGATCGATAATGAAAAAGAAAACATTAAAGAAACATTAATCAATCCAATCAAAGTAGGGCTGGATTGGGGAGATGAAAGGATTGTTTTCGGAGATAATACATCACTTACATTCAAAAAGCAATTCAAACTGATGAAAATTGACAAAAATTTTCAATTCCTAAATGGGAAAACTGACCCTAAAGGGATCATCGCAGGCAGCAGTTAGAGACAGTGTGATGCATCACACTGGATCTATGCGGGAGGTGCACTGCATCGCACTGTGTCAGTCACAGAAGTGCGATGATTACTGAAGGCAATTTTATGCTCAAAACTGACTCAATTTTCAGTGAATTGAACTTGAATTCGATGAATAACAGAAGGTACAGTATGTCAAAGTGTTTTAAGAGATTGATAAGCTACTATAAGGGATAGGATCGTTCCCCAGCGGAGTCGCCATTTTGTTTTGGGAAAATTTAGTGTTTCTTCAAACGCCTAACCCTCTAGACCTAGTAGCTAGTCTAGAAACAACAGACAAAGTAATTTGTCGCTTTTCCTATAGTTAACAGATAAGAGAAAGAAGAACAAAGGTACTAACCTGTAACTTTCACTCGATCCCTCTCTCCTTCGACCGATCTCACCACTCCTTTTCGTACTTAACTCGCTTGGAAAGTACCTGCACACAAGCCGAGATAGAAACCCATCAAAGCATACAATAATGACGATCTGTTAACTAAACATATCATAGAATCAAGAATACGATATACATAATATAAACACATGAATGGAAAAATATTAGAATTCTTTATTAATATAAGGAAATATTACAACCCATGTAGATGCATGCTCGATTCAGTGTCATCCTTCCAGCTTCAAACCCTTCTCTCCTCATGAAGCAACAATTCGACATCATCACCATACTCTTACAAATATCACTCAAACAACATTTCCTTAGCTCAAGAAGTTCCAACCTCCCCAAGCCTTTCAATTCTTGGTTAATTTATAGCTGAATGGAGGAGGTTAAGCCATTAATGGCCCTCATGAATGCTCTGCCAAAATTGGGAAGTGGTTCCATGGAGGAAGGGATAATGGATTAAGGTTCATTCATCCTCTTCCTCATCCAAAAGCAAGCTCAATCCATCTGGAAACTTCCAGAAGCATCCATTGGATGAGGAATCCAATGGCTTCATTTCAAAAATTTGATGAATCTCGCTTAACGTAGGTGAAACAAAGGCTAGGTGCAATGCATAACACCCAAACAGTGTAGTTCCTGCAATGCATTGCAACCTGATAAAGGGCCACCTGCGCTGATCTCTCTAGGGGCACTTTTTGGATGAATGGTGACATGAAACTCTTGGGAAGCAAGCATGAAGTAGGTTGACCTCATTAGGGAATGAAAACAACTGAATTAGGGATTGATGGACCCTAATAATACGGATCTGGAAGCTGGGATTGATGTGCCCAAATTGACCTGTAACACTTCCTGGTGGTGACAAGATACTCCATGAAAATCATGATGAGGATAAAAGGAATACAAATTTTGATTTTAGAGAATCCAATAGTGGGTTGAAGACTGTTGGTATTTAGAGACGATTTATATACAAATGAAATAAGAAAGGTAACAGGAAAGAAATGCAAGAAAAAATTAGGAAATTGAATGAAACAAATCACACAAGAAATTATGTTGTAAAACCTTGACAGTGTGTCAAGGAAACCTCCACGGGGCAAGGGATTGTAAATATTATTTCTCAAGAAATGATTATCTAAGTTATAATGAGCCTCTCGGGCAATCACCAAGAAATATGAGCTATTTCGTTACATAAGTTATTTTCATTACAAAAATTGACTGAATAGTAAAAATAGATTTACCCGAAATTACATTATTTACATAATTTTTGTCATTATTTCAACAATCTCCACCTTGACAACAATTTTTCTAATCCATTTCCCATGCCCATTCATCAACTCTTCTTAGAGCCAAGAGAAGCCAAACATCATCACAACTTCTCTACTGAAATTGGCTTCATGAATATGTCTGCACAATTCTTCTGTGTATGAAACTTCTTGAGAGCTACTTCACCGCCGTCAATCACATGTCTTACAAAATGGTACCTTACATCAATGTGCTTAGTCTTGTTGTGATAAGCTATATTTGTAGCCAAATGAATTAACACTATGAATATCACATAATACATTCACTTTTTCCTACGTCCTTCCAATCTCATCAAGTAGACCTTTCAACCATATTGACTGTTTACAAACATCTGAAGCAGTAATATACTCTACTTCAATAGTGGAAAAAGCAACAGTTTCGTGAAGCTTTGACATCTAGCTAATTTCTCAACCTACAAGAGTAAATACATATCCTGTAGTAGATATCCTCTTATCCAAATAACTTGTATAATCAACATCCACATATCCACAGACTAAACCTTAACTACCATTAAAGATGATGCAATGGTCACTTGTGCCTCTCAAACACCGAAGCACCCATTTCACTGCTCACCAATGTTCTTTTCCTAGATTTTCCATGAACCTGCTGACAACTCCAACTACATGTGAAATGTCAACTCTTATAGATACCATCACATAGATTAAGTTGCCTACCGCATTTTCATATGGTACACGAGACATATGCTTCTTTTCTTCACTAGATCTAAGACTCAAAACCAAAGAAAGCTTAAAATGGGAAGCTAATGAAACATTAACAGGTTTCACATTATTCATACTAAACTTTTCAAGCTCTTTCTCCACATGCTTATGCTGTGATAACCAGACCTTTCCATTTTTTCTCTCTCTGTGTATCTCTATTCCCAAGATATGTTTTTCCACTCCAAGATCCTTCATATCAAATGTCCTAGAGAGATAAGCCTTTAACCTGTTGATCTCTTCCATGCTTTTGCTTGCAATAAGCATATCGTCAACATACAAGACCAATATAATGAATATGCCATTGAAACTTTTAAAGTACACACAATGATCATACTCACTTCTAGTAAATTTTTGGCTCACCATGAAGGAGTCAAACTTCTTGTACCATTGCCTGGGAGACTACCTCAAGCCATACAATGATTTCCTGATCTTGCAAACTAATATTTTGTTGCGGCCTTGCACAAAACCTTCCGATTGTTCCATATAAATATTTTCATCCAAATCTCCATGAAGAAAAGTTATTTTAAGATCTAACTATTCTAATTCAAGATAAAGTAGTGCAGTTAGTGCTAACACAGTACGAATAAAAACAAGTTTTACGACTGGTGAAAAAATCTCATGAAAGTCAATAGCTTTAACCTGAGAATACCATTTTGCTACTTGCCTCGCCTTATACCTTTCGGTACTTCCATCAACATTTCATCTCAATTTGAAGACCCATTTGCATGCGACGACACTTCTCCCTTCAGTAAGTTCTATAAGATCCCAACAGGTTTTGTTATTCCCTAAGGAATCCATTTCTTCATCTACAACCCTTTTCCACTTTTCACTATTTGCATCATTCACTACTTCGTGATAACAAGAAGGTTCCCCATCTTCAATAATCAATGCAATAGATGAAGAAAAATCTTCATACCTTTTGGGTGTTTTTCTTTCCCTTGTAGACCTTCTTAGAGTGACTGGTTGTTGAATTGGTTCTAGAACTTCAACAATTTCCTTTGCATCTTCTTCACCTTTTTCTTCAGAAGTCTCTCCTTCCTTTTGAATTTCTGAAAAATGTTTAGCTTCCAATTGAATTTGTTGATTTGGCGATACCTGTTCCTGTTCAACTTTTTCAACATCTGATTTTAGAAGAGAAGATTCATCAAATGTTACATCTCTACTAATGACTATCTTCCGCAAAGAAGGATCCCACAACTTGTATCCTTTCACTGCATAGTCATACCCAACAAAGACATAACATTTTTCTTTTGGGTCTAACTTAGAACATTGATTCTTTGGAATAAGAGCATAAGCATCACAACCAAAAATCCTTAAATGTGAATAATCACAAGACTGACCCAACCAAACTTCTTCAGGAATTTTACAATTAATGGCAACTGAAGGTGATTTGTTTACTAAATAACAAGCAGTAGATACTGCTTCTGCCCACAAATTCTTTCACATGTTAGCATTGTTGATCATGCTTTTGGATCTTCCTATAAGAGTCTGATTCATACATTCAGGAACACCATTTTTTTGAGGAGTATAAACAGTAGTTTTATGTCTAACAATCTCTTTATCCTTACAGTATCGTTCAAATTCTAAGGAAGTAAATTCACCATCATTGTCAGTTCTTAAACCTTTAATTGATTTCCCTATTTTCTTTTCCACCATAGCTTTAAATTGTTTAAAAACATTAAATACATCAACTTTTTTCAACATATAGACCCAGACTTTCCTGGAGAAATCATCAATAAATGTTAAGAAGTATAATGCACCTCCATAAGATACAGTAGGAGATGGTCCCCAAAGATCAGAATGAATATAGTCCAAAATTTCTTTACTATTATGACTTCTAGTTTTAAATTTTTGTTTACATTGTTTACCATATACACAATGTTTACAAAAATCCAACCTCAAGGATTTCAAATCAGGAAGCAACTTGCGATTCATTAGTACCTGAAGACCCTTCTCGCTCATGTGGTCCAACTGCTGATGCCATAGGCGAGTACCTTCTTCTTCCTTCTCAGATACAATCGTTTCCTCACTGACCTGAGTACTTCCTTTGAGTCTGTAAAGGTTTATGATCTTCTCTGCCTTCATAACAACTAAAGCACCTTTTGAAACTTTCAACATTCCATTTTGACCTATAAACTTGTAACCATCCGAGTCCAACACTCCCAAAGAAATTAAATTTTTCCTCAACTCAGGTACATGTCTAACATTAGTTAATGTTCTAATTGTATCATCATACATTTTAATTTTGATATTTCCCATCCCAATAGTCTGACAAGATACATTATTACCCATAAACACATAACTACCATTCACAACATCATATGAAGTGAACCAACTTTATTTTAGACTCATGTGATGAGAAGCATCAGAGTCTAACAACCAATTTACATAATTCTGAGAGACATTACAAACATGTAAGTCTTAATATACCATACCCAATTCAGCAGATAAAACTTCATCAATCATACCCGACTCAACTTGATTTTCATCCTTCTTTGGGTTTTTAATGAACTCTTTTCTTTTCCAACAATATTTCTTGAGTTGTCCTATCTTGTCGCAGTACCAAAATTTGGCTTTACACTTTTTTCCCTTTGATTTTGATTTGGAAGAACTCCTTTCTTTCTCCTCTCTTTCCTTTGACCGACCTTTGGCTACCATGGCTTATGGTGTGTGTTGGAAATAACGCTGAGATGGGGGAGGGGGTGAATCAGTATTTGCAAATCAATAACTTTTTCATTTCCATAATCAGATTCATATACCCTACTTCAGTTAAGGGAACTCGCGTGTACACGCAACTGTGTTTAATGCAACTAACGTATATCCAACAAACTTATGATTCAATTAATTCATCATATGTTGATCTTTAATCAGTGCATCAGAACATCATTAACCATATAAACAGTAACCAGGTGTAGTAAAAACATAATAGATCATCACACATAAGAGACACACATGAACACCATGATATAAGGTGGAAACCCAATGCAGGACAAAAACCACCTGCTGCTATTTTCTTTAAGATAAGAAAAACCTGTTTACAATCTTTTATTGGCGCAGACTCATACCAGTACGTAGGCACCCACCTGCAGAAGGCTACAACCTTCTCTCGTTCTCCAACTTCTACTGGAAGGGAGCTACAACCCCCTAGCTCTTGTACCAGCCGATATATTTACTAGTACGTAGGCGCTAGCCTACAGAAAGCTACGACCTTCTCTTTTCTTCCAGGGACCACGTTTCATAAATTTTCAGACTCGATCCATCAATACAAAATCAATCACCATTGTAATACAACCATCAACTATATTTGCATCATCAATCTCTGAATCACCCAACAACTGAATCACTGAAACACTGTCATCAAAACACAGTCACTAGAACACAAAGCAGAACCCAGAACTCTGCAACAACCACTAGAACCAACAACAACCTTAAATATCAAATCTCATAATGTATACGCTACTTGGATGTGTTGAACCAGTGTGTATACGCCCTTTCACCAAAGGGAACCAATGTACAGATCTGAAAATAATTACTTATAACTTCCCTGCAATTTTCTACTTCAGATATACCAAGATCATCAGATATAAAGGATAAGACATGCGTCAGTTTTCAGATCTGAACTATTCATGATCATACCATATAATGATAATGAATTTTACTCTTCATGATCTCAATCCATCTACCTTCATTTTCCACATAGGTGCATCCTTAGTAAAGCATCACATACCCATAACCTGCATACTAGATCTCACACTTCATCAGATATTCATTACTTGCACACTTGCACTTTGGCCCAATGATCTTCTTCTCCTTATATAGGTTTAGGCCTCTCTCAATACCATGGTCCAAAACCACGTAGGACCGATACCTTGGACCCAATACTTGAGGTCAATACCTTGGACCAAATACCATGGACCAATACCAAAATACCATGGTCCAAATACCACGAACCAAAACTTAGTTTTCCAACATGTACGCACCTTTCCTTATGTGAAAGTGCGTGTGTACGTTATACGTGCCTTTGTATATAGTGAACCTACATGTATACCCGACTTGGTATATAGTGAACTTGCACATACCTTTTCGTATACGTGACTTTGTATATAGTGAACCTGCGTGTATACGTAGCTTGATCAATGGTGAACTTGCGTATACCTTTCTTTCTTCATTCTTGTTGTTTACCTGCTATACTATGATCTTTCATCTGAGAGAGTTACCATCAAGGACAACACTTGTGTCATACCTGCATCATAATGCCAAAAATATCCCCCTTTGGACTTGATGGCAACAACCACACCAAGTCACTCTCCCCCTTTGACATCAAGAGCAAAGGGCGGACCAAGATATTCTCTCCCTTGATATACATTCTGTTGTCCATACTCCCCCTGAGTACATGCTAAAATGCTAAGATGTATCAATTTGTCCATGCTCCCCCTGAGCACATGTCGAGTCTGCATAAATATTTTTCAAAAGAATAACATGACTCTACAACTCAACTAAGTGAGTATGACCTTCCTATCACCAATGACTCATACATACATCAATCTCCCAACTAAGTGGGGATACACCATTTTGACTCATTCACCCAACCAAGTGGGGGTATACCAAATGTTTATACAAGACTGAAAATAGAAATTATTACATCATCCTTCCCATGCATAGTGGGGGTACAAATTAGGTCTTTGCAAGACCTTTATGACAAATGATATTCATGACTTTTATAACAAAGACCAACAATCTAAACAAGACCATGATAGTCATCAACAACTATCATACACCATATGTGATATGCACCATAAGCATGTCACCAACATCCAGACCTGTAACTTGCAATACCATTCTCTTGGCCAACCAACAATAAGTAGCAAGATGTATCATTTAGCCACATAAGCATCATTACCAAGGACTTCTAACCATAATGCCAACAATGCATTATTTGAAGCATATTCTCCACCTGTACCTGTTGTTAGTGTCGATATCTTCATCCCTCCATCAGTAATCAAATTTCTCTTTTTGCATGCATATTAGGTGTCCCATCTGATCAGCTACATTCCATTAGGTCATGGATCAACTGATGGTAGTGGTTCATGTCAATTTCCCTCATGACATTCACTTGCTGGCCTGTTTTCACATGTTTCAGGTCATTTACTGTCATTTTGTTTCATTTCATTTACAAAAGTCAATGTTAGGGTTTTTGTCTCACTAGGTCTAGGGTTTGTCATCATAGTCATCCAAAACTGAATAAAAGGTCAGCAGGCACATGAGGAGGTTTAATAAACTCATAAAATCATAAATTTTACTTCTGTTAGGCTCAATAAATGGTTTTTACCTCAAAACTCTATTTTGAGGTGAAAACAGAGTTTTTATTTTATGTACAATTTCATGTAATTTAAAGTGTTTCTATATGTAATAAGTTCAGCAGCTGCTCTTGGTCACCTTGCCAACTCTAGCCACTACAAAAAAAAAGCACCTATTCATCAATCCATCAATTGATCAAGAATAATCAAACTAAAAATGAAAAAATAAAGTTTATAAAGAAAAGTGGCTAAGACATTAGAAAAGTGGGTTTGGTAAATGAAAAAATTAAAGGCAAGGGGATATAAAGCTCATCTATGTGTTTGAAGTCTTCATTTTTTGCAAGTGAGTGAGCTAAAGGAAAAAAATTGTGTTTTTGGGAGAAAGAGGTGAAACTGAGAAAAAAACCCAAAATTTCACCGGCGCTGTGCACCTGGGCTTTGACGCTGCGCACCTGGCGCAAGTTTTACACTGCAATTTGTTCGAGCACTGCGCATACAAAGTGCGCTACGCATCTGAGAGGCAACGCTATGCACCTGTCTATTGACCATCAAAACGATTTCCATCACCTTCCTCTGCTTCAAATTCCTCAATTGACCTCTCAACAAGTAAGTGAAGCTTCTCATCTTGTCTAGCAAGGAGTTTTTCATCAGTTGTGGTGATTTATATGTCTAAAAAACTAAACCCTAGCTATCCTCCAAATTGTCTTGTAAATTTGCATAGGGTATTGTCTTCTGCTGTTTTTATTCCCTTAGATTATCTTCCTACACCCCATTCCCTTAAACTAAATTTCCCTAAATCCCTTTCCCTTTCCCTTTCCCAAAATCATTAGCACTCACTTCCCAAACCCCATTCCCATTTACCAAACCCTAATCCTATACTCTATTCCCAAACCCTAATTCCCATTTCCTATTCCCTCACTACATCCATTCCATTATCAAAACCCTCATCTACATTCATAATATCAGTCATTCCCTCATTTCCCAAAAGAAAACAACAGTCACTTCCTACATACATTATTCACCCTCATACTTTAAAAATCTCTTCATACTCATTAGTTCTCACTCCAAATTCATAAGCATGGAGACAGATTCAGACTATGAGAGGGAAGATGAAACTTTTAGTGATTCTTCCCGAGAAGCTCATGTACCAAGAAAACCACATAAAGGAGGAAAAATCATCTGGGAGGAGCCCACCACTCTCACAGAATTACTTGCTTGCCCTCTTGCAGTAACCTGTTTTAAACACCAATCTTGTTATCAGTTTTGTGAAATGGTAGAAAGGGTGAAATATCATCATGAGCTGGCTAGGTTGTTTGTTCTTCATCTTCACAATGGCTAGGTGATCCTTGCTGGTGTCTATTTCACCTTGACACTTGAAACTATTGCAGCAGCAACAGGCA
Organism: Pinus tabuliformis; assembly: GCA_031772625.1. NCBI lineage: Eukaryota > Viridiplantae > Streptophyta > Pinopsida > Pinales > Pinaceae > Pinus > Pinus tabuliformis. The sequence goes on from CM062816.1 coordinate 1,871,109,377, forward strand.
TCCCTAATGTAGGTGAACAGAGGAATAAGGGGCAGCATCTAAGCAGATAGCATTATAAGCCTTACATTAAGGTTGGTTATCACAGGCAAATCAGCAGGGTTTTTCCTTTCAAATACTTGCAAGACACTTATGCTCCTCTCATGAAACTCATCATCAAGCATTTTACCTATAAAGGGAGGTTTTCCCATCTATATACATACCATGTTATATTGTTGATGCATTTCACAAGAGTGAGGATGATGAACCTCCCATACTTTATCCGTAGGAATATTGAGAAGATGGCTCTATATGTGCAAAGGAAACCTTTTCCTCAGTAGTTCAACAACATTTACCACTTCTCACTGATTAAAATTGTTGTCTTGCATCAGCTAAGCTTGCTGAACATACCATGGGATACCTTCATTGCACATGAGATTTTCAAAGGCCCTCAGGTGATTCCATCAGTGCTTGAAGAGGAAGAAGGGCCTTCAAGACAGCCAAATGTTCATGAGACTGACACTACAGGTGTGCCATTGTTTGTCACCCATGAGAGAGGCACCAGGAGGATTTTTGCTGCTACCAAATGAGTACTATCTCCACCAGGGGTGGAAGGGGTCTCGTTTTCTTAATTGGATGACAGGCAAATGCTATCTTCACCGGGGGTGAAAGGGGCTTTGCCTTCTTCTTCAGCTGAACAGGTACAAGGAAAAGATAAATGAAAGTAGTAGATGCATGAGGAGTGCCCTCCTGAAGGGCAAGACAAGGATTTTATCTTGTTTGAGGAGGATGACATTAATTTGAGTTCTTAAAGCTCAAAACTGAAAGACATGATTATCAAAGAGAAGGAGGCTGAAATACAAGCCTTATCTCTTGATATTGAGAGGGCCAAATGGATTATCAATTTTCTTGAGCAAGAGAACAAGCAACTAGAAGACAAGCAAGGTATTATGGAGTTGCAAACAATTAGAGAAAATAGGCAAGCAACAAAGAGAAGAAAAATCAAAATGACATCCCTTGAGCAAGAAATTGAGGTTGACCGGGAATTATGGTTAGAGAGGGCAAAAATTCACCTGGAGAAATTTCTTGAGAAAGCCAACAAAGAGAAGAAGATGTTGCGGCATATGGCCTATCACTACCTAACCCAGAACAAAATAAATTTCTCAGCCATTTCTGAGCATGCATGATTTTTCATGCTGATTCCAAAAATGCAAACTTTTTTGAAAATGGAGGCCCCCATCAAAAGTTGAAAAACCCTGTTTTTTGCTTCAAAAATTTCAAAAATGACAAAATATGCTCCAAATTTCTTGAAATTTTGCATGAGTGATCCTTTTTAGTTGCTTTGTTGGGCCAATGATGCTTCAGCCAAGATCTTGAGCTTATCTTGCTCTTTTTTGCTTCTCAAAGCTCTTTTTAGCTTAGCCTTTAATTTTGACAAGTTTTGGGTCTCCAAAACGGAAAAAACACCCAAAAAGTGCCCTCTTAGCCACTTTTTTGCCACAAAGGAAGCAGTCTTGGGACATTCCATTTTTGGAGGGGAAAATGGACTCCAAATCAAAAAATTAAAGTTGTTCCAGAAAGTAGACTCACCAAGATTTCTAATGAGCTATTCGTCACCTGATGTCGACTTTGGGAGGCCTTCCAAAAGTGGCCTTGAAAAATCGTTGCGCATAGGATCAGTGGCACTGCACATAGGAGAAAATTTGCCAGTTTTGCTTGTTTGTTCAGAATTTCGCCCAGTTTGGTTTTCAGTTGACTTTTTCTTCTCTCTTTGGTAAATTAATGATGTAATATGTTGTAATATGATGTGAATATGATAAAAAAATGACTTGAGGGGGTAGATACATTAGTTAGAATTGGTTTGAGGATGAATGAATCAGTTTCCATAATTTTAGAGGCAAGCTGTTCCACTGCCTATTTTGTAGTTCCTAGTTTAGATGTTGTTGAAACAGCTCCTTAACTCATGGATTCGGCCCCTGATGGCTAGCATAGGTGGTTTGATGCCTATATCTTGTACTTTCTTAGTTATTTGTCAAGGTTGGACTCTTGTGGATGCATTGAGCATTATTATAAATCAATTCTGCAGTTTGGCAAGGAAATGAACCAAGGTTTTGCAGCATTTTGTGGGATTCTTGTGGTAATGTGTCTTGGCATTGTTTTTTCCTCTGTGATTTAGTTTCTCTTATTTGTATATGTTCCATCATCTATTTCTTTATTCATAACTAAATGAATCAAGAGAATTAGGTAGACTCCATTGATATTCAGTGCTCTGCCTAGACGATACATTTAGTTTTTAATGTTTTCTGTTGTTTGAAGAGGACTCATGAACCTTGCATGCCCTCTCCAACTCCTCACTAGTCTTTAGACTCACCATCACATTAATTTCAAAGTGCTAAAACACTTGCCTACCTCGCCCCACATAAACCTCTGCAAATATGAGTTGATTTCCCGGACCCAAAGCTGCCTTCCTCATCTGATCCTGCAACCAACCATAAAAATCAATCAAAATCCTCTGAGAAAATATACCTAGTCTAAAATCAACATTAATTTTTCATCATCTCAAGCCTTAGTTGCCATATTCTTTTGAGATTGGCAAGGAGAGAGCCCTCTTCCGACCTGGTAGGGCTAGCTTCCAGGTTAAGCGTGGTTTGATGTTACCCTAGACTTGCCTTCCTTCAGCCTGAGGTAGATTTAGGCACTAACACCTGTGCCAACCAACACATACCATGACCGAACCATATCAGACTTCTTTTCCTGAGTCTGTCCTGCTGATTTTTCTTTAGAGCATCATATACACGACTATGCAACCTCTAACTCGCGTATATACGCGACTTCACTTCATAATAGCTGCGTATGAAAATTGGAATACTGAAGGTTTACACTTTCAACTTCCCCTGGGTCTGTTATGTCTGTTAACTGAGTTATGCCACATCTTTCTGACAATAATTCTGTCTTCTTCAATACCTGGGATTGGTATGATGTATGCTTCTTTTGCTTTGGTGTTTGACTTTTGCTCCTGAATTCCTTTACTTTATGTCTAAACTTGTTACATGCATAAGATATTACATGTTTCATATTCCTTTTATTGCAATCAATAGCTTTGTGACCAAACATATTGTAGGAATTTACAGGGTAAGTTCCTCAGAAAGAATACCAAGAGGACACCGCTCACAACCAGATCTCAAATCAATACACCAGTATTTTTGACGTGGTTAAAACCCTCAGAGTGCAAGGAGGGAAACAGTCCACGGCCTGTCCCAACGTGGGTACAGACAATTTATTAATCAAAGAATGAAAATTTACATAAGCTTCTCTCATGCACGGATTACCCGAACAATGACCCTCCATGCGCTTTAAATAGAACTCATGGACCAATCGGGTGTCAAGCCACGGATCAAGTGTCGATAATACCGAGGTGAGAGTGAACCGTCGGATCACTACATATCGTGACCGTCGGATTGTAAGTTACAATATGTACAACGGTAAAGAAACACACTTTACCTAACTCTATACCTAACTCTAAACTAGACCAAGTTGAACTTAACTATATCCTATGTGTCGGAATATCCTAACATCCCCCCTTAAGAACAACTTGGGATAGGATTGAAGGATTTACAAATATGACACAATAGGAGAAGGAAGGAGGCACTAGAGCCTATCCCCCCTTAGCGACAACTTCCTGAACTCCAAGCATATATCGAAGTTTAGTGAACTTCGCCTCTGTGAGAGCCTTTGTGAAGATGTCTGCAACCTGATCATCTGTTGGACAATATTGCACTTCAAGAACATGGTCATGAATGAGCTTTCTGATGAAGTGCATGTGTAGTTCGATGTGTTTGCTGCGCTGATGCTGAACTGGATCTTTGCATAGCTGAATGGCACTTTGATTATCACACCAAAGTGTGGTTGGATGCTGCTGCTCAAAGCCAAACTCTGATAGGATCTGACGAAGCCACAAGGCTTCCTTACTAGCTTCCACGGCACCACGATACTCTGCTTCTGCTGACGAAAGAGAAATGGCAGCCTGTTTCTTACAAGCCCATGTAATAGGTCCTGAACCAAGAGTGAAGACATAACCGGCAGTAGACTTCCGATCATCAGGGTCACCAGCCCAATCAGAATCAGTGAAACCAACTAACAGAGGAGCTGCTTTGGCACTATAATGAATCCCAAACTGTACTGTACCTCGAACATAACGAAGTATTCTTTTGGCTGCTTTCCAATGACTTTCACGGGGGTTTTGCATAAAACGAGCAACAAGGCCAACAGCAAAGGAAAGATCAGGACGAGTATGGGTTAAGTACAAGAGTTTTCCTACAAGTTGACGGTATAAGGTAGCATCAACTTCAGGAGAAGTACAAGAGACTGAAAGTTTGACTCCAGACTGAAAGGGAGAAGGGGCTGGCTTACAGTCTTCCATGTGAAAATGACGAAGAATATCACAAGCATACTTGGACTGGGAAAGGGAAATACCTTCCTTGGATTGCAAGACTTGAAGACCGAGAAAATAGTGTAAGTGTCCTAAGTCTGTCATTTCAAATTTCTTTTTAAGGATAGACTTCACATGGTTTATAAGGTTGGGATCACTACCAGTAAGGATAAGATCATCAACATAAAGAACAAGGATGATAAGAGAGTCACCCACTTTCTTGGTGTAGACAGTATTGTCAGAATAACACCTAGAAAAGCCAGATTCTAAAAGAAAGCTATCCATTTTGGCATACCAAGCCCGAGGAGCTTGCTTGAGACCATAAAGGGATTTCTTAAGTCGACACACAAGGCTGGAGTCTGTTTGTATGAAGCCAATGGGTTGTTCCATATAGATTTCTTCCTGCAAGTCCCCATGCAAGAAGGCAGATTTAACATCCATCTGATGGACTTCCCATTTTAAAGAGGCAGCAAGGGAAAGAACAAGGCGGATAGAGTTCATTTTGGCAACAGGGGCGAAGGTTTCAGTGTAGTCAATGCCTTCAACCTGTGAAAAGCCCTTAGCAACTAGACGAGCTTTATGTTTATCAACTTTCCCATCTGGTCCATACTTGGTTCTGTAAACCCATTTGCATCTAACAAGTTTGCGTCCCTTTGGTAGAGGAACAAGATCCCATGTATCATTTGTCATCAATGAATGATATTCTTCATTCATAGCTGCTTCCCAATGTGGATGGCCTGAAGCTTCTGCAAAAGTGTCAGGATCATGATTTACTGGAGCTTGAGCCAGTAAAGAAGAGGCTCTTTCAAACTGAGAACGTGTACGTCGCTGATCTGTAGGATCACCGGCAAGATCACCTGCTGCATCCCGAGTAGCACGGACCCATCTTGGAAGTTGAGGATCCTGAGAAGGTGGGGGAGGATTATCATCCTCGCTTTCATCATCAGAAGAAGAAATGTTTTCAAAGATAGAAGAGATAGGAAGAGGTGGCACATCCGCCGGACTAGGCTCGCAGGCCGATTTATTTTCATCAAATTTTACATCTCTTCTAATGATAACATTTTTGGACTTAAATGGAATAAGTCTATAACCTTTTACATCTTCAGAATATCCAACAAAAGTACATTTCTCACTCTTAGGTTCTAAAGCTTTATGCTTTTCATCTGGAATATGGGCCCATGCTTCACTTCCAAACACACGAAAGTGACTTACATCTGGTTTAATGGAACTCCAAGCTTCTTCTGGAGTGATATTCTCTAGAACCTTAGTAGGAGTGCGATTGATTATATAATTTGCACAATTAATTGCTTCGGCCCAAAAACTAAGACTGAGTCCTTTAGATTGCAGCATACAATTAGCCATTTCCTTTAAGGTGCGATTTTTCCTTTCAGCTACACCATTTTGTTGTGGAGTGTATGGAACAGTATGTTGCATTTGAATTCCATTTTCGGTGCAAAAGTTGATGAATGCGTTTTTAACATATTCTCCACCATTATCAGTTCTTAGCTTAAGAATTTGATGTCCAGATTGTTTTTCAACAAATGCTTTGAAGGCCAAAAAAGTGCTAAATACTTCGCTCTTGAGTTTTAAGAAGTATACCCAAGTGCGTCTAGAGAAATCATCAATGAAAGTTAAGAAGTACTTGCAGCCAGAGAATGAAGCAACAGGAAGAGGACCACATAAATCACTGTGCACAAGCTGTAAAGGGGCTGAGGCGTGCCAAGAGGCACGTTTGTCAAAACTGTCCCGATGATGTTTTCCGAGTACACATCCGGAACAAACACCATCTTTGCAAGATACCATAGGAAGACCTGTCACCATGTTTTCTTTACATAGATGCTGAAGGGAGCGATAGTTTAAGTGACCATACCGCTCATGCCAAAGTTTGCTCACTTCATCATTATGAGCAACAAATACTGAGGGAAGATGGGATGACCCAAAGTTGTGAAACTTATACAACCTTTTGGAATCATCAGCAAGACCAGTAGCTAGAATCTGTTTAGGATCTTTTAGATCCTTGATTACAACATCATGAGGTGAAAATTCAACAATTTTACCTTCACCTGAATGAGTTATCTGATAGACAGATAGAAGGTTGCAGGATAAGTTTGGAACACATAATACATCATTGAACTGACCATTGTCTAGATGAACAGTTCCAGTCCCTACAACATTAAGAGATCTATCATCACCAACATATATATTTTTGGTGTTACAATCATTTAAAGAAGAAAACATGGCTTGGTTTTTGGCCATGTGACAAGAGGCTCCAGAATCAATGAGCCACTCATGAGAATGAGAAGAAGAAGAAGATACATTTAATGCATAACCAGACTGAGATGATTGACGATGACATGCAGAAAATGCCGTTCCGGAAGTTGAAGTTGAAGTAGGCTCCAGATGGATGTTATGTTTCTTCATTGCGGCTTCCAAGGCTTCCATCTTCTTAAAGCATTTAGATTCTAAGTGGCCATCTCGATTACAAAAGTTACAATGTCTGTCAGTCTTCTTCCATTTGTTTTTATTGGTCTTGTCATATTGCTGAAATGATCTTTCATCTTGAGGCTGAGTTGGTTTAGGACCATTCCTTTGAGGATAAGACTTCTTAGGATTCTTTGAATTTGGTTGCTGCTGGGCGGCTAACGCTTTCGAGGAAGAGTTTCCAAGATTAAGAAGACCAAGGTGTAAGAGTTTTTCTTGTTCTCTTATTAAGGAATCACAAAAGGAGTCAAAGGAAGGGGCTTGTAGTCTTTGCCTTGACAAATGAAAGCTTCCCTGGTAGAATGGAAAGTGGAAACAAATACAGAGTAGGCTGGTCCCAACTTAGTAAGGATGGAATAAATAAGGTTACCATCTTCTTTCTTAACTTTAACACCTTCCAAGAGATATCTAAGGGTCTTGAATTTGGACAAGAAATCTTCAATGCAAGAAAAATTATTAGGATCCAAAGTAAGCAACTCATTCTCAAGTTGATGGGCTCTAATTTCATTTTTAATCCCAAAAACTTTAGCAAGTTTTTCTAATGCTTCATGAGGAGTTTCAATTTCTGCAATGTGGAATCTAAGATCAGGAGAAACAGACATTCCTATCAAACCACGTGCTTGATCTTGTCGATTTTCCCATTTTTCGGCCTTGTCTTCATCTTTGGGTTTCTTCTCTTGGTCTGTGGCTATTCTGAAGAGACCTTTACTTCTAAGTAAATCTCCCATGTAGGCTACCCATTGGAAGTAGTTAGTGCTGTCAAGAATGACTTGGCATGGACTTTCCATTTTTTTGAAAAACAACTGAAGCTGAAGATGCTGAAAGTAAGTGGTCCAATGGATAGATCTCGAAAAAATAGGCGGTTTTAAAAAAAACGGCTCTGAAAAAGGCTTCCGGATGAAGAAGTTATGGCTTTTTGAAAAAAAATTGTTGACGTTGCCGGCAAAGTGCGCGAATGTGCGGGAATGAAAAAAATCCGCCCCCACAAAATGGAGACTTGAACCCAAGACCTCTACTCTCTTAAAAGGTCTTTGAACCAATTGATCTATACAAAATATTTGAGAGAGAGAGAGAGAGAGAGAGAGAGAGAGAGAGAGGGGGGGGCCTCGATTTGCGTGCTTGCCTTGGGAAGACTCTTTTCCCCTACAAAACACAAAACACAAAACCCAACACGAATATCCAAAGAAAAACGAACCTTACGGCTCGAAGTTAGCTTTAGCCAAAGAACTAGAAATTTAAAAAAAAATCTCAAAGTTAGCTTTTAGCCGAAAAACTAAATATTTTTCTCAATGTTTCTGATTTTCCGAGATCACACTAAGGTGCAGGGAAAAGAGCATACGCATGAGAAAAATCCTTTCTTTCTGTTTCTGATTTGCCCAGATCGCACAGAGTCGCAGGGCAAAGAGCATACGCAGAAATGAAAGGTATAGATCCGGAAAAAAAAAGGCTAAATAAACCGAAACCGAAATAAGCAGAGAGAAAATGACAGTAAACTGCAAAAAAAAAACACTGTATACCTCCCGATCTGAAAAATGACGCAGCTAGGGCTACCGGAAACCTTTTCGCGTGAAACGAAAGGGGTTCCTCACTGAAACAGATGCTCCGAACGCAACAGAGCAGTCCTCTCGGCCCGAAAGCAGTCAGAAACAGCAGATCTAGGAAACGACAGCCGCATGCAGTTCTACCGGCTTCAGATTTGGATCACCAACGGACGCGGCCCTCAAATAGCTCTGATACCATGTAGGAATTTACAGGGTAAGTTCCTCAGAAAGAATACCAAGAGGACACCGCTCACAACCAGATCTCAAATCAATACACCAGTATTTTTGACGTGGTTAAAACCCTCAGAGTGCAAGGAGGGAAACAGTCCACGGCCTGTCCCAACGTGGGTACAGACAATTTATTAATCAAAGAATGAAAATTTACATAAGCTTCTCTCATGCACGGATTACCCGAACAATGACCCTCCATGCGCTTTAAATAGAACTCATGGACCAATCGGGTGTCAAGCCACGGATCAAGTGTCGATAATACCGAGGTGAGAGTGAACCGTCGGATCACTACATATCGTGACCGTCGGATTGTAAGTTACAATATGTACAACGGTAAAGAAACACACTTTACCTAACTCTATACCTAACTCTAAACTAGACCAAGTTGAACTTAACTATATCCTATGTGTCGGAATATCCTAACACATATTGCAAGCAAAACAACATCCCTTAAAGTACCTGGAACGTGATGATCTTTCTGTGTGATGGTCTTGAACCATTCTACTTCTGCATCTAGTTGCAACATGTCCAAGATTATGGCATACATAACATTCAACATTATTCATCGGAGGAAATAACCGTCTATCACTTCCACAGTTAGGAGTAGAAGATTTCCTTTGAAGAATTTCCTTCCTTGGTAGTTGTTGGGGTTGTCCTCTCATCTCCTTGTTGATCATTTCAGATTTCTCATTAGAGTTCCTTGCCTCACCTTGTGAACTAGATTCTGTTATGAATCCAGCTCAAGAAAAGATAGAAAAGATAGATCAACGCCTTAGAATTCAGCCTCTTCGAGGGGGAAACCTCCTTTACATTACATAAATGAACAATTCTTGGATGATTCAAATGAAAAAACCTCCTTTCTATATATAGGAGTCTAAGGAGTCACAATATAACCTAGCCAACCTAACAATTATACTATAAAGCCACAAAAATAACAATAGAGGGATTCTATGGGGCACAGTAATAACAATATGGGGATAATAGGGGCACAACAATATTAATAAGGGGCACAACTACAATAGTAATGGGGTAATCACTAGTATTATAGGGACCCAACATGCCCCTCTCCTTCAAAAAAGTGTTGTCCTCAACGCTTGAGAAGTTCTTGATGCTTCTGTATAAAATTCTCATCTTTCCATGTGGAATCTTCAGCGGATAAGTTCTTCCACTTGATAAGCTACTTTGAAATTGATCAATTTCGTAGCTGTCGAGTTCTTGTTTCTGTGACTGCTTCCAGTTCCAATATAATTTTTCCTTCCTCATCAAGTTTTGGAAATATTGTTTGAACTGGGAGCTTGTTGCCTATAACCTTCTTTAAACATGAAACATGGAAAACTGGGTGCAATCGAGAAGCTGTAGGAAGCTCCAATTTGTATGCCATAGTACCAATTTTTTGCAACACCTTGTATGGACCATAATACTTTGGTGATAATTTATTATCCTTCTTAGCTTGCTTGAGGGACATTTGCTTATATGGTTGTAGCCGTAGGAATACCCAATCACCTACATCAAAACTTCTTTCACTGCGATGTTGATCTGCCTGTTGTTTCATTCTATTTTGTGCCAACACGAGGTTATCCTTTAAGAGTTGGAGGACTTGTTGTTGATGTTCGATGTGATGTTCCACTGCTTGAACCTTAGAATTTTCTCTTAAATATGATGTGATGGATGGTGGCTGATACCCATAAAGTGCCATAAATGGGGTCATTTTTGTTGCTGTATGGAAGGAAGTGTTATACCACCATTCAGCCAGAGGCAACCATTTGACCCATTGTGTCTGTTTATCAGATACAAAGCAACGAAGATATCCTTCCAAACATTTGTTTACTATCTCAGTTTGCCCATCAGATTGAGGATGATAAGATGAGCTATGAGCTAACTGAGTACCAAGACAAGAAAATAATTCTATCCAAAAATTTCCAGTGAAAATGGGATCTCTGTCACTTACAATAATCTTTGGGTTTCCATGTAGCTTTTGAATTGTTTCCATAAATGCAGTAGAAACTGTACTGGCTTTAAATGGATGTGATAATGCACAAAAGTGTGCATACTTGGTAAGTCTGTCAACTACCACCATGATGACACTCTTTCGCTCAGACTTGGGTAAACCTGTGATAAAATCCATTGAAACCTCCTCCCAACGTTGGCTTGGAATGGATAAAGCTTGTAATAGACCCGGTGTCTTAATTGTTTCAACTTTATTTTGTTGGCAAACCAAACATTCCGCCACAAAATTTTGAATATCTGATTTAAGGCCATCCCAAAAAAAATTCCTTCTTAACCCTGTGGTAAGTTTTTAAAAATCATGAGTGCCCTCCTAAGGGAGAAGTGTGCAATTCCATAAGAATCTTTTGTTTTAGCTGGGAATTCTTACAGAGGTATAAGCGATCTTTGTACCATAACGAATCATTTTGCCAGCTAAATGTATCAGACGTACTGGAATCTTGTTGTAACTTTCGAATAAGTGCCCACACTTCTTCATCATTCTTCCATTCCTCCCTTGCTTCATTTATCCAATCTGGTTGGATAATAGAAATGGCGCACAACAATGCTTCCACATCCTCATCCTTTCTTGAGAGTGCATCTGCCACCACATTTTGCTTCCCTTTTTTGTAGATGATTTCAAAGTCATAACCCAAAATCTTTGTGACCCACTTTTGTTGCTCTTCAGAGGATAATCTTTGTTCTAAAAAGTATTTAAGGCTATCATGATCCGTTTTTACCTTGAAGTGTCTTCCCATTAGGTAGGTCGCCATTTCTTAAGTGCATGGAGTATTGCCAACATTTCCTTCTCATAAATAGCTTTGTGTAAAAACTTTCCCTTGATTGGACGACTTTCAAAAGCAATGGGTCTTTCATCTTGCATTAAAACAACACCAATTCCATTTCCTGAAGCATCACATTCCACAATAAAGGTTTTGTGAAGTCCGGTGTAGCTAAGACCGGTGCTTGGCACATTGCCTCTTTAAGATGTTCGAAGGCCTTTGTTGCTTCTGGAGTCCATGAAAATGCATCTTTCTTCAATAATGTTGTTAGAGGTGCTGCTATTCTCCCATAATTCTTAACAAACTTGCGATAATACCCTGTCAACCTGAGAAATCCTCGCAAATGCTTTATGGATGTGGGAATTTTCCATTCCTTAATGGCTTTAATTTTGCTAGGGTCTACCTTAACTCCTTCATGAGATACAATATGACCCAGATATTCCACCTCTTGTACTCCAAAGAAACATTTGGATCTTTTTGCATATAATTGTTTCTCCTCCAATAGTTGTAGCACCCTGTCAACATGTTCAACATGATCCTTCCAAGACTTGCTATAGATTAGTATATCATCAAAAACTAATAACACAAATTTTCTAAGGAATGGTTTGAAAATTGAATTCATCAAACCTTGAAATGTTGAAGGTGCATTGATAAGGCCAAAGGGCATGACCAAAAATTCATAATGACCCTCATGAGTTCTAAATGTTGTTTTCAGAATGTCTTCAGTCTTCAGTCTTCATTTTGATTTGATGATATCCTGAATGAAGATCCAACTTGGTGAAGTAAATTGATCCATGCAATTCATCCAGTAATTCATCAATGACAGGAATGGGAAACTTATCTTTAATAGTGAGCTTGTTGAGCTCCCTATAATCCGGACACATGCGCCATGATCCATCCTTCTTGTGCACCAATACTACTGGAGTAGAGAAAGAACTTTGACTCGGTTGAATTATACCAGCCTCTAGCATTTCTGCAACCATACGTTCAATTTCACTCTTTTGGGCATAGGGATATCTGTACGGCCTGATGTTTGGAGGAACACTTCCTGGAATCAGATGAATAGCATGATCATGATCACGAATAGGTGGGAGACCTTTGGGAGTCTCAAATACCTTGGAATGATTGTCCAAGACTTTTTGGAGATTTGGAGAAATAGATGATTCGAATGTGGAAACATCTAGCGAACATAATTGTGAAATTACACCTCTTTGTTCCTTTTTAGAAGCTTTGTCATACCGTTAGAGCTGATTATCTTTCCCGGTTTCCCTGCAATACCCCTTAATTCCACTTCCTTTCCTTCCACAAAAAATTTCATGAAAAGTTCTTGAAAATTAAAAGCTATTGTACCCAAGGATTGTAGCCATTGGACTCCTAGTACAACATCAACACCTCCCATTGGAATGGAAAGCATTGGGCTAGTCAATACATATTCTCCCATGGATAGCTTGATATTATGGCACTTTCCGAAGCAATTTATTGTTCCTCCATTTGCAACCATCACTTGACACTCTGGTGCTGGATATAAGAAGCAATTCAATTCTTTTGCTACCTTACAATGAATAAAATTGTGGGTACTTCCTGAATCAATCAACACTATTACCTTTTTCTTCTTGATTTGTCCTTCTATCTTGATGGTTTGAGGAGTGGTAATTCCCACCAATGCATTACAAGATATGGTTGGATTCATTTATTCTTTATCTAGGCTTTGTTCCTGGAGTATATCCTCTTCTTTTGACCTTTCTTGCTCTTTTTCTTCTTCCTCTTCACAATCTATGTAGAATAATTTCTTCTCAGCACACTTATGACCTTTAGTGTATTTTCTATCACAACTGTAACAAAGCCCTTTTGTTCTTTTTCTTCCAATTGTTGTGGTGTCAACCTTATAGGTTGTGGAAGACTAGGGGCAACAACACTTCCATCTTTATAGTTGTGAGTGGTATGCTTCCTGGTTGCCATAATTTTGCTTTCCATTTTTCTTGCTAACCTGAATGCCTTCTCTAATGAATCAGGTTCCCAAAGGTGAACATCATGTTGGATATTATCCTTTAAAGTCCCTATGAACACATCAATCCTATGCTCCTCTGGAATATTTTTTACCCTTATGTTCAACTTTTGGAACTCCTCAATGTGCTCCATTATTGAACCCTTTTGTTTGAGACTTATCAATTGGCTAAAAAAAGTGTTGCTTTTTGTATCCTCATAATGTGCTGTCAATTCTTCCATAAAAATTGCCCAAGTGATAATTTGTTTACGAGAGCAAAGCCATTGAAACCATACAAACTGATTTGGTTCCAAATATAAAGTTGCAATACGTACCTTTTGTGTGTTTTGCACATTATTGAGATCGAAAAATTGCTCCATTTGTAATATCCATGTTGCGGGATCCTTGCCATCAAACTTCCTCATATCAATTTTTGGAATATGGTGGGTCTTCGATCCAACATTAGGGTCTATGGAATCATGATTAACATTTATTTTGTTCTCATCATGAGTTTCCTTTACTACCCTTTCACCATTAGTGACCATTTCTTGTAGCAACTTATTCATATTTATCTTCAATTCTTCCATGTCTGTCTTCAAATCTGTCTTCCAATCGTCCATCTTAACTTCCATGCCATTCATCTTAGCTTCCACGCCCTTTATCTTAGATTCCATGCCATTTATCTTAGCTTCTGTTAGCTTTTGTGAGATTGACATTTGTTGCACTTGGTCTTGTAATTTTGATATATCATGTAGCATTTCTTCCTCTTCTTCATGAGTCATGCTACTGCTTTCAGGTTGCTTACTAGGTGTTTGCATTTTCTTTCCTCGGGGTATCGGTTACCAATAATAATGCTCTTCTATGCATTTTGAATTCTTCAAAATAAATTTTCAAACCAAGCTTAAGCAAAAATTTAAAAGAATCTACACACCTTTTTTCACTTTGTAGGAGCTCGATATTGCCTCTGATGTATCTCGGTACTTTCAGATCATCCAGTTCTAAAATTGTGACCTGCAGTAGCCCTTTGTGTCCTCTTTCCAATTCCACCAGTCTGATCCAAATTGGATTCTCCAAGTATTCTTCCTGTACCTTCTTACGAAATTTCAATCTGATGCTCAGAGAGAAAGTTATGACGATTTTCCCCAGGTCACATATTTGGAATGTAATTCAGGAGTCTGCAAAAAGACCAACTTCAGATCATATCTCCACAAATATAGCACAAAAAGCTTTGAAATTCGGACCCGAGGTTCAGCGTGATTTCTTCTCAAATGGGTTTTTTTTTTAGCTTCTGAAATGTCGCAGAAAAAAAGTTATAGCGAAAATTCCATGATGACCTATTTGGAGCAGCGAAACCCTAGAATCCAAAGCTCTGATACCAAATGTTATGAAACCAGCTCAAGAAAAGATAGAAAAGATAGATCAACGCCTTAGAATTCAGCCTCTTCGAGGGGGCAACCTCCTTTACATTACATAAATGAACAATTCTTGGATGATTCAAATGACAAAACCTCCTTTCTATATATAGGAGTCTAAGGAGTCACAATATAACCCAGCCGACCTAACAATTATAATATAAAGCCACAAAAATAACAATAGAGGGATTCTATGGGGCATAGTAATAACAATATGGGGATAATAGGGGCACAACACTATTAATAAGGGGTACAACTACAATAGTAATGGGGTAATCACTAGTATTATAGGGACCCAACAAATTCCCCTTCAATAGATTCATGAAAACCAAGACCAATTTTGATGGTAGGAGACCTTTGACTACTATGAATATTATCCAAAATCTTAGTACTATCTTGTCATTGTAATAGCTTATCCTTTTCTTCTAATTTATCTTTTAAGATATTTACCTCAACCTGATGTTGTTCTTCCTTTTCCAGATATTGCTTCTTTATGTTTTCTTTAGCTTTTCTTCCTTTTTCCACTTGTTGTCTTAATTCGAGAACTTCATATTCTTGTTCTTCAAGAGCTTCTTCATTCTTCTTCTTTGATTCTTCAAGATCTTCCTTTAGAGAGAGGATCCTAGATTCAAGTCTCTGGATTGTTTTTCTCTGATCATTTACTACATCTTGTAGCTGCTCCCTTACTCTGGTTATTGTCTCCAGTTGATCTTTTAATCTGGTAACTTCTTCTTTTTCTACGTCATTATTTTCATATGCCATGAGAAGTTTAATTTCTTGATTATCTTCATCACTATTGGACAAGCCATCACTATTATCATGAGTATAATAACTTCTATTACCTTCTTTAGACATCTTTCCTTTGTTATGAGGGCATCTAGCAGCGTAATGACCAACTCTACCACAAGAAAAACATTTGAAATGTAGCTTACCTTTGAACCTTATAGATCCCCATTGAAGCTTCTTGACAAAATTTACCTCATATTCTTCTTCTGAAATGTATCCTGATTCATTGAGTTTTTCTTTTTCCTTTGTTGATACTTTAAATGCGGCTTCTCTCATATCTGATGGTCCTCCTTTTCTCATTTCAAAAGTAGTTAATATTCTGTGAAGCTGCGTCATAGTGATATTCTACAGATCCTGCTTTTCTTCTATGGCAGACACTTTGGGTTCAAATTTAGCAGACAAGGATCTCAAAACTTTCTCAACTAAGACAACTTCCTTAATTTCTTCACCCAGATTCTTCATACAATTGACAATCTCATCTATATGTAGGAAGTAATTAGCTATGCTTTCATCACTATGCATCTTAAGAGTTTCATACTGAATTATGAGAGTTTGAAGCTTAGCATGTTTTACCTGAGCGTCTCCTTCGTAGCTTAATGATTTTGTCCCATATTTCTTTGGCTGATTTGAGCTGCATGACCTTGACAAACTTCCCAATAAGATAGTAACAACTTTGGCATTGATTTCATATTGCTTTCTACCTGCCGTATCTATAGGAATTGCTGATGGAAATGTATATCCTCCTTCCATGATTTCCCAAATATCTGTTCCAAGTGATTGTAGATAGGCTGTGGTTCTTATCTTCCAGTAAACAAAATTGCTCCCATCGAAGATTGGTGGTCTGATGGATCCCTCTCTTTCTTGATTACTCATGATGATGGATCTTCCTTCAAGCGATCAAGCTTCTTCTGAAGGACTTACTCTGATACCAATTGTTGGAAATAATACTGAGAACGGTGGGGGGGGTGAATCAGTATTAGAAAATCAATAACTTTTTCATTTCCATAATTAGATTCATATATGCTACTTCAGTTAAGGGAACTCGTGTGTACACACAACTATGTTTAATGCAACTAGCATATATCCAGCAAACTTATGATTCAGTTAATTTATCATACATTGATATTTAATCAGTGCATGAGAACATCATTAACCATATAAACAGTAACTAGGTGAAGTAAAAACAAAACAGATCGTCACACATAAGAGACACACATGAACACCATGATGTAAGGTGGAAACCCAATGCGGGACAAAAACCACATGTTGTTGTTTTCTTTAAGATAAGAAAAACCTGTTTACAATCTTGTACTCGTACAGACTCATACTAGTATGTAGGCACCCACTTACAAAAGGCTACAACCTTCTCTCATTCTCCAACTTCTACTAGAAGGGAGCTACAACCCCATAGCTCTTGTAGTAACCGATATATTTACTAGTACGTAGGCACCGACCTACAAAAGGCTACGACCTTCTCTTTTCTTCCAGGGACCATGTTTCATAAATTTTCAGACTGGATCCATCAATACAAAATCAATCACCACTGCAATACAACCATCAACTATATCTGCATCATCAATCTCTGAATCACCCAACAACTGAATCACTGAAACCCTGTCATCAAAACACAGTCACCAAAACACAAAGTAGAACCCAAAACACTGCAACAACCACTAGAACCAACAACAACCTCAAATATCAAATCTCATAATGTATACGCTACTTGGCTGTGTCGAACAAGCGTGTATACGCCCTTTCACCAAAGGGAACCAGCGTACAGATATGAAAATAATTACTTATACCTTCGCTGCAATTTTCTACTTCAGATATACCCAGATCATTAGATATAAAGGATAAGACATGCGTCAGTATTTAGATCTGAACTATTCATGATCATACCATATAATGATAACGCATTTTAATCTTCATGATCCCAGTCCATCTACCTTCATTTGCCACATAGGTGCATTCTTAACAAAGCATCACATACCCTTAACCTGCATACTAGATCTCACACTTCATCAGATATTCATTACTTGCACACTTGCACTTTGGCCTAATGATCTTCTTCTCCTTATATAGGTTTAGGCCTCTCTCAATACCATGGTCCAAAACCACGTAGGACCGATACCTTGGACCCAATACCTGGGGTCAATACCTCGGACCAAATACCATGGACCAATACCAAAATACCATGGTCCAAATACCACGGACCAAAACTTAGTTTTCCAACATGTACGTGCCTTTCCTTTTGTGAAAGTGCATGTGTACATTATACGCGCCTTTGTATATAGTGAACCTGCGTGTATACACAACTTGGTATATAGTGAACCTACGTATACCTTTTCATATACGTGACTTTGTATACAGTGAGCCTGCGTGTATACGCAGCTTGGTCAATGGTGAACCTACATATACCTTTCTTTCCTCATTCTTGTTGTTTACCTACTATACTGTGATCTTTCATCTAAGAGAGTTGCCATCAAGGACAACATTTGTGTCATACCTACATCATAATGCCAAAAATCTTCCCCTTTGGACTTGATGGCAACAACTACACCAAGTCACTCTCCCCCTTTGACATCAAGGGAAAAGGGCAGACCAAGATATTCTCCCCCTTGATATACATTCTGTTGTCCATACTCCCCTTGAGTACATGTTGAAATGCTAAGATGTATCAATCCGTCCATACTCCCCCTGAGCACATGCTGAGTTTGCAAAAATATTTTTCAAAAGAATAACATGACTCTACAACTCAACTAAGTGAGTATGACCTTCCTATCACCAATGACTCATACATACATCAATCTCCCAACTAAGTGGGGATACACCATTTTGACTCATCCACCCAACCAAGTGGGGGTATACCAAATGTTTATACATGACTGAAAATAGAAATTATTACATCATCCTTCCCATGCATAGTGGGGGTACAAATTAGGTCTTTGCAAGACCTTTACACCAAATGATATTCATGACTTTTATAACAAAGACCAACAATCTAAACAAGACCATGATAGTCATCAGCAACTATCGTACACCATATATGATCTGCACCATAAGCATCTATCATGAACATCCAGACCTGTAACCTGAAATACCATTCTCTTGGCCAACCAACAATAAGTAGCAAGATGTATCATTTAGCCACATAAGCATCATTACCAAGGACTTCTAACCATAATGCCAACAATGCATTATTCGAAACATATGCTCCCCCTGTACTTGTGCCAACCAACACATACCATGACTGAACCATATCAGACTTCTTTTTCCTAAGTCTGTCCTGCTGCTTTTTCTTCAGAGCATCATATACGCGACTGTGCAACCTCTAACTCACTTATATACGTGACTTCGCTTCATAATAGCTGCGTATGAAAATTGGAATACTGAATATTTACACTTTCAGCTTCCCCTGGGTTTGTTATGTTTGCTAACTGAGTTATGCCACATCTTTCTGACAATAATTATGTCTTCTTCAATACTTGGGATTGGGATGATGTATGCTCCTTTTGCTTTGGTGTCTGACTTTTTCTCCTGAATTATTTACTTTATGTTCAAACTTGTTACATTCATAACATCTTACATGTTTCATATTACTTTTATTGCAATCAATAGCTTTGTGACCAAACATATTGCAAGAAAAAAAATATCCCTTAAAGTACCTGGAACGTGATGATCTTTCTGTGTGACGGTCTTGAACCATTCTACTTCTGCATCTAGCTACAACATGTCCAAGATTATGACATACATAACATTCAACATTATTCATCGGAGGAAATAACCGTCTATCACTTCCACAGTTAGGAGTAGAAGATTTTCTTTGAAGAATTTCTTTCCTTGGTAGTTGATGGGGTTGTCCTCTCATCTCCTTGTTGAGCATTTCAGATTTCTCATTAGAGTTCCTTGCCTCACCTTGTGAGCTAGATTCCCCTTCAACAGATTCATGAAAACCAAGACCAGTTTTGATGGTAGGAGACCTTTGACTACTAAGAATATTATCCAAAATCTTAGTACTGTCTTGTAATCGTAACAATTTATCCTTTTCTTCTAATTTATCTTTTAAGATATTTACCTCAACCTGATGTTGTTCTTCCTTTTCCAAATATTGCTTCTTTATGTTTTCTTCATCTTTTCTTCCTTTTTCCACTTGTTGCCTTAATTCGAGAACTTCATGTTCTTGTTCTTCAAGAGCTTCTTCATTCTTCTTCTTTGATTCTTCAAGATCTTCCTTTAGAGAGAGGATCTTAGATTCAAGTCTCTGGATTTTTATGCTCTAATCATTTACTACATCCTGCAGCTTCTCCCTTACTCTAGTTACTGTCTCCAGCTGATCTTTTAATCTGGTAACTTCTTCTTTTTCTACGTCATTATTTTCATATGCCATGAGGCATTTAATTTCTTGATTATCTTCATCACTATTGGACAAGCCATCACTATTATCATGAGTATAATAACTTCTATTACCTTCTTTAGACATCTTTCCTTTGTTATGAGGGCATCTAGCAGCGTAATGACCAACTCTACCACAAGAAAAACATTTGAAAGGTAGCTTACCTTTGAACCTTCCAGATCCCCGTTGAAGCTTCTTGACAAAATTTACCTCATATTCTTCTTCTGAAATGTATCCTGATTCATTGAGTTTTTCTTTTTCCTTTGTTGATACTTTAAATGCGGCTTCTCTCATATCTGATGGTCCTCCTTTTCTCATTTCAAAAGTAGTTAAGATTCTGTGAAGCTGCGTCATAGTGATATTCTACAGATCCTGCTTTTCTTCTATGGCAGACACTTTGGGTTCAAATTTAGCAGACAAGGATCTCAAAACTTTCTCAACTAAGACAACTTCCTTAATTTCTTCACCCAGATTCTTCATACAATTGACAATCTCATCTATACGTAGGAAGTAATTAGCTATGCTTTCATCACTATGCATCTTAAGAGTTTCATACTGAATTCTGAGAGTTTGAAGCTTAGCACGTTTTACCTGAGCGTCTCCTTCGTAGCTTAGAATGATTTTGTCCCATATTTCTTTGGTTGATTTGAGCTGCATGACCTTGACAAACTCTGATTTTGACAAACTTCCCAATAAGATAGTAACAGCTTTGGCATTGATTTCATATTGCTTTCTACCTGCCGTATCTGTAGCAATTGCTGATGGAAATATATATCCTCCTTCCATGATTTCCCAAATATCTGTTCCAAGAAATTGTAGATAGGCTATGGTTCTTATCTTCCAGTAAACAAAATTGCTCCCATCAAAGATTGGTGGTTTGATGGATCCCTCTCTTTCTTGATTACTCATGATGATGGATCTTCCTTCAAGCGATCAAGCTTCTTCTGAAGGACCTGCTCTGATACAAATTGTTGGAAATAATACTGGGGGGGGAATCAATATTAGTAAATCAATAACTTTTTCATTTCCATAATCAGATTCATATACGCTACTTCAGTTAAGGGAACTCGCGTGTACACGCAACTATGTTTAATGCAACTAGCGTATATCCAACAAACTTATGATTCAGTTAATTCATCATACGTTGATATTTAATCAGTGCATGAGAACATCATTAACCATATAAACAATAACCAGGTGCAGTAAAAACAGAATAGATCATCACACATAAGAGACACACATGAACACCATGATATAAGGTGGAAACCCAATGTGGGACAAAAACCACATGTTGCTATTTTCTTTAAGATAAGAAAAACCTGTTTACAATCTTGTACTGGTGCAGACTCATACTAGTACGTAGGAACCCACCTGCAGAAGGCTACAACCTTCTCTCATTCTCCAGCTTCTAATGGAAGGGAGCTACAATCCCCTAGCTCTTGTAATAGCCGATATATTTACTAGTATGTAGGCGCCGGCCTACAGAAGGCTACGACCTTCTCTTTTCTTCCAGGGACCACATTTCATAAATTTTCAAACTGGATCCATCAATACAAAATCAATCACCACTATAATACAACCATCAACTATATCTGCATCATCAATCTCTGAATCACCCAACAACTGAATCACTGAAACCCTGTCATCAAAACACAGTCACCAGAACACTGCAAAAACCACTAGAACCAACAACAACCTCAAATATCAAATCTCATAATGTATACGCTACTTGGTTGTGTTGAACCAGCATGTATACGCCCTTTCACCAAAGGGAACCAGCGTACAGATCTGAAAATAATTACTTATACCTTCGCTGCAATTTTCTACTTCAGATATACCCAGATCATTAGATATAAAGGATAAGACATGCGTCAGTATTTAGATCTGAACTATTCATGATCATACCATATGATGATAATGCATTTTAATCTTCATGATCCCGGTCCATCTACCTTCATTTGCCACACAGGTGCATTCTTAACAAAGCATCACATACCCTTAACCTGCATACTAGATCTCACACTTCATCAGATATTAATTACTTGCACACTTACACTTCGGCCTAATGATCTTCTTCTCCTTGTATAGGTTTAGGGCTCTTTCAATACCATGGTCCAAAACCACATAGGACTGATACCTTGGACCCAATACCTGGGGTCAATACCTCAGACCAAATACCATGAACCAATACCAAAATACCATGGTCCAATTAACACGGACCAAAACTTAGTTTTCCAACATGCAGGTGCCTTTCCTTCTGTGAAAGTGCGTGTGTATGTTATACGTGCCTTTGTATATAGTGAACCTGCGTGTATACGCGACTTGGTATATAGTGAACCTGCGTATACCTTTTCGTATACGCGACTTTGTATACAGTGAACCTGCATGTATACGCGGCTTGGTCAATGGTGAACCTGCGTATACCTTTATTTCTTCATTCTTGTTGTTTACCTGCTATACTGTGATCTTTCATCTGAGAGAGTTGCCATCAAGGACAACACTTGTGTCATACCTGTATCATAATGCCAACAATCTCCCCCTTTGGACTTGATGGCAACAACCACACCAAGTCACTCTCCCCCTTTGACATCAAGGGCAAAGGGTGGACCAAGATATTCTCTCCCTTGATATACATTCTGCTGTCCATACTCCCCTTGAGTACATGCTGAAATGCTAAGATGTATTAATCCGTCCATGCTCCCCCTGAGCACATGCCGAGTCTGCAAAACTATTTTTCAAAAGAATAACATGACTCTTCAACTCAACTAAGTGAGTATGACCTTCCTATCACCAATGATTCATACATACATCAATCTCCCAACTAAGTGGGGATACACCATTTTGACTCATCCACCCAACCAAGTGGGGGTATACAAAATGTTTATACATGACTGAAAATAGAAATTATTACATCATCCTTCCCATGCATAGGGGGGGTACAAATTAGGTCTTTGCAAGACCTTTACACCAAGTGATATTCATGACTTTTATAATAAAGGCCACAATCTAAACAAGACCATGATAGTCATCAACAACTATCGTACACCATATATGATCTGCACCATAAGCATATGTCACCAGTATCCAGACCTGTAACCTGCAATACCATTCTCTTGGCCAACCAACAATAAGTAGCAAGATGTATCATTCAGCCACATAAGCATCATGACCAAGGACTTCTAACCATAATGCCAACAATGCATTATTCGAAGCATATGCTCCCCTTGTACTTGTGCCAACCAACACATACCATGACCGAACCATATCAGACTTCTTTTCCTGAGTTTGTCCTGCTGCTTTTTCTTCAGAGCATCATATACGCGACTGTGCAGCCTCTAACTTGCGTATATATGCGACTTCGCTTCATAATAGCTGCGTATGAAAATTGGAATACTGAAGGTTTACACTTTCAGCTTCCCCTGGGTCTCTTATGTCTGCTAACTGAGTTATGCCACATCTTTCTTACAATAATTCTGTCTTCTTCAATACCTAGGATTGGGATGATGTATGCTTCTTTTACTTTGGTGTCTGACTTTTGCTCTTGAATTCCTTTACTTTATGTCCAAACTTGTTACATGCATAACATCTTACATGTTTCATATTCCTTTTATTGTAATCAATAGCTTTGTGACCAAACATATGGCAAGCAAAACAATATCCCTTAATGTACCTGGAACGTGATGATCTTTCTGTGTGACGGCCTTGAACCATTCTACTTCTGCATCTAGCTGCAACATGTCCAAGATTATGACATACATAACATTCAACATTAATCATCAGAGGAAATAACCGTCTATCACTTCCACAGTTAGGAGTAGAATATTTTCTTTGAAGAATTTCTTTCCTTGGTAGTTGATGGGGTTGTCCTCTCATCTCCTTGTTGATCATTTCAGATTTCTCATTAGAGTTCCTTGCCTCACCTTGTGAGCTAGATTCCCCTTCAACAGATTCATGAAAACAAAGACCAGTTTTGATGGTAGGAGACCTTTGACTACTAAGAATATTATCCAAAATCTTAGTACTGTCTTGTAATTTTAACAGTTTATCCTTTTCTTCTAAATTATCTTTTAAGATATTTACCTCAACCTGATGTTGTTCTTTCTTTTCCAGATATTGCTTCTTTATGTTTTCTTCAACTTTTCTTCCTTTTTCCAGTTGTTGGCTTAATTCGAGAACTTCATGTTCTTGTTCTTCAAGAGCTTCTTCATTCTTTTTCTTTGATTCTTCAATATCTTCCTTTAGAGAGAGGATCTTAGATTCAAGTCTCAGGATTGTTATGCCCTGATCATTTACTACATCCTGCAGCTGCTCCCTTACTCTAGTTACTGTCTCCAGCTGATCTTTTAATCTGGTAATTTCTTCTTTTTCTATGTCATTATTTTCATATGCCATGAGAAGTTTAATTTATTGATTATCTTCATCTCTATTGGACAAGCCATCATTATTATCATGAGTATAATAACTTCTATTACCTTTTTCAGACATCTTTCCTTTGTTATGAGGGCATCTAGCAGCGTAATGACCAACTCTACCACAAGAACAACATTTGAAAGGTAGCTTACCTTTGAACCTTCCAGATCCCCATTGAAGCTTCTTGACAAAATTTACCTCATATTCTTCTTCTGAAATGTATCCCGATTCATTGAGTTTTTGTTTTTCCTTTGTTGATACTTTAAATGCGGTTTCTCTCATATTTGATGGTCCTTCTTTTCTCATTTCAAAAGCAGTTGAGATTCCGTGAAGCTGCATCATAGTGATATTCTGCAGATCTTGCTTTTCTTCTATGGCAGACACTTTGGGTTCAAATTTAGCAGAAAATGATCTCAAAACTTTCTCAACTAAGACAACTTCCTTAATTTCTTCACCCAAATTCTTCATACAATTGACAATCTCAGCTATGCGTAGGAAGTAATTAGCTATGCTTTCATCACTATGCATCTTAAGAGTTCATACTGAATTCTGGGAGTTTGAAGCTTAGCACGTTTTGCCTGAGCATCTCCTTCATAGCTTAGAATGATTTTGTCCCATATTTATTTGGCTGATTTGAGCTGCATGACCTTGACAAACTCTGATTTTGACAAACTTCCCAATAAGATAGTAACAACTTTGGCATTGATTTCATATTGCTTTCTACCTGCCGTATCTATAGGAATTGTTGATGGAAATGTATATCCTCCTTCCATGATTTCCCAAATATCTGTTCCAAGTGATTGTAGATAGGCTGTGGTTCTTATCTTCCAGTAAACAAAATTGCTCCCATCGAAGATTGGTGGTCTGATGGATCCCTCTCTTTCTTGATTACTCATGATGATGGATCTTCCTTCAAGCGATCAAGCTTCTTCTGAAGGACCTGCTCTGATACCAATTGTTGGAAATAATACTAAGGGGGGGGGGGGGGTGTGAATCAGTATTAGCAAATCAATTAATTTTTCATTTCCATAATCAGATTCATATACGCTACTTCAGTTAAGGGAACTTGCGTGTACACGCAACTAGGTATATCCAACAAACTTATGATTCAGTTAATTCATCATACGTTGATCTTTAATCAGTGCATCACAACATCATTAAACATATAAACAATAACCAGGTGCAGTAAAAACAGAACAGATCATCACACACAAGAGACACACATGAACACCATGATGTAAGGTGGAAACCCAATGCGAGACAAAAGCCACCTGCTTCTATTTTCTTTAAGATAAGAAAAACTTGTTTATAGTCTTGTACTGGTGCAGACTCATCCCAGTACGTAGGAACCCACATGCAGAAGGCTACAACCTTCTCTCGTTCTCAAGATTCTACTGGAAGGGAGCTACAACCCCCTAGCTCTTGTAGTAGCCGATATATTTACTAGTACGTAGGTGCTGGCCTACAGAAGACTACGACCTTCTCTTTTCTTCCAAGGACCACGTTTCATAAATTTTCAGACTGGATCCATCAATACAAAATCAATCACCACTGCAATACAACCATCAACTATATCTGCATCATCAATCTCTGAATCACCCAACAACTAAATCACTGAAACCCTGTCATCAAAACACAGTCACCAGAACACAGAGTAGAACCTAGAACTCTGCAACAACCACTAGAACCAACAACAACCTCAAATATCAAATCTCATAATGTATACGCTACTTCGCTGTGTTGAACCAGCGTGTATACGCCCTTTCACCAAAGGGAACCAACGTACAGATATAAAATAATTACTTGTACCTTGGCTGCAATTTTTTACTTCAGATATACCTAGATCATCACATATAAAGGATAAGACATGCGTCAGTATTTAGATCTGAACTATTCATGATCATGCCATATAATGTTAATGCATTTTAGTCTTCATGATCCCAGTCCATCTACCTTCATTTTCCACATAGGTGCATCCTTAGCAAAGCATCACATACCCATAACCTGCATACTAGATCTCACACTTCATCAGATATTCATTACTTGCACACTTGCACTTTGGCCTAATGATATTCTTCTCCTTATATAGGTTTAGGCCTCTCTCAATACCATGGTCCAATACCTGGGGTCCATACCTCGAACCAAATACCATGGACCAATACCAAAATACCATGGTCCAAATACCACGGACCAAAAATTAGTTTTCCAACATGTATGCGCCTTTCCTTCTGTGAAAGTGCGTGTGTACGTTATATGCGCCTTTGTATATAGTGAACCTGCATGTATACATGACTTGGTATATAGTGAACATACATATACCTTTTCGTATACGCGACTTTATATATAGTGAACTTGCGTGTATACGTGGCTAGATCAATGGTGAACCTGCGTATACCTTTCTTTCTTCATTCTTGTTGTTTACCTGCTATACTATGATCTTTCATCTGAGAGAGTTGCCATCAAGGACAACAATTGTGTCATACCTATATCATAATGCCAACAGTGCGGAGGTTTCAAAGTTGGACTTCCTTCGTACTTGTTCAAATAACAAAGCTCTCACAACTAAATTAAATTCCAAATATTCGAATGTGCTCAAGATGATAGAAGTTACAAAGTGGTTCCATGACTCAGGCAAAGAACACAACAAGGTGATAGCTTTGTCTTCTTCCTAAAATTTAACTTCCATATTTGACAATTGGCAAATAAGAGTATTAAAAACATTTAAGTGTTCTACAATTTTTGTACTCTCCTTCATTTGAAGGCTATATAGCTGCCTATTCAGATAAATTTTGTTGGTTAAAGATTTGGTCATGTACAATGTTTCCATTTTTCCCCATAAACCTATTGCTGAGGTTTTTTCAACAATGTTGAAGAGAACTTCATCTGCTAGGAACAACCTGATGGTACTGAGAGCTCAGGCATCCAAGTCCTCCCAATCCAAATTTGTCATGCCAACAAGTTTCTTTTTAACCCCATCTAATGCTTTGTGAAACCCTTGTTGCACCATCAAATCTCTAACTTTCAATTTCCATAATGCAAAATTGTTCTTGTAGGTGAACTTCTCCACCTCAAACTTAGCATTTGTCATTTTTTCCATTTCTTCCTACAAATCCTCCTACTAGGGTTTCCTTCTTTCAGCTAGGGTTTAGAAAAAAATATGTTTACTTTCTTTTAGTTAGGGTTTAAAAAAAAATCCCGGTTTCCTTCTTTCAGCTAGGGTTTAAAAAAAAAATCTTCTTCCCTTCCTATTCCAAATTTTTTTCTTAAAAAACCCTACTCCATTTCACTTGCATGGATTTTCACAATTCTATTCCTTTCCATAATATTTAAAAAATATAATTCTTTTCTTCAATTAAAGAAACCCTACTCTGACTTTCATTCAACAAATTCACCAGTTTTCTGAGATAGCCCAAAAATTTTCACAAAATTTACTTTCAATCAACAAGTTATTCTACTGTCAAAATAAAAATTACCCAGGTGGTCATGATGACTTTGTCTCTTTCTATCTTTTTGGTGGATATGCTCCTTTAATCGATCGGTTTCTCCTACTCCTTCAAAACAACACTCCACAACTCAAAAATAAATTGGTTTTGTCATGGGAGTCTTGCAACTCTACAAAATTTATGGTGTCTTCCTCACATCACACAATGTCTTGAACTACTTTTTGACCAATAAATAGGTTCTGGATCTCCCTGGCGGTCAACCTATTCCTCTTCACGATGGAGGCAAGGTCTTGAAAAATAGCTCAACGACTTCTCTTCACGACGACGACAGGGTCTTGACATGTGGCTCGATGACTGCTTAACCAACAAGACGCGACACGGGTGGAAGCAAATTTTTCAGGGTCGGGGTTCCGACTCTTTAAAAGGGCTCCAAAAAATGATTGCCTTCATTGTGGCTTTCTCCCTCAGTCTCACAACCTTCAAGCAACTGGTTATAAAGAAGAAAAGCATCCCTTAGACAGTCAGCAGCAAGCACCTTTGGCGGCTCATTTTTATCTTCCATATTGGTGTAAAAAAAAAATATTGGTGGCTCTGCAATCAAATTGGCAGTGGCATCAACTTTGTCTAGCTCAAATTGGTGATATTTCTTCTCCCTTACACCTCATGGTCTTCCCATGAAGGCTCTGATACCACTTGTTGGTATTTATAGATGATTTAAATACAAATGAAATAAGAAAGATAAAAAGAAAGAAATGCAAGAAAAAACTTAGGAAACTAAATCAAAAAAATTCACACAAGAAATTATGTGGTAAAACCTTGACAGTGTGTCAAGTTAACCTCCATGGGACAAGGGATTGGAAATCTTATTGCTCAAGAAATGATTCTCCAAGTTACAATGAGCCTCTCAAGCAATCACCAATAAATATGAGCTATTTCATTACATAACTTCTTTTCGTTAGAAAAACAGATTAAACAGTAAAAATAGATTTACCCACAATTACATTATTTACATAACTATTGTCATTCTTTCAACAAAAACTAGCCACATTCCAAATATTGGTATGAGGAAATTTGATGGCAAGGATCGATAATATGGATACTACATATGGAGTAATTATTTGATCTACATAATGTGTTGAACACACAAAAGGTATACATTGCATATTTATATTTAGAGCAAAATCAATTTGTGTGGTATTAATGAATTTGTTCTCGTAAATCAATTGTCACTTGGATAATTTTGGCAGAAGATTTGCAGCACATTCTGAGGATACAAAGAGCAATACCTTATTTAGTCAATTGATAAATCTTAAACAAAATGGTTCAATGGCAGAGCACATTGAGGACTTCCAAAGATTAAATATAAAGGTAAATGATATTCCACAGGAGCATAGGATTGATGTCTTCATAGGAACTTTAAAGGATAACATCCAACATGAGGTTCCCCTTGGGAACCTAATTCATTGGAGAAGGCATTCAAGGTGGAAAGAAAAGTTGAAAGAAAAATTATGGCAACAAGGAAGTCTACCTCTCACAAATATAAAGAGGTAAGTGTTGTTGCTTCTAGCCTTCTGCAACCTACAAGGTTAACACCACAACAATTGGAGAAAAAAAGAGTGAAAGGGCTTTGTTATAGTTGTGATAGAAAATAACTAAAGGTCATAAGTGTGCCGAGAAGAAAATATTTTACATAGATGGTGAAGAGGAGGAAGAAAATGAACAATAAACATCAAAAGAAGAAGATATACATCAGGAACCAACTCCAAAGAAAGAAGAAATGAATCTAACCATATCTTGTAATGCATTGGTGGGAATTATCACTCCTCAAACTCTCAAGATAAAATGATATATCAAGAAGAAAAATGTAATAGTGTTGATTGATTTAGGTAGTACCCATAATTTTATTCATTGTAAGATAGCCAAGGAATTAAATTTCTTTCTATATCTAATACCAAAGTGTCAAGTGATGGTTGCAAATGGAGGAACTATAATTTTTTCTGGAAAGTGATATAATATCAAGCTAACCATGGGGGAATATGTATTGAATAGTTCAATGCTTTCCATTCCAATGTGTGGTGTTGATGTTGTACTAGGAGTCCAATGGTTATAATATTTGGGGACAATAGCTTGTAATTTTCAATAACTTTTCATGAAATATTTTTGGGAAAGAAAGGAAATTGAATTAAGGGGTATCACATGGAAACCAAGGAAGATAATTAGCTCTAATAGCATGAAAATTATTTTTAAGAAAGAGCTATGCGGCATAAATGCACAATTATGCTCACTAGAGGTTCAAAAAACGAAATCATCTATTTCTCTAGATCTCCAAAAAGTCTTGGACAATCATTCCAACGTATTTGAGACTCCCAAAGGCCTCTCACCTATTCATGATTATCATCATGTTATTCACTTGATTCCAGGAAGTGTTTTTCCAAACATCAATCCTTACAGATATCCCTATGCCTAAAAGAGTGAAATTGAACGTATGGTTGCATAAATGCTAGAGGGGGGCATAATTCAACCTAGTCAAAGTTCTTTCTCTACTCTAGAAGTATTGGTGCACACGAAGGATGGATCATGGTGTATATTTCTAGATTATATGGAGCTCAACAAGCTCACTATTAAAGATAAATTTCCCATTCATGTCATTGATGAATCATTGGATGAATTACATGGAGAAATTTACTTCACCAAACTAGATATTTGTTAAGGATATCATCAAATTAGAATGAAGGCTAGAGACATTCTGAAGACAACATTCATAATTCATGAAGGTCATTATTAATTTTGGTTCATGCCTTTTGGCCTTACTAATGCACCTTCCACATTTCAAGGTTTGATGAATTCAATTTTCAAAGCCTTCCTTGGAAAATTTGTGTTAGTATTTTTTGATGATATACTAATCTACAACAAGTCTTGGAAGGATCATGTTCAACATGTTGACAGGGTACTCAAACTATTGGAGGAGAAACAATTATATGCAAAATCCTCTAAATGATTCTTTGGAGTACAAGAGGTGGAATATTTGGATCATATTATATCTCATGACGGTATTAAGGTAGACCCTAACAAAATTAAATCCATTAATGAATGGAAAATCCCAACAACCCTAAAGCATCTTTAAGGATTTCTCAGGTTAACAGGGTATTATTGCAAGTTTTTTAAGAGTTATGGAAGAATAGTAGCGCCTCTAACAAAATTACTGAAGAAAGATGCATTTATTGGAATCCATAAGCAACTAAGGCCTTTGAACATCTTAAAGAGGCAATCTACCAAGCACTGGTCTTAGCTACACCAAATCTATCAAGAACCTTTCTTATGGAATGTGATGCATCGGGAAATGGAATTGGTGTTGTTTTAATGCAAGAAGGAAGACCATTGCTTTTGAAAGTTGTCCAATCAAGGGAAAGTATTTACGCAAGCCTATTTATGAGAACTAAATGTTGGCAATATTACATGCACTAAATAAATGGTGACCTTACCTAATGAGAAGACACTTCAAGGTAAAAACAAATCATGATAGTCTTAAATACTTTTTCGAACAAATATTATCTTCAGAAGAGCAACAAAAATGGGTCGCCAAGATGTTGGGTCATGACTTTGAAATCATCTATAAAAAAGGGAAGAAAAATGTTGTTGAAGATGCACTCTGAAGAACGAACAAGGATGTGGAAGCATTGCTCTGTGCCATTTCTATTATCCAACCTGATTATATAAGTGAAGCAACGGATGAATGGAAGAATGGAAAAGAGGTGTGGAAAATCATTGAAAAGTTGCAACAAGATCCCAATCCATCTAATACATTTATCTTGCAAAATGATTCATTATGGTACAAAGATCGCTTATATCTCTGTAAGAATTCCCAACCCAAAGAAAATATTCTTTTGGAATTGCACACCTCCCCCTTAGGAGGGAACTCGGGATTTTTAAAAACTTACCACAGGGTCAAGAAGGATTTTTTTGAGATGGCCTTAAATTTGGTATTTAGAAGTTTGTGGCATAATGTTTGGTTTTCCAACAAAATAAAGTTGAGACAATTAAGACTTGGGTCTGTTACAACCTTTAGCCATTCCAAGTCAATGTTGGGAGGATATCTCAATGGATTTTATCACAGGTTTAACCAAGTCTAAAGGAAAGTGTGTCATCATGGTGGTAGTTGATATAATTACCAAGTATGCACACTTTTGTGCATTATCTCATCCAGTTAAATCTAGTACAATTGCTACTGCATTTAGGTAAATAATTCAAAAGCAACATGGAAGCCCAAAGATTATTGTAAGCGACAGAGATCCCATTTTCACTAGAATTTTTGGACGTAATTATTTTCTTTTTTGGGTACTCAGTTAGCTCATAACTCATCTTATTATCCTCAATATGATGGGAAAACTGAGATAGTGAAAAAATGTTTGGAATGATATCTTCGTTGATTTGTATATGATAAACAAACACAATGGGTCAAGTGGTTACCTCTGGCTGAATGGTGGTATAACACTTCCTTCCATACTGCAACAAAAATGACCTCATTTATGGCACTTTATGGATATCATCTACCATCCATCACATCATCTTTAAGGGAAAATTATAAGGTTTATGCAGTGGAAGATCACATCCAACATCAACAACAAGTTCTCCAACTCTTAAAGGATAACCTCATTCTGGCGCATAATCGAATGAAACAACAAGACGATCAACATCGCAGTGAAAGAAGTTTTGATGGAGGTGATTGGGTATTTTTACAGCTAGAGCCATACAAACACATGTCCCTCAAGCAAGCTAAGAAGGATAATAATTATCACCCAAGTATTATGGTCCTTACAAGGTGTTGCAAATTATTGGTACTATGCCATACAAATTGGAGCTACCTACATCTTCCCGAGTACATCGAGTTTTCCATGTTTCATGCTTAAAGAAGGTTATTGGTGACATGTTCCCAAATCAAACAATATTTCTAGAACTAGAAGAAGATGGAAAAATCATATTGGAGCTTGAAGCAATTAAGTGGAATAAATTACCTACTGAAGATTCCCCGTGGGAGGTTGAGGATTTTATACAGAAGCATCCATAACTACTCAAGCATTGAGGACAACACTTTTTTGAAGGAGAGGGGCATGTTAGGTCCCTATAATACTAGTGTAGCCCCTTTATTGTTATTGTTAGTGTAGCTCCCTATTGTTATTGTTGTGCCCATGTAGACCCCATATTGTTATTTTTATGCCCCATAGAAGCCCACTATTGTTAATGTTGTGTCCTTACATTATTATTGTTATGTAGGCTCTAATTATTTTGTGACCCTTTAGACTCCTATATATAGTAAGGAGGTCTAGTAATTTGTATCATTCAAGAATTTTTCATTTTATGTGATGTAAATGAGGTTGCCCCCTCAAAGAGGATCATTTTGAAGTCGTTGATCTATCTTCTTTATGATTTGGTTACATAACAAATCTTGAAAGTGGGCAGCCAAATAGGTGTTTCTTAGTAACTTTGCATATGTATTATTCTTGTTCTAAGACCTATGTAATAAAGCTGCTAGTTTCTTTCATTAACAAATTTATCAATGTTGTGTGAATAGTTGAGATACATGTGACTTTTATCTAAGAAAAATTAATGAAGAACTCTGCAGTCTTTGCACCTTATTTTCTTTCATTTCATGCTCTTTGTTGTAGATCTAATGCATAGGATTTTGTTTAGCCGTATGTTTTAAACCCCAAATTTCTTTATTTTCTTCTCTCTATACTATAATGTCAATTTGAAAGGTTGTAATCACAGATAAGTGGGCCAATTGAATTTATTCATTAATTTCTCCAAAAACTAGTTCACATTGCATCTAAAGGTCTATCATCACCTACCCCACTTGTCTGATTGTTTTTGGATTATTAAGGGTCTGATAGAGTTGGAATAGTGAGCAGACTTGTGTTTTAGTCTAGAATGTAGGAAGTATTTTGGTTTGAAAAATAGCCAAGTTGTGTGCTAACCATACTCCCCATAGGAATAGAAAGGGAAGTTTCCTATAGAGTTTTAGGTCCTTTCTTTCAATCTAGGCCTTCAACGTTCAAAAAGGCTCCAACGCATGCCCACATTGTAAATGTTCATATTCTAACAGCGATGTCCCTACATATTTTCTTAATTCATTCAATATATATATCACTATAAAATAAATGTTTTAGACCTTAATACACTCTTAATCCTACCATATGGACAATAATTGCTAAGACAAGTGCTAAGACCAAAGATCATCCCTAGTGTTATCATTCATCTTCATTTCTTCTCTAGGGTTTACGTAACAAACTCTCTAAGACCAAAGACCAAAGAACTCTCTATGAAAATTATATAGATGGAATAATGAGTACAATGTAGACAAAGAAATTCTCTCCCCTCTCTACTGAGTAGGTGAGGGAGGACAACATTGGTAAAGTGGACTAATTACACAAGCAATTTAATTTAATGCACAAGATAAGGTCTCCAAGTGAAATTCTATCTCTCCAAGGTATACACATCAAGAGACCAATCCTCAAGTGGTGCACTCTCTAATCATGGGTTGCAAGTGTCAATTTCTCTTCATCACAAGGCTTCTTGAGTTCAAAGACAATCATCCCATGCTCCTCAACAGATGTATCTTGGGTCCATAATCAATCCCATGTAATGTGCTCTCAACCCAAGCATCTATAATCAATCCCATGTAATTTGGTTTGTTGTCTACGGGTTATGTATTACATGGTCTTGCATCTCTCCTTTGGCCTAGGTTTTTGGCAAAGGACTTGATAAAGCCATGATTGGATATTGATTTCTAAGGACTTGATCATAGTGAAAGGTTGGTGATTTATAAGGGTGCTATGACCAATGGGAGCACAAAAGAACTCAAGCTACACATAAATAAATAATTCAACACAAGAAATGCAAATTGACATATTAACATAACAATATCCAACTAAGTTATTGAAAGTCAACTAATGATACCTTATTCTCCATCCAGATAACAAAATCAGACCACTTTTTGTCTTGTATCATATCAAATTCCAATTGTGATGGATAATGGCCATATTGTTGCTCTTGTCAAAACATGGAAGATGGACAAGTTAAAGTAATTAATATCCAATCATTTATTTTTTTGTACAAAATTAAAAAATATAATTTCAGATATTAAATATACTTACAAATTTGCATGCTAAGGCTTCTAAACTTGTTTGGCCACTATGATGTGTGGCATGATATTTGGAAAGCCTGGCCTTTGAGGCCTTGTCCTGAAACATACACTAATTCAATTTAATTATGCACCAGTAAAATATAAAAATCATTTAATGAATTTGAAATAATATTATGACCAAATTTAAATACCTGTATGCTCTCCTCGCCAGACTTCCTTTGTGCATTTGCTCTATCATATGCTTTCATGAGCTCTTTCCATAGTTTCACGCTTACATCAATTGGCCTTATTTGGCCCTTAGCTCAAGAGGAATTTGTTTTATATTTTTTTGTTTGGTTGCAATGAAATCTCTTGCAATTTTGAGTCATTTTTTTACTTGCTTTACTGACCAACCTATCCCAAATTCAGTGTACATGTCATGGATGACTTCCTTTTGAAGGTGCATGGGTATATTCAATGATGGAAGATGTATATGCTCTTTGAAGCGTTGAAGGCATGATTCCTTCAACTTATGATTGAACAATTTACTGACGTCTGCCATTCTGATATCCCCAAAGACAACATCATATTCTACCTTGATTTCTATGTACCAATGCAAGAGGCATAAGTACCTATACTGGTGGTAGAAGAAATTTGTGTTCCAAGAGTGGGTGGGACATTGGATGTCTGATCTGACAACAAATGAAATGTAGAGAAATATACCCAGCAAAATCATAAGATAAATCTGATCAAGGAGTTCACCCTCCACTACTTGACTACATCTCCTAGGACCTCCTTCAATGGCTAGGCCCTCTTGGAACTATTTGGTCAAATGGACGATTAAAAGCTTCTTCTAGACTCCAATGGATTTGAAAAATGTACCATTGGGTTCATAGGACCCAAAAACCACAAAAATGACTATTAGATATCTGAAAACTGACTCTGGATGATCTGGGCATGACCTCCTTCCCTAGTGGCCCTAGGCTTCCCTGAACTTCCATGTAGAAAAATCACATTTAGAAGTCTCCTATTTCCTCTTAAACTTGTTCCATTCTCTTCAGAGCATCAAAATCATCCAAAATTGACTATTCATTTTCCAAAATTGATCAAAATCTCTTCAAGTTATGGTATTTTCAAAATTTCCCTAGGAAACTCCTCCAAATCTGGAAAACTTCAATTAATCCCACTAAATTTGGGGGTGGTTATGGATTTGGCGGAATCCGCCAAAATTAAACCTCTTAAGTGCAATTAATCAGCACTGATCACCATTTATGGTAAACCGCTAGTGGTTAGGTGTTGTAGTGGTCACATGTGCATTAAACTATTAGTGGTAACGCTAGTGGTTAACCCCTAAACCTTCAATGCTTAACCTTTAACAATATGCACATTCCACCCATATGACAAGAACAAATGGGTAGCGCAATTGGTAATGCATGTGGTTGGTGGATGGGAGGTCATAGGGATGAACCCCGACGCCTCCATAAAATTTTGATCAAACACACTTTAGACATTTGACCTTTGGGAGGCTCCACATGGCATCCTCTCTTTGGGAGGTGCCACGTGGCATTCTCTCATTGTCCACTAAGAATCAATAAAATTGCGCCAACACACCAACTTGAAAACCAATCACCCAGTGACACTTGGCGAGCCCTCATTGGGTGTTGACCACCTTTGACCTGCACAATCACCTGCCACGTCAGTGGTACGACTACTGACTGGGCAGTACCTGAAATTTGTTTTTGCTATTTGGTGAAACAGTCAGTGGGTTCTAACTTCCTCATACGAACTCCGTTTTGAGTGAAATGGGTTGTGTTAGGATCGTATCACCGAGACGGACACGGTCGTTCAGGAATCGATTGATTTTGAACACTTTTATTTTTGAGCTATTTCTTGCCCCTAATCCAGATTCTGATCACTCCTTCCCACTAACAGGATTTTGGACCTACAAAAGATGGTTATCTGCTAAGAGCTGAATACTCTTCTCCTTCTCAAGTTATATCAACTGCTTACACTAACATGCCTTGCCTTGCAAATGGTGATGTCCCTCAACCACTATTCTCCTTTTACTGCTGACCTAATCCAACACTTGTTGAACACTTTATGGCTGCAAAATACCTTTGTTGTACCACATCAATCCCTCAGTTCTTGGAAAACTGATACAATCTGATAGCCTTCCCACTGAGAATCTTTGCGTCAACACATACAACGGTCTACAATGGCTGCGAATTTTTGGCATCTTGTCCAGTTTTGCTTCTTGTCTATATCATCCTCCAGCTCAACATGCTACTCATGTCATGATTTGAGAATGAAGGCTAAAAATGAGAATATTGCTCAAGAATGGACCTTCCAAAATCCTGCAACATGTTGTCACAAGAAACACCCATTAAATGGAAAAACACATTATGCAAGAAATGAAAATCGATGACTTCTTCTTTTGCTCCTTCGAAGCAACAATTGCCACATCATGTAACATCACCATGTACTTTTTCATCTTGGTGTACAAACCATATTGGTGTGTTAGTCGATGGCTTACTAAACAAGTTGACAAAACATCATTGACTAAACATAAGTCAACTAAACATACTTCTTCAGGCAACTAACTTGACTTGAGAGCCAAACATAAGCATGTACATCAAATTTGATGATTCTTTGCATGAACAACAATAACTTCACATCTCATGCCATAATCCATCAACATCTCCCTTTCATCTTTGGAGATAAAATCAACTCCTCCAAGTCGATATGACATACATGTGACAACAATCGATACAATTCGACACTCATGCATGTGCAAATGATCAACATTCTCAAGTGAACAACATACATGTAAAAAAACAATCGACCAACACATTTCAATCACTCATGCATGTTCAAGCACAATGAAAACTCTCAAGTTGTCAATCATACATGTTAACAAAAAAAGCGACCAATACAAGTCAATCACTCATGCATGTTGCTAGTTTCATTGTTCACACACACACAAAGTCTCATGTATGTGTAAAATTCTTCAACTCTTTCACAAGTACAAACACACATAAAATAAGCCAAAAAACATGTATGGGTACATAAGAGCTGAATTGACAAATTTGTTGCAAATGAAATGATTAACATACCCTACTTTCACAAACCTTCTTGGCAAAAATATGCAACATCAAGAATGAAAAATTTGTTGCGAATGAAGTTTGTAACATACTCAACTTTCACAAACCTTCTTGGCAAAAATATGCAACATCAAGAATGCTTTCAAAAGAAATGCATTCACATACAAACTTGTAACCAAAAATTTCCTTCTTTGTTGCATTTAAGTGAGTCAAACAGAACTCCACTTTCAACATCTTGCATTATACAAATTGAAGCATACTTTCAACAGTAAAGTAATGCATTCATAAGGCAAAGAAATGCATTTTTAAGGCAAAGAATTGCATCTATCAACAAAAGAAATGCAAGCCTTATTTGGATAAGAAATCAAACCACCTCTTACCAAACCATTTCAATGGCGATTCTTGCAGTTGCACATCATCTTGTGAATCATCTTGACCCACATCAATTATGGAATCTCCTTTTCCATTCTTGCCAAATTCTCTCTCCACCTTCTTCAAATGTCGTGGATGAGTTGTTGGATGCAAAGTCCAACATTTGTCTATGAGATGACCTTGCTTATGGCAATGAGTGAAAAACAATTGCATCTTCTTTTCAACATGGGTTGCCTTGTCCAATGGACCTTTGGCTTTCTGTCTCTTTTGCTTTGAAAGTTTCATGTATGTGGCCATTTTCTTCCAACATCTTGAAACATTATGGTTATTCAAACCACAAAAGGAACATGAAATTTTTCTCCAATTCTTACATGAAGATTTACCATGTTTAACATAATCAAAAGAAACTTGATTAAAGGTAGATTTATACCTTGAACATTCACCTTTGTCGCCTTCTTGAGGAGGTGAATTTGAAGATGTAATAGTTCTATTTGGAATACCAACAATGGTTTCAATGACCTTAGAGCTTTCATCGTCCTCTTGTTTTCCATTTCCACTAGTTGCATGCTTATGAGCATCTTCTTGCAAAGTGGGTATACAACTTTTGCATTCCTCATGAACACAAACTTCACAAGCTTGAGGGTATGAAAATGTAATGAAATTTCCTCTTGGAACACCTTCATGTGCCTCCTTGGCTTTGGAGTATTCTCCATCATGTTGTCAATAACCAAGACCCAAATATCTAGGCCTTTCCTCAACAACAACTGGATTAACTATGCCTTGTGCATGTTTGCCAAACCCTTTACCTTCATAGCCCATTTTCATCAATAATTTGGACCCTATTCCTCTAGTGTTTCTTTCAAAAGCACCAAAACATTCATTTTGAGAGGAAACTGAAAATAAACTTGAATTGCATACCTCATGTTCATGCACATACTTGGCTAGGGTTTCCTTGGCATCATGGAGTAAAATCTCCATCTCATGCATATTTTCAAGAAGCTCTTGCTTCTCCTCCTTCATGGACATCAATTGCTCTTGAAGTATAATTTTCTCCTTCCTATATTCATACATCTCTTGCACCATATCTCTCATGATGATAAACTCCTGCAACATCTCTTCATTAAAGAGTCTTGCGAAGGAAGATGGATTAGAAACATCACTTATTGAAGCTGCCATCAAAAGTGTAATGAATTAAAGAGCTTCACAACAATTCAAAAAGCTTCACAAACTTATTTACTTTTATTTGAGAACCAAGCTCTCAATCTTGAGCTTATCCTTGCCTCAGCTTATACATACAAACTTGCACACAGTTAAATGATCCTTGCACAATTCCAAAACCAATACCTAATTCTCTAGTTAACCTTGGCAAACCATCTCAGGGTTCAAATGAGCTAACAAGTGCTCTAATACCAACTTGATCTGAAATCTTGGGAAAACTTGTTAATTATATGCAAGCTCCCTCATCAGTTAAAATTATGTTTAGGATCGTCTCATTTATCCAGTTATGCAAGAGGTTTATGTGTCAAGTTATATGTATTTTATGTGTCATGTGTGAGCAAATTATGAGTTAATTAGTTACCCAAATAACATGAAAAACAAATGAAATGTAGATAAATATACACAAAAAAATCATAAGACAAATCTGATTGATTTTTTCCTAGATCTTTTGCTCAATCCAGGAGTTGATGGGGAATCAATTGATTCCCTTTGACAAAGTTTTTTTGCTTGGTCCATTTCAGCGCCTTTAGTACGTTCTTCCATGTATTTGGCAAGCATGGAAAAATCCATACCTTCTAGTATTTTCATTGCTTCTACCCCCAATATAGAAGCCATCACCTCTTTCAATTTCTCACTGTCATGACCCTATATTTACAATAATTTTTTTTTTAATTTTTTTTTAGAAATAAAAAAAAAAAACCTTAATTTCTTCTTTTATAATTTTCAAACTAAAAACTAAAAAATACAATTCAAACAAGCAATCAAAACATATACAAATCTATAAATTGAGTATAAAATACCTCATTCTCGCAAGAATCAGATCCATTTTCTTGTTTCCCTCTATTGCTTCTTGACATTTTTGGTGTCCTAAAGAAATTTTTTTTCCTCCAGACTATGACAAATCCCTTTTCTTTCCTCCCTTCCTTCTAACTTTTTTAAACAACAGTAGTGCAAAGTGGATGGACATGGGTTTGATTTTCATCTCTGGTAGGGCATGAATGAGATGCACAAATTGATTTCATGACTGCTAGAGGCCGAATCACACCCACAAATCAATTTTTTTTTATTGAAATCCATAACAGGGGAGGAGAGGTCTGTCAATATCTCTGCCCACCATCAACAAAGATCCAATCGATTAGTTATTTTCTTTCATAGCCTCAACGCATTGCTCCAACTGTGGTATGCTCCAACTCCGCATAGAACTTCAAAGCTCCCTCAATTTTCAATTGGTGAGTATGAAAATGGAAATATGGTGAATGTATTACATTTTTTTGGCTAAATAGTCAAGATACATAATAGGTTTTTTTCCATTTGGTCTAATTTGTATTCATTGTCATATTTGCACTTTGCAATGTCAGTGTGGGAGGCTTCCATGTTATTTCAATTTTTTATGAGGTTTGAATACCAATATTGAATGTGGAATGTGCATAGGCACATGGGATAAGTTGAAATGTTGGTTGATGTAAAGCCCTATAAATGGTGTTTTAACCCAATGAAGGGTGTTTTATGTCATATTTTCCTAGCTCACTAAAGAATTTGGTGTGATTTCAAACTTTCTAATTTTATTTTAATAGCCAATGACTCATAATGTAACAATCCACTAGTTATAGTCACATACACACATTTTAACCTTTAAAGTTTGTGTTACTTAATGATTATGTATACATGTGAAACAAACATTTTCAATCCCACCACTCACTCTTTACTCCTTTATAGGATGGATGGTGGCATTGAAAATATATCTCATCCACAAGTTAACTTTTTTTCTCGGGGAAAAGTATCGTAATTTTCATTATCAAAGAAAATTACATGTTGTAAATGCCATTGGCATATGCATAAAAATGACCATGGTCATCTGTGAACTGTTTTGTAACTGTAAGGAACCTATACAAAAAACCCTGAGAAGGGTATACTGATAGTATCTGATCATATACAATATTATTTACATATTCAAAATTTCACCCATGGTGATTACTGTTCTGTAGGAAAAAATATTAACAAAAAAATATAGATAAGTTAGGGCTATCAGCCCTCTGTAGATCCTGGTCCATGTATGGTTTGTGGTAATACTGATAGATCTTCTCAGGTGTATGCTCCCTGATCAACCATTCCCCTCTAGGATGATGCGTTGCCTCTTTTGAAAGCCGGTCTGCGGATTCATTGCGCTCCCTGTAGATATGAGCACATGAAACATGATCAAAATGTGTTTTTAAAAATAAAACATCATCCAATATGGTTATGAGTGTATATGCATGGCATGTAGAAATGCAGTTGAACCAGTTAATAACAATCTTGGAATCCCCATAAACTTGTAACTGTCTGCAATTTTTGTTAATAGCAAAATATAAGAGATGACGAAGTGTAAGGAGCTCCGCAAAGTTATTTGTGCCATCTCCCAACCCCAAACAGATATGAAAATAATGTGTTTCAGATATATGGAGGATAATGTCGCCACCACAACCCTGTTCTTGTGTTGATCCGTCGAAGTAGGCCCAAGGGTGCTCTTTGTCAATGACTTCTAGAATAATATTCCGAGTCCGGACAACCTGTTCATCTACCGGGATTTCCAAATAGCTATTACAGATCTTGGGAATAATCAGTGGCCAGACAATATTCTTCCCCGAAAGATGTTGTTGTTCCGGCACATCCAAATGTACCAGCATACCATTAGAGGAAGATTTCAGGATCTCGGGTTTGTTGCTTCAGCCCACCACCTGTTCCAGGCATTAAGTATACCATCGCCAGTCCATATGAGTGATAAATTTAGAGTATGTAAGACCTGCACCCAGACCTGTTGTGTAGTAGGGCATGAGAGGAAGAGATGTTGATTTGATTCCTCCTCTGCTCGACATAGTACACACCATGTAGGTCCCTGAAACGATCATTTTCTAAGATTTGTTCCGGTCAGGGTTTTATCCATAATGATGTTCCACATCATTAAACGAGTGCGTGACAGGCCTTTTAGCTTCCAGATACTACTCCACCAACTTTCCA
This sequence comes from Pinus tabuliformis, assembly GCA_031772625.1. Lineage (NCBI taxonomy): Eukaryota > Viridiplantae > Streptophyta > Pinopsida > Pinales > Pinaceae > Pinus > Pinus tabuliformis. The sequence continues at coordinate 1,871,152,033 of CM062816.1, forward strand.
GGTATTCAGGCTTATGGCTGGCATGGATGATAGGATATCCATCCTTTTGGGTATAGTTCCCTTTCTGTGCAAATCCCCAGATCAGTTCATCATCCTCATCCCTTAATCTCACATGGGATTCAATTAATGCCGCCAAGTAAGTCCTCCACTCCATGTGCCATTGAGCTGGTATAGCCAAGGCCTCCCTAGATAGCCACGCTTGCTGATATATAGTTGTATTGTGTGGGTCCCTGAGCTGAGCTATGTTTGCCACTCCGTTATGATTTAGGAAGGCAATCAGGTCAGGAGGGAGATGGTAGGAGTTTCCACAGCCAATCCATGGATCAATCCCAATGCGGACAGACACACCATTACCGATCCTCCAAGTAAGACCCCTTCTTATGGTGGGAAGGGTATTTATAACAACCCTCCAAATCACTGATATGCCCTTCCTGTTCCAAGCAGGTAACCTTAACCAATCCAAGACTGTGTGTGGCCAGATGTATTTGTAGGTAACCACCTCCAACCAAAGGCTCTTGTGCTTCAAGAGCAACCAACCTAATTTTTCCGCAAGTGCTTGAGCAAAAGCAGAGAGGTTTTTTAGGCCCCAGCCTCCCCATTTTTTGGGAGTAGCAATTCTACTCCATTTGACCCATGCATAGGGTTTTCCTTCCTTGTGACCCTTCCATAAGAAATGACAGCAGACTCATTGAATCCTTTGTAGTATGCCTTGGGGGATCCAGGCCAGGGACATCCAAAAGACCGGTGTGGCTTCCAGAACCAATTTAATGAGCACCAGTCTACTAGCTCTGGAGAGTAGACGGTGGCTCCAAATGTTTAATCTTCTTTCCACCTTGGCAATCAACCATGTCCAATCTGCAATTTTGTATCCATCTGCTTTTATCCTGAAGCCCAAGTACTTCAAACCATCCTCCAATGTCAGGTTTTGGAAGGGGAAATTTTGGAGTGCAAGATAGGTCTCCTGTTGAGTACAGACTGAGAAGGATATAGTGGATTTGGCCCCATTTATTTCCATCCCAGTTGCGGTGCTAAATAGTTTCAGCACTTCAGAGAGTGTGATGATGTCCTGAATTCCCCCATCTAAAAAAATGAGAATGTCATCAACAAAGAGTAGATGTGATAGTGTGCATTGATCTGTGATCTTGAGGCCCTTGATCCGCCCTGCATGCTTCTCCGACGCAATCAACCTGCTTAGGCCTTCCATTACCAAAAGAAATAGCAGTGGGGAGAGTGGGCACCTCTGCCTGATTCCTCGCTCCGCCTGGAAAGAGTGGGAGGTTGATCCATTGATTAAGATTCCGAACGATACAGATGTGATGCAACACATAATCCATCTGATAAAAACCAGTGGGAACCCCAGATGAGTAAGTATCATCCTAAGGAATAACCAGCTGACCCTGTCAAAGGCCTTTGAGAGGTCAATCTTAAGCATCACCCCTTTAAGCTTCTTCAGTTTGATGGAGTGAAGGGCCTCTTGTGCCGTGCCAATGGCCTCATGGATTTGTCAGTTTTGTAGGAAGGAAAACTGTTCTGGGGAGATGTGGTCTGACAAGATCAGCTTGATGCAGTTTGCAATAATCTTCACAATAATTTTGTATAGGCAGTTACATAGGGATATAGGCCTGAAGTCATTGAAAGATAGCAGGGAGTCCATCTTGGGAATGAGGGCTATATAGGTGGAATTGATAGGTTCATACATTCTACCCGATAAACGACATTCTTCAATCACATCAAGTAGGTCCGGTCCAATAATGTCAAAAAATGTAAGGTATAATTCCACGGACCAACCATCCAACCCTAGACTTTTGTCTTTCTTGAACCACTTCAGGGTGCCCTCCAGTTCCCCCATAGTAACAGGTTTTATGAGATCCTCCATCAGGTCAGGTTCCACAAATCTAGGGAAATGTCTAGCAATGTGAATGATATCAACAAGAGGTGTGCCTGGTGGGGCTTTGAACAGCTGCTTGAAGTGAGTGTTACCCAACCGAGCCAGCTGGGAATGTGTATTTGCAATCAGACCCTGTTCTGTGGGCATCTGCCAAATGGTGTTGCTGGCTTTCCTTCCATTTGCAAATTTATGAAAGAATTTAGTGTTGCCATCCCCCACTTGTAACCAAATAGCCCTGCTTCTGAGTCTCCATGTTTCTTCCCGATCCAAAAGAATCTTTGTTCTCTGGGCTTCCAATTCCACAAGATGTAGTTTTGCTTCTATAGAGATGAAACCTCTTCCCTGTTCATCTGTTAAAGAGGCCAACTGATTTTCAATGTCAGCTAGGGTATGTTCCTCCCTGGCTTTTTTCCTTTTGGCCCACTCTATGGATAATCACTTAAGATTATTCAGGTTACTACAAAATCCTTCGGCCTTCCTCTGGACATTTGGTAGGGGATGAGCCTTCCAAAATTCCAAGACCATCCTGAGATAATTAGGATCCTTTAACCAGGTCAAGTTAAACTTAAAAGGAGCCCTAGGTTTCTTGAATGAGCCAACCACTTCCAGATATATAGGGGAGTGATCTGATATTCCCCTAGTGCCCACCCATTGTCTGTAATTTGTGAGGGAGGTAAGCAAGTCTTCATGGATGAGATACCTGTCTAGTCTCCTCCCTAGAGCTGCATCTCTGGTCCGTCTGTTGTGCCAAGTTGGCATCTTCTTGTTCATAGGAACATCAATAAGACCATTTTTCTCCAAGAGGATGCCCAGCTGATCCGAGAGTGGATCCAGCTGTGAGTGGTGTCCCCAGGACTCTTCATGTCCGATGGAAAAATTAAGATCTCCCCCTAAGATAGAGGATTGGTTGATCAGGGGATTTTCAAGGAACTGTTGCCAGAAGGCCAATCTATTTTGATTGGGAGCATAAATGTTCATAATACGGAGATGTTTGCCCAATTCAGCAGAGAATATATCCATGCCAAGGAAACCCTGACCTCCCCAAGTTGATGAAACCTTTATGGTTCGAGGGTTGATCCCAAGAGCCAGACCCCCAGATCGCCCAGCAGCATCCAGGGCTTGAAAGTGCCACCCTGGCATGATAGCTAGAAGGGTCTTAACAATATGCTCAGAGTAACCTAGGGTTTCCTGAAGAAATATAATGTCACAGGGCTCACAACTCAAGAGTCTCTTAAGGGCTAATTTTTTTGAGGGACTAGCTAAACCCCTATAGTTGAAGGAGAGCCACTTCATCAGGGAACAAAGCCAAGGGTGTCTGGTGCTCTAAGTACCCTTTCAATGGTGTTTTGATGGCCTTGAGCAACATCCCCAACAATTTTAATGGCTTTGGACATCTTGGAAGGCCTCCCTCGGGAGGGTTTATGCTCAGTAGTAGAGGGTGTGATACCCAGACCAAGCACATCAGGATTTGTCTAGTGGCGGGAACGGAGGTTGTAGCAGTGAGAGCCTGAAGCAGTAGGTGAAATAGGATGGAGTAGATGTCCCTGGCCAAGGACAGCCGGCGGGGTGGTGGAAAAGATAGGAGGTGAGAGTTCAAGTGGATGTAACCAAACAAGAAGAAGATGTAGATGATGCCAGAGAGACGATAAAATGATTAAAATTTAGAGCAGAGGATAAGGAAGAAGAAACAATACCCGATGTAGGAGTAGCCTCTGCAGCAGACCGAGATCTAGTCTTAGGAGGGGAGGTAGGCGACATCTGGGAGGCACTGGATGGTTGTACAGTGACCCCAGCCACATCCTTTGGACGATCCGGACCTGTGGGCTGCTCGTCCACAATCGGGTCTTCCATCTGTTGGTGTTTTGTTCCCTTAGTAGTAGCCGGAGTAGCAAGCAAGAGTAGTGGGAAATCTTTGAAGAGATGTCTGACCTTATGGCATCATCTACACCTGAATGGAACGCCTTCGTAATCAAGGTTTTGTCGATGAGAGAAATTCCGCCAATGTAGGGTTATCTTTTCCTCCAAGCCTTCTCTGGTATCCAAATGTACCAGGATGTGAGCCATAGTCATGATCCCCATCATTTCATAGGATTGATCATGTTCCAAATAAGTACCCAGCGCGTCTCCAATGCGCTTGAAAACAACAAGAGTCCAGTATTGCATCGGAAGGCCTGGTAAATGAACCCAAATCAGCCCGGCTCCCAACTGTTCCCTCTCAGGATCGAACAAGGGATCCCATCTTTTCAACAAAATAGGTGCTAATTCTATATGCCAGAAACGAGATAGTATCCAATCTGTGTACTCCTCCCTATGGAAGCGAAGGGAAAACCATCCTCGCGCAAGCACCCGTATGATGGGAAATTCTTTAAGTAAAGAGCCCCAAATCTCCGAGGTCCAAAGTTGAAGTCTCTCCACAGTATAGTTCCGCCCACGAACTCAGCCCACCAGGACCTTCTTGGCTGTATCAGCAACTTCCCCCATCGATAGGTCTTCTCCCAAGGCTAGGTTGATGTCCTTATCGACAACTTTGAGGCACCTGCCTTTCTTAAGCTTGTCAGATCGACGAGCCGTCGGATAGTCCCGAAGTAGACCACGAATGCCCTGATTTACCATCTGAGGGGTGGATGGGGTTGATTTAGGGTTAGGGATTGGGGAGCTACAACATTGAGAGTGGATATAAGTGTTGGGGTTTGGGCTACTAGGATTTAGCATGCAGCTAGAATGTGCAAGGTTTGGGAAGGTAGTAGACCCAGGAGGGGGGATGCTAGAGGACGATGGGTTGCAGGGTGGGGCGGAGATGTGGGAAAGATGGGGTAGCGACACGTCGAAAGTGGGCAAAGGTTGCAGACAGGTACCAAGCAGATTCAAGGTTGCCAAGGAAAGTGCTTGGCAGTCCAAGCCGGAGACGTCTTCGATGTTAACCGAGGGCAGAGGATGGGGCACAGATGGCCTAGGTCAGTCTAGTGCAGAGTTAGGAGCTAACAGAGGTCACAGATATGCAGAAAAAGGACCAGAACCCGACATGGCATGATGGCAAGACCAAAGGACCTCATGGGGATTAGGGTCCTCTGAATAGTGCACTTCGTCCAGGTCCATTGCAATCGACAGTAAACGGTAGATGGTGGTAACGGTTGTCGAGAAATTTGAGAGGACCGAGGGAACATAAGACTCCAAGGAAACCACAGGTAGGAGGTAAGGTTGGACGGATGGAGTTTAGCAAGCCGTGAGGATTAGCCCATACCGTCAGGCGCCAGGCAACAACGCCATAGTAATGCCATGATCGCCTCCCTCTAGAGCTTCGCTAGGGTTTTTTCAGTTCGTTATCTTGCAGCAGTTGTTTAGTTGAAAACATCCATCCACAAGTTAGCTAATACTAATTATTACATTATATTTTGAGTTCATTTAAAAGACTTGAAAATCAAAATTTGAAAATAGTATATTCTCTAACATATAGGGTCAAAAGATTTTTTTTAAATATACAAAAATATAGATATTTGGCGGTTTAAAAATATGGATAAAGGGTTTGAATTAAGTTAAATGAAAATATGAAAAACATAAAAAGTAGTCCATTAGTTTTCATAATCCTCATCTAATATTTATAAGAGTTGTGTCATGTCAACATATTGGGAGTAAAAATTAACAAAAATGGTATATATTGAAAATAGGGGAATTTTAGTTAGAAAGGTGAAGTGAAAACCAACTGAGCTTAAATCAATTGTGTGTTTATCCAATTGGACGAAGCAACAACGAAGTGCATAGATGTTATGTGACTAATGTCATTGTTGTGTATTGCAGGATCTAAAGGAGGCCATGGACAGAGGACGTGGATGATGTAGACCTACTAAATCAAAGAGTGGAAAGTGGGTGGCCATAGGATCAGATAAAAAATATGCAAATACAATGAAGGTATGAAGACAAAGAAAACTCAACAAAAGGAGGATGGTGTTTATGAATTCACAAATGCTACAACATAGACAAGATAAATTAATATAAAATATGTTGTTGTTTCTTTCAAATCCAAAACATGATATCGATATGTCAAATATATGAGTGAATTGAGGTTTTGTGTTGGATAGCATATTGGTTGAAATTATATAATTGGTGTACTAAACATAATTGATTATGTTATGTATTATAGGGGCAAGACGAGGCCATGGCAACAGATCATGTCATATGAAATAAGGACACAATGAATGCCACATGACATCAGGTAATCAAATTTCGACTTAACTTAGGAAGAATTTTGTGATATGTCCATCCTTTCTCATAGTATTATTAGAATTTATTGTGTATTATCCAATATTTAAATGAATTAATGCATGTTTTTGATATTTCAGATGGAGATTGGAGCAAGTGCACAACCTAAGCGTTCAACTAGCAAAAGAAAAAAAACATATGTACGTGGGTGTGGACCTAAAACTACTAAATCACAAAGAACACAATGGGTGGAAGAGGATATGACAATGGATCCTCCAGACACAAAAAGTATTTGCATTGAAGAAGAGGTTGGTCAAGACTATAGTACATGAGATGGGATTTGTTAAGCGATATTTGATTATATTTCTTTGAAATTGATACATTTATGATTTATCCAATTCTTGCCAAACATTAAATAATGGTTGCGTTTATCAATAGGTAGAAGATGATGATGAAATAAAAACTAATAATACCCAAGTTGATCCAACTGGGCTATTGATATTTGGACGAGATTATAAAAACCATCCTTTAAACATACCAGGGCGAAAATAGCATATTTAAATAGAACTCTACCACATGAGAAATTTGAACAACTGATGAGATTAACATACACTAATGACATTCCACCAAACCTTAATGATGATGATCATGATAGTGAGAATGCAGTAAATGAAGAAGGATTGAATTAAATGCTTACATTTTTTTTTGGGGATAGAAACAATGATGAAAATAATGATCATATCGTTAACAATACAGTAGGGGTAATTACTACCAACGTAATGTTGATGATAAAAATATGAAAGAATCCATAAAGAAAGCAACAAAGATACTCATGTTCAAATAAGGTGAAAGTAGAACCTCAAAGCTGACATGTGCATTAATATTATTAGAAATCAAGTCATTATTTGGTTGGCCAGACAAAGGATTTGCCACCCTACTAAAGTGAATTGAAATCTATTTCTTACAATGCATTGTCAATTGGTGTACGTAGTTCATAAGCATTTATCAACTTCGATTATATTTCTTTAAGGGGATTTTAAAACCATATATTCTTTACATATCAAACATGTTCATCATAAGTCAAAATTAAATTGATCTAAAAGATTATAGGGCACTAAAAACTAAAATGTTTCCTAAAGAGAATGTGTTGCCATCAACTTGCAGAGAGACCTGTAAGTTGTTGTTTGAGTTGGGGATTGAATATAATCAAATTAATTCATGTAAAAATTATTTCATTTTATACAAATATGAATATCAAGACAAGGTAGAATTTCATCTATACAAAGTGAATATATGTCGTACAGATGTAGAAGGTCCTACATTTCCAAAGAAGGTTTTACATCACATGCCAATTATACCTAGACTTCAATGAATGTTTCGTTGCAAGTCACTTGCACAATTGATGGAATGGCATGCAAAGAATAGGAGTAAATATGGATTCATGCGAATTCCAACCAATTCCAAAGCATTGAAACACATAGAGGAAAAATGGCCAACAAAATTCAAAGATGAACCCCATAGTATTAGGTTTGGTCTTGCAATTGATGGAGTGTGCCCATTCTCTTTCATGAGCTCAAATTATAGTGTTTGGCTAGTCGGATTGATAGTATACAATATTCCCCCATGGATGAGTGTTAGAAAGGAGCACCTTATGCTAACTCTCATTGTTCTAGGAAAACATCAAGTTAAAAACATGGATGTTTATCTTGTGTCTTTTATTTATGAGATTCAACTGTTATGGAAAGGCATAAGAATGTATGACATATCATGTCCTCCATCAAATATGTCCTTCATGTTGTATGGTGTGCTATGTTGGACTATTCATGATTTCCCAAGACTTGGTTTTTGTTTCGGTAAGATAAAAAAAAGTACGTATTTACACTCATAATTTATTGTCATCCCAACTTTCATACTTATTTTTATAATATTATTTTGATGTTATTAACCTTACTTATTGAATTACAAGTCTTCAAAGAAAGGGGATATTTTCATGTCCAAGATGTGCAGAAAAATTTCAAGGGCAATATTTTAAAGATCTTCATAAATTTATTTATGCAAACAATAGGGTTTTTCTACCACCAGATCATAGGTTTAGAAACCACCATAAAAATCAATTTGATTGAAAATTTGAAAATAGAGTCCCTCCCATGATTATGAGTCCAATTGATTAGCTTAAGAAGTATGAAAATGTTGAATTGAAAACTTGACAGGATTTTTCTAATGGGGGTGATTCTATTGAAGAACCAGAACAAGTTGTAATTAAGATGTTAGAAGGGATGAAAAGGAAATCCATATTTTATGAGCTCCCATACTCGAAGGATCTATTAATATATCACCTATTAGATGTTATGTGCATCTTAAAAAATGTCCCGGATTCAAATTTTCAACATATAACAGGCAAAGAGAAGGACACCTTATCATCGAGGAGAGATATTGCTCTTTCACATACCAAATTTGGTAGAAAACATTTGTGACCAAACAAGGAAAATGAAATATATGCAGAAGCTCCATGGAATTTTAAAAAGAAAGAGTTAGACCAACTAAAAAATGGCATATTTTCAATAAGCGCACCTACTAGCTATGGGTAATCATTACATAAATCTGTTATAGTTGATGGACATATAACATGATTTTCATAATTTTATGAAGGTATTATATATCGTCATTTAACATTTTTTAATAAAATTTATTAGATACTAAATGTATTCTAATATTATATTCTGTAACAAAAATAACTAATGATGACCTTTGATAAATGTGTTTGAATACATATCATGCCATTAGCAATTAGGGGGCATTCATGTTTTACCGTTGACTTGAGGAATGCCATAAGTTGATTGTCAACATTTGCAAGGTATGTGGTATGGAATGTTCATGTGTGAGAGACATAGAGATATTGTATTACATTTTAATTTTTGCCTAAATGTTCATACTAATTTACTATTCTCATATTAAGCGGGTGACATCCAAGGAGATCCATGAAAGTGAAGTGCCAAAATGGAAGAAGGAAATTGCAGAAATTGGATGTGCATTTGAGAAGGAGCTTCCTACAATTTTCATGGGCCTACAAGTCTATTTACTTATACACTTAGTCGATGAAATTGAATTGGAGGGTGTCATATCGATGAGGTGGATGTTTTTCTTTGAGAGTTTTATGGAAACTCTAAGAAGATATGTCCGACAAAAGGCACATCCAGAGGGTTGCATGGATGAAGGGTATGTATTTAATGAAGCATTTTTCTTCCAATGTGAATTCCTAGGTAAGTATTTCGAAGATGGGCCACACTTTTGGGATGAAGAACAAGCATTAGATATTATTGATGGATAAAAACCACAATCTAATGGTGTTCAAGTAGAAATTAGTAAGTAAACTCATGATCATTGTGGTTGTTTTTATTGTAATCATTAATTTACTCTGTAATTTATTTTTCAAATTAACAACATGGCCTTTGGAGTTTGAAATAAGAATGTTGACATGTAATAGGTGTAGATGAAAGTGCTATACTCGACAAGTTCATTCTATACCACATGGACTTTATGAATAAATGGATTGATTTCTATGATAAAAAGAGAGAAAAAGTGTTACAAGCAAGGAGACAATTTAAGAGATTGAACCTAAGGAATACCCCATTTCCTATTGATCTGCAAGGTGAATGGAGCAAAGATTTTTAACACTAGAATGGGTTACTGAACAAAGTCAAAATCAAATAGAAGATGCAGGTATAGATTCAAACATAACAAAAGATGAAATCAACATGTCTAGAGGATGTGAAAGAAAGGTACAATTGTAATTTTACAGAATGTTATTTCCTTATAATTTTGATACTATTAACTATTTTAATACTCGTCGTTATATTTGTTTTAACCAAAATTAATGGTATTTTACATTCAAGGAAATATCCAACAATGTGGGCATATGGTCAACATTATCGTGTAGCATGTGTAGATGTAAAGAGACAGTCCTTCAATTGTGGCATGATAGTTGACTTCAACCAATCCAGTTGATCAAGCTCAAAAGATAAGAAAATTATTGAAGGGAATCTACAATATGTTGGGAAAATACAAGAAATTATTGAGTTGGATTACCGCTATTTTAAATGTTTTATTTTTAAGTGTATATGGTATGAACCATTTGAGAGGACACAAAGACATGATACCCATAGTGGATTGATTTCTATTGATTCCTCAAAGTTCCTACCAGAGGATAAGGAGCCTTATGTTCTGTCAATTCATTGCGAGCGAGTATTTCTTTAACTCAAAGAAGAAGCGGTAGCGATCGATAATCTATTAATACATTGTTTAATGTGAATATATACATGTGTTTATTAATCAATAAAATTGTTATAACATATGTCTAATATATTTTTGTACTCGTTCATGCGCATGTATTTTTCTATGAAGATATTCTGGACCCGAAATGGATATTTGTCATACATTATGATCCAAGATTAAGGTATGTATTTGATGATACATTAGTGGATACTGAGCAAAACAATTATGGCTAAAAAAGAGAGAGAGAGGGATTAGAGAACATCAAAGAAATTGACATCCATGATGATGTTGAAGATGGTTATGTTTAGGCACAAGAAGACAACAATACAAAGTTACATGATGTTATGGAAGACAACAATATGGATGGTATAGAAAATGATGATCCAAATACATCTAGTAACAATATGGATGGTCTACAGTCATATTTCAATGATGATGAAGATGATGCAAGTCAAGACGAGGATGATGATAATATTAACTACTTGAAAGATCATATGAATATTGACAATGATACACTGGATGACATTGGACAATGATTTTAATGACCTAGAATTCTAAATTTTCAGAATTATTTGTAATCTGTGTTTAAAAATGATGATTCTTATGGCCTAAACTTTGAAATGCTTCAGTATTATTTGTGTCAATATAAATTACCTATTTCAATATCATTAAAGTGTTCAAGATATGGTATGAATTGTTGGCAGAAAAAATTAGGATTACTTGAATGCTTCTTCCATTCATTTTGTATCAACATATGTTCGTGAAGACATAAAAGTTAATAAAATATTAATGTTTGTATATCACAATGATTTGAATAAGAAACTTTGTTAACTTCATTATTTTTTTATATTGTTTTCATTTTAAAGTTGGTCAACCTGCTCTTACATTTAATTATCGATCCAGGTATGCTTTAATTTTTACAATACTATCATGCAAAGTCTATGCTAAGGCAGATGATGACTAGTATAAAATAATCTCAACCCAAAGTCGTTGCACACACACTCTCAATAATCAATAAATATGTTACACACTCCACACAGATTCAATGCGAAGAAATATTGCAAAATAAGCTACTCTGTCACTCAACCACTCTCACAACACTCCTAAAAACCATCACTCATTCAATTTGCACACATAAAAGGAAGTGCAATCCAAATGATAACATCAAAGCAAATAATTCACTACCACACTAAACTGAGGGACCAGTCCAGGACTTAAGTTTTCACACCATCCAAATCTTACTGTAATTAATTAAATTACCTAAAAAAAATTAACTATAACATCAACAGTAACAACAATCACATAACTGATAATATTTATGCAATTTTTCATTCAACCACTCTCATAACACTCTTGAAAACAATCACTCATTCAATATGCACACATAAAAGTAAGTGTAATCTAAACTATAATAACAAAGCAAATAGTTCGCTGCCACACTAAATTGAGGGATCAGTCCAAGACTTAACTTGTCACACCATCCAAAGCTTACTGCAATTAATTAAATTACACACAAAATTAATTGTAACAACTATAGCAACAATAATCACATAACTAAGAAATATTTATGCAATCTATCATTCAACCACTCTCACAGCACTCGCGAAAACCATCACTCATTCAATCTGCACAGATAAAAGTAAGTGCAATCCAAACTGTAACAACAAAGCAAATAATTCATTGCCACACTAAACTGAGGGACTGGTCCAATACTTAAGTTGTCACACCATCCAAATCTTACCATAATTAATTAAATTACACACAAAATTAACTGTAACAACAAAAATTACAACAATCACATTACTGAGAAATATTTATGCAATCTGTCATTCAACCACTCTCACAACATTCCTGAAAAACATCACTCATTCACTCTGCACACATAAAAGGAAGTGCAATCCAAACTGTAACAACAAAGCAACTAATTCACTGCCACGCTAAATTGAGTGACGAATCTAGGAATTAAGTTGTCACACCATCCAAATCTTATTACAATTAATTAAATTACACACAGAATTAATTGTAACAACAGTAGTAAAAAAAATCACATAACTATGAAATATTTATGCAATCTATCATTCAACAACTCTCACAACACTCCTGGAAACCATCGCTCTTTCAATATGCACACATAAAAGGAAGTGCAATCCAAACTGTAACAACAAAGCAAATAATTCACTGCCACACTAAATTGAGGGACTGATCCAGGACTTAAGTTGTCACACCATCCAAAGCTTACTACAATTAATTAAATTACACACATAATTAACTGTAACAACAACAGTAACAACAATCACATAACTGATAAATATTTATCCAATCTTTCATTCAACCACTCTCATAGCACTCCTAAAAACCATCACTCATTCAATCTGCACACATAAAAGGAAGTGTAATCCAAATTGTAACAACAAAGAAAATAATTCACTGCCACACTAAACTGAGGGACCAGTCCAGGACTTAAGTTGTCACACCATCCAAATCTTACTGCAATTAATTAAATTACACACAAAATTAATTGTAATAGCAACAATAACAATAATCATATAACTAATAAATATTTATGCAATCGATCATTCAACCACTCTCACAACAAAGCCGAAAACCATCACTCATTCAATATCCACACATAAAAGTAATTGCAATAAAAAATATATCAATAAAGAAAATAATTCACAGCCACACTAAACTAAGGAATCGGTCCAGAAGTTAAACTGTCACACCATCCAAGTCATACTATCAAAAAAAGTAACAACAATCACATAACTGATAAATATTTATCCAATTTTTCATTTAACCACTCCCATAACACTCCTGAACACCATCACTCATTCAATATGCACACATAAAAAGAAGTGCAATCCAAACTGTAACAACAAAGAAAATAATTCACTGCCACACTAAACTGAAGGACTTCTCTAGGACTTAAGTTGTCACACCATCCAAAATTTACTGCAATTAATGAAATTACTCACAGAATTAATTGTAACAACAACAGTAACAATAATCACATAACTGAGAAATATTTATGCAATTAAGTATTCCACTCTAACTAACCAGTGATCCCTGCTAAGAAGGAGGGCCCTTCCTCCTCAGTAGGGGTTGGTGCACTAAAAAACACACAAAGTACTCAGAGGAAATTATTGAACCACAAATTTGAGAATTGTGTTAATAAAATTATGAGGATTACAAAGCTCTGGTGTTTCCCATTTCCCACCATATTCTCCAATTCTCCGCTCTAGCCCTCACAGGAAAACAAACTTCTCTTTTATAGATCTTAAGTACAATGAGAAAAGTATCATGAGAATCTTTCGATTCTCATGTGATCTTAAAATAAAATGATATCTTAAAAATTATACAAGTATTTCCATGGAAGGGCTAAAACTATAACAATTTCCTTTAATTACAAATAGAGTTACAAAAGGTCTCAACCAAATGATCCAGATGATCCACAAATATATCCAAGTGATGAGTTGTTTCTTTTGACTTTGATGCACTCATAGATCCAGTCTAATAAGAAAAGGAAGCACATGCTTAAGCAATTGTTTGTGTAACAACAACAACTCTTGAAACCTTAATTAATATAAATCAATAAAGGAATTGAAATGTAATCCTCTAACAACAAGTTTTGACATACCATCCAAACCTAAAACAACCTATACATTAGTTTTATGATAAAAATCTACCTAAGATTGTAGTTCTAATATCAAATTATAAATAGAATTGGACTAAGAAAGTGACAAGTGAAAAAGGGCATACTTAGTTGAATAAGGTTGTTATGGTAATAAGACATGGTCTTGTTGGTAAAAAAGAGATAAAATAAATAGGAAAATAAGTAGGAAAAAGATGAAAATTATGTGACCAAACATCTCCCCCCACCTTAAGCTTCTGCATGTCCTCATGCAGACTCATGTCACTGATGCCTGACATGCTGAGAGTGAAGTTGTGTGAGGTTTTAAGTTCCTGCCATGTCTTCACCTTTGACCCTGTAGCCTCAAGAAATAACAAATTATGCCTCCCAAAACTTATCAATAATACTATATAAATGTTGATACTGACAGGTGGGTAACCAAACAAGAGGGAACTTGAATACAAGTCTTATCCATCCTACACCATTCCTCCTAATGCAATCAACATATTGATGAAATCTAGAAAGTTCTTGGCCAAAATTTTGATAACAATAGGAGTCTCCCTTCTTCAATTATTTTCGGGAAGGATCCCATCTCAACTTTCTTCCTTCAAAGGCACCAGTTCTCATTCCTTGTATATTTCTTTGGCATCTCCGTAAAACTCATTCTCGATGGTTCAAAACAATGTATTAGTGGCTGGGAACCACCACATTTTATTGTAATTGATTGCAACAACTTTAGTTGAACCAGGTTCTGCTCGAATAAACAGTTCTACGAGTTCTTCATTAGTTGTTACCGTATCATGGGCAAATTTCCAGCCTATCTGATTTTGCATAAAAGAAACCAAATCCCTAAGTTGTACATCTCCCACATAGGGTGTCAGATTGAATAACTGTTCCCCCAAATCAAGCAATATCATGCAGGTACAACTCGCACAACAAATGATGTTCTGAGAAATTAACACTTTTAAATGTTTCCAGGAAGTCATGTATCTTCCTTGTCTTATATGGTCGCATTTCCTTCAAGGTTGTTAATTGGAAGAGAGAATGTTTTTATTGCAAATATAAAGGAGATCACCACACAATAAGCCATTATTGAGCTCATAAACGAGCTCATTTTCTTCTTGTAACAACTTAACCTCTCCTTGCAATTCCTTCACTTGTTTCATTGCGTGATTCCTCTCCTTCTGAATTTTCATAAATTCTGCAATTCTTAATTTTTCATCCCACTCCTTCTTAAGCTTATTGACCATTTCCTCATGCTACTTTAGGAAGATGAATTCATCTTTGGGAAAGAGCGCTCATTTCTCCTATTTCTCTAGTACCCTCATCAAATCTTCAAATTTAACGTGATATGTTTTAGATGTTGTTTCAGAATCCTCGTTCTGATCCCTTGTCTCCTCATACTACTCTATCTCAACTGTTGGTTCTTGTGTAACAACAACATCATCGATAGGTTCTTGTGGTAACACAATATTTTTATTTTGAGTCTGCTCTGTTTCAACTAATTGTTGTTCTTGTGTAACAACAACACCATAAACATGTTCTTGTGGATTAGCATACTATTTTTCTTCTTCCTTCTCTTCTTCAACTATTGGTTCTTGTGTAACAACAACGTCACTAACAAGTTATTGTTGAATAGTAGGTCAAAATTATTTGTGATGTCACCCCACTTGTACTCCAACTGAAACATTAACAGTCTCCATGATTTTAGCCTCCTCAAGGATTTGTTGCAACCCTTACAAAGTTTTTTTAAGAGAGTAGATGATGCCATTTCTATAGCCTTTGCCAACATATCCAATCTAGTTCCATTCTTAAAATAAAGTTATTCTTTAAACAAGGCAAGTTGTTTATTAGATTTTCAATTTGAACAAGAGGGTAAATTTTCATCTTACTTGGAGAAATAACAACCTCTTGTTCTTCTATCTGCCCTTCTGTTGTTGTTATTTTTGTTTCCTGGTGTTTCCCTAGATCTTGTTCAGGTTCTAGTGTAGTAGTCAAGATTTTAGATATAGAGGGGCCTTCTTCTATAGACCTATTTTTATTTTCTTTGTCCTATTTCTCCTCATACACATAAGGTCCAACTGTATCAACATGTTACCCTTTACGTGTAGCAGTAGGTTTTTGAGTCTCTTCTAATATAACAACTACTCACACCCTTTTCCTAGGGGTTCTTCCACCAATTGGCCTTTTCAGTTTCCTTTTCTGCACTATTACCTTTTTTTTCTACTCCCTTGCTCCCTTCAGGAGTCTTCACTTCCTCATCTCCAGTTTCAAGCACAACTATTGTTCCAACTGTTTCTTCCTCCAACACTTCCTCTACAATCAAGCACCCACCTTGTCTTTCCTTTTATGACTCACTAGACACCACCACATGTTCTTCTATCCGCATCTTCTTTCCTCATGAGGATGAACTAGGGGTCGTTCTAATGGAACTCCACCTCTTAGGGTTTTTTCGACCAGTCATAGGAGGTGTATCAACCCTACTCTGCTTAGAGCCTGTGGTTGTCTTTCTCTTGGAATATGCAATGGTTCCAATAGCAAGTGTTGTTCCATCGTTAGGTGTTGCTTTAGTACTTGGTTTTGCTCAACATTGGGTTCTACTTCAGTACTTGGTTTTGTTTCAACGCTAGGTGTTGCTTTAGCACTGGGTGCCTCTTTAACACTCTCTTCATGCTTCTTA
This sequence comes from Pinus tabuliformis, assembly GCA_031772625.1. Classification (NCBI taxonomy): domain Eukaryota; kingdom Viridiplantae; phylum Streptophyta; class Pinopsida; order Pinales; family Pinaceae; genus Pinus; species Pinus tabuliformis. Next base: position 1,871,168,701 of record CM062816.1, read on the forward strand.
TTCACACTAGCACAAGGTCTCAAAATAAAAGCATGCCATGAGCTCCCTTGTCTCTGTAATAAATGCATGATGATTAATTTAATAAGTGCATGGTTAGTGAAACAATTTTCTGGATGTTTTTCCCCTTTCACAACCTCTTCCATGTGTTGTAATGACTTCAACAAGTAGTACAGTAAATTAATCAACTACCTCATCCTCATTTGTTGTCAGGTCCCTATACTACTAGTGTAACCCTTTATTGTTATTAGTGCAACCCCCTTATTGTATTATTGTGCCCATATAGTCCCCATGTTGTTATTATTATGCCCCATACAAGCCCACTATTGTTATTGTTGTGCCCCCACAATATTATTGTTATGTAGGCTTTAATTGTATTGGGACCCCTTAGACTCCTATATATAGAAAGGAGGTCTTGTCATTTGTATAATCCAAGAATTGTTAATTTGTGTAATGTAAAGGAGGTTTCCCCTTTGAAGAGGTTGATTTTTAAGTCGTTGATCTATATTTTCTATTTTTTTGTGAGTTGGTTTCATAACATTTGGTATCATAGCTTTGGATTCTAGGGTTTCACTACTCCAAACAGGCCATTGTGGCATTTGCAAGCTCCAAAATTCCATCGCAAATAGGTCATCATGGAATTTTAGCTATAATTTTTTTTATACGAAGGTTCAGACTCTGAAATTAAAAATCATTTGAGCCGAAATCTTGATGAAGCTCAGACCTGAATTTTAGATCTTGTTTCGCTATATTTTTGGAGATATGGTCCAAGACATTTAGGGTTGTTGCAGGCTCCCGAATTACATCCCAAATAGGTGACCTGGGGAAAATCATCATAAATTTCTCTCTGAGCATCAAATTGAAATTTCATAAAAAGTTATAGAAAGAGGATGGTCCTTAATTTCTGTGTATCGGTTTCAGGTCCTAAGGTCGAAACAATGACACATGGCACTTCGTACAACTTCGCTCTATTGAAACAATCTATAATCAAGTCATCGTGGGAGATTTAGCATAACTCTTCCTTGGAGAATCCAACCTTGATCAAACTTGCAGGGTTAGAAAGAGCACTCAGAGGGCTACAGCAGGACACAATTTCATACCTTGGAGATCCAAAATTACATATATACAACAGATTTAATATCAAGCTCTTACAAAGTGAACAAAGGTATGTAGTTTTTTTAAAGTTTTGCATAAGTTTGGTTAAAAAATTAGTTTGAAGTAATTCAAAGGGCGTGGAAGTTAAGATGAATGGTATAGAAGAAAAACTTAAAGGCAACATGGAAGATTTGAAGACATATTTGACAAAGTTGCTACAAGAAATGCTTACTAATGGCGAAAGGGTAGTAAAGGAAACTCATGATGAGAACAAAAGAATTGTTAATAATGATTTCATAGACTCTAACATTGGATTGAAGACCCACCATGTTCAAAAGATCAATATGAGGAATTTTGATGGCAAGGATCTCGTAACATAGATACTACAGATGGAGCAATACTTCGATCTCCATAATGTGCAAAACACACAAAAGGTACGTATTGCAACTTTATATTTGGAACCAAATCAGTTTGTATGGTATCGATGACTTTGATCTCGTAAACAATTTGTCGCTTAGGCAATTTTTATGGAAGAAATGGTAGCACCTTATGAGGATACAAAAAGCAACATCTTTTTTAGACAAATGATAAATCTCAAACAAAAGGATTCAATGATGGAGCACATTGGCGACTTCCAAAAATTGAATATAAGGGTAAAATATATTCTAGAGGAGCATAGGATTGATGTGTTCATAGGGACTTTAAAGGATAACATCCAAGATGAGGTTCGCCTTTGGGAACCTGATTCATTGGAGAAGGCATTTAGGTTGGCAAGAAAAATGGAAAGAAAAATTATGGCAACAAGGAAGCCTACCATTCACAACTATAAAGATGAAAGTGTTGTTTCTCCTAACCTTTCACCACCTATAAGGTTGACACCACAACAATTGGAAGAAAAAATAGCAAAAGGGCTTTGTTACCATTGTGATAAAAAATATAGTAAAGGTCATAAGTGTGAAGAGAAGAAATTAATTTACATAGATGGGGAAGAGGAGCAAGAAAAGGAACAAGAAACGTCAAAAGAAGAGGATATACACCAGGAACCAATCCCAGAGAAAGAAGAAATGAATATGACCATATATTTTAATGCATTGACAAGGATTACCACTCCTCAAACTCTCAAGATAGAAGGGCATATCAAGAAGAAAAAGGTAATAGTGTTGATAGATTAAGGTAGCACCCATAATTTTATTCATTGTAAGATAGCCAAGGAATTGAATTGCTTCCTATATCCAACACCAGAGTGTCAAGTAATGGTAGAAAATGGAGGAACCATAAATTGCTCTGGAAAGTTCCATAATATAAAGCTATCCATTGGAGAATATGTCTTTAATATTTCAATGCTTTCCATTCGAATGGGTGGTGTAGATGTTGTACTAGGATTCCAATGGCTACAATCTTTGGGTATGGTAGCTTTTAATTTTCAAGAACTTTTCTTGAAATTTTTTTGGGAAGGAAAGGAAGTTGAATTAAGGGGTATCGAAGGGAAATCAGGAAAGATAACCATCTCTAACAACATGACAAAGCTTCTAAAGAAATAACAACAAGGCATAATTGCACAATTATGTTCACTAGAGGTTCCCACACCAAAATCATCTATTTCTCCAGATCTCCAAAATGTTTTGGACAATCATTCTAAGGTATTTGAGACTCCCAAATGCCTCCCACCTATTTGTGATAATTATCATGCTATTCATTTGATTCTAGGAAGTGTTCCCCAAAACATCAGGCCTTACAAATATCCATATGCCCAAAAGAGTGAAATTGAATGGATGGTTGCAGGAATGCTAGAGGTTGGTATAATTCAACCTAGTCAAAGTTTTTTCTCTACTCTAGTGGTATTGGTACACAAGAAGGATGGATCATGGCGCATGTGTCCAGATTATAGGGAGCTCAACAAGCTTACTATTAAAGATAAATTTCACATTCCTGTCATTGATGAATTATTGGATGAACTACATCGAAAAATTTACTTCACCTAGATGGATCTTCGTTCAAGATATCATCAAATCAGAATGAAGAATAAAGACATTCCAAAAACAACATTTAGAACTCATGAGGGTCATTATGAAATTTTGGTCATGCCTTTTGGCCTTACCAATGCACCTTCTACCTTTCAAAGTTTGATGAATTCCATTTTCAAACCCTTCCTTAGAAAATTATTTTTAGTATTTTTTTATGATATACTAATTGACAGCAAGTCTTGGAAGGATCATGTTCAACATGTTGATAGGGTGCTCAAACTATTGGAGGAGAAAAAATTATATGAAAAAAGCACCAAATGTTTCTTTGGAGTATAAGAGGTGGAATATTTGGGTACTTAGTTAACTCATAGCTCATCTTATCATCCTCAATATGATGGGAAAAATGAGATAGTGAACAAATGTTTGGAAGGATATCTTTGTTGCTTTTTATATGATAAACAAACACAATGGGTCAAGTGGTTGCCTCTGGCTGAATGGTGGTATAACACTTCCTTCCATACTGCAACAAAAATGACCCCATTTATGGCACTTTATGGATATCATCCATCGTTCATCACATCATCTTTAAAAGAAAATTCCAAGGTTCAAGCAGTGGAAGATCACATCGAGCATCAACAACAAGTTCTCAAGCTATTAAAGGATAACCTCACTTTGGCATAGAATAGAATGAAACAATAGGCAGATCAACATCATAGAGAAAGAAGTTTTGGTGTAGGTGACTGGGTATTTTTACGACTACAACCATACAAACAAATGTCCCTCAAGCAAGCTAAGAAGGATAATAAAATATCACCAAAGTATTATGGTACATACAAGGTGTTACAAAATATTGGTACTATGGCATACAAATTGGAGCTTCTTGCATCTTCCGGAGTGCACCCAGTTTTCCATGTTTCATGCTTAAATAAGGTTAAGTGAGAAGATCCCAGTTCAAACAATATTGATCGAACTTGACGAGGAAGGAAAAATCATATTGGAACCAGAAGCAGTAAAAAAAACAAGAAATTGGGAGCTACATAATCAATCAATTTTAGAGTATCTCATCAAGTGGAAGAACTTACCTGCTGAAGATTCCACATGGGAGGATGAGAATTTTATATAGAAGCATCTAGAACTACTCAAACGCTAAGGACAACACTTTTTTAATGAGAGGGGCATGTTAGGTCACTATACTACTAATGTAACCCCTTATTGTTATTAGTGCAACCCCCTTATTGTATTATTGTGCCCATATAGTCCCCATGTTGTTATTATTATGCCCCATAGAAGCCCACTACTGTTATTGTTGTGCCCCTACAATAATATTGTTATGTAGGCTCTGATTGTATTGGGACCCCTTAGACTCCTATAGATAGAAAGGGGGTCTTTTCATTTGTATCATCCAAGAATTATCCATTTGTGTAATGCAAAGGAGGTTTCCTCCTCGAAGAGGCTGAATTTTAAGTCGTTGATCTATCTTTTCTATCTTTTAATGAGTTGGTTTCATAACATGTGTAACATCAATTGAAAGTGATAATTGAAAATAATCCCAAATGACCCTCATAGGTAATGAATTTTTGGATGAAGAGGGCTACATATTCCCAAGGGTGAGGAAGAGATGTTCTATCAAAACCCCTACACTTGGGTGTCAATTCTTCTCCCTCCTATAAGAATATGGCCTTAGCTTTAGGATTGGCCACTTTCCTTGAAAACCACCACTCTCCTTTCTTAGGTAAACCTACCACTTTTATTATAACTTCTTCTGTAACAACAATTATGAAGTCCCTAACCATAGAGTGTTATTCAACTAAGGCTTGGGCAAATTATAAAGCGACCAATTCATTGAAACCCTGTCATTTTACAAAATAACTCAGCCATCCAACCCTTCGAAAAATTTCCAATGCTTCCAAATGTTGTAACAACACATTAACAGAGTCAGGTTCATGTCTAACTGCTGCTCCACCCATAGTTTCTCACAACCACTCTATTAAACAATGCTAAGAACCTATTATAGAGTTGCTTCAATGCACATAGGTGCTTGCTCAAGGGAGAATGTCAAAGTGTTGGAATTATCGGGAGTTACTACTCCTTATTAACAATTTGGAACTTTTAAATTAAAAGGAGTTTCTGAATGATTGCATTAATCTTTGGATATAACAACGTGAATAATAAAGAAAAAAAAAAGTAATAATGATGAAGGAATATTGATACTAATGACATCAGTTACATCGGTTTAATTGTTAAAAGTAATGGTGTCAAAATGGTCTAATCATGTAATATTATGGCAGGATGAGGAATGCATTAATTGGAAAAATAATTGGATTTCCTAGATCTGATCTGATTAGGAAAGGAAACATGTGCTTAAGAAAATGTATGTGTAACAAAAACTCCTGGAACCTTAATTAATCCAAATCAATAAAGGAACTAAAATGTAATCTTGTAACAACAAGCTTTAACAAACCATCCAAACCTAAAACAACCCAGCTATTAACCATTAAACTACCTAACCCGTAAGCACCAAATCTCTTATCTATTGACCCTTAATGCCTTAAAAACTAACCCCTAATCCCTTAACCCTTAATCCTTGTATCCCAAATCCCTAAATCCCATAACCCTCAAAGCCCCTATCCACTTAACCCCCAACACCTCAATTAATTAACTATTTAGGAACATCCGACACTAAATTCAACGCTAAAAGGGGATCTAACCAAGGAGGTAATTTAGGTGCAAAAAAAGGAGCTAAACCTAGCGGTATTTCTGGGGAAATTTATGCCACTATTTTCAGTGCTATTTTCAACACTATCTCTGACTCTACAAATTTCCAGCATGATTTCCAACTCTACTTCTAGCACTATTTACAATGTTATTACTACCTAATTTAGCACCTAAATTTTTTGGTCATCTTAAACAATTCCAAAAATAGCGTTGTCCCGATAAATATTGCCAACTTTTTCAAAAAAATGGAGAAAAATACACTAAAACAGTCATTGGAAGCCAAAAAAGGAGCAAAAAAGGGAGTTAATCACAGGGATTTGTTGTTGTGTATATTTATGATTTTTGTAAGCTTCCCCAAATATTTTGACCTTCCTTCCATCATAATACCCATAGAAAACACATTAAAATAAGAAGAAACAAACATAGGATTCCATCATGTTACCGTACCTCTTGATAGGCCAACAACATTCAAAGACCAAAGTTCAATCCTATAAAAAGGATGGAAAAAATTCTATAGCCTTTGACCTTGCACAAATGATTTTATTTTGAAGGGTCAAAAGATCTAAATTATACATTCCACACATTATTTTTAGTTCTTTTTGTGTTAAGGCACCCCCTACTCCTTTTAGGGATAATATGCTCATTATGAGACAACCTTTGGGGTATTACTTGCTCCAAGTGCCCCACTAATTTTTAAATACTTTCCTTCCTTGACTTGTTTTCTTTCCTATGAATTTGCTTTGGATATGTTTGATTTTCTTCCTACATGGATGAGGATGTCCTAGTCAAGTGTTAAACCACCCTCGATACCTCTACAATTTCCCAAGTCTACTTTATTTTACCTAATAAGGAAGGTAGACCTAATCCCAATACTATGAACAATTTTATTATTATCTAATTCTATCTCGTATTCTATGATGCTTCTTTGATAATGTTGTTATACGAAATCTACGACTGTGGACAAGTATCTTTCTTAGGCCTAGTGTACTAACATATAACAACAAAACGACTAAAGTACTAATGTTTTCCTTAAAGTAAATAGATAATGGGATGAAGCCTACTTGGAAGCTGTTGTAGCAGCTTTGCTCCTTCCTTGGCTTGTATTCTCCAATCCTAGCTCTAATTTCTATAAGTAGCATTTGCACCTGATGTTGCAAAGGAAACGCCGTAAGGCATAGAGTGTGGAAGAATAGCGACATGCGAATGGGCATTGTTGAAAATACGGGTGGATGATAATGAGTTGCAATTGAAATTGTTAGTTATGTGTATGTTGAATATGGATATTTTGTAAATAATAGTGTGTAGAAGAATAGTGACATGTGAATGGACATTGTTGAAAGCAAGCGTGGATGACATTGAGTTACACTTGAAACTATTAGTTATGTGTGTTTTGAATAGGGATATTTTGTAAGTAATAGTCATTTGTGGAAGAATAGCAACATGTGAATGGACATTCTTGAAAGCATGGGTGGATGATAATGAGTTATAGTTAATGCCAGGTAGAGGTTATCCATTATCCATGCAGTAGTTGTTGTTTATGTGAACGTGTTTTTGTACATTATGTTAAGGTTTTTCAAATGGGCATCTTTGAAATTTTGGAAAAGAAATTGAAGTGTTTGGCAAGTTTTGGCCTACTACTCATAAACATCAAACCGAAAAAGGGGTATCTGTTGTAGTATTTGTAAATGAGTAAACATTTAAAATTTGGTTTTATATGAAAAAAAGATTTAGTATGCATAATGAAACATTAAATCAAAACAATAATAATCAAACAATTTTGCATACTGTCATCTACAGATATTGTAAAGCAACTCTAGCCACATTTTGAATATTGCTACAGGGACTTAGGCTGTAAAGACTCCACATTCAAAACAAAATGGAAAGGTAGGATGAGAAATATATTAGATCATAAAGCAATAGAGAGTATAGTGGAAACATGGGATCCTTATAATTATCGTTGGTCCTCCTTAAGCCTTACTAGGATTGGTGCCTTTTGGTGGCTTAGGCAAGAAGAGTGATTTTCTAGGTATCATTTTCATTTTGTTGCTCCTATGGGGCTTCTTAGATTCAGAATTTGAAGGAACCAACATCGTAATAGTGTTGTTTGGTGGCTTGGGCCTGTAACACATGAACTGGTACTTAGCCCCAAACAACTCAAGAGTGTACAAATTTCCGAGGACAAAGGATAAAAAGGAGTTACTATTAAAATTTAAAATTCCCGCTTAACAAACTCTACCTGGGATTTCTTGAAAATTTTAATTTACCAGCCTCTGCATTTCATCAAAAGATAAGAGCCTTACTGTAAAATAAGGATTGAAACTGAAAAGTAATGAGCTGTTATCATTTTTTTCTATTCCACTAGTCACAAAACATTAAACATGTATGTACCAGTTCACTTTACATGATTCATGATTTATTCGAGAAATGGTAAAAAAATCAATGCTTATTTCTTCTGATCTCAACAGAACTTTGCATTTTGAAATCTTATAAATCTATTAAAATAGTAACAATAGTACAAAATTATATCTTATTTTTGAGTGATCAGGAACTTTACAGCCCTAAAAGTTTTATTATGAGTAAAAGCTTATAATTTCATTGTCTTCTAACAGTTTTGTGTGAACGAACTCTAAATTTCTTGCACCATTCTGACTTGAAGTAAATGCACAGGTGGTATATTGTAGGGAGACAGAGTCAACCTACAATTGTTTTGGAGAAACCTATAGAGCTTGTCAATCAGTAATCCTTCAAAAGGCCTAGCGCTCTTATTAGTCTTCAATGTGATTTTTCCTAGAAGATACACAAACCCTGTATTCTTTGCCAATTCAATCTACTACAATTCCTCATCTAAGAGTAGTTACTTTCTTCCACTGTATTTCTGCTTGCATAACTTCTGTCATGTGAGGAGGAATGAGTTCCTCTAAGCTTGAGATAGTCTTTTATGCTTTCAAAAACCTGGCTGATAAATTCAGAGCCTTCAATGTTTGGGGCATCTTTGTAACCATATTGGGCTACACATTTATATACACCTTTTGGCTCTAGTTTTCCAACCATAAATCTCTCCGACAAAAGTATTGTCTTGACTGGAACCATTCTTATGGTGACAATGATAAGAACTTCATGCAGAGACCCCACATTCTTTACATAATGCTCAATAATCGGTGGTAAGTAAGAAATAAGGTCACTGCAAAAGAAATGAATTCCTAATACAAGTCAATTAATCCCAACAATCAATCCATTCAAACCTTCTATGCTGAGTTTTCTCTGTGCTAAATAGTTATACTTTTTCTACCTTCCTTATTTCCAAGAGAACATTATGGTCAGAAAAATTGTTGCAATGACGAAGGGACACCAACCACCCTATGGCACCTTATTCAATACAGATGATAGATAAACTCCTTCAAAGATAGCAAAAACAGAGTGAAGGGTAGTATAAGAAAAACATACATGTTCCAAACCACAAGCATGACCAAAATTGTTGCAATTAGGAAGGGACACCAACCTCCCTGTGGCACCTTTTTCAATATAGATGATAGATAAACGCCTTCAAAGATAGCAAAAAACAAAGTGAAGGGTAGTATAAGAAAAACATGCATGTTCCAACCACAAGCATGACCAAGGTTACTACGCACGTTGTAATGAACATGACCCCAACCACTGCAACCCCTGCACCACCAAACACCTAAAATTATCCTTGGAAACTCAAAAGAATCGATAAAAAATACCAAATTCGGTTGTCAGATATAAATTCGTATATTCTTACCATATGCATTGCCAAATTGTGTTCCATCCCGGAATCCTACGACAATTGCAAGGCAGATAACCATGAGAACATAGTTAACTTTAGGTGAATAGATCTAACCCTCGTAATTTTGTGAGGTATGAACAATATTCACTCGAGGGAAGCAACTAAGAGCCATGGACTGTCTTATGATTGAGAATGTTGTCGTAATCAATGCTTGACTGGCTACAATGGCTGCTAAAGTGGCAACAATACGGTAGTTGGCTTCACTCCATCCTCATCTGATACAAGAAAAGGACGTTGCAAGTTACCAAACAATAAAGTAATTCATGGATTTCATTTAGTGAAGGGTAAAACAAGGCATGATATGGAGGACTACCATGTCGCAGAGTATAGGCATGTAGAAGATCATGATTTGGGGCTTTTTGCTATCTTTGACGGACATTTGGGACATGGCGTCCCATGTTACTTGCAATCAAATCTTTTTGACAACATTTTAAATGAGGTAGGTATGAAGTGCTCGGATGGTCATCTCAAATTTTCTTGGCCTTTTTGCAAGATTTTGTATTGCATTTCAACTTTTTTCGTAAATTTTTGAACTGATCAACTTTATTCAATTTTGTTAATGATGATGTTTTAATACATTTTTTAAACATTTTTTTAAAGGGTTTTATTAAAACTAGTGTAGATTCATCAAATTTGGGTTCATCAAGTACTGAGAGGCATCAAATTTATTGAGGTGTAAATTTTTATTATTATTTGATCTCTCTTGGTATTTGAGAGATCCGGGTTTAAGATGGATCTATGCTATTTTATTTATTTTTTAGATATTGCCATATATATATGTAACAACATCTATGTAATACTGGGCTTTAGAGAACCTTGTTACTCTCTTGAAATTCAAGAAAATACTATATTTTTCTTTTGGTAAACTGACCTTCCAATTCATGAAGTAAAACTTATGATGAGTGTGCCTTTCGTCCCTAAATGTGTAAAATTTTTACAGCTAAGAATAACTGCAAGTAATATTGAAAATTTATAAAATTTAAATTTCTCAAAAAAAATGATATTAGTTTATTTAATAATATTTTTGATTTAAAAATTTTAAATATTGCGTGGGGTTCAAAGATTTTAGGGTCTATTTTATTTATGGTAGTTGTGAAGGGTTGTTTTGCAAAAGACATTAATAATACATATATTTAGGTCAATAATTCTAAGCATTCACAATCCATGAAGCCAATTAAAAAGTTTGAAATGTATTTAAAAGCTAGGGGAAAATTAAAATACAAAAGTCAATAGTTAAAACCATTTCTAACCCATCACAATAGAAATTGGAATTTTACTTTGAATCAATTTTTTGTGAGTAATTTATAAACCATGGATATAATATTTTCCAAATACAAATTCCCTAGAACCTCTTGAAAGAGACTTTTAGTTAGTCTGTGTATTTATCTATAATTTCTGCTGTATATTGGTTTATTTTGTGGCAGAAAGATTTAACGGACTCCCATATAAAATGGTATAGTGGCAGAAAGATTTAACGGACTCCAATATAAAATGGTATAGCTGAGTCTTGTGTTTGATCGATGTGTACACTATTTGGAATTCCAGTGTCTAACCAGAGTAGCATGTATTGAAAATGCGATGTGTGTCGGAATAAGGTTGGTGTCGCTAAAAAGTGAAGGCGCCGACGATTAAAAAGATTACACATGTAGAACGATAGTAAACGGGAAGGTCGGTCAGAACTAGTAAACTGGAAATATTATATATTCTATTGCCAAGAGACATTCCACGTCTTCCCCATTTTATGTTGCTCAAGATTATTACTATTATAGGGAGACTGAGAATAGTCCAAGGAGGAGAGGATTGAACGGAGGCACTAGACATCTTGCTTCGAGAACCTTCCCTGCGCATGAATTATTTTCGAAAACCTTCCCTCGGCATGTATCCGTATATAGAGGATTGGTTAGACGCACTAAACATGATGATGGTTAGGCTCTTTGAAGAACATGATGATGAGGAGGATGCACTACACAGGCTCTTTCAAGAACATGACAATGATGAAGATTCTCTCTGCAGGCTCTTTCAAGAACATGACGACTATGAGGATCAAGAAAATGACGATGAGGAACATGACAATTATGGGGATGCACTGCGCAGGCTCCTTCAAGAACATGACGATAAGGAACGTGACGATGAGGAACGTGACGATGAGGAACATGACAATTATGGGGATTCACTACTGAGGCTCCGAGAACATGATGATGAGGAACGTGACGATTATGGGGATGCATTGCCCAGGCTCTTTCAAGGAAATGACGATGAGGAACGTGATGAAAATGGGGATGCACTACGTAGGCACTTTCAAGAACATGACAATTATGGGGTTGCACTGCGCAGGCTCTTTCAAGAAAATGACGAGGAACATGACGATTATGGGGATGCACTACTCAAGCTCTTTCAAGAACACGACGATGAGAATCAAGAAAATGACGATGATGAGCATCACGACTATGGAGAAGCATTGCGCAGGCTCTTTCAAGAACATGACGATGGGGAACATGGCGACTATGGGGATGCAATACAAAAGCTCTTTCAAGATCTTGACGACGAGGAACATGACGATTATGGGGATTCACTACGAAGGCTCTTTCAAGAACATGATGACGAGGAACATGAAGATTATGGGGATTCACTAGGAAGGCTCTGTCAAGAACATGACGATTATGGGGATGCACTCCTCAGGCCCTTTCAAGAACATGGCGATGAGGAACATGACGATTATGGGGATGCACTGCGCAGGCTCTTTCAAAAACATGACGATGAGAAGCGTGATGAAAATGGGGATTCACTGCGCAGAGCCTTTCAAGAACATGACGATTATGGGGATTCCCTACCCAGGCTCTTTCAAGAACATGAGGACGGTGAACTTGACGATTATAGGGATTCACTGCGCAGGCTCTTTCGAGAACATGACGATGAGGAGCATGGCGATTATGGGGGTGCGTTACTCAGGCTGTTTCAAGAAAATGACGATGAGGAACATGGCGATTATTGTGATGCACTACGCACGCTCTTTCAAGAACATGACGATTATGGCGATGCACTGCCCTTGCTCTTTCAAGGACATGAAGATGAGGAACGTGATGAAAATGGGGATGCACTACGTAGGCACTTTCAAGAACATGACAATTATGGGGTTGCACTACGCAGGCTCTTTCAAGAAAATGACGACGAGGAACATGACGATTATGGGGATGCACTACTCAAGCTCTTTCAAGAACGCGACGATGAGAATCCAGAAAATGACGATGATGAGCATCACGATTATGGAGAAGCACTGCGCAGGCTCTTTCAAGAACATGACGATGGGGAACATGGCAACTATGGGGATGCAATACAAAAGCTCTTTCAAGATATTGACGACGAGGAACATGACGATTATGGGGATTCACTAGGAAGGCTCTTTCAAGAACATGACGACGAGGAACATGAAGATTATGGGGATTCACTAGGAAGGCTCTTTCAAGAACATGACGATTATGGGGATGCACTCCTCAGGCCCTTTCAAGAACATGGCGATGAGGAACATGACGATTATGGGGATGCACTGCGCAGGCTCTTTCAAAAACATGACGATGAGGAGCGTGATGAAAATGGGGATTCACTGCGCAGAGCCTTTCAAGAACATGACGACGAGGAACATGACGATTATGGGGATTCCCTACCCAGGCTCTTTCAAGAACATGAGGACGAGGAACTTGACGATAATAGGGATTCCCTACCCAGGCTCTTTCAAGAACATGAGGACGGTGAACTTGACGATTATAGGGACTCACTGGGCAGGCTCTTTCAAGAACATGACGATGAGGAGCATGGCGATTATGGGGATGCATTACTCAGGCTGTTTCAAGAAAATGACGATGAGGAACATGGCGATTATGGGGATGCACTACGCACGCTCTTTCAAGAACATGACGATTATGGGGATGCACCACTGAGGCTCTTTCAAGAACATGACGGTGAAGAACATGACGATTATGGAGATAGGCTACACAGGTTCTTTCAAGAACATGACAATTACGAGGATGCACTGCGCAGGCTCTTCCAAGAACATGAGGTGGACGGCTTGGGGGACGCAAGACGCTTGTTGTTGCAAGCAATGGAATTCTATGTTTTTTGAGCTGAAAATGTAAATTTTCGCATGCTGAAAAGCCTCCGAGTAGAAAATGGAATTGTTCGCATGCTGATAAGATTGTATAATATCGCCCTCATTTTAATTGTAGATCAATTTCATTTTATTTTAATTCTAGATCAATTTTTCTTGGAGTGAATTGTAAAGAGATATCCAATGTTTCAAAAATTGCGTTTGTGACAAATCGTTATCATTTTTGATAATTTCCTTCATTTATATAAATATGATGGTTATCAAATGACTCTTTAGAAAAAAATTGTATATTAGATGAGATTTCTGACTCTGATGCACATCCAGTAAAATGCTTTTACAGCTAATCTGCCATTCGTTGTATTGGTTGTCTCTTGCTATTTTTTGATTTGTAATTTTATAATTCTATCTTAATGGTCTAGCTCAAGAGTAACATTTGAATGGTCACAGGAGATGTACCTCGAGTTCATTTAAGTTCAGAACCAGATGTGAGAGACACGACCATAGATGCAACCACAAAATTTCTCATTTTGGCTAGTGATGGGTTGTGGAAGGCAAGGCATTTTTTCCAATCATTTACTTATTTGCATAGTTACTGTTAGATGCATATTTTCTTTTCGCAAACTCATCTCATGGGAGAAAGCATCTAGGAAATTTTTTGATTACTGTATTGTCATTAATTTTACTCGAATACTTCATCTGAATACCAGAGAGGTTCTTTTTTGAAGTTCTTAAAGAAAGATGCCCCAAGTAACTGCATTGCAAAGAGAGGATTTCCTTTCCCTAGGTGCCAGATCCGAGGGGCATTTATCTGCCCAGTCCCTGGAATTGCACGTAGTGTCACCCCTTAACTTATGCTATAGGAATGTGGAAAACTGTAGCGAGAATGGAGGTAAGGTGGTTGGCTTAACATTCCGTCGACCTCACCAGTTGAATCAAAGATGCATTATATTATTACAAATTAGCAAATGTATACATGGGCAAGAATTCTCTTCTAATCGAATAGAATGCTAAAACAGACAGTATGTGGAAGCAGAATGATAAGTCAAGCAAATTGATAAAATGTGTGTATTGAACCTCATAGCTATCCCCTTTCTCCAAGACCTTCACAAAACAAATTTGCAATTTGCCTATTTCAGACATAATCAGCCTTTGAATGCCTAATGATTCCTGCTGTGTTGGCAATGCTTCCAAATCAGAATCAAATACTTGCAAACAAAACTTTTATTTTCAACTTTGCCATACTACTGCAAATGTTTGGTAATCCTTTGTATCTCTTCCAACGTTGGTGAATGAATGCCGCTTTTGTGAATAGATTCAAGTACAGTTTTTTGTTCCAGCGTTGGCTTCCATCGATGAGTGGCGCCTCTCGTTGTATTTTTCCCTACAGAGATGGATAGATGAATTAATATAAGAAAAAGAGATGGATCAACAAAATTCAAAAACACAGGCAGATCCATAAATCTAGCACTCTAAAAAAACAATAAATACCTGATAGTTTTCTGGTCATTGTTGGGTTATTGTAGCCTTCATATTATTCACTAGTGTAGCAACAACTCCACCCCACCGATGGATTCGATGATGAGAGGAGGAGCTCAATGAAAGTAAGATGAGATATATGAAACCCGCCTATGGATGAAAGTAAATCGAAAGACTCTTTATATAAAACCCATAAATGGGCAGAGAAATTAGAGGAATTAATGGATTCGATGATGAGAGGAGGAGCTCAATGAAAGTAAGATGAGATATATGAAACCCGCCTATGGATGAAAGTAAATCGAAAGACTCTTTATATAAAACCCAGAAATGGGCAGAGAAATTAGAGGAATTAATGGAAATATGGATCGGTTGATTACTCTGAAATGGGATGGGATCAATTGTGATGCGAAGGCCGTTGAGTGGACCAGGTCTCCCCGTAAAGCATTCCAAGGGAACCACGTACCTCAGCCAATTACGTGTAAACGCCCCTTTCTTGCGCCGCGGCCAGATGCCAGATGCGATGCGCGGCCAGGGATAATGAATCGAACACTTCGAATCAAACGGTGAATATTAATTCCATCGTCTAACAATGAAATCAATGGCGCAGGAAAGTACAGAGTGACACTGGAAGGGAGTCCTTCCCAGAGGAACGCCTTACGGCGTAATTAGAACCTGCACAATTAGACAACACAAGCCAATGATCTATGAGATCTATGTAGTATCATCTAATTAAACTATTCAATAGATAAACATGGTATTGAAATACATGAAATTGTAACATCATATATAGGCAAATAAAGAACTCTTTGCATTAATAGAAATGGAGTGAGTTACAACCAAAATAGGTGTTGATCATGTAGAAGAGCTCCTCCAAGTTGACTTGTCCTTTACTTGCCACAAAGTGCACCCCAAATCACCCTAATGCATGGAATGATATCTCTCACAGCAACAACATAAGGGTAGAATCACTCTCCAAAAGCCAATCCCTTGCCTATGGATGGCAGTAAAGATATAGGTAAAGGAGGTAGTTCATGAATTCTTATCCTTTTACCAATCTGGGCTTGAGATCCACTCTTGATGGGAGGATGAGCTCAAGGGATAAGGGATGAAAACTCCAAGGTAGGATAGGATAGGATTCAAGACTTTTATCCAAGGTAAATAGTTATAACAAATCCTAGAAGCTTCTGAAAGAGGAAGATTCAAGATTTTTTTTTGTTTTCCCGAATTTCTAGAATCGGCACAACCCCAACACTGAGCAACCTATTGGTGATCAACACAGGTGCAGAGTAGGGCAACCTAGTAGTCAAAACTGGCCAATGAGGGGCCAGGGTGCGATGGTCCTAAAAATTACTGAAATGAAGCAGTTTCAAGCATAAACTCAAGGATATGAGAGATGCACAGTTAGGGCTTTGTGTAGGGAGGATGACAAAGTGTTCAAATGATTTGAATGATCTTGTTTGAAGGCCCATTGACCAGATGTGAAAAAATGTCCTATAACATATTTCCTCCTAAAGAGAAAAGTCAGAAATTATAGCTGATGATTGAAGTTCTTCACCTTTTGACAAGTCAGGATCAAGAAAAACCAGTGAGACCATCATAAGTTACAATACATTTGCATCATGACATATTTGCTTATGGAGGCATACCCATGCTCAACACATAAGATAAAATTACAGGTACAAAATATTTCGAACACCATACAAAATATTTCGATCAAAGGCAAATGATGTAAACCTATCACTGAGAGTTAGGAAACGTTCCATTGATGTATGCAAGAACCAAGGTACCAAAGGGGTGTTTCTAAGTCAACTTTCTCGATAATGAGTTGATGTCGACAGGAAGCGACCCGTCACATGAGCGGCTTGATGTACCCCCCATAATGACACGAAACGAGTATGATGACTTGAGACAGACTAATATAGAACTAGATCAGGAAAGGAAAACATGGAATGAAGGCTTAAGAGTATTGTAGCAAATATTGTCTAAATGACTTCTCTTGAACACAACGACGACACTAAATGGAGTTGGCAGCATTGACCCAAAACCAAAAATAGAGGCTTTGAAATGGTATGATAAACTAAAAGACAAGCATACTTTTCAACCCAACAACCACATAAATGAAGTGGAAGAGTGTTGTGTTCAAGGGTGACTTGTTTCCATTAACAAAATGGAGTACCCTGTTTTCCCAATTTCCCCAACCATACTGGTTAGTACCTCTTTATTTTTTAACAAGCTTGAGGAGGATAACATATGCTTGATCTGTAAGTTAATATTTCGAATGAATTACTCTGATAATATTTAATGTACCCAGAGAAGGAGTGGCTTGGTCTGGTCATGAACGATGAGTCCATCGCTATTTGATGTTTTAACGAGTCCAGCAAAGGTAAAAATCAACATATTTTTAATGTTTAGAGAGTTTGAAAAAGAGGCCAAAAAGAAAACTCCAGATGTTCATTTTCATAGATAGTCCCTTAGTTCCAAAAAGGCAGAAAATAATACCTAAGAGAACCTCTTATCCATGTTCAACTCAGGTATTCCTTTTTTTTAAATAGTCTATCTTAGTCCGGAAAAGGGTTAAACTTATACTGAGTAGACGTATTTTCATTTTCTTTAACGAGTTTGAAAATAAAAGTGCTCGAAAATATTTTCATATTTTG
The DNA here is from genome assembly GCA_031772625.1 of Pinus tabuliformis. NCBI lineage: Eukaryota > Viridiplantae > Streptophyta > Pinopsida > Pinales > Pinaceae > Pinus > Pinus tabuliformis. Next base: position 1,871,186,512 of record CM062816.1, read on the forward strand.
GGAGTCTAGGAAGAGATGAAAGAGGACTCCTCCTAGAGGAACAAGTGGTATAAAGGGTAGCAACTGGTTGTGGTCATGATGGAACTACTCAAAACACGTAGAGGTTAAGAGGTTGGCTAATAAGACCACTCATTGCAACGGTTCCTCAGGAAAGGGTAAACAACCAAGTGAAAACATATGATTGGCCATGAAGATGGTGACGATGGAATGAGAAAACCAAGGCTCATATGGCAGAATCAAGCTAATAAAAGATGGCAATCATGAGGGATAAAATGAGAATGGTTTCAATTTTACACAAGCTTGAAACATAGGAAACTATGTTTGAAATTGGTTTCATTTTTACACAAGCTTGAAGCAAAGGAAAATTATGCTTGATATAAGCTTGCATGCCCCCAACGTAATGACTCAATTTGAGGTACATGCCCCCCAAGCTTCATTTCATTCACCTAAGTAAACTATTGGTTACAAATAGGTGGATGGAATGAAGGTTCATTTACGAGATCAAGTGAAAGACTTGACTGAGAATTTATGAGGTTTGATGAAAGACTCGAATTGCAAGGGGATTTTTTTCATTAAAGACACAAAATAAAACAAAGGTGTAAACTAGGAAAAAGGTTTACAAAGAAACCGTGAACTGGTAAGGATTTGGTTTGCTTTCATGTAATCTTGTGTTCTCTCTGAAGCCTCCATTTTGTTTTTTTTCATGTTTAGTGCCTTTGGTAAGGATTTGTCTAGATTTCCCTTTGTTCTTATCATTAGGTTGTTTGCAAACTAATTTTGTTTGATGATTGAGTGCTTAGATGAATTGATGTTTTAGTCACCGTTCTAAAAAGTTTGTTTAAATCAATGATTAAACTTTGCATCTTAGTTTTCATCTAAAAATTAAGTGAAATCGAAGAGAAAAATCTTATGCATCATGCATTGCATATAGGGCTTTGATTTTGATTGGAATAGTGAATTTGAGGAGACCAATTGTTTCATCACTTGTTTGTTGCATTGTTGATTGATTTCTTCTTCCCCTTCTTTGTTAGGCCTTTAATTATTCAAAGACAAACTAAAAGAGTTATTTTTGTCATATTAGTTTCATTATAGGTGTGTTCATGTGACATAGAGTTTTGAGCCTTGAAACTGAAACCTAATTCAAGAAAAACCCTAAAATTCACCTCAATTAGCCTAAGCAACATTTGAAATTTAATGAAACATTTAAAGGTCTAGGCTAGAGACATGTTTCAGTGTCATTAAATGTAGGATTTGTCATTGTTTTCCAGCATTGTATCCCGGGGGTGAAATCTCGTTCCATGAACGTAAGTGTATAGGATTTTTCTCCACATAGCTTTGGGTATATTGGACAACGCTCCACACATGTAAAGTATATGGGAACACTCTCATCAAATGTTACACATTAGACAACACTACTACAGACTGCGCTTCCACGTACCATTGAGTATATCTTGGAAGTCCACCATAGGTTTATATCCTCGCCATAGGTAATCGAGTCTGTCACCTTGTATACTGTGATACGCCGAACACAACATTTGGGAAGATTTCCTGCACACATGTTAAGTCCTTGGTTCTCCAAGGTGTATATAGTAGTTCATGGTTTCTTGGTAAATCTTTTTCCTAGTTTACCTCTTTGTACCTCTAATGGAGTCATTATGCTGGGGGCATGCAAACTTATATCAAGCATAGTTTTCCTTTGTTTCAATCTTGAGTAAAAATGAAAACAATTTCAAGCATAATTTCCCATGTTTCAAGCTTGTGTAAAAATGAAACCATTCTCATTTTATCTCTTGTGATTGCCATTCTTTATCAACTTGATTCTGCCATATGAACCTTGGTTTTCTCATTCCATTGTCATCATCGGCTTAGCCAATCATACACTCTCACTTGGTTGTTTACCTTTCTTGAGGAACCACTATGATGATTGGTCTTATTAGCCAACCTCTTAACCTCTATGTGTTTTGAGTAGTTACATCATGACTAGAACCAGTTACTACCCTTTATACCACACATACCTTTAGGAGGAGTCCTCTTTCAGCTCTTTTTAACTCCCAAAAGATGAAAACATTATCGAGCACTTGTCTTTTCGAACTTGTTAAACTAAATGAAAATATTTCTACTCAGTATAAATACCTTGGTGCTTGCATACATTAATGGCAAGTTTCCTTGCTCTCAGTGACATGTTTACATCATTTGCCTTCAGCCAAGAGATTTTGTACAATGTTCGACATTAACTCATCTATTCACACCATACAAATTGTATTGTAGTACCTTGAGGGCCATTAACATCATTGGTGGTTTCTCTCACATTTGTTAACGGCTTAAATCATTGGTCGATAATTAGATGGTGTCTACCATGTTCAACCTCAGCTCATTGATTCAGATGGTTAGACTCATACATTGGTTGGTCACATGAACGAGATAGAAGACCTCGGATCTAGTTTCATCGATCCGAGCCGTGATTTCAAGAGGAATACAAGATCACAATGTATGATTGCTATGATCATACAGATAATCATACAGTCACGAGTCCACCATTTTTTCATCTGTGGACGTGTCTTTTTGTACATGTAATATTAGCTTATGTGTTGAGCATGGGTATGCCTCCTTCAACAAAGATGTCATGATATAGATGATGATCTCGTCAATTGTTCTTGATCCCAACTGGTCACAAGGTAAATCACTTTAGTCATCAACTTCCACTTCTAACTTTGTGCTTTAGGGGGAAATGTATTGTAGGCCATTTTTTCACATCTGGTCAATGGGCCTTCAAACATGATCATTCACATCCTTTCAACACTTTTTCATCCTACCTACACAAAGCCCTAAGTATGAATCTCTCATATCCATGAGTTTCTTCATAAATATTCTTCATTTTAATCATTTTTAGGACCAACGCACCTTGGCCCCTCATTGGCCAGCGTTGAATACCAGGTTTCCCTAGTCTTCACATGCGTTGATCACCAGCACGTTGCTTAGTTTTTGGGTTACATTGGTTCTAGAAATTCGGGAAAACAAAAAAGAATCCAAAATCTTCCTCTTCAAGAAGCTTCCTACCTTGTATTTTTCATCCCTTATCGCTTGAGCTCACCCTCCCATCAAGAGTGGATCTCAATCCCAAATTGGTAAAAGGATAAGAATTCATGAACTACCTCCTTTACCTATATATTTAATGACATCCATAGGTAAGGGGTTGGATTTTGGACAGTGATTCTACCCTTATGATGTTGCTGTGAGAGATATCATTCCATGTATTAGGGTGATTAGAGGTTCACTTTGTGGCAAGGAAAGGACAAGTCAACTTGGAGTAGATCTTTTACAAGATCAACACCTATTTTTGGTTGAAACTCACTCCATTTCTATTAATGCAAAGAGTTCTTTTTTTCCCTATATATGATGTTATGATTTCATGTATTTCAATAACATGTTGATATATTGAATAAATTGATTAGATGATGCTACATAGATCCCGTAGATTGTTAGCTTGTGTTGTCTGATTATGTGAGTTCTAATTATAGTGATCAAACTAGGATTGGAACATACAAGCCAAGGAAGGAGTGAATCATACGATAGATTATAGGTAGGCTTCATCTTGTTATCTATTTAGCTTAAGGAAAACATTAGTCCCTTAGTCTTTCTATTTTTCTAGGTCAGTCCACCACGCCTAGGGAAGATACTTCTATACGCAATCGTAGATTCCATATAACAAATTGGCGACCATACCAGGGATCAGTGTATTCCCTTGATGGTTTCTTTGTCCATTATGCTTGGCTTACCTATTCTTCAGACCATTACTTTTTTATTCAGTTAAGAGAAGACCTAGGAAGACCCTTCACTAAGTTTCAATTACAATTTTTGTGTCAGAACTTTACATCCCTTGACCAACACCCCCTTTGGTCTTCAGACATAGCATTACACCCCAGTTGAGCCTTCTCTATGCCTGTGTTTCAAAGCACTGGTGCCTCCTTTGCACTTGTGTTGGCCCTCATTCATGCACAAGTTTTTTTTCTTTATTTTCTCTCTTATCAACTTTCTTCTAGCTAGTCTTCCTTAATTATTTGAGTGTTTTGTGGTCTCTCTGAAGCCACCATTTTGTTTTCTTTTGTGTTTAGTGCCTTTAGTAAGGATTTTTTTAGATTCCCCTTTGTTATTATCATTAGGTCATTTGCAAATTGATCTTGTTTGATCTTTGAGTACTTAGAGGAATTGATATTTTAGTCATCATTCTGAAAATTTTATTTGAATCAGTGATTAAATTTTGCATCTTAGTTTTCACCTGAAAATTAAGTGAAATAGAAAATAAAATTCTTATGCATCATGCATTGCATATAGGGATTTGATTTCGATTGGAATAGTGAAGTTGAGGAGATCGATTTTTGCATCGCTTGTTTGTTGCATTGTTGATTGATTTTTTCTTCCCCTACTTAGTTAGGCCTTTCATTATTAAAAGGAAAACAAAAGGAGTTCTTTTTTTCATATTAGTTGCATTATAGGTGTGTTCAGGTGACATCAATTTTTGAGCCTTGAAACTGAAATCTAATTCAAGATAAACTCTAAAATTCACCTCAATTAACCTAAGGAACATTTGAAATTTAACAAAACATTTAGAGGTCTAGGCTAGAGACGTGTTCTGACATTGTTAAACATAGGATTTGTAGTTATGTTCCAGCATTGTATCCTGTTCCACGTATGTAAGTGTATAGGATCATTCTCCACGTACCTTTGGGTATATTGGACAGCTCTCCAAGCATATAAAGTATATGGGAATGCTCTCATCGAATGGTTACGCATTAGACATCACTACTACAGACTGAAATTCCATGTACCATCAATTATATTTTGGAAGTCCACCATAGGTTTCTATCCTCACCATAGGTAACCGAGTCATTCGCCTTGTATACCATGATACGTCGAACACATCATTCAGGGATATTTATTGCATGTATGTTAAATCCTTGGTTCATCAAGATGTATATTGCAGTTCACGGTTACTTGGTAAACCTTTTTCCTAGTTTACCCCTTTGTTTTATTTTGTGTCTTTAATTTATAAAATCAATTAATTTACCACAGAACAACATCCTCCTGATGGAATAACTCCTTAGTAGATCTTAGGTTGATACTAATGGCAATAGTTCCTAATTATACCAATCAAGGATACCCCTCTGATGGGAATCATGGTCCTTTTCTTTCATTTGGAAATATTGGTGCTCCTTATATGGCAACATTGTCCCTTCTAGATTTACCATTGGTTTTCCAGTTTGGTTGTTTTCGACCACTATAGTTTTGAATGTCCAAATTTCTTCTCAACCAGTGTATCCTCCACCCAAATAATATCAAACTTAATTTGATCCTAAAGTTAGCCCTTTGCCTTCTTCACCTATTTTTTCTTCATCCCTTTCTTCCTCCTTTCCTGGTGAAATTCTTGATTCTCGTAACTAGGAAGTTAAGAAGAAATAGAAGAGGATGAAGAAGAAGAAGAATAAAAATAAGCATGGGGCAACAAAACAACCAATTCTACCAATGCAACTAATGTTGAGAAACCTTCCAATCAACCCTGCAAAGTTAAAGTCCCTTGCAAGTTATGTAAGGGTGACCACCTTCTTAGATATTGTCCTAATATTCCACAGGTATTATAAGTGTGGTCTACAAGCTCACATTGGCCTTTGTCATCAGCTTCTAGAGGTCATATTGATGACAAACCTTCAACTAGTGCTAGTAAGGTCCATGGGAAAAAGGGTAAAGTTAAGTTTCCTTGTAGGTTATGTGAAGGGAATCATGATATTCACCTTTGTTCGTATATGGATGAAGCCTCAAAAGTTTTGTAAAACCTCACAACTTCTTAACCTCGACTCCTGCCTGGTTATCAGAATCTTTCTCCCAATCCTCCACTAGTTGATGAATTTATTGATCAAAATTTATCTCCAGTCAATACCACTCTCTCTAAATGTGAATCCCATGAGTCTGTTCCTGACCAACCATTGGTTGAGAAAATGGTTGACCCGATTCCACCTTCGATAGACCGTACTTTTCCCGTAGAGAATGAGGATCACACCACTTAGGTTCTTCTTGTTTCTTCTGATTATACCAGACAAGGGAGCATTTATCTCGTTCCCACAAAACCCCCTCCAAGAAAATAGGCCATTGCCTTTGATTGGAGTTGATTGATAGAACCTTGTCTCCCTTCTTACATGCCTTTTCAGATCATGCTAAAGGATTATGATAAGAATATCCATCACATTGTTATAGATGAGAGAGCTTCTATCAGTATTCTATCCTCCACTACTTGGGAAGCTTTGGGTTCCCCACAGGTTGTGTCTGTCACTTTGAATCTGTTAGCTTTTAACAGAAGAACCAGACAACCCTTGGGGATCCTTCCTCAATTTATTATTTCCTTGGAAGGAAAAAGTGTATGTATTGATGTTATGGTCATCATCAGCCCTTTGGAATTCAATTTGTTCCTAGGACAAGACTATGTTTATAATATGAATGTTGTTGTGTCCAAACTCTTTCGTGTGATGTGCTTCCCACATGATGGAAGGATTGTGACTATAAATCATATTTCATTTGTTGGTCCTAATTTTACTTCCAATCATCCTACTTCCCTAAGCATCCCAAATTTTCAAGTGGTATCTTCCCCGCCACAGGTTAATTATGTGGAAACCTATCCCATTCACATACCTATTGATGAAGATGAGCCTTTCACTATCCACTCAACTTCTTTCGACCTAGATCCAATAGGTGATATGGTGAATAATTTACTAGGGGGCATTGGAGTCTGATCTTTCCAATGGATCCTTTGATACCTTCCAGAGCATTGTCCTCCCATCTGATGAGAACCTCTTGGAAGTCGTGGCCTTCTGTCGATCATGATCAAGGCACCTAAGCAGATTTCCTTCTCTTGTGTCAAGCTCATTAAAAAATGAAACAAGGTCTGGAGTAGAGTTCTTTTTCTTATGTCAAGCTCGTTAAAAAATTAAACAAGCTTCTGGAGCAGAGTTCCTTTTATTGTGTCAAGCTCATTAAAAAATGAAACAAGGTTCCCTGAGCAGAGTTCCTTTTCTTGTGTCAATTTCGTTAAAAAATGAAACAATGTCTGTAGCAGAGGTATTTTCCTTGTGTCAGGCTCGTTAAAAAATGAAACAAGCTTCTGGAGTAGAGTTCCTTTTCTTGTGTCAAGATTGTTAAAAAATGAAACAAGGTGTCAGAGCAGAGTTCTTTTTCTTGTGTCAGGCTCCTTAAAAAATGAAACAAGGTATCAAAGTAGAGTTCCTTTTATTGTGTCAAGCTCCTTAAAAAATGAAACAAGGTATTGATTGTTGTGGTTGGTTTTGTATAACCTTAATTAGATTGCAAATTTTGGTCTACTAATTTCCTTTGGCACTCCTTAATACCCTATTTGAAGCTATCATCACCAAAGAATAGAATGGAATTCACATGCATACTGGATAGAGGTTGAGTCACCATAATTATCCATGATTATTCATAAACATCAACTAATTCACCGATAGATTTTCATCATGTACCAATATGGAGGGAGAGCAAGATGATGATCAAATAATTATTGCTCCCCCATGCCTACATATTGTTCCATGTCTCCCATGCACGAGACTTCCTCATACCCATGTGGATTATATCCTTCCTTGTCCTCATGTTGCCTATTTTCTTGAGAGATATTTGCCTTATTTCCATTGATTTAGTACCACGGGACCTCCAATCTTGTCCATGTGCATGACCCATGCTCCAAGATTTTCATGGTGGTCATGATGCCACACTGACCTTAGCTTGTTTTCTCATGAATCTACCAAGGGTGTTTCAAACCATTTCAAAATCTTTTGAGAAGCATAACTATAAGAGAAGCCCTAACATAAGTACTCAAACTTGCTACAAAAAATTTAACTCCCTTCTAAGATGAAACTCAATAGCTAATTCTTTAGACACGGTATTAAGGGTCTTCAAGCATTGTTAAAAAAATATTTGCATCTTATTGACTCTTTACTATAACGCATATCCATCCTCCAACTAGAGTGTATAAGACATGGATATATCTAGGGATGGGCCTACAATTCTCTATTAAGTAGTTTCTCACATATGCTCCACTCACATTTCTCTCCATGAATCAACCTACTATAGTTTTTTCCGTGAGACCTTCAACCTCCTCCATACTAACATCCAACCCTATCACCATTTTCAACTTTCAAGGCTTTACCCTAACACATTTATTTTGGTTCTTCTTTAGACTTGATCGAGTACACACTTCTGCAATGCTTCCACCAACCATTTGTTTTGTTGGATCCTTCATCACCTTGGATGTAGGAGAAAACACTAAAGTGTTCTCATCCTTTCCTTGTCATTCAACTCAGCCAAAATACCCTCACCTTACCCTTCCTTACCTTTAGCAATATGATTATGAGACTAAAATCCAACACCCAACTAGGACTGGCGGTGCAAGTAAAAATTAATTGAGGGGAATCATTCATAGGATTAAGTACATGCATGTTTTCCATAACCTTGTATCAATATCCTTTTGATGGCCATAAAGGTCAAAACTCATCCTTCATAGAATTACATATTACTTATCATCCATATGTCAAGTGTTGGTGACCTTTATTGACTAACCATGATTTGATTATTCCTTGATCATTGCATAGTCTTACACAAGTCTAGAATCTCCTATTGTGACATAAAGGTAGGACCCAAGGATGTAGGGTCTACATCATAATCAACCAAATCAAAGTCCTCCATGGTACTATGGGAACGACTAAAACATCGACCTTATCGTACCTAACCCTAAAAATCATTCTTGTAATAAAAGTTCAATTATTTTTGTTGAAATTTCCTCCCTAAAAACCATTTTTTTCATAACAACTCTAGCATAAAACTTCACACGGGTAACGTTAGGCCAAGAGTAACTCCACGAATAACTTGTTGTGTTTTCATTAATATATGACTATATACAAGGAGAGGGAAACTATTAGGTTTCATCTCCCAATGTCTATTCGCATTCCAACTTCATTTTATTTTTACTATTTACAATATTTACATCAGTTTAACTAATCCTAAAGATTAGGTGTCAACATTCCCTCCCTTAATCTGAAGGGTTGTTAGTGAGTCCAAGCATCATTTTGAATCTTTCAAACTTTTCCCTTCCAAGCACTTTCATGAAGATGTCTACAATTTGCTCATTTATGGAACAATATCATAGGTGGATTGTTTTGGCCTCAACATGATGTCGAATTAGATGGTCTTTTATATTGATGTGCTTCGTTCGATCACGGAACTTTGGGACGTTCTTGGCCAAATTTATTGCAAAAGTGTTTTCAATCAAAAGATGAGTTGAATGCACTTGTTTCTCCCGTAAATCTTCTAGAATTTTCCTGAGCCACATAATTTCCTTCGTTGCTTCAACTGCTACCACATATTCTTCCTCATTTGTGGAATATGTTGGAACTGATTGTTTGAATGACCTCAAGGGGACAATTCTTGATCCAAGACTCATACCATAACCTGAAGTAGATACCACAGTTTATTTATCTCCATCAAATTCTGAATTAGAGTATCCAATCAAGCTAAAGTCACCCACCCATGTATACTTGAGTCCAAAGTCTTGAGTTCCCTTAAATTACTTTAGAACTCTTTTTGCAGTGGACCAATGACCCTCATAGGGATTTTGCATAAACTTAGAGAGTATTCCAACAATAAATGAAATGTATGATCTGGTAGTAGTCAGGTAGTTGAGACTTCCTACGAGTTGTTTGTATTTTGTTGCATCCTCAAATTCTTTTCCTTCACTGGATGTGAGATTTAAGTTTTGTTCCATTGGAGTAGTCAAAGGTTTGCACTCAACCATGCCAAACTTGTTCACAAGATCTCCAATGTACCTTTTCTGAGAGAGGAATATAAACTTCAGATGTTAAGTTACTTGAATACCAAGATAGTAGTGAACATAGCCCAATTCTATCATTTCAAAAACTTTCCTTAGTTCTTTCTTTATGGATGCAATGTAGCTCTCATTGTTCCCTGTCATTAGAAAATCATCTACATACACCACAAGATATACAACTATTTTTCCAACTTTCTTGACAAACAAAGTTACATCATCAAGATAATAATGTTTGAAATTGAGTTTCAAAAGATGCTCAGTTAACTTCTCGTTCCAGGCTCATGGTTCTTGCTTGAGGCCATATAAGGATTTTACAATCTTGCATACTTTGAGTTCTTGACCCTTCATAATAAATCCTTCTATTTGGGACATAAAAATATTCTCTTTTAGATCTCCATTCAGGAAAGCAACTTTTACATTTAATTGATGGACTTTCTAACCGTTCTGAGCTACCAAGGCAAAGAGTGTCCAGATGGTAGCCCATTTTGTTGTGGGGGAAAAAGTCTCCTCATAGTCGACCCCTTCCTTCTGTGCAAAACCTTTTGCCACAATCCTGGCTTTTGGAGGACCTTTTTGAGATGACCCAGGCTGCTCAATTGACTCAGGTTGGGCTGAATCAAGATTTAGTCTCCCAATTATGTCAATCACATCACTCAAATTGTCATAAGTGGATGGAGCTTCATGTGAGGGAGAGAGTGATTTAGAATAATATTACACATATTGATCCAGTATAGGGATCCCCCCTTAAAGATGTGGACTCTCATTATCAAACTCTTGAAAATACTTTGCATGTATGAATCTATCTATGCGATCAACCCGTCGCTCAAAAACATTGTTAGTCTTAGAAGATTTAAGAAAGATCACACATGTAGATATTATAAACTTTTTATTCACTTCATCATAGAGACAGTATGCTTTGGAGGTATTTGAGTAACACAATAAGATATATGTGTGAATCCTTGCACCAAGTTTTTTTATTTGTTCCTTAGGTATCAAGGCATAACAGGTGGAACCAAAAACCCTGAGATGCCTCACCGAAGGAATGTGGCCATACCATATTTCATAGGGAGTCTTGTTTTTGATAGCATTAGATGAACACCTATTCTTTATATACACAACACATGAACTGCATCAGCCAGAAACGTCAATTTAACATTCTTGAAAAACAACATGGAATGTACCATATTTAAGATTGTATTGTTCATTAATTCAACTACTCTATTCTGTTGGGGATTATAAGGCACGGTTGTTTGATGTTTTATCCCATGTTGGCGAAGATAGTTTTCAAATCCATTTCATGTATATTCTTTTCCATTAACAGTACGAAATGATCCAATATGAGATTGTGCATCATTTTCTATCCATGCATGAAAGTTCTTGAATTTTCAAAAGCTTTAGATTTGTTCTTCAATAAATAAACCCAACACATTCTGATGTAGTCATCAATAAATGTCATCATATATTTATTACCATTTATAGAAGGAACATGCATTGGACCACATAAATCAGAATGAATGATTTCAATTTTTCTATGTGCTCTGGAATGAGAATCATGAAAAGATTGTTTGTTGTGCTTTCCCAAGATACAAGCATCACATTGCTTAAGTTTCCTAGGAATTGTAGGCAAACCAATAACACCATTTTTCTTGAATAAATGGAGGTTCATAGCTCAAGTGTCCAAATATAGCATGCCATAATATACTTGATGGAAATGTACCTTCATCATAGTGAGAACTATATGAAAATTTATGTGCATGAGCAGAGGTTCCTTGCAGCTTCAGAAGTCTTTCTTCTTCTATCCTAGTCATGAAAAGTGAGTGATCTGATGATTTTCTGACATCCAACTTGCCATAAAATATGTGAATGGAGTGTCCTTGCTGGAAAATGTGGGCCAAATACTACAAATTCCTCCTCAGCTCCAGGAGGTATAGAACATCATGTAGAATAAAGTCTGTGAACACCCTCCTCCCACATCTACCCAAGTAACCAACCAACCAGGGTAAACATGTGACGAGAAGTTACTATGATATGATTTGACCACTTAAGTCACATTAATGGAGTGGAACCGATGGAAAAACACCATACAAACCTTCCAAATCAGTAACATGACTCTCAAGAGCCATCCCAACCTCTCAGGTAACCAGCCCGAAGGTCCCACTGAGTTTTTAGAAAAATTAACCCCTGGACGCTCCCATGATATGGGCATGCATGCGTCCAAAAGGCTATGGAATATCCCACAACATGGTATGGCAGTGTCCAGGGACTTTTCTGCTTAGTGTTGTGCTAGTGTCCTCGGGATTTGAGCCACTTTTTCAAGCCCAAATCCCAGGTCACTGCCCATAACTAAATGGCAACTTCAAAACAAAAAGATAACAAGAGAATGATGATAAAAATTCAATTAATTGAAAAAGGGATTGACTGAACCCCTATTAGCCGTGACAAGCATTTCGTCAAACATATCACAAATATGTAATCTACAGGCGTAAACAATATATTTAAGCATAAGGATCTCATACTTATATGAGAATCGCTAAGAAGCATTGATCCATTATATCATTAGCTGCATTATCATATATTATGTCATAGATACATTGTTCACTCATTTACAAATCAAAACATGAGGAGAGTCATACATCATCACTATCATAATACATGCTTATAACCAACATAATAACAACAAAATTATCAAGGATACATCACCCATGGAATCCATATATAAACCAATACATTTATACATAAGGTAACAAGGAAAGAACCTCTTATTAATGAATGCAAAATCCAACCTAGGATGGGACTACCACATTCCACGTGACCATAGAATGGTTGAGCCAATTCTCTCTTCATCCATTCACCCTCATGCCATCTTCCAAGCATGAATGTGGGACTCAAACCAAAAGAACCAACCAAGGCATCTCGAGGCTAAACCACCTCACCCTCATCGATAAAAAACAGGCTTTACCATATCCATCTCAGATCACTATGCCAACACAATAAAAATATAATAACATGCTTTACCAAGATCTACACCAGATCATTAATCCAAAACAAGCATGGATGCCACCTTATTTCTCCACCTACACCGTGAGGAATTTTCTTGTCTCCTAGTCTCTCATGCTTTACTGCAATCCATAGTCTAATCCAGGGATCACTAGGCCCTAAACTGAGACACCACCCTCTAGGATTTATCGTATATCCCTCCATTCACTGGTAAGGATTCCTAGGCCTAATCAAGGGCAACCACCTCTAGGCTTTACTATATATCCCACCATTCACCGGTCAAGGATTCCTAGGCCCACCGAGGCAACACAAAATCTAGCTTTACCGCAACCCATAGTTCGGTTCAGGGGTTACTAGGCCATGTGTTCTATCATTCGTAGATCCACATCACTCAAATTCAAATCCATCCGACAATCCAGCTCAACCAAAACATGAGAACCCCATCACACCATGACTATCTGGAAATGGTAAGGCTAGGCTAAAAAACATTGTCCCAACTGGAAAAACCCATGCCATAAAAACAAGATAACCATATGCAATACCATGCATGCCAAATATAGTAAGGAAAACACACATGCAAATCGATACCTGCAAAGAATCTTTTTGTAGCTGCTTGATCATGCTCTTCCTTGCTTTCTCCTTCCTTCCTCTTTCCTTCTTTGCCTTTCTTGGTCCAATGCCCAAGTGGTCTAATAAATCTCTAAGTGTCTAAGAGAGAGAGAGAGAGAGAATAATGAGAGAGCTCCAAAACTGAACTGGCAAAAGGTTACAAACTGATGCTCAGAAGCCTTTTTATCAATTAGGTCTTTATTTTCTTCATTTTCCATTATTTTCCTTCATTTTCCTCCTCACATGCAACCTATGACCTTTCACCTTCCTTTTATCATAATTTCCATTATTTTCATAAATAAATGTGCCAAAAATTCCATTTTTCCTTTCCAAATCCTTAGCCATGGCCTTTGCCAATTTACTTAGCCATAATAAACCAAATGAACACCCACACTAGGATGTTTTTCCCAACATTCAACTTGGAATAAGTGTCCCATCAACCTTGGTTATTATTTTGTCTTTATTTACTTTTATTACGTGGAATTTTCACCAGGGTTGTTACAGAGCCCTCCCCCTTGGGGGACACCATATTCAGTGTTCAACCACACCTATACCTCAACAAAAACACTGAGAAGAAAACATACTTCCCATGGAGCTATATAACATAACTTGATGCAGTATTTACAATGATCACCCTATTGAAAATCAAACCAACATGACAACATAACAACATGACAACTATAATGACATGACACCTATACCTCTTTTTGGAGATTTATAACCTAGCTCATGGAAGTATTTACATCCATATACAGATGTATATATATCAAAACATCACACCAAAACATATGCCAAAACATATACCAAATATCATACTAAAACTACTTTGCCTCAACTGGAAAACAATGAAGGATACATAGTCTGCATCTGATCTTCCATCTCCCATGTAGCTTCATCGGGCCCAAAGTGCTTCCATTGCACTTTAACCTGCTCGATTTCTCGGTTCTAGAGCATGAGCACCTTTTCCTGTAATATACAATGAGGCTCCGTCTGGAACTCTTCATCTGGCTCCACTTGCAATACAAACTAGTCAATCACATGATCAACATCTTTGACATACATCTTAAGAAATGACACATGGAAAACATCATGGACTTACTACCGGAGGCAGTGCAATTTGATAGGCTACTGGCCCAATCCTTTCAATAATCGTAGAAGGTCCACAAAATCATGGTGCCAACTTGGCACATGATCCAATCCGTAAGGAACTCTTCTTTGGTTTGATGTGCAAGTACACCTGTTCGCCAACTTGGAACTCCTTAAATAAACTATTTCGATATGCATAGATCTTCTTCCTATCCTGTGCTGCTTTCAAATTCTTCTTGATTACTAACATTTCCTGTTCCATTTCCGCAACATGTCTGGTCCAATCAACACCCTATTAATTGGATCACTCCAACTAAAGGGAGTATTGCAACTCCACCCATACAATGCCTCAAATGGACTCATCTTCAGAGATTCCTGATACCCATTTTTATAGGAGAGCTCTACCAGTGGAAGATACTCTTCCTGCTTTTGATGTTGATGCATCATGTACATCCTCAACATGTCCTCTAATATCTTGCTGACCCTCTCAATGTATCCATCTACCTCCAGATGATAAGTTGTACTGAAGGCCAACTTTGTGCCTAAACCTACAAAAAAATACTTCCAAAAGTTGGAAGTGAACTTTGCATCCCTGTCTGACACAATATTATTTGGAACTCCATGCAATCTGACCACATCTCTAATGAATACCTGTGCTACATCGCTAGTTGAAAATGTAGACTTCACTGGAATGAAGTGTGCTACCTTTGTCAACATGTCCACCACTACCATGATGGAATCATGTTGTCTCACTATCCTCGAAAACAATTATGATAAAGTCCATGGAAATGGCCTCCCATTTCCAATCCAGAATCGCAATTGAACGTAGCAATCCACCTGGATGTTTACACTCTGCCTCCAGCTACTGACAATCAAAAAACCTACCCACAAACTTTGCTACATCCTTCTTCAAATTCGGCCAATAATAAAACTTCTTCACTGCGGTCAATGTCTTCTGATAGCTTGGGTGACCTAGATATGGTTTCTCATAAAACTCCCTCAAGATCACCTTTTTGAGCTCACTGTTGTCTGACACATATATCCTATCTCTAGACCTAACCAATGCATTCGCTGTAAGATGATAGTCCACATCCTATGCACCTGCACCTACACCTGTACTTGTACTACTAAATGTACTTGTACATGTACTATGCTGCAACCTATGCACAATCTCCATATACCTAACATCCCGCTGACCTGCCTGCAAGATCCTATCTTGTATATCTGTCCCATAGGAACTCATAGCTACTATATGATTTACCTGTATCCACCTGTTAAGAGCATCTGCAACCTTGTTCCTTTACCTTTGATATACCTGATATCAAAATCAAACTCAATGATCATGTCCAACCACCGAGACTGCCTGCCATTCAAATTTGGTTGGTCAAGTAGATACTACAACCCACTATGATCACTCATCAATACAAACCTCCTTCCCAGAAGATAATGCCTTCACATCTTCAACGTATGTATGATCGCTGCTAGCTCAAGATCATGAGTCAAATATTTTTGCTCGTGCTCATTCAGTTTTCATGACTCATAGCACACTACCTATCCTTCCTGCATAAGGAATCCACCAAGTCCTCTCTAGAAAGCATATGTACATACTACAAACTCCTTTTTAGATCTACAATCTTTAACACTGGTGCATGTCTCAGCAATTGCTTAAGCTGCTTAAAACTGGCCTCACACTCCTTTTTCCATTAAAACTTCTTACCTCTCCTCTGCAATGATGTAATAGGAAAAGAAATTTGTGAGAAGTTCATGATGAACCTCCTGTAATAACCTGCTAACCCCATGAAAAATCTCACCTCATCCACATTCCTGGGAGTTTCCCACTCCATGATAGCTCTTATCTTCTCTGGATCTACGGCTATGCCATCCTTCGAAACAACACGCCCCAAGTAATGTACCTCAGTTTGAAAGAAACTGGACTTGTTGAGATTAGCATACAACTAATGCTCTCTCAACAATCTCAACATTGTTGCTAAATGCTTGAAATGCTCTTCCTCATTTTTTAGATTATACTAATATGTCATCAATGAACACAATAACAAACTTTCCCAAATAGGGACGCAACACACTATTCATTAAGCACATAAATGTAGTTGGAGAATTATTCAAACCGAATGGAACTACAACAAACTCATAATGACCATACCTGGTTCGGAAAGATGTCTTGTAGATGTCCTCTTCCTTGATGCGTACCTAATGATATATGGATCTCAAATAAATCTTCGAGAACACTATTTCTCCCTTCAATTGATCAAACAAGTCATCAATCCCCAACAACAGATACCTGTTCTTGATGGTCACCTTTTTCAACTGCCTACAGTCAATGCACAATCTGAGAGTACCATCCTCCTTCTTTATAAAAAATATCGTTGTGCCCCAATGTGATAATCTTGGCCTAATGTATCCATTGTCCAACATTTCCTTCAACTGCAGCTTCAACTCTACCAACTCAGGTGTGCTCATCCTATAAGGTGCTTTTGATGCTAGAGCTTCCCCTAGCACTAACTCAATAGAAAAGTATACTTCCCTGTGAGGTGGCAACTCTGAAATCTCTGTGGGAAACACATTCTGAAACTACTGTAGAACTGGGTAACTACTCAAAACATGTGCTTCCACAACTTCCTTACTTTTGTCACTAGAGATATGCACTGCAAATAACACACACCCTTTTCTATGACTACGCTTGGCCTGTAAAACTATCACCATCCTAACTGATGTGGCTTTCTTCTTTCCCTGTAAGACTCTTGGTTCCTCACTGTCATCCAAACACTCAATGGATTTTTCATAACAATTTAGCTTGGTCCTATGAAGGTACAACCAATCCATGCCTAACAACATATTGTACGATCCCAATGGTAATACATTCAGATGTGTTGCGGTAGGCATATCATTCAAATCAAATGCAAACGCTCTTACCCAATGATGAACTCACTTCTTTGTACTTGTAGCCAATTGCACTAGCCAAGATTATGCATGCACTTATTTATTCAAACCACACTTATCCACCAAGTCAAGACTAACATAACTATAATTAGATCTAGGGTCAATCAAAATAGAACAACTTGATCGCAAATCTTACCATCCATCTCAATGATAGATGCATGATGGTATGCCTACCTATTATCCAGTACTACATAGATATGAGGAACACTCTGACCAACATCCCCAATAGTCTACGCCTCTCGTGCACTATATGTCTAAGTTCTCCCACCCTGATTCTATGGACAGTCTCTCTTAAGGTGTTCCTTACCACATGTCTATTAGGATATTCCGACACATAGTAAATAGTTAAGTATAACTTTGTCTAGTGTACAGTTAGGTAAAGTGTGTTTCTTTACTATGTACTTTTTGTAACTTACAATCCGGCGGTCACGATATGTTCTAGACATGAAGTGATCCGATGGTTCATTCTCTCCTCGGTATTACCGACACTTGATCCATGGCTTAACACTCGATTGGTCCATGATCTCTATTTAAAGAGCATCGAGGGTCATTTGTAAGGTGACCGTTCATGAGAGAAGCTTATGTAAATTTTCTTTCTTTTACATTAATAAGTTGCCTGAAGTGGCCGCGTTGGCTCAGGCCATGGACTGTTTCCCTCTTTAAGGGTTTTACCCACATCAAGGATACTGGTGTACCTATCTGTGATCTGTTTGTGAGTGGTGTCCTTTGGTGTTCTATTTAAGGAAATTACCGTATAAATTCCTACATGGTATTAGAGCTATTTGAGGGCCGCATCCGTTGGCGATCCAAATATGAAACCGATACAACTACATTCGACTGTTGTTTCCTAGATCTACTATTTCTGACTGCATTCGGGTCTAGAGGACTACTCTATTATGTTAGGAGCATCTGTTCCAGTGAGGAACCCCTTTCGTTTCACGTGAAAATGTTTCTAGTAGCCCTGGCTAGGTCATTTTTAAGATTTGGAGGTATACAATCTTTATTTGCAGTTATAATTATTTATCTCTCTGTTTATTTCGGTTTATAGTAATCTATAAAAAAAATATTACCAGATCTATACCACCTTTCATTTTTTTGTATGCTCTTTGCCCCACAACTCTGTGTGATCTGAGCAAACCAGAAACAAAAAGAAAGGATTTTTCTCATGCTTGTGCTCTTTTCTGTTATGCCTTATGTGATCTCGGAAAATCAGAAACATTAAGGAAGATATTTAGTTTCCAGCCAAATCTAACTTGAAGTCGTAAGGCTTGGATTTCTTTTGCATGTTCATTTTGGGTTTTGTGTTTTTTTTTTTGTAGGGAAAAAGAGGTTTTTCAAGTAAGCATGCACTGCAAAGTTTCAGTGAGCAAAAAAAAAACCCTTCCTCCTTTCCAAAAATTACTAACCTTTTAGATTTGCTCACTTGGTCCAAAGTTACTTTATGACAATAGAGGTCTTGGGTTCAAGTATTTCTTTTTGTTGAGTTACTTTTTCAAAAAGCACATGTAACTTATGTTTTAAAGTTACATTATGTAAAAGTGTCCTCACCCATTATAAAAAGTGAGTCACTTATACTTCCGAAATCACTTTATCTTTTATTTAAGTTACAATTTAGTGGGTAGTTCATAAAGTACCATTGTAAAATTAATTTTCACTTATTTATAAAAGTGGGTCACATAAAATAATATTTTTTTAAAAGTGAGCTAATTAGATTAAGTTTGGAAAGGGTGGGCGGGGGAGGGCAGGGGGTTGTTTAAATATAACACTATCATTCACTTCCCAACATTCACATAGTTTGTCGGCATCTTTAACAAATTTTCTTCAAAAAGCCATAATTTCTTCATGTGGAAGTTGTTTTCAAAGCCGTTTTTTTAATCAACCTAATTTTTAGAGATCGTTCCATTGGAACACTTAATTTCAACATCTTTAGCTCCAATTTCTTTTAAAATGGAAAGTTCATGCCTAGTTATTCTTGATAGCACCAATCATTTCCAATGGTTATCCTACATTGTGCATTTACTTAGAAGTAAAGGTCTTTATAGAATAGCCTTAGGCCAAGAATCTAAACCTAAACATGAAGATAAGCTAGCCAAATGGGAAAATAAGCAAGATCAAGCACGTGGGTTGATAGGAATATCTATTTCTCTAGACCTTAGATTCCATGTCACAGAACTTGATACCCCTGATGAAGCAATGAAACAACTCAATAAATTTTTTGGAATTAAAAATGAAATTAGATCCCATCAACTCGAAAATGAGTTTCTTACGTTGGACCCCAATAATTTTTCTTCCATTGAAGATTTTTTGTCCAAGTTCAAGACCCTTAGACTTCTCTTGGAAGGTGTTAAGTTTAAGAAAGAAGATGGTAGCCTTACCTATTCCATTCTTACTAAGTTAAGACCACCGTACTCTGTGCTTGTTTCCACCTTCAATTCTACTAGAGAAGCCTTTATTTCTCAAGGACAAGCTTGCAAGTCCCCCTCTTTTTATATGTTTTGTGACTCTTTAATAAGAGAACAAGAAAAACTCTTACATCTTGGTATTCTTAATACTAGATACTCTTCTAAGAAAGCCTTAGCATCCCAACAGCAACCAAATTCAAAGAATCCTAAGAAGCAACATCCTAAAAAGAATGGTCCTAAACCAAACAAGGGTCCTAAGCAATTTCAGTCTCAAGATGAAAAATCAATTCAACAAAATGATAAGGAAAATAAAAACAAAGGGAAGAAGATTGATATACATTGCAACTTTTGTAATCATGATGACCACTTAGAATCCAAATGCTTTAAGATGGAAGCCTTGGAAGCAACAATGAAGAAGCATAACATCCATTTGGAGCACTCTTCAACTTCAACTTCATCTTCGGGAATAGCATTTTTTGCATGTTGTTGTCAGGCATCTCGGTCTAGTTATGCACTAAATGTATCTTCTTCTTCTCATTCTCATGAGTGGCTCATTGATTCTGGAGCTTCTTATAACATGGCAAAAAACAAAGCCATGTTTTCTTCTTTAAATTATTGTAACACCAAAAATATATATGTTGGTGATGATAGATCTCTTAGCGTTGTAAGTGCTGGAACTATTCATCCAGACAATGGTCAATTTACTGATGTATTATGTGTTCCAACCTTATCCTGCAACCTTCTTTCTGTATATCAAATAACTCATTTAGGTGAAGGTAAAATCGTTGAATTTTCACCTCATGATGCTGTAATTAAGGACCTAAGAGATCCTAGACAGATTTTAGCTATTGGCATTGCTGATGATTCTACAAGGTTGTATAAGTCTAACAATTTTGGGTCATCAACTCTTCCCTCGATATTTGTTGCTTATAATGATGAAGTGAGCAAACTTTGGCATGAGTGATTTGGTCACTTAAACTATCACTCCCTTCAAAATATCTGTAAAGAAAATATGGTGACAAGACTTCCTATGGTATCTTGCAGAGATGTTGTTTGTTCCGGATTTTTTACTCGAAAAACATCATCGGGATAGTTTTGAAAAACGTGCCTCTTGGCACGCCTCAACCCCTTAACTTATGCATAGTGATTTATGTGGTCCACTTCCAGTTGTTTCATTCTATGGCTACAAGTATTTCTTAACTTTCATTGATGATTTCTCCAGACACACTTGGGTATACTTCTTAAAACTCAAGAGTGAAGTCTTTAACATGTTTTTGGCCCTTAAGACCTTTGTTGAGAAATAATCTAGAGATCAAATTCTTAAGCTAAGGTCTGATAATGGTGGAGAATATGTTGACAACAAATTCATCAACTTTTTCAGTGAGAATGGAATTCAATTGCAACATATTGTTCCATATACTCCACAACAAAATTATGTAGCTGAAAGGAAGAATCACACCTTAAAAGGAATGGCTAATTGTATGCTTCAATCTAAAGGACTTAGTCTTAAATTTTGGGTAGAAGCAATTAACTGTGCAAATTACATAGTAAATCTCACTCCTACTAAGGTTTTAAATAATATTACTCCAGAAGAAGCATGGAGCTCAATTAAACTAGATGTAAGTCACTTTCGTGTTTTTGGAAGTGAAGCTCATATTCCAAATAAAGCCTTAGAACCTAAGAGTGAAAAATGTATTTTTGTTGGATATTCTGAAGATGTCAAAGGATATAGACTTCTTCAACCTAAATCAAAAAATGTTATCATTATAAGAGATGTAAAGTGCTAAAAATATATCGTCCTACGAGCCTAATTCGGCGGATGTGCCACCTCTCTCTATCCCTTCTACTTCTGAAAATATTTCTTCTTCAGATGATGACAGCGAGGATGAAAATCCTCCCCCACCTTCTCGGGATCCTCCTTCAGCTCCTCAGCTTCCAAAATGGGTCTGTGCTACTCAGGATGCAGCAGGTGGTCTTATAGGTGATCCAACAGATCAACATCGTACACGTTCTCAGTTTGATAGAGGCTCTTTTTTATTGGCTCAAGCTTCAGCGAGTTATGATCCTGACACCTTTGCAGAAGCTTCAGGCCATCCAGATTGGGACGCAACTGTGAATGAATAATATCGGTCACTATTGGAAAATGATACATGGGACCTTGTTCCTCTTCCAAAGGAACGAAAACTTGTTAGATGCAAATGGGTTTACATAACCAACTTTGGACCAGATGGAAAAATTGATAAACATAAATCTCGTCTTGTTGCTAAGGGTTTTTCACAAGTTGAAGGCATTAACTATACTGAAACCTTCTCCCTTGTTGCCAAAATGAACTCTATCCACCTTGTTCTTTCCCTTGTTTCCTCTTTCAAATGGGAAGTCCATCAGATGGATGTTAAATATGCCTTCTTGCATGGGGACTTGCATGAAGAAATATATATGGAACAAACTTCTGGATTTATACAAATAGACTCCAACCTTGTATGTTAGCTTAAGAAATCCCTTTATGGTCTCAAGCAAGCCCCTCGGGCTTGGTATGCCAAAATGGATAGTTTTCTTTTAGATACTAGCTTTTCTAGGTGTCATTCTGACAATATTGTCTACACCAAGAAAGTGGGTAAGCCTCTTATCATTCTTGTTTTTTTATGTTGATGATCTTATCTTTACTAGTAGTGATCCCAACCTTATAAACCATGTGAAGTCTAGCCTTAAAAAGTAGTTTGAAATGACAGACTTAGGACACTTGCATTATTTTCTTGGGTTTCAAGTCTTGCAATCCAAGGAAGGTATTTCCCTTTCCCAATCCAAGTATGCATGTGATCTTCTACGCCACTTTCACATGGAAGATGGTAAGTCAACCCCTTCTCTCTTTCAGTAGGGAGCCAAAATTTCAGTCACTTGTACTTCCTCTACAGTTGATGCTACCTTATACCGTCATCTTGTTGGAAAAATTTTGTATCTCATCCATACTCATCCTGACCTTTCCTTTGTTGTTGGCCTTATTGCTCAGTTTATGGAAAACCCACATGAAATTCATTGGAAAGCAGCTAAAAGAATAGTTCACTATGTTCGAGGTACAGTTTAGTTTGGGATTCATTACAGTGCAGAAGCATCTCCTCTATTGGTTGGTTTCACTGATTCTGATTGAGCTGGTGACCCTGATGATCGGAAGTCTACTACAAGTTATGTCTTCACTCTTGGTTCTGAAGCTATTACATGGCCTTGCAATAAACAAAGTGCCATTTCTCTTTCTTCAACATAAGCAGAGTATCGTGGCGTCGTAGAAGTTAGTAAGGAAACCCTATGGCTTCGTCAGATCCTGTCAGAGTTTGGTTTTCAGCAGCAACATCCGACTACACTTTGGTATGATAATCAAAGTGTCATTCAACTATGAAAATATCCAATCGGACATTAGTGCAACAAACACATTGAACAACACATGCACATCATCAGAAAGCTCATTCATGACCATGTTCTTGAAGTGAAATATTGTTCAACCGATGATCAAGTTGCATACATCTTTACAAAGGCTCTCACAGAGGCGAAGTTTACTAAACTTCGATTTATGGTTGGAGTTTAGGAAGTTGTCACTAAGGGGGGATAGGCTCTAATGCCTCCTTCCTTCTCCTATTGTGTCATCTTTGTAAATCCTTCAATACTATCCCAAGTTGTTCTTAAGGGGGGACGTTATGATATTCTGACACATAGGAAATAGTTAAGTATAACTTGGTCTAGTGTATAGTTAGGTAAAGTGTGTTTCTTTACTATGTACTTTTTGTAACTTACAATCCAATGATCACGATATGTTCTAGACATGAAGTGATATGACGGCTCATTCTCTCCTCGGTATTACCGACGCTTGATCTGTGGCTTAACACCCAATTGGTCCATGATCTCTATTTAAAGAGCATGGAGGGTCATTTGTAAGGTGACCGTTCATGAGAGAAGCTTATGTAAATTTTCTTTCTTTTACATTAATAAATTTCCTGAAGTGGCTGGGTTGGCTCAAGCCGTGGACTATTTCCCTCTTTGATGGTTTTAACCACGTCAAGAATACTAGTCTACCGATTTGTGATCTATTTGTAAGCGGTGTACTTTGGTGTTCTATATAAGGAACTTACCCGGTAAATTCCTGCAATGTCCAACACTCCAATACTCCAACCGTCCAATACCATCACCTCTATGTTGCTACTATGATCCATGTCCCTGTTTAGCTACATTGAACTTCTTTGGTGGTGCCACATTTTCTTTCTCTTCTACATTATGAGACCTTGTTCTTTTCGGCTTCCATTCACCCTTACCTTTATCTTTATCCTTCCCTTTCCATCCTTGCTGAGAATCATTCTTACGCTTTGACTATTCATATAAATTCTTCAATTTCCCAATAACTTCCTCAAGTGACCAAGGCTCATTATACTTAATTTTATCTCTAAATTCTAATGGTAAATCACTAACAAATCACTGAAATTTAGCTTTCTTGTCTTTAAGATACAGTACATACCTCAATAGCTCCAGGAACTTAGTTGTGTACTCTTCATCTATCATTGATCCCATATTTAGCTCATAGAATTATTTGGCCTTACTGTCGTAGTACCTTTCTGACAAGAACTTATTCCTGAAAAACCTCTTGAACTCATGCCAACTCAAGTCCTCTATCTTGATTTCTCTGACCCGCTTCACATCTTCCCACTAGATATCTGCTTTACCTTTCAAGCTGAAGATAGCAACTATGGCCTTTTGTGTACTCATGCAGCTCAAATAACTTGTTCATCCGAAGTATCCAAGCCTCTGCATATCTAGTTTCTTCAAGTCTTCATCAAAATTAGGTGGTTTTTCTTTCTTAAACTCATTTGGAAAGTATCCCCTATCACTCCTCATGTAAGGTTAATAACGATGACGATCATGATTGTTGTCAGAACCAGAACTAGAATAATACTTGTATCCATCACCTCTCCTATCTAGAGTATCCAATAACCTGCCATCTCTAATTGTGTCATCTCTATTTGACATGTACCCACCATGAGATCTACTGCCATATGCCCCATTACTTTTATCCTCCTGCCCATGGTTGATCCAAAGTGGCCCTTGTCCCTGCAATTCTGACACACTCTGAAGGAGTATTGCATTAACCTTTACTTGTTTCTCTTGTGCCTACATGATTTTTTCATTGTACACCTTACAACTCCTTATTTCTTCCTTCAATATTATCAATATGTCTGCTAAATCAGAATAGTGCCCAACACCACGTTACTCATCTGATTCATAGGGAGAATATTTGTAGTCTGTCATCTTTCTAGTCATTTTGATCTCTTCTCTGCAAGTCATACTATGTCAGCTAAACCAAATCACAATAAACCAATGTACTTTAGCAAATTCGGGGAGAATGTCTCATCTGGAAGATCAACCATTCAGCATAATACATGTATAACATAATCATCATAGCATATATACATACAATACATAAGCATATAAACATATAACCATCATTCTAGCTAGATTCCATTCATCAATCCATGACCATATCAACTACACATACCATGACCTCATGCATGACAACAACAACCATACCAATGTACACTGACAATACGCAAGCATAGCAATATGTAACCAATCATACACTCATGAAGTCACACTTCACAATGAAAACATCCTCTTTCACATGGCTCCATCACTATAACCATGACCGACACCATGCATATGCAACAACTATATAGCCCCTGAGGATGATTAACACACGTGCAACCAAAATTAATGCATGACCAACAAAAACTGCCCATCTAGTCTGAGGGGTGAACCATGCTTTTCTACCACTCTATAACACCCTCCTCCCACATCTACCCAAGTAACCAACCAACCGGGGTAAACATGTGACGAGAAGTTACTATGATATGGTTCGACCTCCTAAGTAACCTTAAGGGAGTGGAACTGACAGAAACACACCACACAAATCTTCCACATTAGCAACAGGACTCCCAAGAGCCATCTCAACCTCTCAAGTAACCAACCCCTAGGTCCCACTGAGTTTTTGGACCAATTAACCCCTGAACACTCCCATGGTATGGGAAATCCCATGGCATGGTATGCCAGTGTCTGGGGACTTTTCTCCTCATTGTTGTGCCAACATCCTCGAGATTTGAGCCACCTTTTCAGATCCATAACCCAAGTCACTACCAAGAACTAATTGACACCTTCAGAACATAAATATAACAAGGGAATGATGATACAAATGCAATTACTTGAGCAAGGGCTTGATTGGACCCCAACTAGCCATGACAACCATTTCGTCAAACATATCACAAATATGTAATCTACAGGTGTAAACAATAGATTTAGGAATAGGGGTCTCATACTTATCTGAAAATCGCTAAGAAGCATTGATCCCTTATATCATTAGTTTCAATATCATCTATTAGGTCATAGATACATTGTTCATTCATTTACAAATCAAAACATGAGGAGAGCCATAAATCATCATTGTCATAATACATGCTTATAACCATCATAATAACAACATAAATATCAAGGAAACATCAGCCATAGAATCCACATATAAACCAGTACATTTATGCATAAGATAGCAAGGAAATAACCTCTTATTAATGAATTCAAAATCTAACCCAAGATGTGACTACCATGTTCCACCTGACCATAGAATGGTTGAGCCAATTCTATCTTCAGCTATTCATCCCCGTGCCATATTCCAATCATGAATGTGGGACTCAAACCAAAGGAACCAACAATGGCATCCCAAGGCTAAACCACCTCACCCTCATCAATAAAAACCAGGCTTTACCATAATCCATCCCGGATCACTAGACCAACACAATAAACATGTAATAATTGTTGGGTTGTGTTATATTCTTTCCACGACTAGCCACCCTAGTTAACTGGGGGTCAGAGGGTGGGTGGAGCACCCCCTTCATTGCACCGATTACAGAGCGGGGGGCGGTTAGCCCCCATCTATGGGGTCCAGGGCAGCGCCCCAGGGAATTTTTTTTGGGACCCTATATTAGGTGGGCGGACCTACCTATGGTTTTGTGCATGGTTTTCGCACATCGTTTTCAGTGTGACGGTTTTCGGTCCATGTTATTGGATGCTTCGAAATGTATATATATGTATTGTAACATTGAAAGGAACGTAATGAAAAATCAAGCTGGTAGTCCCAGTTTTGGGATCCAGGGTAAAATCTCTGTGTATATGTGTTTTATGTGTTACGCTCTTGCATTGTTTATTATCTGTGTTTTAGAATTTGTATGCAGGTAATTTCTGTACAGGGTTAAAACTTACATTTGGTATCAGAGTTGTTTTGGCTTCAAGGGGACGCCTTTGTTGCTGAGGGGTTTCGCTCAGGCTTGTGGTAGACCCTGTTCAGTGGGAGATCTGCAGGATCAATTCTGGTGGTGAAAGAAGATGGCGAGCAGTGGAAAGATAGAGATCGAGAAATTTAATGGTCAGAGTTTTGAGTTGTGGAAACTCAAGATGGAGGATATGTTGGTGGATAAAGATCAGTGGATCGCAACAGATCCACCAACAGGAGTGTCTGATGAAGAATGGAAGAATTTGGATCGGAAGGCAAAGAGCACAATATGATTGTGTGTCTTACATTTAGTATTGTTGAATGTATCCGGGGAAGCTACGACGAAGGCTTTGTGGGACAAGTTAGGGACTTTGTACCATTCTAAGTCTCTAGTGAATAAATTGTTCCTATCAAAAAGATGTATAACCTAAGGATGAAAGATGGAGACTTGGTGACAGAGCATCTGAACGCATTTAATATTGTGGTAAGTCAGTTATTATATGTTGATATTAAAATTTCATATGAAGATAAGTGCATTAGTTTGTTGTGTTCTCTACCAAATTCGTGGGATATTCTGGTTATTGCAACAGGTAGCAATGCAACTACCTTGCAGTTTGATGAAATAGTATCATCCTTACTGATGGAGGAGATGAGACAGAAAAATATGGAGAGCCAAAATGGTGATGCCTTGTCTGTACGAGGACAGTCCCAGAACAGAAACAAAAATAAGTCATCGAGTGAGAGATCTAAATCTAGAGGGACATCTAAATCTCCAGGAAAACTTGTAAAGGTGTGATGGAAATGCAAAAAGGAAGGGCACTACAAAAGGGACTGTAAATCTAAATTCGTTTTTAGTCAAACCTTGCCGTTGGATGATCTGCTCTCCCTATTTAATATGTAGCTATGATCTAGTTCTTCAACTTGTCCTAACGATGAACCACACTTGTTGGTTTGAAATGTGTCGACAAATATTATATCATGTGATTTATGCCGAAGAAATTTTCTCAAATCTAAAGCTCCTGACAAAGGAAAGGGATCTGATGATGCTCCTTCTGAAGAGGCGAAAACCACCTTAGATGAAGGTGGGGATGTGTACTTGGCTTCTTCAAGTACACATGTAGATCATGAGGCATGGTTGATTAACTCAGGTGCATCCTTTCACTTCACTCCCCAAAGAGAGTGGTTGTGTGAGTATGAGAAATATGATGGTGGTGATGTCTTCTTGGGGGATGACAGGAAGGCTATAATTGTTGGTCATGGAAAGGTCAAGTTGAAGCTGCAAGGTGGAAGGATCAGAAAACTTCCGGGTGTTCTGCATATTCCTGCATTAGCCAGAAATCCAGTTTTTGTAAGCAAGTTGGATGATGCAAGTGTAAAAACAGTGTTCGAGAAAGATACCTACAAGATGTTTCGGGGAGCATTGGTATTGATGCAGGGAATTCGGA
Organism: Pinus tabuliformis; assembly: GCA_031772625.1. Classification (NCBI taxonomy): domain Eukaryota; kingdom Viridiplantae; phylum Streptophyta; class Pinopsida; order Pinales; family Pinaceae; genus Pinus; species Pinus tabuliformis. The sequence continues at coordinate 1,871,215,183 of CM062816.1, forward strand.
CTGGAAATCTGTACAAGCTACAAGGTACCATTGTTGTTGATGGGCGCAATAATTCTGTGGTTCCTGAAAGTGGAGCAAAAAATCTAGTGGTCTCTAGAGAAAAGACCATGTTATGGCATCAAAGGCTTGGACATATTGGAGAGAAGGACCTTCTAATAATTCATGGTAAAGGTATGGTAGAAGGTATGACTAATAGCTCTCTGGATTTTGATTTCTGTGAAAATTTTGTATATGGGAAGCAGAATTGGGTGAGTTTCCCCTCTGGTGGTAAGAGGGTGAAACAGATATTAGAGCTTGTGCATAGTGATTTGTTTGGACCTGTGAAGGTTCCATCACTGGGTAAGTCTATGTACTATGTATCATTTATAGATGACTTCTCAAGGAATACATGGATATATTTCCTTAAGAAGAAATATGAAGTCTTTGACAGGTTTAAAGAATGAAGGCTCTTGTGGAAAACCAGACAAAGAAGAAGATAAAGGTGCTGAGGACAGATAATGGTGGAGAGTTTTGCAAGAAGGAATTTGAAGAATTTTGTAAGAATAGTGGTATAGCACAACAGAAGACTACTCCATACACACCTGAGAAAAATGGAGTTGCAGAAAGAATGAACAAGACGTTGATGGAAAGGGCAAGAAGCATGCTCAGTGGTTCTGGGTTAGGACAAGAATTCTGGGCAGAGGGGTGGAGATTGCATGTTACCTGGTCAACATATCACCTTCATTAGCATTGGAGGATAAGACTCCACAAGAGGTATGGATTGGTAAGAAACCCTCTCTTTCACATCTAAGGGTATTTGGATGTGATGCATATGTACCTGTTCCAAAGGAGAAAAGAACAAAGTTGGATAGTAAATCTGAAAAGTGCATCTTTATTTGGTATAAGGATGGTTTAAAGGGTTATAAACTTTGGAACCCAGTAACAAGGAAGGTTGTGTACAACCGAGATGTGGTGTTCAGAGAGGTGAAAGGTGTTATTAAACATGAAGTCCAACCAAAGGAACCTGAGAAGATAGATTTTGAGCTAAAGGAGGAAGAATCAAACTCTACAGCAGAAAAGGAATCAGAAGATGAAGAGCCACAAACTCCAGGTGTATGAAGAACAGTTCAAGAAAGAAGGCTACCAGAAAGCTATAGTCCATCTACTTTCTGTTCAAATTTTTCTTTATCTATTACTAATGATGATCCCAAAATTGTGAAGGAAGCAGTGGATTCAGAGGATGGAAAACTCTGGAAAGAGGCCATGGTTGATGCAATGGCATCTTTGCACATAAATGAGGCTTGGGATCTGGTGGAGTTGCCGACTAGAAGGAAACCCATTGGCAGCAAATGGGTGTTCAAGAAGAAGAAAAATGCATAAGGAAAGGTGGAGAAATACAAAGCTTGGTTGGTAGAAAAAGTTTATTCCCAAGTGCTAGGAATTGATTTTAGTGATATTTTTTCTCCTTTTGCCAAGGTAACTTCTATTAGATTACTTTTATCTGTTGCTTCTACTTTTGATTTTGAGGTAGAACAGATGGATGTGAAGACAAAATTTCTTCACGGGGATCTCAAAGAAGAGATCTACATGAATCAACCTGAAGGCTTTGTGGTGAAGGGTAAGAAAGAACTGGTATGCAAGTTAAAGAAGTCTCTGTATGGGTTAAAACAGTCACCAAGGATGTGTTATCAGAAATTTGATACATTTATACGGGGACTTGGCTTCACCGGAATCAAAGTATATCATTGTGTGTATTTTAAATTAATTGGTGACCGTGTTATTTATCTGGTCTTGTATGTGGATGATATGTTGCTGGTTGGAAATGACAAAGACATTATCCAGGATTTGAAAACCCAATTGTCCTCCAAATTCAACATGAACTATATTGGTGCTGCAAACTATATTTTGGGTATGGAAATTAAAAGAGATCGGACAAAGAGGAAGCTTTGGTTAAACCAGAGGAATCATGTCGAGACAATACTGCAGAGGTTTAATATGCAGGATAGTAAATCGGTGAAGGTTCCTATTCATGTAGGTGTGAAGTTATCTATTGAACAGTGTCCCAAGACAGAAGAAGAGGAAGAGCATATGCAAGTGCAGTTGGTAGCCTGATGTATGTGATGGTTTGTACTAGACCAGAAATTGCACATGCACTGGGAATATTGAGCAGGTTTATGTCAAAATCAGGGAAGGAGCACTGGACAGTAGTAAAGCGAGTTTTCAGGTATTTGCGTGGCACTAGTGATTATGGTTTGTGCTACCAAGGAAGACCAGGATTGGACAGAGTGTTGGATATTCGTGGCTTTTTTGATGCAGACTGGGCTGGAGATCTGGATCAGAGAAGATCTACATGTGGGTATGTGTTTAAACTATTTGGAGGTGCAGTCAGTTGGATGAGTAAGAAACAATCTGTAGTGGCACTATCAACTACAAAGGCAGAATACAAGACAGCCACTCATGCAAGCAAGGAAGTAGTTTGGTTGCAGAGATTCTGTTCAAGTATGGGGTTAGTACAGGGAGCTATAAGGATAGACTGTGACAACCAAAGTGCAATTTTCTTGGCAAAGAACCCTTCTTATCATTCAAAGACAAAGCACATTGATGTTCAGTATCACTTTGTGAGGGATATGATAGAAGATAAAAAGGTGTTGTTGGTAAAGGTAAACACTTTGAAGAATACTGCAGATGCATTGACAAAATCTGTGAGCTCTGAGAAGTTCTCGTGGTGTAGAGAAACAATGGTCGTTGTAGGGCTGGATAAATGGATAAGCTCTCATGTGGCCCCCTGTGGAAAGAAAACAACAAGTGGTAGAATGTTGGGTTGTGTTATATTCTTTCCACGACTAGACACCCTAGTTAACTGGGGGGTCAAAGGTGGGGCAGAGCCCCCCCTTCGGTCCGCCAATTGCACAGTGGGGGGTGGTTAGCCACCCGAGAAATTTTTTTGGGACCCTATATTAGGTGGGCGGACCTACCTATGGTTTTGTGCATGGTTTTGGGCAGGATGGTTTTCGGTCCATGGTATTGGATGCTCCAGCACGTATATATATATATATATATATATATATTATAACATTGAAAGGAACATAATGAAAAATCAAGTTGGTAGTCCCGGTTTTGGGATCTAGGGGAAAATGTCTGTGTATATGTGTTTTATGTGTTATGCTCTCACATTGTTTATTTTCTGTGTTTTAGAATTCGTATACAGGTAATTTTTGTATGGGGTTAAAATCTACATTTGGTATTAGAGTTGTTTTGGATTCAAGGGGACGCCTTTGTTGCTGAGGGATTTCGCTCGGGCCTGTGGTAGACCCTGTTCAGTGGGAGATCTGCGGGATCGATTCTAGTGGTGAAAGAAGATGGCAAGAAGTGGAAAGATAGAGATCAAGAAATTTAATGGTTAGAGTTTTAAGTTGTGGAAACTCAATATGGAGGATCTGTTGGTGGATAAATATCAGTGGATCGCGATAGATCCGAGTACTAAACCAATGGGAGTGTCCAATGAAGACTGGAAAAAGTTGGATCAGAAGGTAAAGAGCACAATACGATTGTCTGTCTTAGATTCAGTATTGTTGAATGTATCAGGGGAAGCTACGATAAAGGATTTATGGGACAAGTTAGGGACTTTGTACCAATCTAAGTCTCTGGTGAATAAACTATTCCTATGGAAAAAGCTGTATAACCTGAGGATGAAAGATGGAGACTTGGTGACAGAGCATCTGAACGCATTTAATATTGTGGTAAGTTAGGTATTATATGTTGATATTAAAATTTCATATGAAGATAAGTGCATTAGTTTGTTGTGTTCTCTACCAGATTCATGGGATATTTTGGTTATTGCAATAGGTAGCAATGCAACTACCTTGTAGTTTGATGAAATAGTCTCATCCTTACTAACGGAGGAGATGAGACGAAAAAATATGGAAAGCCAAAATGGTGATGCCTTGTCTGTACGAGGACGGTCCCAGAACAAAAACAAAAATAAGTCATCAAGTGGGAGATCTAAATCTAGAGGGACATCTAAATCTCCAGGAAAACCTGTAAAGGTGTGATGGAAATGCGAAAAGGAAGGGCACTACAAAAGGGACTGTAAATCTAAAGCTCCTGACAAAGGAAAAGGATCTAATGATGCTCCTTCTGAAGAGGCGAAAACCACCTCAGATGAAAGTGGGGATGTGTACTTGGCTTCTTCAAGTACACATGTAGATCATGAGGCATGGTTGATTGACTCAGGTGCATCATTTCACTTCACTCCCCATAAAGAGTGGTTTTGCGAGTATGAGAAATATGATGGTGGTGATGTCTTCTTGGGGGATGACACGAAGGCTAGAATCGTTGGTTGTGGAAAGGTCAAGTTGAAGCTATAAGGTGGAAGGATTAGAACACTTCCGGGTGTTCTCCATATTCCTGCATTAGCCAGAAATCTGATTTCTATAAGCAAGATGGATGATGTAGGTGTAAAAATAGTGTTCGAGAAAGATACCTACAAGATGGTTCGAGAGCATTGGTATTGATGCATGGAGTTCAGATTAGAACTTTGTACAAGCTTCAAGGTAGCACTATTTTTGATGGGTGCAACAGTTCTGTGGTTACTGAAAGTGGAGCAGAAAATCTAGTGGTCTCTGGAGAAAAGACCATGTTATGGCATCAAAGGCTTGGACATATTGGAGAGAAGGGCCTTCTAATAATTCATGGTAAAGGTATGGTAGAAGGTATGACTAATAGCTCTCTGGATTTTGATTTCTGTGAAAATTGTGTATATGGGAAGCAGAATCGGGTGAGTTTCCCCTCTGGTTGTAAGAGGGTGAAACAGATATTAGAGCTTGTGCACAGTGATTTGTTTGGACCTGTGAAGGTTCCATCACTAGGTAAGTTTGTGTACTATGTATCATTTATAGATGACTTCTCAAGCAATACATGGATATATTTCCTTAAGAAGAAACCTGAAGTCTTTGACAAGTTTAAAGAATTTAAGGCTTTGGTAGAAAACCTGACAAAGAAGAAGATAAAGGTGTTGAGGAAAAATAATGGTGGAGAGTTTTGCAAGAAGGAATTTGAAGAATTCTGTAAGAAGTGTGGTATAGCATGGTAGAAGACAACTCCATACACAACTGAGAAAAATGGAGTTGCAAAAAGAATGAACAAGACATTGATGGAAAGGGCAAGAAGCATGCTCAGTGGTTTCGGGTTAGGACAGGAATTCTGGGCAGAGGCGGTGGAGGCTGCATGTTACCTGGTCAACAGATCACCTTCATCAGCGTTGGAGGATAAGACTCCACAAGAGGTATGGATTGGTAAGAAACCCTCTCTTTCACATCTGAGGGTATTTGGATGTGATGCATATGTACATGTTCCAAAGGAGAAAAGAACAAAGTTGGATATTAAATCTAAAAAGTGCATATTTATTGGGTATAAGGATGGTTTAAAGGGTTATAAACTTTGGAACCCATTAACAAGGAAGGTTGTGTACAACCGAGATGTGGTGTTTCAAGAGGTGAAAGATGTTATTAAACATGAAGTCCAACAAAGGAACCTAAGAAGATAAAGTTTGAGCTAAAAGAGGAAGAATCAAACTCTAAATCAGAAGAGGAATTAGAATATGAAGAGCACAAACTCCGAGTGTGAGAATATCAGTTCAAGAAAGAAGGCAACCAGAAAGGTATAGTCCATTTGCTTTCTGTTCAAATTTTGCTTTATTTATTACTGATGATGATCCCAGAACTGTGAAGGAAGCAGTAGATGTAGAAATTTACAGGGTAAGTTCCTCAGAAAGAATACCAAAAGGACACCGCTCACAACCAGATCACAGATCAATACACCAGTATTTTTGACGTGGTTAAAACCCTCAAAGAGGGAAACAGTCCACGGCCTGTCCCAACGTGGGTACTACAGGCAATTTATTAATCAAAGAATGAAAATTTACATAAGCTTCTCTCATGCACGGATTACCCGAACAATGACCCTCCATGCGCTTTAAATAGAACTCATGGACCAATCGGGTGTCAAGCCACGGATCAAGTGTCGGTAATACCGAGGTAAGAGTGAACCGTCGGATCACTACATATCGTGACCGTCGGATTGTAAGTTACAAAATGTACAACGGTAAAGAAAGACACTTTACCTAACTCTATACCTAACTCTATACTAGACCAAGTTGAACTTAACTATATCCTATGTGTCGGAATATCCTAACATCCCCCCTTAAGAACAACTTGGGATAGGATTGAAGGATTTACAAATATGACACAATAGGAGAAGGAAGGAGGCACTAGTGCCTATCCCCCCTTAGTGACAACTTCCTGAACTCCAAGCATATATCGAAGTTTAGTGAACTTCGCCTCTGTGAGAGCCTTTGTGAAGATGTCTGCAACCTGATCATCTGTTGAACAATATTGCACTTCAAGAACATGGTCATGAATGAGCTTTCTGATGAAGTGTATGTGTAGTTCAATGTGTTTGTTGCGCTGATGCTGGACTAGATCTTTGCATAGCTGAATGGCACTTTGATTATCACACCAAAGTGTGGTTGGATGCTGCTGCTCAAAGCCAAACTCTGATAGGATCTGACGAAGCCACAAGGCTTCCTTACTAGCTTCCACGGCACCACGATACTCTGCTTCTGCTGATGAAAGAGAAATGGCAACCTGTTTCTTACAAGCCCATGTAATAGGTCCTGAACCAAGAGTGAAGACATAACCGGCAGTGGACTTCCGATCATACCAGCGTTAATGCACCGGAGCCCATCAGAGTGGCGCAGCGGAAGCGTGGTGGGCCCATAACCCACAGGTCCCAGGATCGAAACCTGGCTCTGATACCATGTAGGAATTTACAGGGTAAGTTCCTCAGAAAGAATACCAAAAGGACACCGCTCACAACCAGATCACAGATCAATACACCAGTATTTTTGACGTGGTTAAAACCCTCAAAGAGGGAAACAGTCCACGGCCTGTCCCAACGTGGGTACTACAGGCAATTTATTAATCAAAGAATGAAAATTTACATAAGCTTCTCTCATGCACGGATTACCCGAACAATGACCCTCCATGCGCTTTAAATAGAACTCATGGACCAATCGGGTGTCAAGCCACGAATCAAGTGTCGGTAATATCGAGGTAAGAGTGAACCGTCGGATCACTACATATCGTGACCGTCGGATTGTAAGTTACAAAATGTACAACGGTAAAGAAAGACACTTTACCTAACTCTATACTAGACCAAGTTGAACTTAACTATATCCTATGTGTCGGAATATCCTAACAGTAGATTCAGGGGATGGCAAACTCTGGAAAGAGGCCATGGTTGATGAAATGGCATCTTTGCACGAAAATGAGGCTTGGGATCTGGTGGAGTTGCTAACTAGAAGGAAACCCATTGGCAGCAAATGGGTGTTCAAGAAGAAGACAAATGCATAAGGAAATGTGGAGAAATACAAAGCTCGGTTGGTAGCAAAAGGTTATTCCCAGGTGCTGGGAATTGATTTTAGTGATATTTTTTCTCGTGTTGCCAAGGTAGCTTCTATTAGATTACTTTTATCTGTTTTTTCTCCTTTTGATTTTGAGTTAGAACGGATGGATGTGAAGACAACGTTTCTTCATGGGGATCTCGAAGAAGAGATCTACATGAAGCAACGTGAAGGCTTTGTGGTGAAGGGTAAGAAAGAACTAGTATGCAAGTTAAAGAAGTCTCTATATGGGTTAAAACAGTCACCAAGGATGTGGTATTAGAAATTTGATACATTTATACGGGGACTTGGCTTCACCAGAAGCAAAGTAGATCACTGTGTGTATTTTAAATTAATTGGTGATCGTGTTATTTAGCTGTTCTTGTATGTGGATGATATGTTGTTGATTGGAAATGAAAAAGAACTTATCGAGGATTTGAAGACCCAATTATCCTCCAAATTTGACATGAAAGATCTTGGTGTTGCAAACTATATTTTGGGCATGGAAATTTAAAGAGATCGGGCAAAGAGGAAGCTCTGGTTAAACCAGAGGAAGTATGTCGAGACAATACTGCAGAGGTTTAATATGTAGTATAGTAAACCGGTGAAGGTTCCTATTCTTGTAGGTGTGAAGTTATATGTTGAACAGTGTCCCAAGACACAAGAAGAGGAAGAGGACATGTCCCGTGCTCCATATGCAAGTGCAGCCAGTAGCCTGATGTATGCGATGGTCTGTACTAGACCAGACATTGCACATGCAGTGGGAGTATTGAGCAGGTTTATGTCAAAACTAGGGAAGGAGCACTGGACAGTAGTAAAACGAGTTTTCAGGTATTTGTGTGGCACTAGTGATTATGGTTTGTGCTACCAAGGAAGACCAGGATTGGATAGAGTGTTGGATATCCATGTCTTGGTTGATGTAGACTTGGCTAGAGATCTAGATCAAAGAAGATCTACAAGTGAGTATTTGTTTAGCCTATTTGTAGGTGCAGTCAATTGGATGAGTAAGAAACAATCTGTAGTGGCACTATCAACTAAAGAGGCAGAATACATGGCAGCCACTCATGCAAGCAAGGAAGCAGTCTGGTTGCAGAGATTGTGTTCAAGTATGGGGTTAGTATAGGGATCTATAAGGATATATTGTGACAGCCAAAGTGAAATTTTCTTGGCAAAGAACCATGCTTATCATTCAAAGACAAAGCACATTGATGTTCAGTATCTCTTTGTGAGGGATATGATAGAAGATAAAAATGTGTTGTTGGTAAAGGTAGAAACTTTGAACAATACTACAGATGCATTGACAAAATCTTTGAGCTCTAAGAAGTTCTCTTGGTGTAGAGAAACAATGGGCATTGTAGGGCTAGATAAATGACTAATCTCTCCTTTGGCCCCCTGTGGAAAGAAAACAACAAGTGGGAGAATGTTGGGTTGTGTTATATTCTTTCCACGACTAGCCACCCTAGTTAACTGGGGGGGTCAGAGGGGGGGCAGAGCCCCCCCTTCGGTGCATTGATTGCATAGCGGGGGCTATTAGCCCCCCTCTATGGGGTCTGGGGCGGTGCCCCGGGGAAATTTTTTTGGGACCCTATATTAGGTGGGTGGACCTACTTATGGTTTTGTGCATGGTTTTGGGCGCGATGGTTTTCGGTCCATGGTAAGTGATGCTTCGGTATGTATATATATTTATTGTAACATTGAAAAGAACATAATGAAAAATCAAGTCGGTAGTCCCGGATTTGGGATCCAGGGGAAAATCTCTATGTATATGTGTTTTATGTGTTATTCTCTCGTATTGTTTATTTCTGTGTTTTACAATTCGTATGCAGGTAATTTATGTACGAGGTTAAAACCTACAATAACATGCTTTACTGAGATCTCCATTGGATCACTAGGCCAAAACAAGCATGGATGCCACCGATCTATCCACCTACACCACGAGGAATTTTCCTGTCTCCTAGTCTCTCGGGGTTTACTACAATCCACAGTCTGATCCAGGTATCACTAGGCCCTAAACTGAGACATCACCCTCTAGGATTTATCGTATATCCTTCCACTCACCAACAAGGATTCCTAGGCCTAATCAAGGGAAACCACCTCTAGTATTTACTGTATATCCCGTCATTCACTGGTTGAGGATTCCTAGGCCCACTGAGGCAACAAAAAATATGGATTTACCGCAACCCATAGTCTGGTTCAAGGATTACTAGGTCATGTGTTCAATCATTTAGAGATCCACCTCACTCAGCTTCGAATGCATCCGGCAATCTAGCTCAACCAAAAGATAATAACCCTATCACACCATGGCTATCCAGAAATGGCAATGCTAAGATGAAAAACATTGTCACACCTGGAAAAACCAATTCCATAAAAAAAAAAAACCACATGCAATACCATGCATTCCAAATCTAGCAAGGAAAACACACATGCAAATCGATACCTGTAAAGAATCATGTTGTAGCTACTTGATCCTGCTCTTCCTTGCTTTCTCCTTCCTTCCTCTTGCCTTCTTTTCCTTTCTTGATCTAATGTCCAAGTGCTACAAGAAAACTCTAGTGTCCAAGAGTGAGAGGGAGAGAGAGAGAATAATGAGAGAGCTCAAAAAATGAACTAACAAAAGGTTACAAACTAATGCTCAAAAGCATTTTTATCAATTAGGCCTCTATTTTCTTCATTTTCCATTATTTTCCTTCATTTTCCTCCTCACATGAAACCTGTGACCTTTCACCTTCCTTGTCTCCTAATTTCCATTATTTTCATAAATAAATGTGCCAAAAATGCCATTTTACGTTTCCAAAGCCTTAACCATTGCCTTTGCCAATTTCCTTAAGCATAACAAACCAAATGAACACCCACACTAGGATGTTTTGCCCAACATTTAGCTTGGAATAAGTGTCCCATCAACTATGGTTATTATTTTTCCTTCATTAACTTTTATTACATGGAATTTTCACTAAGGTTGTTACAGTCTTTAAGACCATGCAATTTGAACCCGATGGTGCCAAGCCCTGATGGCTTGAATTTTGACTTGTCTGCAAAGTATATTGCTCCATCAACATTGTCAACTAATTCTTCAAAGAAATCTCTCCTGAAATTCATGTGGAAATTTGCTCTTGAATCAAGCAACCAAGCATATTTCCATGAAGCAAGTGAAGCATTGAATAAGTATTCGGCTACTCCAATGTTGCAATGTGCCACAACATAATTAGTGAACTCAAGTGCTTTACCTTTCCCTTTGTCAGTTGTTTTACCTTTTCCTTCATTTCTTTCTTGCTCAATTCCATCCCAACACAACTTACATGTGGAAGCATCATGTCCATCTCTATTGCATTGTATGCAATGAAGATCATACCTTTCTCCTTGGAAATGTCTACCCCCTTTACCTCTAAAATTCTTTCTTCCTCTTCTGCTTCGACCACCTCTTCCTCTAGAAGAATCTTGTGCATGATTCTTCTCTTTTTGTGCAAGGCACATAGCTTCTTTAGTAGACCGAGGAGTTTTATTCTTCCCAAAATCCTTCTCTCTCTCAACAAACTTCTTCTCAAGGGAGTCAAAGGTAACCTCCTTAAGGTTTCCACTTGCTTGCAATGACTTAAGATAATGTGAATAGGTTGAATATAGTGTCTTGGCATAATATATGAGAGGAACATCTATTTCAACACCAGTGTCTTTTGTGACATGCATAATGGATCTTACTTTTTATTCTAACTCAAGAGGGTTATCATTTTTCAACTCAAGATTGAATAACTCGATCATCAATTGAACAACTTCAATTTCAAAGTGTGAGTCATACAATTCCTTAAACTTATTTAAGGATTCAAAGGCATTTGAAAATGGAAAAATATGGTGACTAACCTCTTCATTTACAGATGTTGCAATCAAGGGATAGGCCTTGTTGTTCTTGTTTTCCCAATTGGAAATCTCCTTGTTAGAAGTGGGATTTTCCGGTGCATTTTCTCCTTCTCCTTCATAAACTTCTTTCCAAAGCTCATTGAAAATGAGAGTGTGTTTTATCTTCCAAGACCACTCATGATATTTCTCTTTGACAGAGAGAATTATTCCCACTATGGAGATTAGTGAATGCATCATCTAAAAATTGTCTTCTTTTTGGTTTCCAAAATAATTGCAACCTTACTTGATACCTTCTTACAAGAATGATTAAAAAACTTCACTATCAATTTCATTTTTCACTTTACAAAATCAATAGTTTAATATATAAACCTTCATTCATCATATATAGTATCATTCTTATTATTCAATTCTAATAAAAAAGTCCATACGACTTATTTTGAAAACCCAACGCACATATATAAATTGGCCTTGGTCATATGTTTAATGTACAGAAATGGAGCTTACCAACAATACACCATTGGAACATAATTTGGTTTTTCTGCAAATTTACCAAAGTGTAGGCAAGAAAATAGCTTGTAACAAATATCAAGCCCATACCTTTCGCAGAAGTAACTTTAGGTTCATTAATATTGTCACTTTTTCTTACGATTTTTTTTCTCTTTTGTTATCTCTTTACTTGGACATCTAAAAATGTATTTCTGACTGTAGCCTTGCCTATGGGTAACTTCGATTTTGAGCCCCTTCAAAGATTTCTCGACGTGCCTTACCTCTGTTTTAGAGAGAGATCGTGATTCTTCACAATGTACTGTCTGAGATTTCAATTAATCGATCATTGGAATGTGGTTACAAAAATTTCCCACATAGAAGTCCACCACCAACATTGCATCATGACTTACGGGTCTTATACTTTGATAAAATCCTTCACGTGCAATGGCTCCACCACCAACTTGCTTATATGGTTCTAGCTAATAAATGCTTATGCGACTTCAACAGTAACTCATGGTATTTAAGAAACGATGTCACATAAGAGATATGCCAATCGTAGGGACATTTAACCAATGCCCTAACCATCAACAATCATCAACTCAGAGAAAAACAAACAATGAAGAGATAGAGCAAGCGTTCAGATAGGAGACAGAGAATATGTGAGAGAATAACAGGAAAATTGGTTGAAAACATGAGATATAAGTCTAAAATGGCACATGTGCTATGATACCATGTCAAGTCGAAAGTAACTACACGAATAACTTGTTTCATTTTCATTAAGATAACATATGACTATATACAAGGTGGGGGAGACTATTGGGTTTCATCTCGCAATGTCTCTTCATCTTCCAACTTCCTTTTATTTTTACTATTTACATCAGTTTACCTAATTCCAAATATTAGGTGTCAACAGGTAAAATTAGAATCCAGAGGGATTATACAATATACATTACTATTTTCATTGATTTCACAACCTCTTTTAAGGATTTCCATGATACTAGCTCTATTGAGTTGTAATTTGCTCAAAAATGCTTGGAGGAATTGCTAGAAAAACAAATGGAAAATGAAAAGTTGAGAGGTTGTTCAATGAAGAGATCAAGGAAGATTCATTGTGCCATTGAATAAGTAACAACCATATGATACAAACATGTGTCCATTCATCCCATGAAATAAAATTTGAGATGGAGAGGAGCAATTGCAGTGATGAGCATCATATTGTCCATATCCACTACAAATTAGGGTGATGAGGATCCTGCAGTCTATATCCATTTTTTGTTGCTTCATCCAAAATCATCTTGTGGTCCATATTGATTAAACATTTTTTAGTTGCACATTAGAAATGCACACTATAGTTTTAATACCTTATCACCAATATTATTATATAACACTATAAAATAAAACATATCTTTGTGGATTCATAGTTCACAATTAATTGTACTACCCAAAAGACCACAAATGAATCATCTTGAGCTATTGTTTCCCATTGGCTTAAATCCAAAATCATGAATCCACATTCTTTTTTTACTTATAATATTTTAAGTTATGGGCCAATGGTACTTCACCATGTTGGGTTGTGTTATATTCTTTCCATGACTAGCCCAAGTAGTTAACCGGGGGGTTAGAGGGGGGCGAAGCCCGCCCTTCGTTGCGCCGATTGCGCAGCGGGGGGTCACAGGGGGTTTGAGGGATGCAAGTAACCCCACTCTATGGGGTCCAGGGCAGCGCCCCGGAAAATTTTGGTTTTGGAACCTATGTTAGGTTGGGCGGACCCACCTATGTTTTTGTGCATGATTTTCGCACATGTTTTTGGACGCGATGGCTTTCGGTCCATGGTATTGGATGCTTCGGCATGTATAAAGATGTATTCTTACATTGAAAGGAACATAATGAAAAAAATCAAGCTGGTAGTCTCAGTTTTGGGATCCAGGGGAAAATCTCTGTGTATATGTGTTTTATGTGTTATGCTCTCGCATTGTTTATTTTCTGTGTTTTAGAATTCATATGCAGGTAATTTCTGTATGGGGTTAAAACCTACATCTTGTATCAAAGTTGTTTTGGCTTCAAGGGGACGCCTTTGTTGCTGAGGGGTTTTTCTCGAGCCTGTGGTAGACCCTGTTCAGTGGGAGATTTGCGAGATCAATTCTGGTGGTGAAAGAAGATGGCGAGCAATGGAAAGATAGAGATCGAGAAATTTAATGGTCATAGTTTTGAGTTGTGGAAACTCAACATGGAGGATCTGTTGGTGGATAAAGATCAATGGATCGCAGTAGATCCGGGTACTAAACCAATGGGAGTGTCCCATGAAGAATGGAAAAAGTTGGATCGGAAGGCAAAGAGCACAATATGATTATGTGTCTCAGATTCAGTATTGCTGAATGTATCAGGGGAAGCTACAACAAAGGCTTTCTGGGACAAGTTAGGTACTTTGTACCAATCTAAGTCTTTGGTGGATAAACTGTTCATGCGGAAAAATTTGTATAACTTGAGGATGAAAGATGGAGACTCGGTGACAGAGCATCTGAACGCATTTAATACTGTGGTAAGTCAGTTAGCATTTGTTGATATTAAAATTTCAGATGAAGATAAGTGCATCAGTTTGTTGTGTTCTCTACCAGATTCGTGGGATAGTTTGGTTATTGCAATAGGTAGCAATGCAACTGCCTTGCAGTTTGATGAAATAGTATCATCCTTGCTGACGGAGGAGATGAGACGGAAAAATATGGAGAGCTAGAATGGCGATGCCTTGTCTGTGCGAGGACGGTCCCAGAAAAGAAACAAAATAAGTCATTGAGTGGGAGATATAAATCTAGAGAGAGATCTAAATCTCCAGGAAAACATGTAAAGGTGGTGTGTTGGAAATGCGGAAAGGAAGGGCACTACAAAAGGGACTGTAAATCTAAAGCTTTTGATAAAGGAAAGGGATCTGATGATGCTCCTTCTGCAGAGGCGAAAACCACCTCATATGAAGGTGGGGATGTGTACTTGGCTTCTTCAAGTACACATGTAGATCATGAGGCATGATTGATTGACTCAAGTGCATCCTTTCACTTCAATCCCCATAGAGAGTGGTTCTATGAGTATGAGAAATATGCTGGTGGTGATCTCTTCTCGAGGGATGACAGGAAGGCTAGAATCGTTGGTCGCGGAAAAGTAAAGTTGACGTTGCAAGGTGGAAGAGTTAGAACACTTCCGGGTGTTCTGCATATTCTTGCATTGGCCGGAAATCTGATTTCTGTAAGCAAGTTGGATGATGCAGGTGTAAAAACAATGTTCGAGAAGGATACCTGCAAGATGGTTCGGGGGGCACTGGTATTGATGCGGAGAATTCGAATTGGAACTCTATACAAGCTGCAAGGTAGCACTGTTGTTGATGGGTGCAACAGTTCTGTGGTTCCTGAAAGTGGAGCAGAAAATCTAGTGGTCTCTGGAGAGAAGACCATGCTGTGGCATCAAAGGCTTGGACATATTAGAGAGAAGGACCTTCGAATACTTCATGGCAAAGGTATGGTATAAGGTATGAGTAATAGCACTCTGGATTTTGATTTCTGTGAAAATTGTGTATATGGGAAGTAGAATTAGGTGAGTTTCCCCTCTAGTGGTAAGAGGGCGAAACATATATTAGAGCTTGTGCATAGTGATATGTTTGGACCTGTGAAGGTTCCATCACTAGGTAAGTCTGTGTACTATGTATCATTTATAGATGACTTCTCAAGGAATACATGGATATATTTCCTTAAGAAGAAATATGAAGTCTTTGATAGGTTTAAAGAATTTAAGGCTCTAGTGGAAAACCAGACAGAGAAGAAGATAAAGGTGCTGAGGAAAGATAACGGTGGAGAGTTTTGCAGTAAGGAATTTGAAGAATTCTGTAAGAAGTGTGGTATAGCACGATGACTACTCCATATACACCTCAGCAAAATGGAGTTGTAGAAAGAATGAACAAGACGTTGATTGAAAGGGCAAGAAACATGCTCAGTGGTGTCGGGTTAGGACAACAATTCTAGGTAGAGGTGGTGGAGACAACATGTTACCTGGTCAACAGATCACCTTCATTAGCGTTGGAGGACAAAACTCAACAAGAGGTATGGACTGGTAAGAAACCCTCTCTTTCACATCTGAGGGTATTTGGATGTGATGCATATGTACATGTTCCAAAGGAGAAACGAACCAAGTTGGATATTAAATATGAAAAGTGCATCTTTATTGGGTATAAGGATGGTTTAAAGGGTTATAAACTTTGGAACCCAGTAACAAGGAAGGTTGTTTGCAGCCGAGATGTGGTGTTCAAAGAGGTGAAAGATGTTATTAAACATGAAGTCCAGCCAAAGGAACCTAAGAAGATAGAGTTTGAACTAAAGGAGGAAGAATCAAACTCTACAGCAGAGGAGGAATCAGAATATGAAGAGCCACAAAATCTGGGTGTGAGAAGATCAGTTCGAGAAAGAAGGCAACCAGAAAGGTATAGTCCATCTGCTTTCTGTTCAAATTTTGTGTTATCTATCACTGATGATGATCCCAGAACTGTGAAGGAAGCAATAGATTCAGAGGATGGAAAACTCTAGAAAGAGACCATGGTTAATGAAATGGCATCTTTGCACGAAAATGAGGCTTGGGATTTGGTGGAGTTGCCGGCTGGAAGGAAACCCGTTGGCAGCAAATGGGTGTTCAGGAAGAAGAAAAATGCAGAAGGAAAGTTGGAGAAATACAAAGCTCGGGGTAGAAAAAGGTTATTCCCAAGTGCCGGGAACTGATTTTGGTGATATTTTTTCTCCTGTTGCCAAGGTAAATTCTATTAGATTACTTTTATCTGTTGCTACTGCTTTTGATTTTGAGGTAGAACAGATGGATGTTAAGACAACATTTCTTCATGGGGATTTGGAAGAGGAAATCTACATGAAGCAACTTGAAGGCTTTGCGGTGAAGGGTAAGAAAGAACTGGTATGAAAGTTAAAGAAGTTTATGTATGGGTTAAAACAATCGCCAAGGATGCAGTATCATAAATTTGATACATTTATAAGGGGACTTGGCTTCATCAGAAGCAAAGCTGTTATGAAACTAGCTCAAGAAAAGATAGAAAAGATAGATCAACGCCTTAGAATTCAGCCTCTTCGAGGGGGCAACCTCCTTTACATTACATAAATGAACAATTATTCGATGATTCAAATGACAAAACCTCCTTTCTATATATAGGAGTCTAAGGAGTCACAATATAACCCATATGACCTAACAATAATAATATAAAGCCACAAAAATAACAATAGAGGGATTCTATGGGGCACAGTAATAAAAATATGGGGACAATAGGGGCACAACAATATTAATAAGGGATACAACTATAATAGTAATGGGGTAATCACTAGTATTATAGGGACCTATCATGCCCTTCTCCTTCAAAAAAAGTGGTGTCCTTAACGCTTGAGTAGTTCTGGATGCTTCTATATAAAATTCTCATCCTCCCATGTCGAATCTTCAGTGGATAAGTTCTTCCACTTGATGAGATACTCCGAAATTGATCGATTTCGTAGCTGTCGAGTTCTTGTTTCTATGACTGCTTCCAGTTCCAATATAATTTTTCCTTCCTCGTCAAGTTCTGGAAATATTGTTTGAACTGGGAGCTTGTCACCTATAACATTTTTTAAACATGAAACATGGAAAACTAGGTGCACTTGAGACGCTGCAGGAAGCTCCAATTTGTATGCCATAGTATCAATCTTTTGCAACACCTTGTATGGACCATAATACTTTGGTGATAATTTATTATCCTTCTTGGCTTGCTTGAGGGACATTTGTTTATATGGTTGTAGCCGTAGGAATACCCAATCACCTACATCAAAACTTCTTTCGCTATGATGTTGATCTGCCTGTTGTTTCATTCTATTTTGTGCAAACACGAGGTTATCCTTTAAGAGTTGGAGGACTTGTTGTTGATGTTCGATGTGATGTTCCACTGCTTGAACCTTAGAATTTTCTCTTAAATATGATGTGATGGATGGTGGCTGATATCCATAAAGTGCCATAAATGGGGTCATTTTTGTTGCTATATGGAAGGAAGTGTTATACCACCATTCAGCCAAAGGCAACCATTCGACCCATTGTGTCTGTTTATTAGATACAAAGCAACGAAGATATCTTTCCAAACATTTGTTTACTATCTCAGTTTTCCCATCAGATTGAGAATGATAAGATGAGCTATGAACTAACTGAGTACCAAGACAGGAAAATAATTCTGTCCAAAAATTTCCAGTGAAAATGGGATCTCTGTCACTTACAATAATCTTTGGGTTTCCATGTAGCTTTTGAATTGTTTCCATAAATGCAGTAGAAACTGTACTGGCTTTCAATGGATGTGATAGTGCACAAAAGTGTGCATACTTGATAAGTATGTCAACTACCACCATGATGACACTCTTTCCCTCAGATTTGGGTAAACCTGTGATAAAATCCATTGAAACCTCCTCCCAACGTTGGCTTGGAATGGATAAAGTTTGTAATAGACTCGAGGTCTTAATTGTTTCAACTTTATTTTGTTGGCAAACCAAACATTCCGCCACAAACTTTTGAATATCCGATTTAAGGCCTTCCCAAAAAAAATCCTTCTTAACCCTGTGGTAAGTTTTTAAAAATCCTGAGTGCCCTCCTAAGGGAGAAGTGTGCAATTCCATAAGAATATTTTGCTTGAGTTGCGAATTCTTATAGAGGTATAAGCAATCTTTGTACCATAACAAATCATTTTGCCAGCTAAATGTATCAGATGTACTGGAATCTTGTTGTAACTTTTGAATAAGTGCCCACACTTCTTCATCATTCTTCCACTCCTCCCTTGCTTCATTTATCCAATCTGGTTGGATAATAGAAATGGCACACAACAACGCTTCCACATCCTCATCCTTTCTTGAGAGTGCATCTGCCACCACATTTTGCTTCCCTTTTTTGTAGATGATTTCAAAGTCATAACCCAACATCTTTGTGACACACTTTTGTTGCTCTTCAGAAGATAATCTTTGTTCTAAAAAGTATTTAAGGCTATCATGATCCGTTTTTACCTTGAAGTGTCTTCCCATTAGGTAGGGTCGCCATTTCTTAAGTGCATGTAGTATTGCCAACATTTCCTTCTCATAAATAGATTTGTGCAAAAACTTTCCCTTGATTGGATGACTTTCAAAAGCAATGGGTCTTTCATCTTGAATTAAAATAGCACCAATTCCATTTCTTGAAGCATCACATTCCACAATAAAGGATTTTTTGAAGTCCGGTGTAGCTAAGACCGGTGCTTGTCACATTGCCTCTTTAAGATGTTCAAAGGCCTTTGTTGCTTCTGGAGTCCATGAAAATGTATCTTTCTTCAATAATGTTGTTATAGGTGCTGCTATTCTCCCATAATCCTTAACAAACTTGCGATAATAGCCTGTCAACCCGAGAAATCCTCGCAGATGCTTTATGGATGTGGGGATTTTCCATTCCTTAATGGCTTTAATTTTGCTAAGGTCTACCTTAACTCCTTCATGAGATACAATATGACCTAGATATTCCACCTCTTGTACTCCAAAGAAACATTTGGATCTTTTTACATATAATTGTTTCTCCTCTAATACTTGTAGCACCCTGTCAACATGTTCAACATGATCCTTCCAAGACTTGTTGTAGATTATTATATCATCAAAAAATACTAACACAAATTTTCTAAGGAAGGGTTTGAAAATGGAATTCATCAAACCTTGAAATGTAGAAGGTGCATTGGTAAGGCAAAAAGGCATTACCAAAAATTCATAATGACCCTCATGAGTTTTAAATGTTGTTTTTGGAATGTCTTCAGTCTTCATTCTGATTTGATGATATCCTGAACGAAGATCCAACTTGGTGAAGTAAATTGATCCATGCAATTCATCCAGTAATTCATCAATGACAGGAATGGGAAACTTATCTTTAATAGTGAGTTTTTTGAGCTCCCTATAATCCGGACACATGCGCCATGATCCATTCTTCTTGTGCACCAATACTACTATAGCAAAGAAAGAACTTTGACTAGGTTGAATTATACCAGCCTCTAGCGTTTCTGCAACCATATGTTCAATTTCACTCTTTTGGTCATAGGGATATCTATACGGCCTGATGTTTGGAGGAACACTTCCTGGAATCAGATGAATAGCATGATCATGATCACGAATAGGTGGGAGACCTTTGGGAGTCTCAAATACCTTGGAATGATTGTCCAAGACTGTTTGGAGATCTAGAGAAATAGATGATTCCAATGTGGAAACATCTAGCGAACATAATTGTACAATTACACCTCTTTGTTCCTTTTTTAGAAGCTTTGTCATACCGTTAGAGCTGATTATCTTTCCCAGTTTCCCTGAAATACCCCTTAATTCAACTTCCTTTCCTTCCGCAGAAAATTTCATGAAAAGTTCTTGAAAATTAAAAGCTAGTGTACCCAAGGATTGTAGCCATTGGACTCCTAGTACGACATCAGCACCTCCCATTGGAATGGAAAGCATTGGGCTAGTCAATACATATTCTCCCATGGATAGCTTGATATTATGGCACTTTCCAGAGTAATTTGTTGTTCCTCCATTTGCAACCATCACTTGACACTCTGGTGCTGGATATAGGAATTCAATTCTTTTGCTACCTTACAATGAATAAAATTGTGGGTACTTCCTGAATCAATCAACACTATTACCTTTTTCTTCTTGATTTGTCCTTCTATCTTGATGGTTTGAGGAGTGGTAATTCCAGCCAATGCATTACAAGATATGGTCGAATTCATTTCTTCTTTATCTAGGCTTTTTTCTTGGATTATATCCTCTTCCTTTGACCTTTCTTGCTCCTTTTCTTCTTCTTCTTCACAATTTATGTAGAATAATTTCTTCTCAGCACACTTATGACCCTTAGTGTATTTGCTATCACAACTGTAACAAAGCCCTTTTGCTCTTTTTTCTTCCAATTTTTGTGGTGTCAACCTTATAGGTTGTGGAAGGCTAGGGGTAACAACACTTCCATCTTTATAGTTGTGACTAGTATGCTTCCTGGTTGCCTTAATTTTGCTTTCCATTTCTCTTGCCAACCTGAATGCCTTCTCTAATGAATCAGGTTCCCAAAGGCGAACATCATGTTGGATATTATCCTTTAAAGTCCCTATGAACACATCAATCCTATGCTCCTCTGGAATATTTTTCACCGTTATGTTCACTTTTTGGAACTCCTCAATGTGCTCCATTATTGAACCCTTTTGTTTGAGACTTATCAATTGGCTAAAAAAAGTGTTGCTTTTTGTATCGTCATAATGTGCTATCAATTCTTCTGTAAAAATTTCCCAAGTGATAATTTGTTTACAAGAGCAAAGCCATTGATACCATACAAACTAATTTGGTTCCAAATATAAAGTTGCAATACGTACCTTTTGTGTGTTTTGCACATTATTGAGATTGAAAAATTGCTCCATCTGTAATATCTATGTTGCGGGATCCTTGCCATCAAACTTCCTCATATCGATTTTTGGAATATGGTGGGTCTTTGATCCAACATTAGAGTCTATGGAATCATGATTAACATTTATTTTTTTCTCATCATGAGTTTCCTTTACTACCCTTTCACCATTAGTGACCATTTCTTGTAGCAACTTATTCATATTTATCTTCAATTCTTCCATGTTTGTCTTCAAATCTATCTTCAAATCGTCCATCTTAGCTTCTACGCCTTTCTTTAAACAATCCATCTTAGCTTCTACACCTTTCTTTAAAACATCAATCTTAGCTTCTACATCTATCTTTAAACCATCCATCTTAGATTCTGTTCCTTTTTGTGCAAGTGACAGTTGTTGCACTTGATCTCGTAATTTTGATATATCATGTTTCATTTCTTCCTCTTCTTCATGAGTCATGCTAGAGCTTTCAGGTTTCTTACTAGGTATTTGCATTTTCTTTCCTCGGGGCATCAATTACCGATAATAATGCTTTACTATTCCCTTTGAATTCCTTCAAGCTAATTTTTCAAACCAAGCTTATGCAAAAATTTAAAAAAAAAAAAAGTACACACCTTTTTTCACTTTGTAGGAGCTTGATATTGAATATGATGTATCTTTGTAATTTTGGACCATCCAGTTCTAAAATTGTGATCTGTAGTAGCCATCTGTGTCCTCTTTCTAATGGCCCAAGTCTGATCCAAATTGGATTCTCCAAGAAATAGTTATGCGAAATCTCCCACGGTGACCTGATTATAGACTAGTTCAATAGAGCAAACTTGTACGATGTGCCACGAGTCACTGTTTCGACCTTTGGCTCTGAAAAATATATACAAGAAACTACAGTCCATCCTCTTTCTATACCTTCTTATGAAAGTTCAATCTGATGCTCAGAGAGAAAGTTATAATGATTTTCCCCAGGTCACCTATTTGGAATGCAATTCAGGAGTCTGCAAAAGACCAACTTCCTCTGATCATATCTCTGGAAATATAGTGTGAAACGTTCTAAAATTTGGACCCAAGATTCAGCGCGATTTCTTCTCAAATGGGTTTTTTTTAGCTTCTGAAACATCGCAGAAAAAAAGTTATAGTGAAAATTCCACGATGACCTGTTTGGAGCAGCGAAACCCTAGAATCCAAAGCTCTGATACCAAATGTTATGAAACTAGCTCAAGAAAAGATAGAAAAGATAGATCAACGCCTTAGAATTTAGCCTCTTCAAGGGGAAACCTCCTTTACATTACATAAATGAACAATTATTCGATGATTCAAATGAAAAAACCTCCTTTCTATATATAGGAGTCTAAGGAGTCACAATATAACCCAGCCGACCTAACAATAATAATATAAAGCCACAAAAATAACAATAGAGGGATTCTATGGGGCACAGTAATAAAAATATGGGGACAATAAGGGCACAAAAATATTAATAAGGGATACAACTACAATAGTAATGGCTTAATCACTAGTATTATAGGGACCTATCAAAAGCAGATCACTGTGTGTATTTTAAATTAAATGGTGACTAGTCATTTATTTGGTCTTGTGTGGATGATATGTTTCTGGTTGGAAATGACAAAGAAATTATCCAGGATTTGAAGACCCAATTTTCCTCCAAATTCGACATGAAAGATCTTGGTGCTACAAACTATATTTTGGGCGTGGAAATTAAAAGAGATCGTGCAAAGAGGAAGCTCTAGTTAAACCAGAGGAAGTATGTCGAGACAATATTGCAAAGATTTAATATGCAGGATAGTAAACCGGTGAAGGTTCCTATTCCTGTAGGTGTAAAGTTATCTGCTGAACAATGTCCCAAGACATAAGAAGAGGAAGAGGACATGTCCCATGTTCCATATGCAAGTGTAGTCGGTAGCCTGATGTATGCAATGGTCTGTACTAGACCAGACATTGCACATGCAGTGGGAGTATTGAGCAGGTTTATGTCAAAACCAGGAAAGGAGCATTGGATAGCAGTGAAGCGGGTTTTCAGGTATTTGCGTGGCACTAGTGATTATGGCTTGTGTTACCAAGGAAGACTAGGATTGGACAGAGTGTTGGATATTCGTGGCTTTGTTGATGAAGACTAGGCTAGAGATCTTGATCAGAGAAGATCTACAAGTGGGTATGTGTTTAACCTATTTGGAGGTGCAGTCAGTTGGATGAGTAAGAAACAATCTGTAGTGGCACTATCAACTACAGAGGTAGAATACACGGCAGCCACTCATGCAAGAAAGGAAGCAGTTTGGTTGCAGAGATTGTGTTCAAGTATGGGGTTAGTACAGGGAGCTATAAGGATAGACTGTGACAGCCAAAGTACAATTTTCGTGGCAAAGAACCCTGCATATCATTCAAAGACAAAGCACATTGATGTTCAATATCACTTTGTGAGGGATATGATAGAAGACAAAAAGGTGTTGTTGGTAAAGGTGGACACTTTGAAGAACACTGCAAATGCATTGACAAAATCTGTGAGCTCTAAGAAGTTCTCTTGGTGTACAGAAAAAATGGGAGTTGCAGGGCTGGATAAATGGCTAAGCTCTCTTGTGGCCCCCTATGGAAAGAAAACAACAAGTGGGAGAATGTTGGGTTGTGCTATATTCTTTCCATGACTAGCCCATGTAGTTAACCGGGGGGTTAGAGGGGGGGCGAAGCCCCCCCTTTGGTGCGTCGATTGTGTAGCGGGGGGGTCATAGGGGGTTTGAGGGGTGCAAGTAACCCCACTCTATGGGGTCCAAGGCAGCGCCCTGGAAAATTTTGGTTTTGGAACCTATGTTAGGTTGGGCAAACCCACCTATGGTTTTGTGCATGATTTTCGCACATGTTTTTGGACGTGATGGTTTTCAGTCCATGGTTTTGGACGCGATGGTTTTCGGTCCATGGTATTGGATGCTTCAGCATGTATACATATGTATTGTAGCATTGAAAGGAACATAATGAAAAACATCAAGCTGGTAGTCCAGGTTTTGGGATCCAAGGGAAAATCTCTGTGTATATGTGTTTTATGTGTCATGCTCTCGCATTTTTATTTTCTGTGTTTTAGAATTCGTATGCAGGTAATTTCTGTACAGGGTTAAACCCTACACACCATAAATTGAATTTATTTTATTACACCTTAGTATTATGTGCCAAATGGTTGAATATGATCCTTTAATGTGTCACACTATTCAATTATATCAATGATTGACTACCAAAAGTTGATAGATTAATACCTCCCATTGCAATTAAGGATCTAATAGGAGATATAGAAAAGACAAGTAGGAATAGTTTCATATGCTCCTTTTTGAAAATTTGGAAGCCAAAACAAGTAGGAATAGTTCCATATGCTCCTTTTTGAAAAGTTGGAAGCCAAATAAACTATGTGTCACCCTAAGTTAACCAAACCCATCTCCTTTTGTTGAATCAATGAAGCGTCCTAGTGAATCAAAGTATGATATCAATATTAGCCAAAACATATCTAATAGGAGATCCAAAAGGTTGTATGAGATAAGAGAAAAAATCCCAAGTAAATACCAAAGTTAGTTGAATTTTTGGAGGGTAGTAATGACTTCTATCTTCTTGTCCATTTTCTAAGTAAATATCAAACCTATTATAATTTTGTTTCATATGGAAGTTGGTCATATTCCCTACTTGTGCTCAATGTTGAGATAGAATTTTCTTTTTTTGGTAATAATTACATGATTGCTAGGTGTAAAAAATGATGTTACAAATCTTGGGTTGTTTATCCTTCCACATATATTCATTCCTCCCAAACAATTAATATCACTTTTCCCATTTTCTAGTCCTCTTTATAGTTGATCTAATTACTTGAATATTTTTAAATGCAAACATAGTGTTTCCATTTTTAATATGTGATTGGTTATGCTTCTAGAAACTTTAATAGGAAGAATTTGTTATATATTGATAGTCATCCATGCTATAGGGTTTATAAATAGCTATAGGTTCCCATTGTTCAGTACAAATTGTTTATTAGAGCAACAATCTAATGAAAAACGTTCTTTATGAAAATAGAGGCATCCATATTTGTCGTTTTGCACACAATACATAATTTTCTCCTAATGAGTTGTTAATAAACTACAACGTTTGTAGACCACCAATTGCTTGTCAATGTTAGATGATCCAAAAATAAAATATTATCATAGGTTGGAATAAAATAATTATTAATTTAAGATATTAAATTAATAATTATTATTCTAGAATATTTAATTATTTAATGGAGACATTTAGAATTAGTATATTGTTGTAACAAGATATGGCTCTCCAAATGTGTCGTATCTTAGGCTATATTGTAGGAGATTAGTTATCTAGTTGTTTTGAATAGCATTTATTGTAAATGGACACTTATTATTTAATAAGTGATCCATAATTAGAGGTATTTAGGACATTGAGCTTATAAATAGCTCATTGCAAGAGTGTTTGGTTGTTCGGGTGTAAACTCTTGCAAAATCAAATATGTAATTATTTTTTCCTGATTAATAAAATTACGTGTGTGAGGACACTTCTGCCATTAGTCAAATACAACTTGCATTGAGACTACCTTTAGACATCCACTTGGGGCATAGAAAAAATATCATTAAGTAATTGTATTTATGTATTTTAATTGGAATTTGATGCATTTATTAATTCAACATTTCTTTTATAAAATGGTCAGTTGCATGTGTACTAGTGAGACAAAAACTATAGCTCTAATAACATGTTTTGTGTAGTGTTTTAATATACTAATGCATTGTGTTTACTAATGTCATCAGTTCAATGTTCATTTTTTTGCAATCATGATTATGACAATAAGAAGCATGTCTACCATCTACGATTGCACCCCATTGTTATGTCAAATCAAGAGACAACTATTATATTAACACAATTTGGAGAGGAAGGATATCAACCATGGTTGAATCAACCACCTATTTAGTTCCCACTACATCCCAAGTCACCAATTTAGAACATGTACTAGAACACTAGTTCTTCACATGTTGGGGAAGAAGATAATAATATAGAAATGGGTATGGACGATTTCTTATGGGATAACCATGTCATGATGGGAATTTTGTTGTGTGCATTCTAGCAAGATGCGCTAGGGGATGATGCTCACATCACTGGTACTTTATTCAAAAGCATAAATTGTGTTTCTTCTAGTCCTCTCTTTGGACATGGGTCGAGGCTTATCCAACTAGGGATAAAAATATTACTGTATAAATTGGAAGTAAGTATGGTATGTTAAGCATGTGTTTCGTAACACGACGAAGGGAATTGGTTATTAAATCCCTATATTTTAATAAATATTATCTTGCAAACGACAATGAAAAAGGAGTTCATATGTGCTTGATGATATTGTACATTTATATTACCTACTAACTATAGGTTACTCAAAGATAAGGTGCTTCCAAGTGCTAATATCCTCCCTAATAGTTGTGAAGATGAAAAGCAATTACTAAAAATGTTACATGTTGAATACATATCATATCATGTTAGTCCAAATGATTGAATTCAATATAGAGGTGGAGAAATGGACAAAGTGATATGTGTACCAAATAAAAAAAAATGACTAAGGAACATGGCCTTCCTTATAGGATATTGTGGCACACGGCTATAATTCCAAGCATTCAAAGGCTCTTTTGTTGGAAAGAAATAGTTGTGTTGTTGTGGTGGCATGTCTTGTATAGAAGTGAGCGAAGAGATATAGGGATCTTAGTGGATTCAATATACGTGAGGCATATAGAGGATACATGGCTCACTAATTCAATAATGAAGTCTTTAATTGATTATAATGATAGATGCAGTTAATATGTATTCCCTCTAAAACAACCACTACGTTTTATTTCTAGGTGCTTTGACCACCTATGCAATATGACACCTGACCACTCAAGGGTATTCATTCTTAAAGACTACCCTTATAGAAGAGGAACATTTTATTTCAATGGTAAACTACAGAGAACCCACTGAACTAGAATATTATCATTGATAGACTTGATTACAACAGATGAAGATATAAAGACGGAGAAGGATATTGCATAATTGTTTGATTCAAATGGGGAACCTATATTCAATGATCCAAAAAAAATTTATGCCTACGTTGAGAAAATTCCCAATGACATGAAAAGGAAATCGATATTTTATGATATTCCATATTTTTAGCAACTTAAAATTGCCTACTTATTAGATCCCATGCATACATTAAAAATGTTTCATATTTTTTATGAAGGCACATATCATTGAAAAAAATGAAACATTTGGTGTTATGAGCGAAATTATTCTTCAATTACTAAAAAACATTGGCCAAGAAAATAAAATGGAGGAGAGGTTGCTCCATCTTGGTCTTGACCCTATAATGTTACTTCACTATCGAAGAACGTTTTTTAACATGACCATATGAAGTTCTAAGGGTATGTATGTCTATTACATGCTTCTTTTCCTGTAGTGTAGGTTATAATATTCTATACAACTATAGTTTTATGCCAATTAATTTTGTATTGTAATTATCATTTGCTTATGCATGGTTGTGTGAATTGTGACTCCCCCAAACATCTATGACACATCGTATCTAAATTGTTTGCATTTGTACATTAGATTAAATCAAAGGATGTCCACATGGATAATATTCCATGGTGCCAGCGAGAGATAGTTGATATTGTTTTTACGTTTGAGAAGGAACTACCCATGAGTTTCATGGACTTGCAAGTCCATCTCCTAATTCACCTAGTCAATGAAGCTGAATTAGATGGGGTGGTCTCATGATGTTGCATGTTCTTATTAGATAGGTACATGAAAAAGTTGAAGGGATATAGTACGTGTGCCATTATACTATTCTAGAGAAGACATAAAGAAAATAGATGACATACCATGTGCACTGGTTAGTTTGGCTAATGGGATGAGGACAAATTAAAAGGGAAGGAGAGCTACTCAAAACAAATGGGAAAAGGAACATATCTTTTGTTGAATTTCTACATACTAATTATTTACAATGAAATTAGTAAAATATATTTGATCTCATATTATTCATTTTGATTTTATGAATAAATCAAAGAATTCAAAAATTGTTTCCATCACTAAATTTGTTCTTTACAATAGACAAGCAACACAACCATGGATTTCAGTGTATGAAGAGAAGAGAACGAAATGGGAAAGCGACAGGAAATAATTTAAGAAGTTGAATTGTGGAAGCATGCATTATCCAGATCATTTAAAAAGAAATATGTCAATGATTTGTGCCAAGAATTGGGTGGATGACTAGATTATATATAGATATGGCATGTTCGATCATTACTGGAATGGTGAAGAAGACACACTAAACATAGGGATCAAGTGCAACAACTCTGTGATGATATCTGTGTGTACATTATTCATTTTTATAATGCATGATTAAATTATAACATATATTATGTTTTGATTATATTTTGGGTTATTAGATATTTGGCACCATCCTTTGTTCACATTTTTATAAGAGCATTTGTTCTCATCTATGTGGTGACAAGAACATCGTTTTGACATTAATTATGTGGATGACGGAGGTGTCACATTAGACTATGGACTGGAGGTCAAGTTCAACCAATCTAATTATGCTAGCCACCATTATTAGCACCTACTAGAGGGGAAGTTAGGTTACATTATAAATATTAAATAAATCATGAAAGTGGACTTCACATATTTCCAATGTGTCATTTTTAGGTTCAACTGGTGGGATAACTTTAGCTAAAGTAATATAAATAAACATTGTGATAGTATGATGATATGTGTCAACTCTTAAAAAATGTGGGATGAAAATAAGAAGCCCTATGTTTTCCCAAAACACTACATCCAAGTGCTTTTTAACCATGTGTGTTAGTTAAGGATTGGTGGTTTGTACTAAGACATGATCTAAGATCAAAACAACTTTTTGAGAACAACAATGTTAGCATGTAGGAAATGAAGATAATTAAGGTGATGGCAATAGAGAGTGATATGTGCATGTTTAATTTCAAAATTTATATTGTGGATGTGTCATTTGATTATGGTTATTTATAATGTTGGATATGAAAATTTAACAACCATTTGCAACCATCATGATGAAAATAAATTAAATTGTTTTGGAACTTCAACATCTTTAATTGATTATGACTCAATTTTAATATAAGCATTGCATGTTGTTCCTTTGGGGTATTGCATAAAATGCATTTTTAATATATATTTATCGTCATATACTAAACTAATAAAAGGGATTTAATTTGTACAATAATCTTTGTTTTTCTATAATAACATCTATTAAAAAGTGGACTAAGTACAAGCGTTTATTTGAACAAGCATATAAAATAATCAAAATGTTCTAGATAAATTCTTAACAAGACACGCTAAAGACATTTTGCGTAAAAAATGTGTGTTCTAAATATTTTATTGTAACAAGGGAAGTCAAGTGCACTCTTCAATACAGTGTGGGTGAAATGTATACATTGGATAATGATTATGAATATATATATTAGCTAAACAAATGAAAAATTAAATTCAACGTCATATTTAAAAATTTTGAAGATATTACATTTTTTTCACAAATATCTTGAACTCCAAACTAGACTATTCACAAAAATTATTACAACCAAGTATCTACACCAAATCTATATGTCAAACACATATACATGAAAGAGATTATTTTTTAGTTGATTGAATTAGATGGCTAGTACATCAAAGTGGACCTTCTCATCCTAATATATGACAAATATTGGGAAGAGAATGTACACCATGTAGAAATGATCTTAAAACTATTGGAAGAACATCAATTGTATGCAAAGCCTTCCAAGTGTGCCTTTGGGGTTCAAGAAGTGAATATTTGATTCATAATATATATCATTAAGGTGTCAAAGTGGACCCTAATAAAACTAAAGCTATTATGGAATGGCCAATTTCCAAAACCCTAAAAAATATTAAAGGATTCTTAGTATTGATGGGCTATTACCACAGGTTTGTCAAGAACTATGGTCGAATAAAAGAACCTCTAACAACATTATTGAAAAAGGAGGCATTTTCTTAGACTAAAGAAGCAACCATATCTTTTGAAAAACTTAAGGAGGATGTGTGTTTGCCATGCCAAAATTAAAAAAAAATGATTATTGTGGAGTGTGATGCCTCAATACATGGCATTAGTGTAGTTTTAATACAATAAATATGACCCATTACCTTTGAAAGCAAGTAAATTAATGAGAAAAACTCAAAACTCATTTAAGAAAAGGAAATTTTGGCTATATTACATGCAGTTTCAGAATTGGAGACCTTACCTAATAGGAAGGCACTTCAAGGTACAAACAAATCATTATAGTTTGAATTACTTCTTGGAACAACACTTATCTTTAGAAGACTAACAAAAATGGGGTACAAAGATGCTAGGTTATGACTTTGAATTATTTACAAAAAGGAAAACATATATAGTGGTAGATACACTTTCAAGGAAAGAAGAAATAGAAGGTTTACTATGTGTTATTTCCATTCCACAATTTAATTTTGTGGAAGAATCAAGGATTAAATGGAAACAAGATAAGAAGGTATGAAATATTATTTAACAACTACACGAGGACCCAAATGCATTAGATAAATTTACTTGGAAGTATGATTTTTTATGGTATCAAGATTTCCTATATGTAGAAGTTCCCAACTCAAATAGAAGGTCCTTTTGTAATTGTGCACTTCTCCTATAGAAGAAAGTTCAGTGCTCTTGAAAACTTACTAGAGGATGAAGAAGATTTTTCTCTAGGAATATCTTAAAATTGGCATTCAAAATTTTGTGGTTGAATGTCTGGTCTATAAACAGAATAAGGGAGAGACAATCCAAACCCTAGGTCTCATGCAACCATTAGCTATACAAAGTCAACATTAAGAAGAGGTTTTAGTGGATTTTATTATAGGTCTACCGAAAACTGAAGGAAAAAATGTGATCATGGTAGTACTGGATTGAAGCACAATATATGCCCATTTTTTCTTTCTTTCTCATCCTTTTAAAGAAAATACAATAGCCACAACATTCATGGAGATAGTGTATAAGCTACATGGAATCCCCAAGATCATTTTAAGTGACAAAAAACTAATTTCCATTGGCAATTTCATCTCCTGTATACTAAGGAGACCTAGTTTGAGGATGATCTCATCTCATTCTTCTACATTTATTCTATTGTAAAAGGATTTATCCCCCCTCAAAGAGGCTTCACTTTCATTCTTATATCTATTTCTTAAGGTATGGAGCTTCTTCTCTCTCTATTATCAAGCTATTTTTGGTATTTATTTCCTAGCAACAACTCGTTTAATTTACTTGAGTAACTTATAGAGACCAAAGAACTTGGATGCTAGCTTATGGAGGCTCTTCTCTTTCAGGTGGTTGTTCTCATAGGGCTAGGGTTAAGAAAAACATAGTCCTCTTCTTCCAAGTGGTGCTCTAAGTGATGTTTCTCTACCTTAAAATTATCCCTCTTTCCTATTTTATCATTTGATTTTAAATTATTGTTACATGATTTCCATATTTGCATTTATTTGCTTTCTTATGGAAAGATAAGTTTCATGATATAACCAATTTCTTGAGCACATATATGATTCTTAGTACCTCAGTTAGTCAAATAGTTTTCATGAGCATAAAGGAATTTCATCTTTGTATACAACTTTCTTTACCTTAGGTAAGTTTCCTATAACAACACATAGTTTCATGTAGCTATGTAATTTTTCCTATAGAATAGTAGAAAACTCTTCTTGTTTAGCATATTTGTCCATAAAAAATACACATGTTGTATATAATACCACTAATGGAATTAGGAAATGAGGTTTATAACTCTTCTTTTCTAGTTATGCTTCAAATCAACCGAACCAGTCTCAGGTTGATACGCCCTTCTACGTGGGTGACCTGCCCTGGCTAGTTAGCTCTGTCTGCGACAATAGGAAACAGAGCCAGTCACCTGCTCCTCTGTCCCTTTTCGGTACACCGCGGGCCCGATCTGCCGGCCTATGGCTGTCTTCAAATGGCTTGGTTGAAGACCAATCAAGGGGCGGGAATTTGGATCTGGTTTGCCTGAGGTCTGAGACTCCTCTGTCCATGGTGGCGCAGATTTGGGAGACTGCTTTTTTGGCAGCGGAAAAATTAAGTTTTGAGACTCCCCTTTACAAGATCCCTTTTCGACGAGAGATCCAAGCCCCCCAGCCTCCTGCAGATCCTCACCATGGCAAGCCCACCCCCCTTCTTGTGCTGGAGAATCAACCAGCAGAAGGAGCCAGGCAAAAAACAAAAGGAGCAATAAAAGAATCCGGTCATGAAATGATTCAAATCTTCATCAGAACCCTATCTGGGAACACAATCTGCAAGCAAATAAGAATAGGGATGCTGATAAAAAACTTAAAGGATGAAATCCAAGAATCATTAGGCATACCAGCTAGTCTGCTGAGCTTGGTATATGCAGGACACATTTTACAGGAAAAATTACCAGTGCAGCATTATGGAATAATAAGAGATTCAACAATTTATCTGAGTATGAGGCTGAGAGGAGGAAGTTTTGGATCTAGCTCAAAGGGCACAGCTTTTCGTGACGCAGTCAAGGGGAAAGAAAAAATGCAGAACAAACCAGCGTCTCCACCAGAGCAACCAGGTCCACATATAGTAGAACAAAAACTGGAATACTCAACGCTCAAGGTTACTATACCAGAGGTAACTGCACTACACTCTGACCTCTCTAAACAAGCTGTCATATGTAGATTTAATGGCTACTGGCCAAAATCCGATGCTTTACATCAATGGATTTATTCCCACTGGACATCAGAATGTAATATATACCTATGTTCAAAAGGTTTCTTCATTGTAACTTTCCACACAGAGGAAGAAAGGGATAGTATCATCAATGAGGGGCCTTGGTTTTGGGGTAATGCAGGCCTCTTTGTTACCCCTTGGTTTGCTGATTTTGACGCAAACACTATGAAAATCTCAACAACGCCTGTTTGGGTAAGGCTTCATAACCTCCCATTACACTTCTGGCATCATCTAGTCTTAACCGCCATTGGGAATTCCTTGGGGAAATTCCTAAAAGTTGATGAAGACAGATACAGCAGAGGAATTTTCACATTTGCCAGACTTTGCGTTGAAGTGGACCTGAGTCAGGGGCTGCCTGATCAAATCTCATTAAACTTTAACAATACTGAGTGGATACAACCACTGGACTATGAAAACACTGCATTCAGATGCCGCAGTTGCCGGCAAATAGGACACCTCCAAAATGCTTGCCCACTGGCCAGAAAGAATCCAAAAGGAAACAAGAAACAGCAAAAAAAGCCAAATGGGTGGCAGCATACAGAACCACTGTAAGAAGAGGACAATTAGCCAGAGCACACAGTGAACCAAGAGGAACCTGATATAAATATGAAACAGAAGGGCACACAGGAAGAAAAATCACCAGACCCTCAAGTGGAGGACCATTCTCAGCAGCAGCAAATTCCACAGTTGGAAGTTAGTGGCATCAAAAGAACTCATGGATCTGAAGGATCAGAATCTGATAAAGAACCTACAGTGAACACACAAGAGAACCCGCAGGCCATCATTGTTCCCCCCTCGGACTCTCAGGGTTGGCGAAGGGTGGAAAAGAAGAAGGGCAGAAAAGTATAGGCTTGATGTTTTTAATTTTTATTTTTTATTTTTATCAGTGTACTTTGTCCTATTCATGGACAACTATCTTGCATATGCTCTAAGCATCTACAAAATGTAATTTATTTTCATATGAAATATAAATTACGATTTTTTCTACGGGAAAAAAAAAACTCTTCTTTTCTAGCATACTTATCCAAAAAAAATGCACATGTTTCCTATGATACCACTAATGGCATTAGGAAATGAGGTTCAACCAAATGGAAATTAGGATTTGGGTAGCCTTCCTTTAAATTATTGTTGTCATTGTTTATGCTTTCCTTTCATTTTGAATTATGATTTCTACAATTTAAATTAATTGCACTTCCTTTTACCTACAACAATTTCTTCAATTTGAATTATTGTAAATGATCAAATAGATTTTGTTACAAGCATTGATCCATTTCCCTTGCAACTGAGTTAGATATATTTCGAGTAGTAGCCATAAATGGATTTCACTTTAATTAAGCCATTAGATTAATACGTAGGGTGCCATTTTCCCTCTCATTAGCTAGGATCATTGGCATAGGTAGTTGCACAATAAGGAAGAGAGAGTGTGGCTTTCACATGTAGTGCATAGCACCTCTGAAGTTTGTACGAACCGAGGGTTGATGATTAAAGTTAACAACTAAAAAACGGAAGCATTCTTGTTGCAATTCTAAAGTCCACAAGTAAGCGACAAAGGCATATGCTATACCATGATCACCATGGTCATGGAGGTGTCATACACTAGTTAGGACATGGTGCAAGCCCCACATGATTTATGAAACCCAAAAAGTTCAAGCATAAAGGAAACATATTTCATCCAAGCACTAAGTGTGAGTAAGGGAGGTGACATACATCAATAGAGTTGATACACACATAGGAGGTGACATACATCAACAAGAGTTTATACACACATAAGAGGTGACAAATACCAAGATAGATGATACTAATGTCAATTATCTAACAACAAAGGTAAAGTGGGTGAAGGAGAATATGTTGATGCTTGATTTGTAAAATACAATGGATATTCCATTGGACAATTCCTAATAGCATATCTACTAAAATATATTAGAAAGTTTGAAATATACACTATGAGGGTGTATTTCTCCTTATAATTTTGGATCCATTAATTACTATTTATTGCATATTCATGCAAATTATAATTATGCAGAAAATAGAGGCTAAATAGAACAATCACTCACAAACTAAAATAAATAAATAAATAAAATATGACTTGGAAAACCCGTTTGGGAGAAAACTCAGTTGGAAGGTGACACTACTCCACTCTCTCTTTCTCTGAATGGAAATGGATGTAAGTATAAAGAAGTGAGGTTTATGGTTCGAGGGCTACTATAATGTATAAATCCTCTCTATTTTCTCTCTCCCTATACACTCTTGGAAACTCTGGTCATCTATGGAAAAAAAATCACTCGAATAGAATGGAACCCCTTTTCCTCCCAGTGGCCTAGTTATTACACAACCTTATAGCCTACTACCGGTTAAGTTTGATTATTTCAACTCTTAACTAGAGTCATAATTTTGATCTTCTAGAGTCTTTTTCCTCATGATCACATGGCTATCCCCTTTTCAATGAATAATGGGGTCTGACATGACATCCTCTTGAATCATGGTGGTCAAAATAGGAAGGTCAACTTTCATGTGGCATAACTTTTGCATATAGATTCTGATTGAGGTGGTTCTTACACTGTTGTAAAAGTATCTCTATGTACAATAACTAGGGGGTGTGGTTCTTAAGCAACAATTTTTTATCCCTAAAAAACACCATTCGATGCCTCAAACTGCTTCTAGAATGTTTCAAACCCCAATTTGTCGAATTGAGGCCCACCAATAAAAATGGTCATGTGAGTTGATTCCTCCACTTTTTCTACTCTAAAATCATCAAGATAGATGAAAATAATATAATGATCCAATCTAAACAATGCCAAAAAGGGGACTCTATAGTTGTGCAATACCAAACATGACCCATTGATGATCACATCTTAAGGGAGAGAACAATGAAGCAATAGTTAAACACCAACTAATAAAGGGTTATTGTGATTGGGATCATACTTGAGATAAAAACTTGGAAAATATCAAACTACTTATAATGTAACCAAAAAAGAGGAAGGATGGAAGCCATGGAGAGGGGTAAAACTTGACCCAAGTGCCAGAGGGACAAGGGTAAGTGGAGGAGAATGGAAAAGAGAATGGGAAACTAGGGATAAGAGAAGGTGATCAAGAAGTAATAAATATTGAACACTATTATTGTAGGATATGACCAAAGTTTACTATGAGATAATTTCCAAGATGGCCCTCCAAAGGTCCCCTCTAAGACTGTGCTTCATTCAATTTCATAAAGCCCTGTTAAAACATGAGACTCTTTTTAAATTAGAAAAATTCATTTGGGACTATTGACAAATAGTTGAGGAAGGAGATGAGGATAGGGAAGGTGAGGAAGTGGAGAGGATACATTGAGAAGGTAATGACATAGGATGATGGTTATAATTTCTTATACAGTTATATATGTGCAATATAACCAATAAACAATAGATATACTACTATAAAAAATAAATGAAATATGTTGAGTATAGAGACCCACTTCCCTTAGTGAGGATGATACTTCCCTTGATCTTGTTGTAATGGAACCCCTATTAAGGTTGTTTGGTTGAGATTTACAAGGTTTTAATGTAATTATGGCAAGAACGAAGCAATCAAACCTTCAAAATTGGATCCAGGATAGATGAAGGAGATCCTAAAAGAGGTGTTGGATATGATAGGTGCAAGTATCCCTAGAGGCTTGAGAATCGTGGAAGGATTTAGTTGTTAGTCTAAGTGTTTGCATTTAAATTAATCTTTTCAAAGATAAAATAGGTTGAAAGAGGAATTTAATGGTATAAATAAGCAAAGGAGAGACCTCAATGTGCAAGACAACTTTGGTTTAGTCATTAGGGTACTAAAGTTGAATGAAACCATAATAGTAGTTTTTTTGGTTTTGTCATGCAAATATGGCATAATAATACCACATTATTTTAGGCTCAAATAAAATCTTTGTTTTGTGACTTACAATTAACAATCATATTACCCAAAGGAAACATTTGGTATGCTTAAGTACTATTAGATTGAGTAGGGGTTAGGTGTTTGATTTAAATTGGCTATGTAAATAGCAATCATGAAACATGTTTGTGCTATGATGGACCTAATTGAATGCATTTTAGATGATCATGAGCCTAACTAAGGGGTTTACACTACCAACTAGACCCATGAAGTTGGGGAACGCCACAATTGGGTGCCCAAAAGGGTCAAAATGACTAAAAGGCTAGAGACAAAGGATGAACAAGGATCTAATGGACCCACCTAAGTGAAATAAATCTTAATGGTCCCACATCTAGGCTAAAATGAGAGAGACTCCAAGAGTGTGATTCATCCGATTAGAGTAGTATTTCAAAGGTATTGTATCATCATTGGATTATTAGATATAAACACAACAAAGGGGTTGACAACACAAGGAACTAGTTGGAATGCATATGTGAGTACACATGTGCAAATCTCATATGCTACACTATGTTTTTCAAAGTCTTACGACACACTAGAATGTTGCAGTCTTTATCATCGACTTCAATCGAATGCATTTTCATGGAAATCATGATGTATTTTCATTTATAGCACCACAATATATAATATTATTTCAATTTATACTCTGAGAGTGTAAGAGGTTATAGAAAACAATTGCATGTGTATGCTCTTTCATTGCCTTGGTGATATGCCATATAGTTAGAGATATATCCAACAACCTCTCTCTTCATTCCATTCCAAAAGTGTCATTTATGTTTTTATTATCTTATGGATGTGTAGATGATAGAAATATTTCCCAATAGACATCTCATGTATGTTTTCCTTATTCAACTTGAGGAATGAAGAACATACATTATGTTTTGTACATGAGAATGTCATTCTCTATTAGCTAGTATTTTTGTTAGGATCCTACTCTAATTACTCTAATTATGGGTACTTATGCTGATAGAAGTTAGTTAATTAATGTATGATGGTCATCCTCTTTGAACGAGGCTCGCTAGGTAGTTAGTGTAGTTAATTTATTTAAATGGCCATCCTTATTAATAAGACCCACTAAATAGTTGGTACTCATTAATAAGTGTTTCCTAGTCATTAATGTAGGGGCCACTAGTGGTTAGGGTTCGGTGTAGATAAAACTATTTATATAGATAAAGTTTTATGTATTATTTTTTCAAAAATTATGATTGTGTAAGATCTCTTGCCATGTATATGTTTCTCCCTTGAAGAGGCATGTGAACATTGCTCATCTTATTGAATATCAATAAAGTGTTACTATTCTACATTATCTACGCTCTCATTTTGTTTAATTACTCTATGTAGCTTTTAGTTCCTTATATATTTCTCTTTATTATTTTATTTTGCTATAAAACTATAGTTCAAGTGGTATCAAAACACTTTATTTTCCATACTCACACCCATATCTTAGAGATTTTTTTCTTAGGATATCATTCGATGGGTAAAGTTGTGGTTGCGAAGCATACATGTATGGAATACAAGTGGGGTCACCTAGTTGGATGCCCTTGTACACATCTATTGGTACTTAAGGAGTAGTATCACATTAGATATAATTTTATCACAAATTCAATATTCCACATAACCTAAGGTAATTAGATGATCTTTAGACCATTTCCTTCTATATCATATCAATAACAACACTCTAGGAGATCACTCCCATGTTATTGGGAATTGAGAGACATGGATAAGGGTATGATTCATCCTCCTAAGTGAAAACAATGAAATATTAGTTGAGTATTATTTTTGGAAACACCATGGTATATTAGATAGCTATAGTGCTCAAAATTCTCTTGAATTGACAATGGTACCAAATCTCTCCACAAATTTGAAAATTTTGTTTTAAAATAACCTTCCAATGATTAAAAAAAAATTGTTCCAATCCTATTAAGACCATCATGGGTAACCTCGCTCAAAATAATCCTATGTGAATCTAAGCACATTGGTATAGCTCATAGGTAACCCTTTTGATGGACCTATGTGATTTGATGACTACTGCAGAAATATGATTATGGATACAAGGATCGCCTAAATGGAAGAAAATATGAAATGAATCCTTGACTCAAATGTTTACACTAACATCAACAATAGTATGTCCACATTCCCAACTAACATCAACCATCAATTGGAAGGTGGTGAAGCATCAATGGGAAACAACTATCACATTTTTCCACTCTTTCATGATAATCAACCCAATCGGATGCATATATTATGTAAGGTATATATGAATAAACTTGATGGATATGATCCAATTATATGGGTGGGTCAAATGGAATGTTACTTTTCCCTCCACGGTATTAATGATGAACACTTGAAATTTTGAATGGGTGTCTTACATCTAGATTAGGAGTGTTGGGAATGATGGCTATGGCATAAAACTACATATCAAGGGTACATTTATTTGAAATTGCTTGTGAAGTCCCTATATGCTGAATTTGACACTTACACTAATTTTGTGGGGATGCTTACCAAGTTGTGCCAAACCAACATAGTGGATGAATTGAATGCTTATTTTGAGTAATTCATAAGAGCATGTGGTTTGAATAATGAATTTTTCAAGGTATATTTTATTAGTGGTCTCAAAGAGTGATGACATTTTTGTCATTTATGGTAAAGGAGCAACAACAAGGAAAAGAAATAGCAAAAGAGCAGCAAAGATCTAATGGCAAAGGAGCATCCAAGGAACAACAAGAGAAACAAGGTATGTGTTGTGCTCTACAACAACCCCCCCATTTCATATAAAGTTTATTCTCAATACTATAATATGAAATGGGCCCCCTTTTATTTTAATTGGTATCGACTTAGTATTATTCAAAAAGATCCGAAAACAAAATGAAAACATTACAAAACCTTTTTGATAAACCAATTAATTGGTCTTATAATATATAAATGAGTAATCTTTTATCATTGCGATAAAGCGATCGCAAGATCGCATGTCGCAATGACAAAGGAGGCATAACTTAAAGACCCATTGGTTTTCTCCAACGCGACAACACGCAAAAGGCTATCGGATATCGGCAATAACAAGTTATCATAACAAAAGTCCCTTTCGCTCCGATGCGATGCGATATCGCTATTGGCGATCGGAGATGTACCATGCATGCTTTTCAAAGTTCTCAGTTAATACTCCCGATGCGAAT
Source organism: Pinus tabuliformis (assembly GCA_031772625.1). NCBI lineage: Eukaryota > Viridiplantae > Streptophyta > Pinopsida > Pinales > Pinaceae > Pinus > Pinus tabuliformis. The sequence goes on from CM062816.1 coordinate 1,871,255,211, forward strand.
TGGCGATATCGCTATCGGCAATTGGGGATTCCAAAAGGAACCAATATAACGATTTAAGTTTTCCCCGACGGCCGATTGCAATAAAGATAAAAGCGCAAACTTCAAAAAATTGATAAAGCAGGGATATTACGGTTAATTCGTATTAAAGGCCTTATCTTCCCAATAGCGATTCACTTGCGCTGAACCGCCAAAACATCCAAGACACGCTTAAACGAATCATTCGGCCAATAAATGATATGATGGGCATTTAAAGGACTGACAGGTTTTAACGGCCATTTAATGAAATAGTAAGTCTAAAAAAATCTTTTCACAGATTGTATCCGCGGCCACTTTAAGTTAATCCTTCATCATGCATTGATTAATATATCTCGCTCATATTTGGTTTGTGCTAACAATTCTCTGTATTACGTTCATTTTCACTCTTGTGCAGAGCGCTTCCAAAGCAGTAGATTTAAGCAGAAGGGGGAAGAAGTCTAAGAAGACTGCAATAGCCTCCGCTTCGCCAGCCAGAGGACAACTCATCGCTGAACCAGGAAATAAAAGAAAAGGATTGATATCCGACGCTACATGTCTAGGACTCGGCAAAACTACTTGGAAAAGTACCTATAATTTGATTGAGGCCGAAGAACCCGAGGTGACAGCAGTACAAGCCACAGCAGATACGACTCAAAAATCTGATGCTACTCTAAAGGATTTAGCCGACTCTTTCCTTCATCGGATAGCAGCCCGGGAACAAATTCTCCCATATACGGATGTAGTGAGGTGGGCAATTGAAGAAATCCCAATTACAGACAGAACCTTTTGCACCATGGATGGGAGAATCTTCGGTTCATTTCAACCTAATGATTTGAGGCAAATGTATCATTTGCCTGTACCGGAGAAGAAGTACAACAAGGCATTCCTGGAGAAATTCAGAGATGAAAACGAAATTGAATCCGAACCCATTCGGGATTGGAGGCAAAATCCAGCAAAACACAAGCATGAGTCTTCGGGTAAGTACTTTGTTGATTCTCTATGTTCTCCTTATTGTTATGCTAGGATAATGATGTGTAGATTGTGGCGGTTACATGATTCCGCTAATTTCACCATAGAATGGTTCCTTTGATGGAGGTAGCATGTAATAGTGAAATAATGGATTGGGCAACTGTACTGTCGGATAAGCTAGCAACCGCAGTTCTTGATTTTAGAAGCAAAACCCGCATCACTGAAAGGTTTATTCCCCCATTCTACTATAGTGCTTATATCTTGGACACCCTGTGTTTTAATTCTGAATTTCCTGTGCTTGGATGGAGGTGGACTCCACAAGACCCCATGCCCATTCATATATACCATCAGAAGTTGTGGAAAACTTACTATAAGCACCATTTATATCAAGTTTGCAATGGTTTTATGTTACCCATTCACTACTCTATTTTTGATAAACCTGCTCCTAAGATTTCCTACCAAGCAGGGGTTGATTTGACATCCATAGGAAGATGGTTTGGAGAGGAAAAATTTACCTATGTAAGAATTTTCAGCAACCAAGCCAAACCTCATGTCCTCCCTTTGTATGTACTTGATAAACTGTTGGCTAGGGAGATAGCCTATCAGATTATATCCGAAGGAGTTACACAAACTCTAAAGAACAAAAAGAAGCAGGTTTGGCCCTCTTTTCCTCTAAGATGCGGTGTCTACACTCTGCATGACTTTAAACATGTAGAGAAAGAAGCTAAAAAAATGAAGGCATTAAGTCTAGCAACTCTTCCTCATAGGCGATTTGATCCAAACAAAGTCGCCTATAATGCACTTGAACAGTCAAAATTGACAAAGTTTGATCATAAAGAAGATATGTTCGATGACTTGTTCTCCTCAGCCGAGTCAATGTCCCAAGTTAAATCGCTGGCCAGAATGGAATATAAAGATGACGGGTTAGTTGAATTCAACAAACTTAGAGAACAGAGGTTGCAAACTCTGCCTCTAGATCTGTTAGCAACAACCCCAACGACAGAATCAAGCGAGCCTGAGCAGCGACTCACTAAGGAACCTCCTGTTACATCAAAAGAACAGGAGGAAGTGCATATGAAAAAACAAGAGGAAACCCAGACAAAAGAGCAGGAATAGAGCAACACATAGGTGAATGTAGATGCCCAGATTGACCCGAAATTGCTCCAGGAATGGTAGCAATTCAACTCAATCATCAGCAATCTGGAGTGCTCAAAGGAAGCCGAAACATCAAAAGCGGCTGACACACAGGAGACAACTTCAAAACAGGTTCCAAGTGGAACCAGCGGCCTACCCAGTTCTAAAGAAGTAGAGATAATCCCTAAGGATCCCTCCAATCAGATTATTTTGCAAGTAGAAGAAATTCCTCCCTTAGATGTCTTTTACAGCCCAAGACACAAGGCTGTGGTAAAACGACAACAGAAAAGGAGAAGGACTGATCAACCTTCCCTATTCCCTGAACAAACAGTGACGGGCAACGTGGTTTGGAAAGAGGAATTTGATCCCTCTGATGACCTAAAAAAACTATCCCAATATGCTGGAGCCTATTCAGCAGCTACAATAGACAAGGCATCAGAGGTGAGTAATTTATTAAAAGGAAAAGACCAGGAGATCTTTTCACTACAAGCACAACTATCGAAGGCACAGCAGAAAGCAGAGCAAGCAGAACGGCAATTGTTTACACAGCAACAAATAAATAATAAATTGAATAAACAATTGCAGGAAGAGAAACAGAGGATTGACTACAGTGCAACTCAAAAGCAGAAAGAGTTGTTTGAGGCATTGGCGCAACTAAAAGCAGTGAATGAACAAATGTTGAAGTCAAAAGATGAGCAAATTGCTCAACTATCAGCCCAGCTAGAGAAAACAAAGAATCTTCCACAGCTAGCTGAATTCAGAGCAGAGGCATTACAGATAAACAAGGCATTGATAACACAGATAAAGCTTTTATGTCAACAAATCGCCCAGGCGGAACCTTTATGCGACTTGACGACATCAATAGGTGAAAAATCGGAAAAAGCTAGAACAGACTTGGATCAAGCCGATGAAACACTAACTAATTTTCTTGAGTGGCAAGACACCGATGAGGGACAGGCGGCTAATTTGCCAAAAATCCTAGAATCACATAAGGAGATATTATTTACGGAATGGCAGTCCCAGTTAATGAAAGCAGAGAGAGCAATTTCAAGATGCAAATTAACCACAAGTAATTTGGTTGAATTGGTTAATGATACTCTCTACTTGTCTAACATGATTTCTCAATGTACCCCAGGTAAATTGACAGCAGATAAAACATTGGAGTAGTCATGTTATCCGGAACTAGAGAAAAATGGGAGATTAATCACAGGAATTAACAGTTTGACATGGGACACCTATTGGTTCTTCTTAGTCAAACCATACAGCCAGAGAGCCGCCCTCAAATGCCTCACAGATGCAATCGGGTATATCATTCCCGATATACAGGATGCCACCTATGCTGCCCAACTCAATTCTCGCCTCAACAGACCAACAGAAGTGGAACCAATGCTTGCAATATGCCAGCTCAGGTCTAAAGGCAAACAGCCTAAGTGATGATTCATGCCGCCGACTGCCAGATTGCCGTGAAGGAGATATTCAGAATCAAGTTATACCAATTAAGTAGGATTTTAGTTTCATAGGTAGTTAGCTTAATCAAGTATTTATAGACCCTTTCATGTATTTAGAAAGGGTCGTAAGTTTTGTATATGACTTAAAACCTGAAGTTGCACTACTGTACTTCAGGCATATTCTTTTATAAAACTGGGCCAATCATTCTGATTTTGACAACGAAGCTTTTATGCGGATGTGCACTACTGTCTTTGTTTGAAAGTATTTCTGAGTCGGAAGAAGAATTTCAAATAGCGATTGATATTGGGAGTGATTAGCAGCTCATATGGTACTATTATCTGTGTCTGAGTTCATTCTTTTTATATGAATTGTCATTTGATCGCTTTTGCTATTATCGGATATATGCATGTGTTTTTAACAACATTCTTTATTCCTTCCACTATTGGATGTTTACAGCATGCTTTTCTTTTGATCATATATGTATCGATAATATAAATGATAAGTGTAGCAATATTGTGTTAATCACTTTGTTTAACTATTTAAACAAAGTAATCATTGAATGAATAAATGTCTATGTTTATTAGATAGAGTCATCTATATTCCTGTCAATAAACAAAGATCATCAAGCGCTACATTTCAAAGAATAATAGTTCCCGGGATTAGTAGTAGTTCTTTTATTTTTGCTGATAGATTAAGTTATTCACCTAACGTTAGATTAGATAATCAACCGTTCATCCACCCATTTTTATTCATTATTGGAAATTGTTCCCATTATACCCAGTCGGAGCCACCATTCCAAACGGAGAAGGAGCTGTATTAAGGTCTGGACCCGGTGGTTATCCCCCAATGTTGATACAACGATTTTCGGGGCATCAACATTTTTGGCGCTAGAAGGAGGGCCTCAACTGTGAATGGAAAGCAAACCCAAATCTACAGACCATTCTAAGAGTAATTCTCCCTCCACATCACCTCGTACTTCCCAATTGCATGTTGGTTCTCCAGTATCCAAACAAGAAGAAGAGGAATCAACTACCACTGCTCAAACCCACAATACTCCAGAACAATTAAGTCTTGAATCTCCTGAAGTTCAGTCTCTTATCCATAAACTTCAGAGATTCTTGATATCACCACAGAAATCTGAGGTATCTCAAAGTAGTGTGACTTCGCAATTCAATTTACCTCACCCTCTCACAAGACTTCAGAGTGGAAAGCTTGGTATTGAACCTACTGAGTTCCCTTTACCCAAAAGGAAAAAGGCGAAGAAAAACACTGAAGGATCTGACAGTGAAGCACTTTCATCCACATCCTCCATCTCATCTTCCCCAGTGCGAAGTCAACCATCCACTCCCTCATCACACATTATTGTTCATCAGGGATTAGCAACTTCAACATCCCAACCTGCGCAATCCTCGATATCAAATCCTTCCCAGACATCTGGAATTTCAACAGTAGTATCATCCACTACTGTGGTTACAATGGAAGATCCATGGACCAGGCCTGGTGCAGTCAACATGCCTGCACCATTGCATGCATTACCTGATGCTCCTGAGAAATGGCTACCCAAGTTTAATCCAGATGATGGAACACAAGCTGAGGAACATATTAATAACTTCATGTTAGCAGTTAACTTGAAAGGAGTAACAGAGCAAGATGTTGTCGTTAGGCTTTTCCCTTATACTTTGCAAGGATCAGCAGGATCCTGGTATTTTTCCTTGCCTTCTGGTTCCATTACCAGTTGGACGACTTGCCAAGAACAGTTTCTTACTAAGTATGGTGATGATAGGTCTTTAGCTACATTAATAAATGATCTCTCCAATCTTAGGATAGAGCATAGGGAACCAATTAAAGAATTTAATGCGCGATTCAATAAACTCTTGAATAAAATCCCAACGGCCTCCAAACCAAGTGAGCAAATCAGAAGCGAGTGGTATATAACTGCCCTACCTGCCAATATAGCTATTTTTGTAGACAGGGCTGGAAAACCAACTTTAGCTGAAAACATGAAAGAAGCACTTGCTGTGGAGAAACGTATTAATGCTCTAGAGAAGAAAGCTGCTCTTGAAGATAGAAAAACCAAAAAAGTTTCTTTTAAAGATGATTCAAAGAAGAAAACCCCTAAAGATCCATATGACATGGAGGGTCTACAAAAGGTCCTCAAGACTATGTCAAATGAAATGGTTGAAATCAAAAAACAAGTAGTTGAAACCTCAACCAAAAGGCCCTTTAAGAATTACAAGAAAACTGAATCAAAACCACCGAATGTTATATCTAATGTAGATTCAGATCCTGAAGAAGGAGAAGAAGAAACAGTCTCACCAACTCATGAAGAAGAGGAAGTCATTGAATGTCATGGAATGTGGGATTTTATATTGCCTAACTCCGATACAGAAAATGAAGAAGAAGCGTTTCCTATCACTACTAGGAGTAAAAGTACCTCCGAACCTGTTCAGACAACTTCAAAGAAAAGGAGTGCAGGTGCTACTACAACAAAGGAAAAGGTACCCCCAAAGAAACCACCTGTAATAGTTCCGCAAAACCAACCTTCAACCTCAAATATTCCATCAACATCTAAGACATTGGTAGTATCCGATTCAATGGATTACAATATTGTTGATGACATGAAAAAGACTAAGGCAATCATTACCATGTTTGAACTTAGTAAATTGAAACATCAGCAAAAATTGCTTCTCAAATAATTGAATGTTGTTCCTACTTCACCCCTTCCCAGTGCTAAAGCTGCAAATGATGCAGGTCAACCACCTTCTGGTATGGTCGAAGCTACTGATGCAGTTATGATTGGAGATAGATCAAATTCTCATACTCCACCTTTCCTTCTAACCTATGAGATCTACAATAGAAACCTGCACAACTGCTTTATTGACTCAGGGGCATCCTCTAATATAATGCTAGCTTCATTTTGTTCCAAACTGAACATTCAACCCCAAAAGTCCGCTATTCATATTGTGCAGTTGGACAGGACTAAAGTCCAGGTTTTAGGGGAAATCAACTCAGTAACTATCAGGCTATCAGCTGATCCTAGAGTAGTTCAAAGAATTGATATCTTAATCGCCGATATACCTGAATTTTATGGTTTGATCTTGAGTAGGGATTGGCCTGAAAAACTCCATGGGTATATTTCTACCGATTGGTCCCATATGTGGCTTCCCTACAAGGGAAAGCCAAATCAAATAAAAATCTATCAGGAGAAACACATGACCCATACAGTTACGGAATTTGAACAAGAAAACCAACCAATAGCATTTAATAAAAACATTTTGGGGAATTATTCATCTGAGTCATTCTTTGGCAAGTTCACTGCCCAACCATCTCCTTTCTCAGTAAACAATTCTACATCTCAGATCGAAAATTATTCACAAATAGATAGGTCAAGATGTTTTAATGATACTGAGGAAACTATAAATAAAATTGTTAATACTTCTTTATTTTGGTCACTATATTTCGAAGGGTCTAAGTCTAGCGAAGGCTCGAGAGCACGATGTATTTTGGTTAGCCCTCAGGGAGAAAAAACAATGATGTCCTGTAGGTTGGAGTTTGAATGCACGAATAATACAGCTGAGTATGAAGCCTTAGTTCAAGGACTACATAAAGCGATTGCAATATTTCTTCCATCCCCAGGTCTCAAAATTCAGCAGCCGACTTGCTAGCCAATGTTGCTTCCAAGCTCCTACCTTCCGAAGATTATAGCCCAGATAGATTTTCAGTAGAATTACTTTTTAGGCCATCGATTCCTGACAATGTCACTAATTGGAGAGTATTCAATCACGATGAAGACATTTTACAATTTTTAACTTCCGAAAAGTCCTATGATGATCAAATCATTGAGGAAAACGAGCATGACCTTCAAATGAGAGGAAAACACGAGGAAAACTCAATACCAAAGCCTGTGGTGAAGCTTGAGGATCTTTATGATATTAAAGACAGGTTTAAACCTGTGACCAATACAAAGCTCCAAAGTTCCACCTTAAGGTTTGAATTGATAAACCTTGGCACTGAGCAAAATCCTCAAAACATTAATTTAGGATTAGGACTTTCTGTGGAAGAAAAGGAAGCATTCATTAGACTGTTACAAAAAAATAAACATGTTTTTGCTTGGAAATATGACGATTTAAAGACATACGATACATCCATCATCCAGCATACCATTCCAATGCTTCCCGAACAGAAACCAATTCAACAGAAGTTGAGGAAAATACATCCGAACTTAGAGAGTCAAATAAAATCGGAACTCAATAAACTCTTGAAAGCTAATATTATTTTTCCCGTTCGGCACTCAAACTGGGTCTCCAGTATGGTGCCTGTCGGAAAGAAAAATGGCGACATCAGGATTTGTATAGATTTCAGAAATCTGAATAAGGCAAGCCTAAAAGATAATTTCCCATTACCTACTATGGAGCAGATACTCCAATCAGTGGCAGGCTCTAAGTTGATGTCCTTTTTAGACGGTTTTTCAGGATATAACCAAGTTTTGGTCCATCCTGATGACCGACTCAAAACCACATTCAGAACAAAATGGGGAACTTATGCTTATCAGAAAATGCCTTTCGGACTTATTAATGCAGGAGCAACGTTCCAAAGAGCGATGGATATAGCTTTCAAAGGATTGATTAGCAAAACAGTAGTTGTCTACTTAGACGATATTACTGTATTTTCTAAAAAGAAATCCAATCATTTGCATGATTTAAATCAAATCTTTCAACGCCGCAAAAGGTACGGTATTTCACTTAATCCCAAAAAATCCTTCTTTGCTCTTGACCAAGGAAAGCTCTTAGGCTTTATTGTTTCTAAAGATGGCATTTATATTGATCCGGATAGGATTAAAGAAATCTCTGAAATCCCTTTCCCTCATAATAAAAAATCCATGCAGTCATTTCTAGGCCAAATCAATTTTGTCAAAAGATTTGTTCCAGACTTTTCTCAAATCATTTTGCCACTTCAAACTATGATTAAGAAAAATTCAGTCTTTAGATGGGGATCAGCAGAAAAGGAAGCGTTTGATTTAATCAAACAATCAATAATCAATGCCCCCACTTTAAATACTCCTAATTTTTCTAATCATTTCACATTGTATACTATCGCATCCGATTTGTCTTATGCAGCAGTACTCACACAGATTAACAATCACAACTTGGAAGCACCCATTTCATTCTATAGTTCAAATCTTCAGGGTGCTGAATTGAATTACTCCGAAGTAGAAAAACAAGCCTTTGTTGTATATAAAGCTGTCAAACATTACAGACCCTTCCTTTTAAAATCCCATACAAAAGTTATAATTCCTTTCCCTGCAGTAAGGCAACTATTAATCCAAAGGGAATTAGGTGAAAAAAGGGCAAATTGGGTTACAGCACTTCAAGAATATGACTTGGAAATTAAACCAGCAAAGATTGTTAGAGGCCAAGGTTTTTGCAGGTTATTGCCAGGAGCATCCAACATTCAAGAATCAGGTGATACAGATCAAACCGAAGCGATCAACCAAATAAGTATTACTGATTCTGAATCACAATATGCCGACTTGATCTTTTATTTGAAAAATGGATATGCACCTCCTAACCTGTCTTATAAAAACAAAAGGGCCATTAGATTAAAAGCAAAAAAATTCACAATTATTGATGATGTGCTTTTTAGGCAAAATTATGATTCAATCTTATTAAGATGCCTAGAAAAACCTGAAGCACAAAAGGTTTTGCAGGAATTACATGATGGACCAGCAGGAGGACATTTTGGAGCTGACAAAACAGCCCACAAAATCATTCATGTTGGATATTATTGGCCCACTCTGTTTAGAGATGCTCATGAATATGTAAGGAAATGCTGAAATTGTCAAACTTCTAGTAGAAGACAAAGAAAGCCAACTTTCCCTTTGTAACCAGTCAACATTGAACAACCATTTGAGCAATGGGGATTGGACATCATTGGAGAAATTACTCCACATTCTTCCAAACAGCATAAGTATATCCTTACCGCTACTGATTATTTTACTAAGTGGGTTGAAGCAATTCCTTTAAAGACAACAAATTCTGAGGCAATTATAGAATTCATAGATCAATTCATCATTACCAGGTTTGGTGTCCCAAATGCTCTTGTTTTTGATAATGCATCTTACTTCTCAGGCAATGCTATGTTTGATTTCGCTATTAAAAGAGGATTTAAATTAAAATATTCTGCTAATTACTATCCCCAGGGTAATGGTTTAGCAGAATCCACAAATAAAAATCTGATTAAAATTATTAAGCGGACTATCGAACAGAATCATAAAAAATGGCACAAATCCTTAATATTTGCACTATGGGCTGATAGGATAATGCAGAAGGCTTCCATAGGTTCTTCTCCGTTCAATCTTGTATATGTAAAAGAAGCAGTGCTACCAACAAATCTTGTCCTTCCTTCTCTAGCCCTAGTTCAGTTTATTGAGGAAAGCCCTTCTTCTTCTATTCAACTTAGACATGACCAAATTCTAAAATTAGAAGAGGAAAGAGAAAAAGCCAAGGTTATTCATGCAAAACATCAGCAAATTATCAAGTCATCCTTTGATTCAGCTTCATCCGGTTCAAAACAATTTCAAGTCGGTGATTTAGTTATGAAATGGGACAAAGCTCATGAAGATAAGGGAAAACACACCAAGTTCCAGAAGATGTGGCTTGGGCCATTTCAGATCTGTGAGAAGATAGGCCATTCGACCTTCATATTACAAGATTTATCAGGTTTGAGAGATTCTCTCCCTGTTAATGGCCTTATCTTAAAAAAATTCTTCAATTGAGGAGGTAACCCCTTCTCCTTTTTAGTTTAGTGGAATTTTGTAGTTTGTAGGACCATTAGAAAATAAAGTTGTAAGGTATCTTCCATTGACCTTTGCTGTATTTAAAAGTTGCTCAAAAGAAGTAGTGTTGATATTTGCTTTTAAAATAATAGAAGTCTTAAACAAAAGGGATAATTTCTAGGAAACTAGGAATAATTGCATTCTGAAACCACACTTCAATTTTTGTGAACCCTTCTCAAAGTTTAGAAGTATTGTAAATCATTTTATGTTTTCAAATTGGTCACAAAAAGGTTATCAATATCAAAACAGGAACTAATCCAACTTCAGCATCTTTAACTCTTACCCTGTCATCCATTTACTCTTAAGGAGAAAATTGTCCATCCCACTCACCAAAGCTTATGATTACTCAGAGTGTAATTCTAAAATATTTGATATAAAAGATAAGAGGTCTTATTACAAGCCTGCTTACCATGATCATAGGGAAATATTTTAACCGACATTACCAATACTGTATACCAAAACAAGGTAATGGCTTAGGATTATAAGACAAGGGGTCTCATCACGAGCCAGCTTGTTCGGTTAAATTACTACCAGTGAATGGCATTGTCACTCAGCTGGTCACCAAACCAGGACAATGGCTTTTTATCTTACAAAAGAACAGAAAAGTAAAAAAGAAATGCAAAATATGAAAGCATGTTTTGAATTCATTCTGTTAATCATACTCTGAAATGGATGGGATAATGGACAATAACATGGTTAAAAGGTATCCCTGTCGAAACTATGAACGTTTGCTGGCAGCAGAGGCTCTACCTATGACAAAGGAGTCAATTCTAAAAGCTGATTTGGAAAGGTTTTCTGTTTTATCATTATCAAACAATAGAGGCCAATTTAAAACTTAGAATGTATCTAATTTTAAACAAGAGAGGAAATTAGAAAAGATAGTTTCATTTTATTTGGAATGCATATATACCTAGTTATATTAGAATTTTCCCCTTTGATGAGATTCCTATTTTGGAAAAGTTTAAGTATTTCCGTACTTTTTAGAGATAATTGTTTCTTCCAGCGAATCGCCAATTGTTGTGCTCTACAACAACCCCCCCATTTCATATAAAGTTTATTCTCAATACTATAATATGAAATGGGCCCCCTTTTATTTTAATTGGTATCAACTTACTATTATTCAAAAAGATCCGAAAACAAAATGAAAACATTACAAAACCTTTTTGATAAACCAATTAATTGGTCTTATAATATATAAATGAGTAATCTTTTATCATTGCGATAAAGCGATCGCAAGATAGCATGTCGCAATGACAAAGGAGGCATAACTTAAATACCCATTGGTTTTCTCCGACGCGACAACACGCAAAGGGCTATCGAATATCGGCAATAACAAGTTATCATAACAAAAGTCCCTTTCGCTCCGATGCGATGCGATATCGCTATCGGCGATCGGAGATGTACCATGCATGCTTTTCAAAGTTCTCAGTTAATACTCCCGATGCGAATTGGCGATATCACTATCGGCAATCGGGGATTCCAAAAGGAACCAATATAACGATTTAAGTTTTCCCCGACGGCCGATTGCGATAAAGCTAAAAGCGCGAATTTCAAAAAATTGATAAAGCAGGGATATTACGGTTAATTCGTATTAAAGGCCTTATCTTCCCAATAGAAATTCACTTGCGCTGAACTGCCAAAACATCCAAGACATGCTTAAACAAATCATTCGGCCAATAAACGATATGATGGGCATTTAAAGGATTGACAGGTTTTAACGGCCATTTAATGAAATAGTAAGTCTAAAAAATCTTTTCACAGATTGTATCCACGACCACTTTAAGTTAATCCTTCATCATGCATTGATTAATATATCTCGCTCATATTTGGTTTGCGCTACCAATTCTCTGTATTACGTTCATTTTCACTCCTGTGCAGAGCTCTTCCAAAGCAGTAGATTTAAGCAGAATGGGGAAGAAGTCTAAGAAGACTGCAATAGCCTCCGCTTCGCTAGCCACAGGACAACTCATCGCTGATCCAGGAACTAAAAGAAAAGGATTGATATCCGACACTACATGTCTAGGACTCAGCAAAACTACTTGGAAAAGGACCTATAATTTAATTGAGGCCGAAGAACCCGAGGTGAAAGCAGTACAAGCCACAGCAGATACGACTCGAAAATCTGATGCTACTCTAAAGGATTTAGCCGACTCTTTCCTTCATCGGATAGCAGCCCGGGAACAAATTATCCCATATACGGATGTAGTGAGGTGGGAAATTGAAGAAATCCCAATTACGGACAGAACCTTTTGCACCATGGATGAGAGAATTTTCGGTTCATTTCAACCTAATGATTTGAGGCAAATGTATCATTTGCCTGTACCGGAGAAGAAGTACAACAAGGCATTCCTGGAGAAATTCAGAGATGAAAACGAAATTGAATCCGAACCCATTTGGGATTGGAAGCAAAATCCAGCAAAACACAAGCATGAGTCTTCGGGTAAGTACTCTGTTGATTCTCTATGTTCTCCTTATTGTTATGCTGGGATAATGATGTGTAGATTGTGGGGGTTTCATGATTCCGCTAATTTCACCATGGAAATGGTTCCTTTGATGGAGGCAGCATGTAATAGTGAAATAATGGATTGGGCAACTGTACTATCGGATAAGCTAGCAACCGCATTTCTTGATTTTAGAAGCAAAACCCGCATCACTGAAAGGTTTATTCCCCCATTCTACTATAGTGCTTATATCTTGGACACCCTGTGTTTTAATTCTGAATTTCCTGTGCTTGGATGGAGGTGGACTCCACAAGACCCCATGCCCATTCATATATACCATCAAAAGTTGTGGAAAACTTACTATAAGCACCATTTATATCAAGTTTGCAATGGTTTTATGTTACCCATTCACTACTCTATTTTTGATAAACCTGCTCCTAAGATTTCCTACCAAGCAGGGGTTGATTTGACATCCATAGGAAGATGGTTCGGAGAGGAAAAATTTACCTATGTAAGAATTTTCGGCAGCCAAGCCAAACCTCATGTCCTCCCTTTGTACGTACCTAATAAATTGTTGGCTAGGGAGATAGCCTATCAGATTATATCCGAAGGAGTTACACAAACTCTAAAGAACAAAAAGAAGCAGGTTTGGCCCTCTTTTCCTCTAAGATGCGGTGTCTACGCTCTGCATGACTTTAAACATGCAGAGAAAGAAGCTGAAAAAATGAAGGCATTAAGTCTAGCAACTCTTCCTAATAGGTGATTTGATCCAAACAAAGTCGCCTATAATGCACTTGAACAGGCAAAATTGACAAAGTTTGATCATAAAGAAGATATGTTCGATGACCTATTCTCCTCAGCCGAGTCAATGTCCCAAGTTAAATCGCTGGCCAGAATGGAATATAAAGATGACGGGTTAGTTGAATTCAACAGACTTAGAGAACAGAGGTTGCAAACTCTGCCTCTAGATCTGTTAGCAACAACTCCAACGACATAATCAAGCGAGCCTGAGCAGCGACTCACTAAGGAACCTCCTGTTACATCAAAAGAACAGGAGGAAGTGCATATGAAAAAACAAGAGGAAACCCAGACAAAAGAGCAGGAACAGAGCAGCATAGAGGTGAATGTAGATGCCCAGATTGACCCGAAATTGCTCCAAGAATGGCAGCAATTCGACTCAATCATCAGTAATCTTGAGTGCTCAAAGGAGGCCGAAACATCAAAAGCTGCTAACACACAGGAGACAACTTCAAAACAGGTTCCAAGTGGAACCAGCGGCCTACCCAGTTCTAAAGAAGTAGAGATAATCCCTAAGGATCCCTCCAATCAGATTATTTTGCAAGTAGAAGAAATTCCTCCCTTAGATGTCTTTTACAGCCCAAGACACAAGGTTGTGGTAAAACGACAGCGGAAAAGGAGAAGGACTGATCAACCTTCCCTATTCCTTGAACAAACAGTGACGGGCAACGTGGTTTGGAAAGAGGAATTTGATCCCTCTGATGACCTAACAAAACTATCCCAATATGCTGGAGCCTATTCGGCAGCTACAATAGACAAGGCATCAGAGGTGAGTAATTTATTAAAAGGAAAAGACCAGGAGATCTTTTCACTACAAGCACAACTATCGGAGGCACAGCAGAAGGCAGAGCAAGAAGAACGGCAATTGTTTACACAGCAACAAATAAATAATCAATTGAATAAACAATTGCAGGAAGAGAAACAGAGGATTGACTACAGTGCAGCTCAAAAGCAGAAAGAGCTGTCTGAGGCATTGGCGCAACTAAAAGCAGTGAATGAACAAATGTTGAAGTCGAAAGATGAGAAAATTGCTCAACTATCATCCCAGCTAGAGAAAACAAAGAATCTTCCACAGCTAGCTGAATTCAGAGCAAAGGCATTACAGATAAACAAGGCATTGATAACACAGATAAAGCTTTTATGTCAACAAATCGCCCAGGCGGAACCTTTATGCGACTTGACGACATCAATAGGTGAAAAATCGGAAAAAGCTAGAACAGACTTGGATCAAGCCGATGAAACACTAACTAATTTTCTTGAGTGGCAAGACACCGATGAGGGACAGGTGGCTAATTTGCCAAAAATCCTAGAATCACATAAGGAGATATTATTTACGGAATGGCAGTCCCATTTAATGAAAGCAGAGAGAGCAATTTCAAGATGCAAATTAACCACAAGTAATTTGGTTGAATTGGTTAATGATACTCTCTACTTGTCTAACATGATTTCTCAATGTACCCCAGGTAAATTGACAGCGGCTAAAACATTGGAGCAGTCATGTTATCCGGAACTAGAGAAAAATGGGAGATTAATCATAGGAATTAACAGTTTGACATGGGACACCTATTGGTTCTTCTTAGTCAAACCATACAGCCAAAAAGTCGCCCTCAAATGCCTCACAGATGCAATCGGGTATATCATTCCCGATATACAGGATGCCACCTATGCTGCCCAACTCAATTCTCGTCTCAACAGACCACCAGAAGTGGAACCAATGCTTGCGATATGCCAGCTCAGGTCTAAAGGCAAACAGCCTAAGTGATGATTCATGCCGTCGACTGCCAGATTGCCGTGAAGGAGATATTCAGAATCAAGTTATACCAATTAAGTAGGATTTTAGTTTCATAGGTAGTTAGCTTAATCAAGTATTTATAGACCCTTTCATGTATTTAGAAAGGGTCGTAAGTTTTGTATATGACTTAAAACCTGAAGTTGCACTACTGTACTTCAGGCATATTCTTTTATAAAACTGGGCCAATCATTCTGATTTTGACAACGAAGCTTTTATGCGGATGTGCACTACTGTCTTTGTTTGAAAGTATTTCTGAGTCGGAAGAAGAATTTCAAATAGCGATTGATATTGGGAGTGATTAGCAGCTCATATGGTACTATTATCTGTGTCTGAGTTCATTCTTTTTATATGAATTGTCATTTGATCGCTTTTGCTATTATCGGATATATGCATGTGTTTTTAACAACATTCTTTATTCATTCCACTATTGGATGTTTACAGCATGCTTTTCTTTTGATCATATATGTATCGATAATATAAATGATAAGTGTAGCAATATTGTGTTAATCACTTTGTTTAACTATTTAAACAAAGTAATCATTGAATGAATAAATGTCTATGTTTATTAGATAGAGTCATCTATATGCCTGTCAATAAACAAAGATCATCAAGTGCTACATTTCAAAGAATAATAGTTCCCAGGATTAGTAGTAGTTCTTTTATTTTTGCTAATAGATTAAGTTATTCACCTAACGTTAGAATAGATAATCAATCGTTCATCGACCCCTTTTTATTCATTATTGGGAAACTGGTCCCATTATACCCAGTCGGAGCCACCATTCCAAACGGAGAAGGAGCTGTATTAAGGTCCGGACCGGGTGGTTATCCCCCAATGTTGATACAACGATTTTTGGGGCATCAACAGTATGTTGCAATGATGTTTGACAACAAGAAGTTATGATGCATGCTTTTTATGCTTGATGAAAATGAAATACAAACATGTGATGCAAAGGGTTTTGAGAAAATTGTTGTGATGCAAGGCAAAGGAAAGACTCCATGAAAACAAAGGAAAGACTCCATGACAGATAAGGAAATAATCAAGGTTGTTGAGTCAATGGCATGAAGAAGTAGTGATACATGATGTTGCAGAATAAATTAATGGTTTTCGAGAGTGATGCATTGCTTTCATATGTTGTGTGCATATAGATTGTATTAGAGAGTGAATGTTTTACATGTGTTATGACGTTATAATGTGTTACTTGCCTACATATGTTGGCATTATGTTGGTGTATTTAATCATTACGGGTGGCTGAAAATAATATTGGAATTATGTTGGTGTATTTAATCATTACGGGTGGTTGAAAATAATACTAGTATTGTGTTGGTGTATTTATTTTTTGTTTTTAATATTCAAAATTTGAAGAGGTGTGGAACGAATTGGTGGAATGCAAAGAGGAAAAATTGTTCACTTCATATTCAAGGTTGGAATACCAACAACCATCAAAGCTTGATTATAAAAATATGTAAGGTTGTGAGGCTATATGGTTAGAGAGTGAGAGAATGTGAGAGTTGATTGAGATGTTCTTCATTAATTACCTGGAACATATATAGAGCTGATGTGAAGCAGATTTGAGGAGAAGAAGAAGTAGAAATAGAGATGGAGGTATCCAAATTTATATACCAGGTAACCAACACACTATTGTTTCTTGTTTGTATCAGTGGATTGTAGTCTCCTTTTTTGTAGCTTGATAAATAATAGGTTGGATCCTATTGAGGTAGGATCCTCCTATGGGTTGTATCCTATAGAAAAAATATAAGAGTTGGAGCTTCCTTGCATTTTGTAGCTTGCATAAAAATTGAGGTAGTAGCCTCCTATAGGTTGAAGCCAACAAAAAATCATATGTACTAAGGGAGTAGGAGCTTGCCTTTGCATCACAACAATAAAAAAAAAGTCATGGTTTTCTCCCTTTATGGTTTTCAACTTATATCTGGAGTCCATATGTGTTGATATGATGTTATGGTTTACTTATTACTTGTTGTTCACATATTAAATATGAAGTTCATTATGTGTTAATTTTCTCATTTAAAAGTTCAATTAATGAGTTTAAAGAAAATAGAATTAATTTCCATGAATGTAATAAACTGATTCACCCCCACCCCCCCCCCCCTAGTTTAATCAAGTTTCCATCAAAGAAGAGATAAGAACACATGTCAACATGTATCACCAAATTACCTAGTTGTAGGCCTCTTAACTAGCACAACACACATAGATTGTGGCAACTTCAAAATTCAAACGTCCCAAATTTGTTCAAAGACCATGTCCTAACTTTACACCACCTGGACATCCCTCTCCACCCCTTAAAGTCCACAAGTTGACTCATGCAAAATGGTAAAATGTTAAATTTCTTGGCTATACTTGTGATGAAAATAATTCCGAGGGAACTAAAGGAACATAAATGATTTGTCATTGATATGACCCCATTTATAAATTTAGAGGTGATTTAGATAATGACATAGATAATTTGAACATTATGAAGCATATGCTTCATATTGATGAAGTTTTCACTCATAACCAACCTTGTGAGGAACTCAAAATTTGACTTCATGCTTTGGTGGGCACTAACTTTCCGTACACCTCAAAATTAGTGGGCTATATCAAGTGCATGAAGGAAATTGTATTAATAAATAGTGGCAATAGACAGTTGTATTCATCATATAATACCAAAGAAATGCATTGTTATGTCCAAGATGTTCACAATTTTCAAATAATGATAGCCAATTGTGGCATTATGAAATATAATGGAAAGTGTAAGAATGTGAAAGCCCAAAAGGGTAATTCTACTGAAATTAACATATTTGCCATCAAATTAAAATGGTGTGATGTCTTTTTGGGCATGGAATGGTTGCCAAAGTTGGGCCTAATCACCCCATATTCAAAGAATTTATACATAAGATTCAATAATGAGGGACATTAATCACTCCCAAAGGTATCCAAGAAAGCTCCCTTTAAATCATCAGCTTTAATCTTATAGAAAATACCTTGTAAAAGAGTCACTTTGGCACTATTTCCCAATTCAATGCAATCCAAGTTCTAGAGGAATCCCCACATATAGATTACCATAATTTCTAGATGTCTTTGAATAAACATCACCAAGACTTTGAACCACACCAAGGAATACCCCCATCATGTTGTGAGCATCACCAAATGTGCATCCTTATAGACATCCTTTTGTGTGAAAAAATTAAATTGAAAAGATTATTCATGGATTGTTTGAAGCTAGAGTGATATGTCCAAAAACTATCCCATACTCCTTGTTGGTCATCATGGTTTTGAAGAAAGAAGGAAACTTCCACCTGCGTCCCATCATGTTCTTAACAAGTTGACAATCGAATATACCTTTCCAAATCTAGTCATTAACAACCTCTTGGATAAGCTTCACAATGCACCATTATTCACTAAAATTGTTTTCCATTTTGGTTATCATCAAATTTGGATGAAGGTAGTAAATTCACCTAAGGCTACATTTACAAACGTGAAGGCCATAATATGTTTCTAGTGAGTGCCTCTTGGTCTTTGTAACGCTCAACACACCTTTAAAAATCTCATATAAAATTTGTTTCAACACTCTATATGCAATAGTGTTCCTATCTTCTTTGATTATATCTTGATCTCAACAAAACATAGGAGACACATGCAACACATGTTGAACAAGCCTTACATCTACTCCAAAATAATGATTGTTCACCTAATGTGGTTTTGGCTCTTCTAAAGTGGAATATCTAGGCCAAATTGTAAGTCGTGAATGGATGTGAATTGACCCTAGGAAAATTAAGGAAATGAAAGACTTTCCACCCAAAAAACACTAAAAAGATTACATTGATTCCTTATCCTTACTAGATACTACATGCAATTTTTGTAGAAATATGGTAGAATTGGTGCCCCATTAAAATCCTCATTAAAAAATAAAAATAAAAAAATAATTCCTTCATCTAGAATTATGTAGTAGAACATGTATTTCATGCCTTAAAGGAAATATTGCGGACTATTTAGTCTTAGTAGTACCAAAATTCACTTATACTTTCATCTTAGAATATAATTTCCTAACAAATATAATAGTGTAGTGTTGATGCAACAAGGGTGCCCATTCACATTAATCAGTAGACAATTATGTGATAAACATTTGGGCAAGTCCACACATGAAAAAGAAATGATGGCCGCCCTTCTTGCAATCAATACATGGAGCACTTACTTCATTAGGATTCATTTTCAGTTCAAGATAGACCGTCATAGTTTGAAGTACTTCTTGGAACAAAAAATGTCTTCACTAAAACAACAAAATGGGTCACCAAGATGTTAGCCTATGATTATAAGAACATCTACTAGAATTGTAAGGAGAACATGGTGATGGATATATTGTCTTGTTAGCATGAGGAAGAAGGGTCCTTATTGGCCTTATCCTTGCTAGTGCCAAATCATATATCAGAGCACACTATGAATGCATGGGTGATGCCAAGGTCTTTCCATTTCTCCAAAAACTATAAAATGATCTAAATCCTCCTACATGCTACTTTTGGTAGAATGACACATTATGGTGTAAAGGGCATATCTTTTTCGTGTGGATTTCTACTTTAAAATTAAGGATGTTAAAGGAATTAGATTCATCTCCCATAATGGATCACTTTATGTTTCAAAAAACATATGAATAAGTGAATTTTTTATTCTTTTGGGATGTCATGAAGAATGACGTTTGTACCTTTGTGGATGAATGAAAGGAACAAGGTTGAAACAATGAAGCCAATGAGGGGATTGTAAACCTTACTAATCCTTAAAATTTCTACCATTTCCATGGATTTTGTCCTTAGGCTACCTAAATCAGTAAATAAATTTACCATCATGGTCGTTTTTTACTACCTTTCTTAATATGCCCACTTTTGTGCCTTACATTATCTAATTAAGCAGTCCATGGTTGCACAATTCTTCAAGGATCATATTTTTAAAAATACATGTCATGCCTAACTCAATTGTAATAGATCATGATCCTATATCCACCAACAAAGTTTAACAAGAGATGTTTAAGTTATAGGGAACCTAAGTGAAAAAAAAAATTAACCTATCATCCCAAAATATATGGTTAGACAAAGCTAGTCAATAGATTCTTGGAAGCTTATTTGAGATGTTTTTGCGTCACATCCACAAGGCTAGTGGATCCATTGGCTTCCTATTGCAAAATGGTTTTACAATACCACCTATCATGATGTTATCAAATATCACCCTATGAGGTTATATATGAAAAAAATCCCTCATCCATGGCCTTGCACTTATTAGGCATATTGAAGGTGCAAGTAGCAGATTTAACTATTAACATAAGAGCTGACATTCTCAACTAAACTTAACAACAATCTAGTTTTGGATCAAAATTTGTATTGTTATACTGAGTGTTGTTGGCTATAGCCTTTAACTATAATTGTGACCTTTGTCTCCTATATATTAAGGAGACCTAGTTTGAGGATGATACCATCTCATTCTTGTAAATTTGTTTTATTGCAAAAGGAGGTTTCCTTCTTGAAGAGGCTTTGAATTCATTCTTATATCTATTTATAAATGCATGTAGCTTCTTCTCTCTCTATTTTCAAGATATTTTTGGTATTTATTTCTTAGTAACAACTTGTCTAATTTACTTGAGGATCTTATAGATACCAAAGAACTTTGACGTTGGCTTATGGAGGCTCTTCTCCTTGAGATATTTTTTCTTATAGGGATAGAGTAAAGAAACACATAGTCCCATTCTTCCAAGTGGTGTTAGAAGTGATGTTTCTCTACTCGTTGGCTATGCCCACCCCCTCCAAGTGAAAGGGAATTTTAAGTAGGGGATTGGGTATTTTTGAGGACACGAGCATACAAATATATGTCATTCAATCAAAATAATCAAGACAACAAATTAGCACCTATGGATTATGGTATCTATAAGGTGTTCTAAAGGATTGGACTTATGTCTTACAAATCAAATTTTCCTCCATATTCATGTGCAGATCCATTCTTCCATGTCTCTTCCTTAAGAAGGTTAAAAATGAAAATATCATGGTTCAAACCATTGTACAAGAGATTAATGAAGAAGTGAAAATTATATTAGAACTAGCAATAATCCATGAAACAAGGATTAAGCAGCTACGAAATTGAACAATGACTAAGCTCTTCATTAAGTGGAAGAAGCTACCAATGGAAGAGGAAACATGGGAAGATGAGTTCGTCATGCAGAAAGACCCACAACTAACCAAATGTTGAGGACAACACTTATTAGAAAGTGATGAACATGCTAACAATCAAGCCCCCTATTGAATCACTAGATATTAAGTTATTATATTTGTATCATTATATTAGTGTTGTTGGCTAGATCCTTTAATTATAATTATGACCTTTGCCTTCTATGTACTAAAGAGACATAGTTTGAGTATGATCCCATATCATTCTTGTACATTTGTTCTATTGTAAAAGGAGGTTTCCCCCTTGAAGAGGCTTTAATAGCATTCTTATATCTATTTCTCAAGGCATGGAACTTCCTCTCTCTCTTTTTTGACTAATTTTGGTATTTATTTCTAAGAAAAATATTGTCTAATTTACTTGAGGATATTATAAAGACCAAATAACTTGGATGCTAGCTTATGGAGGCTCTTCTCCTTGAGATAGTTTTTCTTATAGGGCTAGAGTGAAGAAACACATAGTCCCCTTCTTCTGAGTGGTGCTCGAAGTGATGTTTCTCTACTCATTACTTAGCTCGCCCCCATCCCTTGATGTACTCAAGAAAATAAGAAAATCACTAGTAGTAGACTAAATAGAAAAGTTTCTTCGTCAACATGACAAAAATGAGTACATGCTTCAAAAGTCTGAAATTGTCTTGACTTTGAAACCGACTTATACAAAAAAAAAAAAAAAAGCTAGATAATCTAAGGTTCAAGTCCTCAATTTATATGTAATAGGGAATAATACCCCATTGATAAGTGGAGTTGATTCCCTCCAAAAATATTGAGATTAGGGGGAGTTTTTATTATGGATTTAACTGCTTGCAGATTCAATATTCTTCAACTAGTGATGTATCCTTGGTAGCTCGAGCTTCTTCCGTTTAAGTCCTAGAAATATTGAGGGAAGACCCTATTTCCTTGTAAGGATACGAGTGAAAGGTACTTGACAATATCCTGCCATATCCAATGCACTACTTGTACCAAAAACAACAAAAACATGATCACGGCCATACTAATTGAGCAACCTACTTAATTTCATGATTTATCATGTAAAATATTAAAAAAAAAATGCATATTAACAAGGTCAAAAGCATATGTTTTAGATATAAATTGTATTGTATAATGGCCCTCAAAGTACTCATTTAAAAGGCCCATCATACCCCCCTACTTAGACTTTTGCACATTCTTGGGCAACCATTGCTTCTAGTCCTTTGTTGTTGTTCCTAGTCGTTCTACTATTTTCCTTCCTAATATTTCTTCCTAATATCCCAAGTCTCCATGATGGTAGAAACCTACAACTTCTTCAATACTCGTCCAATATTTCTCTTCCTTCTTTTGATCGAAGTCTTATTTTGGCTTGAGAAAGAGGGGTGAGTTGAACTTTAGTCCAATCCATCATGTGACCATAATTTGTATTGATTTCTTATATAGTGTTTTTATTGATATAACAACATGTGGATTAGTGGGGAAATGAGGTTCTCTAATTTGAAGGTGACCTCATCCCTTAATATTCTAAGTGTATTCACCAAATGTGATACAACCTATTCTTGTTTACTTCTTCAAATGGGAGCCACTACTTGATCAAAAGATAAAACCTCATGGGATTACAAGATTATCTCTAGATTGGGGTGCTCAACTTTGATCCATGGGGAGCTAAACAGTTCTTCTTCCTTGTACTTCTTCATCTCCTTAGTCCTTAATTCTTCATGCCTTAGTTATGAGCCTAGGACCATCAACTACACATCTCCATGTAAGGAACGATCTGAAATGTGTGGATGAGAAAGGATGAATTTGTAAAGGTAGAATTCAAATAGCCTTACCTTTTGCTTCACATTACAATTTTGATATGTTTGTATTAATTCTCATGGTGTTTGAATGTTGAACTCTCCTTCTTGTGTTAGTCTAGAAATTTGGTGTTTTCACGATCGTTATTTAAGGAACAAGGCATAGATATTGGTAGGTAACCTATATTCCACCATTTCCATAGATAAATGAGTCATTGTCCCTAGGGATGCTTCTAATGCTCAAATTCTATTATCTTTTTGATAGCTACTTCCTTTTTAAACTCCTCCAATTCTTGCCTGAATGATTTTTTATCATTAAGGATTTATTTTTTATTGTTTTCTTCATACAATCTTAAAACTATCATAAATTTCATTAGATTTTTAACTATTCCTATAACTTTACATAATATCCCATCCCTTGGCTTGTGGCTAATATTCTCCACTTAAGTGCTTCAATTATGTCTTTCTCAAGTTTAAATGTGTTGTAGGGTAGAAGTAATG
Organism: Pinus tabuliformis; assembly: GCA_031772625.1. Classification (NCBI taxonomy): domain Eukaryota; kingdom Viridiplantae; phylum Streptophyta; class Pinopsida; order Pinales; family Pinaceae; genus Pinus; species Pinus tabuliformis. The sequence continues at coordinate 1,871,279,106 of CM062816.1, forward strand.
CATGAGTAATTCTTCTTGGGCTTGCAAAACATATTTCTTTCACGAGCTCTTGATTTATCAGGGTTACTTATTCTAGCCAAGTCACTTCTTCTTTTGATGTAGGTGCTTCTGCAAGTCTGAGTGAATTTTCAAATTGTATCACTATATTAGAGGGTAGCTTTATTTTCTTAGAGGCCCCTTGTTATATGCTACTCTTTCACCTAGAGATTTTGGGACCTAGCTATGGAGTTGGTGTGCTTGTCTTAAGCTTTGGAGGTGTCCTTATTTTGACAATGAGATAGCCACCTCCTTTTCTTATGACTCTATTTTATCATTTTTCTTTTCCTTTTTTCTTAGAGGGTCTTGATATTTTGAGGTTTTCCTTTCCATTTCTTTGATGTCTTTCCCTCTCATGGCCTTCTAGATTTTAGGAAGGCCTACTTGTCCATGTCCTTGAAATCAGTCCACAGGAATCTATGTTTTTTATTATCCAATGTGTGGTAAACTATTTTCTAAATGAGCCCATGATGTGTTAGTGTTTCATGTTTTCCTCCCTTTACTTTGTTACTCATCTCATCTAGGTAGTAGAAAATGTGATACATTGAGAGTTTTTTTAGGTTGTAGGTAGGGTTGGTGCCTTAACTAGTAGATAAGCCTAAAATAATAGGCATATACCACACTAAATCTTCTTGCGCATGAAATATACTTTAAAATATGGTAAGACACTTCATTCTAGGGGGGAAGTAAGCTATCTCTTTTTATCTCGTTTTTATTTTACAGACACTACTTGTGCACAAGGAATAATTTCTTCTTGGAAATAATGTGTTCCAGACTTATTCAGGAACACAACAAAATACATAAATACCCATATACACAGAGATGCAATAGAAATAATACTTCATTTCATTAATATCAAAGAACTGAAATATGCTTATATACATAAATAAAATTAAACTAGCTCGGGCGATGGTAGATTATCTCTAAGAAGAGATGTGGCGGATACATGCCTCTGAACTGTGTTACAATGAGGCTCAAAGGCCCGTTTAGTATTGAGAAACAATGGAAAATTATAAACATCCAAAAACCTAACCTTAGGAGATGAAGCGCCAAAATTGTGGGCCATGTTTGGGTAAATTGGTACATCAACTTCCCGAGGTTGTAACTTTGACATATGATCTCCGTTTGGTTATCATAATACTATCGAGAAATCTAAGGGCTTGTAATTTTGATGATTTCTCTATTATGGTAATTGCTTGTGAAGTAATTTCAAACTTTGAACAATTCAAAAACCATGAATTGTAATATGTTAATGATTATTAACTTCATCAACTAGCTACCATGCATAATAAACAAAGGAACAGTAACACAAGATATAGGTAGCAGCTAGGGAAAAACCTCTCCAAACCTGAGAGGAAAAGCCACGATAATTCTTCTTATAGTTTCTTCTCTTGATAAAATTTCTAGGACCAATACAAAGACCCTTGAGACCAAGTGACTCCAAGATCAAGGCTAGAATCTTATGTTGTTGTTACCTCTGACTTGTTGCACCATATATCAAATCTGTAATCTTTAGATGATAATATTAGCTTCCTTCTCTCTTCTTGATTTTTCCTCGTCTTCACTTGCCTAGGATGGCATCCTTTTCAAATCATGAGAAGTTGAGACCTTTATGAGATGATTCAATAGACTGATCACTACAACCCTAACTACTAATCTGATGCTATCTTTGCACATGTGAGAGGACTACTATCACTTATATCTTCCTCCTTAACTTCGTTATCTTTTTATCTTCTCCTTGATGTATGACCGAGCTCTTTTATACTTTAAGCAAACCCTTTACATGAAGATACTTAAGGACTGTAATGCAGCCCTAAATAAGACCTGCTTCTTCGCACATGAGGGATATAGGGCTCTTCTAGCCCCTCAAAAACTTCGCTCCACCAGCCAGACTTCTTCTCACAAATTCGCTTTCAAAACAGACCCAAAAACGAGTTGTTTCCTTGGTGATGAGGGAAAATTGGATGATGCCCCTAACTTCGTACGTGTGGCAGACTTTTGTGGCTTTGACTGTGGTTATGGATAGTCTTTACTGTGAATCCTCTCTTATACTTCTCCTCACATCCTCGAACAATAACCTTCGCATGGAATGAGACCCCAAACAAATGATGATTCGAATGGGTGAAGAGAGGCCTATTTATAGTGTTTTGGGGCCTTTACTCCAAGCTAACATGAACTCTCTGTAGGCCGACTTCAAGCCGACTTGACCATTCATTTATAAATATATTTTATGTCAAAAAAATACATTGCTTCCTTTTTGAATTCATTTGGAGGGGTCATTTGCTAACCTTTTGTTCTTTCCTTTGAAGGTGTATTGTCACATGATTCTTCCCTTGATCTTGGAGTCATACTTGTACATTTTTCAAGTGTACACATTTACATAAATGACACAACCTATCACCTAGCCTAGAGCTCATAATGAGAGCTACTAAAACAAATATTTGATCATGAAACCCATGATTTTCAAATACACAAAAAAATTCTAGATACAAACTACATCATTTACATTGGCTTGTGACATTATGAAGAGCGAAACTAGTTACAATTTCTTCAACAAATACCTCGTTTCGAAGATCTCAAAGAGGAGGCTGAAAACAAATGAGTGAACTAGTTAAGGACTTTTCTGGTCTCTCCGTTTTCCCTAAAAACATCTTCTAGTCCCTCAAAATAGCTTTGAAAGTTTATGACTCGAAAAAAACTGCCAAAAATAGTAAGTTGTGCTACAAATAAGGAAACTAAAAAGAAACAATAGTGGGGGTCCAAGTGGAATAGGTGGGTGGCCACCAATATCCACCTGGATCAGTCCTCCCCCCTTAGGAAGCAATGGTCCCCATTGCATTGAGTGCCTCCATGAGATGGGGAAACTTTTTTTGAACTTGGTCCCTAGTGAGCCACTTGCCTTGGTGCAGGAGTTGGCCAACTTTGAAAACCCAATACAATTGGATCTTCTATTGGCGAGTGTTCTTGATCTGCATGTCCATGATCTGATCAGTTGTGGCATGTTCCATGCAGTCTAGGTTTAACTTTGTTTGTGTGAGTTATTCTGCAATGTCTGATGTGTCCAGTAATGGTGGAAAGTGTGGTTGAAGTCAGTCCACATTGAACACTAGGTGTAGGCCAAGGAATGGTGGAATGTTGAGCTTGAAATCATTGTCCCCTACAGCCTTAGTGATGGTGTAAGGCCCATATCAGAGCAGGCGAAGCTTGCGGTGGGGCCCAACGAGGCGCTCCTTCTGCAAATGTAACCAAATTTTGTCGCACAACTGGAACTTGTGTGGCACCCAATGTTGATCATGACGTTGCTTGTACTTAGCATTGGCTTTGTCCAATATGTCATGGACCAATTGGCGGATGTGCTAAATGTGCTCAATGAATTTTTTAACCCTGTAAACTCCGGATTGGACATGAGTTGAATCTGCTTGAGCTGCAAATGGTATGGCCACATCAATGGGACATAGTGGGTGGAATCCCAACCCCACCTGAAAGTGGTTGTGGCCAGTTGAGCTACAAAGAGCCCTGTTGTATTTGTGTTGGACATAGGGGAGTAGTTCATCCCATGTGCGTGGATGCTTCGAGTTTCACAGACGCAGAATGTGTACGATCATCTTGTTGACGACCTATTTTTGGCCATCAGTTTGGTGGTGGAAAGCAATGGACTTAGTGAGCTTGGTATCCAACATCGACTAGAGACGACAAAAATGTACTTAGGAACCTGTTGTCCTAATCTGAGATAATGGACTGTGGGATCCCAAAATGTACTCACACTCGTTTAAAGAAGACCTTAGTAGTGGCTTTTGTTGTGATACTCTTCCTGTAGGCTGCCAAAATGGCCATCTTAGAGAATCTATCGACGACCATGAAAACGCAGTCATTGCCATGCTTAGTAGAAGGAAGGCCTGGCATGTAATCCATGGAGATGGATTCCCACGATTGACTAGGAGTAGGCAGATGAGTATATAGTCCTTTCTTCTTGATGGTCAGTTTGGCAATGGCACAGGCAGTGCAGGATTCGATGTGCTTCCCAAAAGCCTGTCGAAGATTCGGCCAATAAAAATACCCGTCCCAAGCGAGCAAGGAGAGGTTGTTCTCCATGATGATATCTGGTGATGGATGTGTACAATCTATCATTTGACGAGTTGCAAAAGAATATTGTACAGGTGCATAGAAATAATTTCTCGAATGATTACGTGTCACTTGCATTTACGAAGGACAAGGTGATAGTGTCAGATGTTAGAAAGAATCTAGTTGCCATGGTCGATGCCATTTTGGCTTCTACAGGAGTCATGAGCTCAAATGTCAAGTTCCTGTTAGCAGAGAATGAACTAACGGAAAAGAACTCTCAAGAGGCCAAGAAGAAGGAAGAACAGTCTGCAAGTTCTGCAATGGCAGAGATGAGGAAAGCGATACTTGTTGAAGTATCAACTCTTGGGCCATCATGCAGAAACTCTATGACAGATTTTTCACCATGCATAAGGCAGTTGTCCACCTATATGGATTTCATCAATGGAGTAGAATGGTTGTCCAAACTCTTAAGGACATACATGTTTCCATCACCCATGTGCAAGAATGGACAATGAGGTACAAGGGATCCGTGCTTCACTTTCCAAAAATGATGAAGCCGCAGGCAGAGCTAGACAAATCAAAGGTTCGAATGTTGATCCAGAACTATAAGCAGCTCGCCCCGTTTGTCAGCAGCATGCATTCTTCATATGCACGGTTGTATAAGAGTTTAGATGTCATGGTAAGAACGTACAGGATCGTGTCAATCGGTTCCCTCACCGAAGCTAAGCACAAGAACCAAGTCTGGCTAGAGGTCAATAGGTACATGGAACAGCTAAGGTGATAGGCCACCAGCGATGACTTGGAGTTGAGTGCACAAAACATGCAGAATTACATTGGTGATCCTATCATGGTTAACACCATGTTTCACATGCTTCAGGATGAGTTGGACAAAGGTTCCAAGACCATATACCCAGAAGCTATGGAGGCAAGAGTACGCTATCAGAAAGACACCATAAAGCAGTTTGGGGACATCATAGCACAATACCAAGCTTGGTATCAGTACGTCACCAAAAAGCATCAAGTGGAGGTTGTCGAGTTGGTATTTCCCCAAACTTCTGAGTCATAGTATTTTGTCTTCTTAGGTTGTCTCTAGCCTATTTGTTCTCACATGGGTACATGTGGAAAACATATATTATTTGTAAACATGTTGTAAGTGAAATTCCAAGTGTCATTAGTGGAATATGAATAGTCACTATTGTAGTGTAATGAGTTATTTTTAAATAGGTTGAAGAGTCATTAGGGTATTCATAGAGTCACAAGGGGAAATTTCAAGGGTCACCCCACCCTTTGTTATAAATAGAACATCATAACTCATAGAAGAGGCTTTTGGGAGACAAGATTTTGGTTAGGCTTAGGCTTAGAGAAGGCTTGGGAGTATTGTGATGAGCCTTGGCTTCTCCACAACGTAGAGAAAGGATACTTCTTTGGAGGAGCAGGTGTTCTTCACTGTAATGTTCCACTATTGGGGTTTTTGGTTGTCAATGGTGTATGTATGGATGGAACTTTCACTGATAATAATAATATATGAGTGATCCAAAATGGATCTAACATAGACTTCTAAGTCTATGAATTTTCCTCACAGAGGAAAAATGAAAGTCATTGGATGATTTTGAAAATATTCTCATTCCTTAGATTGTTTCATTTTGAATCCAACGCAATTTGAACGGGCCAAAATGGACTCCGGATGAAGGAGTTATCAATAAAAAGAAGATTTGCCCAATGTCCTTAGAAAAGGAGGCATTTCTTATTAAATTTGGCCTAAGGGTTAATATTATCCTTATGCACTAAAAACCTTTGTTAAGCGCTAAACCTTTATAAAGCGTGTTTTACATTGAAATTTGGATCAATCACGTGGATAGTATTGGCCAAGCGGATCCGAAGAATTTATATAAAACGAGCTAAAACCTTTTGAGTTCTGGAAGGAAGGTGGTAAATAGTATTTCGCGCAGGCTCTAGGCAGTAAATGGTATTGGAAGGGTTGAACCTGATTCCATACACTGGCCGACACATAGCAGGCCGCAGGAGAGATAAAACTGTTTTTTCGAGCTGGGAATCTTCGCGCAAGTAGGCCACCCAAAAAGACTGTCAACCGTCGGATTAGAGTTCGCGAACCAACGGTGGAGATTCAACGGAATGCTTGCTATTCAGGTTTAGTGTGAACCATCAGATTAAACGGGGAATCAACGGTCTAGATTCACTGCTAAAATCGCACCATATCTTAAAGACTTGCGACGAGCGCTCTCATCGTAGCCGTTGGATGGATAAAAGGGATCAACAGTTGTGATTGAATCAGCGATCGCTGATCAAAAAGGTTAAAGGACTGTGAAGCGGCAATACCGCCGATGCGCCGATAGTCGATAAGGTCGATCGGAGTGATCAAGGATCAGAGATCGGAGAAAGAAATACAAATGGGCCATGCCATTGCGACTTGCGATAAAGCGCAAACCCGATAAGGTTTATGAATGCGATTGCATATCATTTGAAATCCAGCTTTGGTGCTCGATAGCAGATTTTCTTTGTATTTCCATGTATTGAGTTTTTAAGCATTACGCAGTGCGATTGCGATATTGCGATAAAGGGACAAACCCAAAGGGTTTATAAATGTAGTTACATATTATTTGAAGTCCGTGCTTAAGGCTAATGAGTGTGTTTTCGTGCGTTGCCTGTGTATTTCCGTTATGTGGCTATTTTCTGGCTTTCTGCACAGGAAGGCCAAACGACCTGGTTTCCTGTGCTCGTCGGTTCCTTTCCATTTGTAAATAGATTCTTGTGATGAAACAGTTGGGTTCTTCAATGATGAAGGCGACTATAACTGGTGTGTTACAAAAAGCACAGAGAACACAGTTAAGAGGGGATTTTTCGCAAAGGGGTTCGAGAAAGCTAGAGAAGCCACCAGAGGTTGGAGGCAAAGCTGCAGAGCCAGAGAGCTCAAATGGACTTCTAAAGAGCCATGAAGTTGCAATGAAGTTCAGAACATCAAAGAGATTGAAATGATCAAGCTGTTGTTGGTGACTGTTGTACTGAAGACAAAAGAAGGATTCCAGAGACAATACAGAATTCTGAGGGAGTCAAAGAGGCCAGAAGCTCAAGAAGCTCAAATCATTGATTGAAGGAGTCAAGTCCAGAGAAGCCTAGACCTGTCTACAGAACAAGGACAACCAGGGGTAAGATGGCATTCTAATCCCATTGGTTCATTTGTAAACCAATGGAGTTAAGTGTAGCACTTGTAAAAGAATTGAAGCCATAATCCCAAAGAGGCTAGTCGAGTTGATTAGAGCTCAAGGAGACATAGCCCAAGATATTAGGGTGAACTCCATATTATATTTTTGTCTTATGTGTTTGTTTATTTGCTGCATTTTACTGTTATGTGTGTTTATATATCAATTTAAGCAAATAAACTTAAGGAAATTAAGAAGTTAAAGGAAAACACAAGCATACACCTATTTCAAGTTCTTTTAATTCCACAAATTGTCAAGCATAAGCTAGATCTTGGGAATATATATAAGCTTTGGAGTGGGGGAGCTTCTTGTAAGCATGACAAGAAGCTTTTAGTGCCCCATTTTCATATCAGGTGGTATCAGAGCATCAGGTTGATTAACCCCACCTTCAAAGAAGGTTATATCAGAGTAAGTTACACCAGAGCAGGTTGTATCATGAAGCAGGTTGTATCATGATGCAAGTGGTATCAGATCAGAATGCTTGTTTGACTTGAAAGGTGTTCAAATAGTAGAAAGAATTAGCTAAGTCTAGGAGAGGACAAGAAGGAAGAAGGGCTGAAGGAATTCTTCTTATCCCAAATGACCTCAAATCAATTCTTGAAGCACAAGAGGTTTGTTGCAAAAGGTTGTTGAATAAGCTCTTTGTTAATCTTGTTTGAAGTTCTTTTATTCATTCTGATAATGAAAACTTCTACAAGTGAGTCCTCAAATTCTTCTTTCTTCACAAGATTCTTTGATGAAGACATGAAGCAAGACTTGTTCACCATGATGGATATGGTGAGAGAAATGTATGAGGATGAAACGAAGAGCACCAGACTTAGAGAGCAATTAAATTCCATGAACGAAGAGAAGCAGTTTCTTTCTGACAAACTGCAGGAAATGAAGAGGCAACTTCATATTGCAAATATGAACCTGAAAAGGATGCATGAGTTGGAGACACAGCTCTTTGTTGCCAAAGAAGCCTTAGTCACATATCAGCTTGAAGAAGAGGTAAATAATTCCAGTTTGTCTTCAATTTCATTTAAGAATGTTTATATTGGTTCTTTTGAAAAACATACCAGAGGCATAGGTTCCAAGTTAATGTCCAAGATGGGCTATGAAGGAAAAGGCTTGGGCAAACATGCACAGGGTATTGTTGAGCCAATAATAGTTGAGGAAAGGCCTAAGTATTTAGGTCTTGGCTATGGACAATCTTATGGAGAAAGTTCGAAAGCTTCCATGAAGACAATTGAAACAGTTCCAAGAAGGAGTTTCATTGCAGGTCTTCTACCTCAAGAGTGTGAAGATTGTATTCTTGGGGAATGCAATAGTGTGAAGCATGCTTTGCAGGAAGAAGGTGTATATCAGCATACACTTGAAGTAGAGAGTTGTGGAAACTCTGACAGCCTAGAAGAGGTTGATGGTGTTCCAAAGGAAGCTACTTCTTCATTCAATTCACCTCCTCAAGAAGGTAGTAAAGGTGAAAAAGAAAGGTATAAATCCAGTTTTAACCATATTCCTTTTGATTATGTTCAGCATGGTAAATTTCCATATAAGCATGGGAAAAGAATTGCATGTTCCTTCTGTGGTTTGGATAACCATAATGTTTCTAGATGTTGGAAGAGAATGGCCACATACAGAAAATTTTTGAAGGAAAGGAAGCAAAAAGCCAAAGGTCCACTGGACAAGGCAAATCATGCTGTCAAGAAGATGCACATGTGTTGCACTTACTTCCATAAGCAAGGACACATTGCTGAAAAGTGTTGGACTCTAAATCCAACAATGCCTCCATGAAACTTGAAGAAGGTGGAAGGAGAGAATGGCGAGAATGGAAAGAAAGATTCCATGATTGATGTGTTTTAGGATGATTCACATGTTGATGCTAATGCGCAAACAAAGGAAGGACCTTTGAAATGGATTGGTAAGAAATGGTTAGAGTTCTTATCCAATTAAAGGTTGCATGTCTATTGATGTAATGCATCTATTTGCATTTCTTTGTTAATGGAATGCAAGTTGCAAGGTTTTACCAAGAAGGTAAATGGAAAAGTTGAGTAGGAGACTCACTTTATTGCTGCAACATTATGTTCATTTCAGCTTCGAAAGTACATTGTAGTTAAGCGAAAGTTGAAGGATGAAATGCATGCATGAGAATGATGTGCATGAACACAGGGATGTTGATGATTTCCTTGTATTTAAACATGTATGTGTGATTAACTTGAAGGGTTGATTACTTTGTTGTAAACATGCATGTAATGTAATATTGACTTGGAAAAAGTTGATTTGGTCTCCAAGATGGAGATAATGATGAAGTGTTTCATCTTTGAAAAAGAACTTTAGAATCAATTGTTTTTTTTTCTACATGATTGAATTGAAGGGTCAATTGTTTAAAGGCATGTTTTGTTGGCTTGTTATATAGTCAATCATTTGTATGCAGATGTAAAGACATGGAGGTCATTCACAAGGTGTGAAATCTGTTTCTTTTGTTGAAGCAGGAAGTTTAGGCCATCCAGTTGTTGTCTGTAATCCTGTAGTTTTTAACAGTTGTTGTTGACAGTATGTCAAACATGTACAAATGCAAATTTTGTGAAGTAGATGTAACTTCACATTGGTTTGAGCCACCTTGGATCAATGATCAAGGAAGAGAAGTTCAAACTACCTTTTGTGACCTTCTCAGCAGGAGTTCTGCAAGAAGTCAAGGAGGAAGACAGTTCTTCCTAGGAGGAAAAGCACATCTAGGAAGGAAGTGTTCAAAGGCTTTGGTTCAGAGGCACTATGCAAGGCAAGTGTATGGAGGTTGAAAGAAGAGGGTGAGGTACTCTTATTTACTGTTCAGATCAGTATATCAGTCTTTTGGAGTCCAAAGGATTTTTAGTGGGAAGGCGTGATCCAAAATGGATCTAACATAGACTTCTAAGTCTATGATTTTTCCTCACAGAGGAAAAATGAAAGTCATTGGATTATTTTTAAAATAGTCTCATTCCGTATATTGTTTCATTTTGAATCCAACGCAATTTGAACGGGCCAAAACGGACTCCGGACGAAGGAGTTATTGTAAAAAGAAGATTTGCCCAATGTCCTTAGAAAAGGAGGCATTTCTTATTAAATTTGGCCTAAGGGTTAATATTAGCCTTATGCGCTAAAAACCTTTGTTAAGCACTAAACCTTTATAAAGTGCTTTTTACATTGAAATTCGAATAAATCACGTGGGCAGTAGCGGCCAAGCGGATCCAAAGAATTTATATAAAACGAGCTAAAACCTTTTGAGTTCTAGAAGGAAGGCAGTAAATAGTATTTCGAGCAGGCTCCAGGCGGTAAATGGTATTGGAAGGGTTGAACCCGATTCCATACACTGGCCGACACGTAGTAGGCCACAGGAGAGAGAAAACTACTTTTTCGGGTGGGTAATCTCCGCGCAAGTGGGCCACCCGAAAAGACTGTCAGTCGTCAGATTAGAGATCACGGATCAATGGTGGAGATTGAGTGGACTGCTTGCTGTTTCGGGTTTAGTGTGAACCGTCGGATTAAACAGGGAATCAACGGTCTAGATTAACTGCTAAAATCGCATCATATCTTAAATACTTGCGACGAGCGCTCCCATCATAGCTGTCAGATGATTAAAAGGGATCAACGGTTGTGATTGAATTGGCGATCGTTGATCGGAAAGGTTAAAGGACCGTGAAGCGGAAATACCGTCGATGCGCCAATAGCCGATAAGGCCGATCAGAGCGTCGAGGATCAAAGATCGAGGAAAGAAATACAAAGGGGCCATGCCATTGAGACTTGGGATAAAGTGCGGACCCGATAAGGTTTATGAATGTGATTGCATATCATTTGAAATCCGGCTTTGGCGCTCGATAGCGGATTTTCTTTGAATTTCTGTGTATTGGGTTTTTAAGCGTTACGCAATGCGATTGCGATATTGCAATAAAGGAATGGACCCAAAGGGTTTATAAATGCGGCTACATATTATTTGAATTACGGGCTTAAGGCTAATGAAAGTGTTTTCATGCGTTGCCTGTGTATTTCCGTTATGTGGCTATTTCCGAGATTTCTGCACAGGAAGGCCAAACAACCGGGTTTCCTATGCCCGTCGGTTCCCTTCCATTTGTAAATGTATTCTTGTGATGAAAAAGTCGGGTTCTTCAATGATGGAGGCGACTGTAACTGGTGTGTTACAAAAAGCACAAAGAACACAGTTAACAGGGGATTTTTCACAGAGGGATTCGCGAAAGCCAGAGAAGCCACCAAAGGTTGGAGGCTTGATAGAGGCATAGCCACCAGAGGTTGGAGGCAAAGCTATAGAGCCAGAGAGCTCAAATGGACTTCTAAAGAGCCATGAAGCTGCAATGAAGTTCAGAACAGCAAAGAGATCGAAATGATCAAGCTGTTGTTGGTGACTGTTGTACTGAAGATAGAAGAAGGATTCCAGAGACAATACAAAATTTTGATGGAGTAAGAGAGGCCAGAAGCTCAAGAAGCTCAGAGCACTGATTGAAGGAGTCAAGTCCAAAGAAGCCTAGACCTGTCCGCAGAACAAGGACATCCAGGAGTAAGATGGCATTCTAAGCCCATTGGTTCATTTGTAAACCAATGGATTTAAGTGTAGCACTTGTAAAAGAATTGAAGCCATAATCTCAAAGAGCCTAGTCAAGTTGATTAGAGCTCAAGGAGACATAGCCCAAGATATCAGGGTGAAATCCATATTATATTGTTGTCTTATGTGTTTGTTTGTTTGCTGCATTTTACTGTTATGTGTGTTTATATATCAATTTAAGCAAATAAACTTAAGGCAATTAAGAAGCTAAAGGCAAACACATGCATACACCTATTTCAAGTTCTTTTAATTCCACAAATTGTCAAGCATAAGCTAGATCTTGGGAATATATATAATATTTTGAGTGGGAGAGCTTCTTGTAAGCATGACAAGAAACTTTTAGTGCCCCATCTTCAGATCAATGAGTCAGCATGTTTTCATGCATATGTTGTTATTGTAGTTGGACTATTCTAGTTTCTTTCCATTTTCTTATGAACTACTTTGTATGAAATTGTATGAATCTTGTTGAATGTGTGTTGTTGGATTAACCCATCACTTTGGTTTGTGGACTATTATGCATTCCAGCATTTGATGTCATTTCGCTCATGTGTTGACTATTCTGAGGTCCAATTGGGACTTCTTATCGGGGAGATCCCCTGAATGTTGGCTGGTCCAGCACCGTCAACAAGACCTTTCCTCTTATGAAGGAAACTCTTATTCCTTTTTCTTCCAAGGATAATATAGATACCAAGTTCTTGTTTAATCCCAGGACATACATAACTTCATGAAGAAGAAAAGGTTCCCCAATGTCCAAATTAAATTTAACAAAACCAAGCCCTTCACGAGATATGTAGAGTTGTCTCCAAGGATGATCTTTATATTAGACTCCCTCTCAACCATATTTGAGAGAACCTCTCGATACACTAAGAAACATCTAGAAGCCCCACTATCTACCAACCATCACAAGAATTTGGAGGAGAGGAACTTGAAAGGGCAGAGATAAGAATATATTCAAATTGAATGGCATCAGCATTATTTTCATACCTTGATCTCCTTGATCTCTTTTGCGGGTGATAACCTTCTTCATTATCATCAGGAGAATCTCTTCTTCTTTTATCATCTTTCCTTATTCTATCATCGCCGCTTCTTCTATCATTAAACTTGTTGAAGCAACAGTTCGACCTTGGAGCATCTCCCTTTTCCCGACATTCTCAAGCATAGTGACCATGCTTGTGGCAGTTGTAACATTCAAATTTTGATCATTCCCTTTTGAATATTCTATTGGAATCCCTAGAATTTAGAGCAGACCTTTTATATGGTCTCCCTCTTCCTTTTCTCTTCTTGACTTGAGAAGCAAATGCAAAGGGCTCTCCTTCTTCATGCTTTTGAATCCTCCCTATGGAGATCATCCTAGTTTCTTCTTGAGTACATATCCAACGAGCTCATCAAATGTCGAGAACTTGTCATTGTTGCTTATAGTAGTGATGAAGGTTTCCCAAATAGGAGGAAGACCTTGAAGAGTGACCAACACCATCTCTCTATTAGATATAGGCTCACTAGTAGTCTGCAATTGATCCCTTAGTTAGGATATCCTCATGAGATAGGATTGCACAAACTGCCCCTTGTTCATCTTAATTTCCTTGAGTTAATTCTTCAAGGAGAGGATATGATTCAAATTGTTGACCTCATACATCCCAACCAGCTTATCAAATATATCCTTAGACTTATTCAATTTTCCAACATAAGTAAGCAAATGATCTTTCAAAGAATCAATAAGAATTTTCTTGGATTTGAGCTCATCTTTCTTGTATTTGGACTTAGCAGCAGCGAGAGCATTTTAGAGTGGCTCGTGTACTTTTTCTTCCACATATTCCAAAACATCATTATCATCTAGTATGACTTTCAACCTGATCTTCCAAGCATTAAAGTTTGATGAGTCACCCATCTTCTTTGTTTCCTTGAAGTAAGAGGTAGACATATTGACCAATTCAAATAGGCTCATTTAGCTTCTTCCAAAGATGATTTCATCTTGTCTCTTGATTCCTTGGGCTTGTCTTGACCTCAGCTCTGATGCCATGCTTAGTTTCCACTGTTCTATGATTAGTGCAATCACTTAGCCCAATTATTTCTTCAATTAGAAATCAAATTTACTCTTCTAGTAATAAATAGAAACTGTAGATAAAACATTAAATGTAATGTACAATAGAATACATCCAAGAGAAATAGCAAGAGACACAAGATTTGGTCAAAGACTAGGGGAAAACCCCACAAGGGGGAAAACCCTTTCAAATTCTTCTTGTATTAGATTGTCATCAAATTTTTAACAGAGAGATACAATGTTCCAAATCATCAAAAAAATTCAAATGTCAACATCTTTGACTATCCCAATAGGCAGACCAATATCCAAGCCAAGATGAGCACAAAAGTCAACTCTGGTCAACAAGTCAATTCTACAATTCTATTAATGTCAACAACAGCCAACTAGACCTCAAGTCAATTGTCAAACTCCCCCAAACAGCTTGGTCAAGGCAGCATCAAACTCGACCTTAAAATATCGGTGAAACCCACCAAAATCAGTGAACAAGAACTCAGTCAAAGGACATAGAAAGTCCACAGTCAAACTTCAAATTCCCTACGATCAAATTCTACAATCAACAGAAGTCAAACTGCCCATAAAATATCAATATTATGCCAAAGAATGCGGTCTCCATAAACATATTCAAATCAAGTCAAAAAAAGTCAAAATTCCAAGTAAAAGTTGGTCAACAAGTTGGTCAAACAGTCCAAGTAGAAAATTCAACATAGAAATAAGATTAGCATTCCTTCCCTTCGCATGTGTGAGCTTGGACCTCTCAATTTCAGCCCTATACGAACCAATCCAAAGGAGAGAAAATATGCTTGTGTTGTGATGCTCCAAAGTGATGTGACATCATGTCTATTTATATGCTTTGGAGGAGACCCATTTTGACTTCTAGGCCGACCTGAACTTTTGTGCACATGTGGGTTTTTATATTAAAATATATATTTTTCCTTGACGAAATTAAATTCTTCCAAGGGAAAAGAGGGTCTTCTTTGGATTAGGAAGGTTGTCCAAAGGAGAGAATTTGTCCCTGAGCTACCAAATCAACAATTTGAACGTATGACCTTTATTGAAGGAGTGCCTTAACAATACACCATGTCACCAACTAGTCTACACCCTTGCGGATTAAGCTTTCTATTCAATTGACTGTTGGATATTCTCTCAATTTCTTGAGTACTTGGGGAGGGCCCGGCCAAGGGAATCCAAGAACCTTTTGTACTTTATTTCCTTAGCCCTCTTTTATGTTTTTTCATTTGCTTATAAATTTCTAGTATAGAATTTATGTATTTTCATTTATTAAATTTCCTGTAGAAAGATAAATTTCATGGTACAACTTCTATCTTGAGCACAAATATGATTGTTATGACTTGTCTTAGGATAGTCAAGTAGTTTTCATATGCATAAAGAAATTTCATCTATGTTCACAACTTCCTTTAATTCACTGAATAAGTTTCTTATAGCGCTACAACTGTTCCTATAGCAAAATTATGACTCTCTTTTCTAAGTATATTTCTCAACAACAATGCATATATTATCTTCAATGCCACTAATGCCATCAGGCAATTGTTATCAACCAAAGGGAAATTATGATTTAGGTAGTGTTCCTTTGATTCTTATTATGAGTGTATGTGGTTTCCTTACATTTTGAATTTTGTGTTCTACAAATTGGCTAGGTTAGTAGCACTTCCTTTTTACTTCTAGTGATTTAATCACCTTCAAGTTGAGCTAGTTATAATTCATAACGTAGAATTTATTTTAAGCATTAATCGGATTTCCTTGCAATTTGGTTGGAAAGATTTTCAATAGTAGCCATGAATTGTTAATGAGATCTCCCTTTACTTTAACCATTAGAATAAGACCTAGGGTGTCATTTACCCCTTCATTAGATAGGATCATTGACATAGGTAGTTGAAAAATACGGAAACGAGAGTGTGGCTTGCACATATAGTGCACGAAACCTCTGAAGTTTGGATGAACCCTAGGTTGATGATTAAAGTTATAAGGTATAGATGGGAAACATTATTCTTGTAATTTTGAAGATCGCCAGTAACTCGTACAAATCCTTCAATTTCTTTAAATTACCATAAGAGTCTTTAATAAAAATAATATTGTGGCTCACATCTTCACGTATTGTCACAACGATCAAGGCATATTTTTTCTTGTCTTTGTTCTTCCATATTTCACGCTCCTTATCTAATGTAGGATTGTTAGGTCCATTTTCATCTTCTCCTTTATTATTACCAACCTCTGCTTCACAAATTCCATCCCATAAAATGTTAAACTTCAAAGTGTATTTGACCCTTCTATACCGTTTTGGGTAGTTTTCCTTGCCATTTAGCACCATGCCAACGATGGAGATGAGAGAATGCATTTTCTATCACCAACTACAATAATAACAATCTCTTGCTCTCCTAAGTTTCCATTGCTCTATGCCTCAACTTTGAACTTAATATTAAATATTTAAACAGAAATGGCCCAATTATGTACCTTGTTATTATATTCTTCCTAGACAAAACCACAGGGGTAATGTAAGAAATCATATTGACAGTTGATTTAGGATGATAATGAAGCACTCCCATGAGCTTAGCATCACAAATTAACAAAAAGTAAATAAATACCCAAATCAACAATTGCAACTTTAAATCCATGGCATGGGGATGTCATCCAGTAATGTATTGTGTGAGGTTTTTGGTTAGTGTTCTAACCTGGTAAGGGGCTTTGATCCTCATCCAACAACTACAAGCCTTTCCGCAAACATGCAATGTTGAATTGAATATCGAATGAGTAGTATATCGGAAACTCTATGGTCAATATTAGTGGTAAATCATTCATGTTGAGGTATGGAGTGTCCAAACCTGTGAATGCAGAAAAACACATAAGAGACTCGAACTACAAATGGGCAAGAGAATGGCAAAGCTTAAACTTGACAAGGGATCATTTTAGCAAATAGGGGGCAAGACTCATGGAGTTAATAATAGCCATACTTTATACCATTGTCGGGATAATGAATAACTCCATGTTTGGATGATTTCATTTCATTAAGACGATCCATACATTGACACAGAGAGAATGGTATTTGGTTTCATCTTCTAGGGTGCCATTGAATCTTCTTATCCACACCTAGGACTCTTCATATACTTTGCGTTTATTTACAAGAATATTTATAATTTTGCTTCAATCCCTAAGGATTATGACAAGCAGCATTGAATCCTGGGACCGGCTCTTGTGATCAACTCCTGGGGATTGAGTACCAGCATTAAGTTAAGATAAACATATCTATGATGGATGTTACTTTAAGTAAAACCACAAAAATTTGATTCGCATTATCAAAAATATAGATGATGTCGATAAACCATTAGATGTGGAACTTCTACAACACAGTGATTTATTGTCTCCCATTGTGGGTGATATATATGTCATGTATTATTTAATTTTACGTAATATAAAGATACATGTTTATTCCATGAAAAAAAAGGAAGAAGAAAACCATAGGATGACAAAAAACAAGAAGTTTTTTCTTTGAAAGGATATGGGTGCACTTTAGGATTCCAAAGAGCATTATTTCTTATAAAGTTACTATATATTTTGATACATTTTGGACTTCATTTGATACACAATAGAATCAGGAATAAGCAAGTCACTTTCAATATTTTCCAACAAATGAGAAGTGAAGAGGCAACCCTCCTTACATAAATAAAGAGCCTCTTAATACACTTTAGAAATGGTAGGGTAATTTCATTACGGTTAGAGAAGACGCAAACTCAAAACTACAAGCTATAGGAGAATGGTAAAGCTCAATTCCGACATAGGGTCATTTTAGCAAGCAGGATGATAGACTCACGGAGTTAAGAATAGCTCTTTTATTATACCATTGTCAAGATGAAGAATAAATCCATGCTTGGATGATTTCATTTCATTAGGATGAGCCATACATTAATACAAAGAGAATGATTTTTGGTTTCATCTTCCAAGGTGCAGTTGACTCTTCATATCCTTTACATTTATTTACATTTTTACCTCAAACCCTAGGGATTAGGTATCTAACATAAACATATCTATTATGGATGTTATTTTAAGTAAGACCACAATAAGTTGATTTACATTATGAAACGTATAGATGATGTTGATAAACCATTAGATGATGAGCTTGCACAACACATAGTCATTTCTTGTATCCCAGTCTGGGTGATATATATGACATGTATTATTTAATTTTAAGTAATGGAAAGAGACATGTTTATTCCATGGAAAAAAGGAAGAAGAAAACCATTAAATGAAAAAAACAAACAAAAGCAAAAACAAAAACTTTCTTTTTGAAAGGATATGGGCGCACTTTAGGATTCCAAGGAGCATTATTTTTTATAGCGATATTATATTTCTCAATACATTTTGGACTTCATTCAATATACAATAGAAGAAATAATAAGCAAGTCTATTTTGATATACCAACAAATCAAAAGTGAAGAGGCAACCATCATTACATAGATAAGGAGCACAAGCCATGAGCTAAAATTGAGAACTCATGCAAATCCATGGAAAATACCATGTCTGGTTACAAAACTACCAAAATAATCCTCGATTCCATGAACATCCTCCTCAAAATGGTGAAAATACAACAAATTCCACATGTGTGGTCCATGAGAGCATGCAAACAGGTGCTCTCTTCTCAAAATATGCTTAATATCCCCTCAAAATCTATGAATGAGGGAAAATAGAGGCACAAGACCAAGGTGCATCTCTAACTAGTCCCAAAATCATGGAATAAATCCTCTTCAACCAAAAATGTTCTATTAAATAGGGTGATGTCATTCACACTTGTGGGGTGTTAAGCAAGAAAGATGAAGGTGCATGTGGCATGTGTGGATCCTCAAACAAAGTGCTCCACCAAATAAGTTGTTAGTTAGGTTAAACCACTCATAATAACTTGTAACTAACTCATGAAAATCGTCAACTACCTCAGCAAACTCCCAAGTGCCATCCATGAGAGGAAATAAGTCACACATGCAAGTAAAATAGTCCAACCGGGGAAGGTCTCTCTCTTGGAATAATGCATGTGACAATTGTGTTAATGTGGCATCACTATCATTGTCTAATGCACCATCTTGGATCCCAAATAAGTGACACATATCCCAATGAAATACATGTATACAAAGAAAAATTGGATGCATCCCAATGTCGATAGATATGGCCAAACACACTACACAAATCCTAAAATTTGTAACATGGATCACAATGCATTGTAATACATCCTGGGACATGGTACACAAATCTAAATGTAAGACATCCAATTATAATGGTGGGTCTAATTCCTTTGCAAGTTATTAGATGATGCACAAATAATGATTTACTCTAGCACAACATAACATAATTTCATTTTTAAAATTTGCCTAAGTTTTAAGGGAGAACAACCTTAGCCTTTATACATGTGACAAACCCTAAAACATAAATTATTTCCTTGATCACTAAGTAAAAGGTAGGATATGTGATGAATGATTTATGAAAGGGGAAGGGAAAAACTGCATGGGATGACCCTCAAAATCATGTACGATGTTGTATATGTCTTCCAACTTATTCAACTAGTTTTCATGAGCTAGGATTTAATATGGAAACCTTTAAGAATGAGCTTTAGCTTTGAGTTACCATTTACTCAGTGTGGTTTCTTACTACCCCTTTTATTTGTTCTTTTTCTTTCATTTACCAAGTCCATTTTTCTTTAGATATTCATGTACAAGCATGGGACTAGGCGCATTGGCCTCATTGAGGTGGCATAGCTCAAGCTTTACCATTTTTTGTGT
Organism: Pinus tabuliformis; assembly: GCA_031772625.1. Classification (NCBI taxonomy): domain Eukaryota; kingdom Viridiplantae; phylum Streptophyta; class Pinopsida; order Pinales; family Pinaceae; genus Pinus; species Pinus tabuliformis. Next base: position 1,871,298,810 of record CM062816.1, read on the forward strand.
TTAACCTTTTTTAGTTGCTCTCCATCTCTTGTATTTTTGGCTTACTTAATGTAGGTTTTCTCAATTAGAAATTCATGGTTGACAATTGACAAGTCAAACATGAACAAGAATAAATTTTATGAATGGAATGGAACCATGTTGAGGAAAAATGGAAAGTCTTAAGTGTGGTTAGGATGTGAAACACACTATCTTAACTAGATTCTCAGTAGTACAACGTTACTCAAGATATGACAACTCTTCTATAGGATAAGTATGTTCCCCATGGTAAGACAAAGAAAATATTAAGATTATTGATGTTACAAGTGTTATTAGATCTCATTTCAATGTTTACCACATTCATGACTACCTCAAAAGTTATAACTCCATGTCGAAGTATCAAACTAATACATGGAATAGTGAGTGAAGTAAACAATGTAAACCACATCATGTGCAATGAAAGCATAATGTGCCATGATAAGTGCATCCATCATCTGAGGTGATAGGGATGTGATTTGATATACCATGGCTAAACTAGCAGAATCATATATATGAAGTAGAAACTAAAAGAGAAATCTAGGTTTGGAGAATATGAGTAAGAAATCTCATGTGATTAGCAACATAAAACCCCTTAGGAGGGTGTCTCTAAAAGTAGTTACCCATGGGGGGAACAAGATCCATTTACAAGTATAGAAAACATTACATTTGCATCTAAACAAAGAAAAGGCCACAAAATCCTGATAAGAAGATCAACGCTATGTAGTATAGAGTTTGAAGTATTGTAAAAGGTAGGCTATAATGCCCATAGACTCAATCTACTCCCATATATGTACATTTAGTGAGTGGCGAAGATGGGAAATTGGAAACTCTATTAACTTTCCATATTAAACTTGGGAATTAACAAGAAAGTCTTACCTACCTTAGAGGACTCAACACCGAAAGCTCAGGAAGAGTTTGTAGGGAATACATTTTTATAAAATATATATATATATAACAACTAGATGAGGGCAACATGAAAGTTAGGTTGAAAGGACAACTTCTAAGTAAGGCCAAATTGTACTCCAAGGAAGAGTTAAAGGAAAAAATTCTTCACTTGCTTTAGTAAAAAAAAATTGGGGCGAACAAACCTCCCAAAACAAGGAGGTATGTGTTATAGACATTTTTGTGCCTTACAGCATGGAGCATGAAATGTCAATAATCCAAGGGATCCAAAGTCCCTAAACATGTTGTTCTTACCCTTAGAGGAACAAGGTCAGCAAACCACAGCACTTCAGATCAGTTCTCCACTGAAAAACACTCAGAAACAGGTCAATTTTGGATCAAAGCAGCTGCTCCAAAGGCTACCTGCGTTGCATAGCAAGGGCAACAAGGGCTACCTGCGCTGCATAGCAGGTACAACACAAGCTACCTGCGCTGGGCGTACTTTGACATGTGGAGGAATCTTTTCTCAATGTGCCAGTGCCCAGGAAGCTTCCAAAATGACACTTGGATCATAAGATTCGCCTAATGATGAGTTAAGAGCTTCTAAAACTCCAAGTGGAAGGCAGAAACTCCGAGTGAAGGACTGAAGAACAACTAGAGTTGAAGAGGACAACAGGTCACACATCAAGCTGACTTATCTTCACTCCAAAACTCTATATAAGGATCTCATCCCATGGGATTTGGAGGCCGGAATTTAGTGCAAAGAATTGCTGTTGGTTTACCGTTGTGAGTATTGGGTGATTGCTTGAGGGAGGTGAAGAGGAGACTTCTTTCCGTCGGGAAGGTGATGCTGGATTGGACCTCTCACGGTTGTATCACCGCCTGAACCTTACTTCCTTATATTAATAAAGCATTTGAGGTTCTTCTATTCGCATGTGTTTCAATGGTGTATTGTCTTACTTGCGCATTTGATTTATGCTAATCCTTGAATCAATTATGAATGCATGCTTCTTGTAGTTTCCTTTTCTTGTCTTGTTCGCAGGATCTCGTGTAGCTGGGCCCGTGAGAAGACTTGGAGCTGGGAGCAAGCGGCAAATAGAGGAGATTGGATCGACCATTTGCGCAAGACATCGGTAAGTGGATCTCTTCCTTTCGTCTCTTGCATGTCATAAAGAAGTAACTTTAGATAGCTTTGCTTCAGTTGTTGCTAAGGAACTATCACCCTTAGAGTGGGATAGGGTCATTCCGTGTTGGATACTTTCCCCCACAACAGTATGGTTCACAATGGATCACTATTACATAGTTTCTCATTTATTTAGGTACAATCTAGGTAGAAAAATTGAAGGTAAAGGCTTGTATGATCCATTTTAGGGACACATCCTATTTTGGTGTTTTGGGGTCCTAAAATTTCCAAAACCCATTTGAGGCACTAAACAATTATTTTGGGGTCAAAACTTTCTGAATACATTTTATAAAATAAATATATAACAACTAGATGAGGGCAACATGAAAGTTAGGTCGAAAGGACAACTTCTAAGCAAGGCCAAATGGCACTCCAAGGAAGAGTTAAAGAAAAAATTCCTTACTTGCTTTAGTAAAAAAAAAAATTGGGGCGAACAAACCTCCCAAAACAAGGAGGTATGGTTCACAATGGATCACTATTACATAGTTTCTCATTTATTTAGGTACAATCTAGGTAGAAAAATTGAAGGTAAAGGCTTGTATGATCCATTTTAGGGACACATCCTATTTTGGTGCTTTGGGGTCCTAAAATTTCCAAAACCCATTTGAGGCACTAAACAATTATTTTGGGGTCAAAACTTTGTGAATGAAGTTCCCAACCTCTTGAAATTATTCTATATATTAAGAGCTTTCCAATGGTGCAAATATCACCTCAATTGAAGTTCACATTTGGGAGTTATGCTCCCACAAGTTTACCTATGTTTACCACCATGGTATTGAGATAATGCCATGTCGACTCCCACTACTCACATATGTGGAGCTAGTCATGTGTGTTCTTTCAAGAAAATTGTAGATAGTCAAAAACCCAACCCTAATCAAGAATTGAGGCATGTAAAACCCTAACCATAACCTTAAACCTAAACAACTACAAAGGCATGTTAAATATTGATTCAATAAGGTAGGCATTCCATGGTTAAGTAGAGCAAGGTAATGGGATGTTAAAAGAAAAGAAAGGAAGAAGAAGCCCCTTTAACAACCATAGAAGGCATAGTGCCAATTGCAAATCCTTAGCAAGTTCACCTTTCTTTGTATATGCATTTCATATATGAGAAAAAAGAGTAAGGAATAATCCTCACCTTCAATCTAGATTTTTCATATTGAGTTTCTAAAGGTAAGCTTGTGTTCATTGTGTGATCAATATGGTAATTTTTTCATTAAGGGGATTTTGAGATCAAAAATGGGCCTCAAAACAAAAAATGTGTAGAAAAGTCAGCTTTAAAAGAATCGATGGAATTCAAGATGATGATGTCATCCCTCAGGGTAAATATTTTAGAGGGAAAAGGAAAGAACTAGTTTTTTAATTGTGTTTTCGACTTATCTCCTAATCGGTTTACTCAAATGTCAAGTGTAGGCACTTGTTGGATGTGAAATTAAAATTTTGCATTCAACGAGTGCCTGTACTGGACATTTAAGTAAACCTATTAGGATATAACTCAAACCGAAAAAACCAAAAATCTTTTCCTTTAAAAATTCATAACTCATGTTTGATTATTTTAAATATTATTTTATTATTTTCCTTAAGAGGTCCATTTTAGACCTCAAAATTCCCTTTTAGAGCTTCTTTTATTTCAATGTCAACTTGGTTCAATATTTGAATAATAGGCTAATAATATTACATCTCAATCTTAATTAAAACATTACATAATAAGATTTTGCAAAAATTTGTATAACTTATCATGGCTAGCTATTCCAATGAAATATTTAGGATAGTTTATAGATCTCTAAGTGTGCTTAATGTTGCTGCAAAAGAACCACAATTACCATAATACCGCGAGTAATTATATAAATAAAAAAACATTGCAACAAATTTCTCACCAAAACACAATTATCAAAAACATGCAATATATCAATTGATGAAACAAGTGTGCAAAAACAATATAATTGTCTCATCCATATAAAATAAATTGACAAAAAGCAAAGCATTACTATTTCATCCATAATAATCTAAAGTATAGAAAAAAACAAAATATGTTAACTCTAAAACCTTATTGCTTCCATTATGTCAACCTCATAACACTTCAAACCTTCCACCTCCATTCTCATTAATCAGCATAGTCATACTCATCCAACACCTTGCAATCAAACCCCAAGACCCGTAAGTGCTCATTAGCGAGAGGCAAAAAGGACCCAATGTAATATATCAACCTTAATGCTTCCATTATGTCAACCTCATAACACTTCAAGCCTTCCATATTAATCGTCATAGCTCCCTATCATCCAACACCTTGCAATCAAACCCCGACCCATAAGTGATCACGAGCGAAAAGGAAAAGAACCCAAGGTAATATATCAAGCAAGGACACTAACAAACTCTAAAGGGAAAGTCATAGGTAAATAACATCATTGAATAGAGCCCATGCACGTATTTCAGATGCCAACCCAAGTCCAAAAGGTTTAAAAGTTTAGGATATAATATATGCACTCACACAGTTTACAATTTTGTCTGTTGATCAATTTGTGTTGCAACAATGCATAAACCCTTCACCGCTTATTCATCCAATGTCTTTATGTCCATTCCCTGGAAAATGGGTACAAAGAGGAACCTAAAGTAACATCCCCATCCAAAATTACACAGCAAAATTCTCAGGACTTTGTAAAATGTAACTCCAAATCTGAGTTAATTGTGAAAATGTGGGCAATTATTTGTGGAATGGTGACTTCAGAAAATCCAAGCCACAAGAAAGTCCTTTAAGCAAATATAACAGAAAATCTCCAAAATTACATCAAAAAGAAGAATGGAAATTAAATGTTAAGAAAGAAGACCTGATGTATGTACGAAAATACCAATAAAAGAAAATTGATGTACATGGAAATCCAAAATAGCCAATATAATTCATCTTATCCCCAAAAAAACCTACCAAGTTGGTCCCAACCCAAATGCGGGCACCAAACTTGCCCGTCAAAAACTTAATTTTGATGGAGGCTTGAAAGGGAATCCAAGGAGATCTTGCATTGGAGAGATCCTGCGAAATTTTTCAGAGAATCCTATCAAATTCTATTCCCTAAACATAAAAATAATCAATAACCTGGTAGAGGCGATAGCTCTGAGTAAAGAATTGTACTTGCCAGAGGATTTATGAAATGACAAATTTGATAACAGAAGGATATTTGTAGGGAATCATCGATAAAGTGAAGACTTGGGTCACAAATTTGATAACAGGAGCATATTTTCAGGGAATCATCGATAAAGTGGATACCTGCGTCAAGAGGAGCAACTAGTCAACACCCAGGAGCATATTTTCAGGGAATCATCGATAAAGTGGAGACCTGGGTCAAGAGGAGCAACTAGTCAACACCCAAAACCTGAAGATTGACTCATCCTCTGAATGACATATCTCTTCTTCTACCATCCTTCTCAAGTTTACAATTGTAATGCATATGATGGGTGGCAAACAAGGTAGCAAATACACAAGCCAATATGGAGGATGATATGGAATGGAGGCAATAAGTTGCATGGAAGAGGGGCAATAAGCTAGAAATGAAGATCCAAAGGAACCATTGATGACATGAACAAACCAAAAGTTTCAAAAACTCCAACTGAATATGATCACAATTCTGAAAACGATTTTTGCCCTTAAATTCCATAGCAAACGAGCAATAATTCCCTGCAATCCTTTTCAACCCACAAATGCACCACATAAAAATCATGAAAGAAGCTAATCAGTTTTGCCTCTAAACAACAAGAGAAATGTACATCATTCAAAAGCACCGCCTACTAGTCAAATTTTGGCATTTTATATGATAGATACATCTTATTTTCAACGGATGTACTTTTATGGGGTTTTGTATTTCAATGTGAACGCTAATCATAAATATCATGTAATCAATGGAAGAACAAAAGATCATGGAACGTTTATTTCTGAATCAAACATATGTTATAGGTTATCTAAATATATATTTGATAAGAGTAACCACGAGTATAACTTTGTTTATTTGGAATCTACAAACAAGATTAAAAGTCCAAACAAGGACTGTTTTAGCTCATTTTTTCTGGACACTAATATAAAGGCTCGATTTTTATTTATCAAGAAACAAAATATGCTTGATCGTATGATAATGATTACTTTTTACGTTTAAATACATGATAACTATATTTAAATATGTCAGAAAAATTTAGTTTTGCCACAGTAAACTATTTCAATAGCACTTAATCGATATTATGACGTTTATAAACCAATGTTCAATATGCTAAAAACAGGAAATGACAATAATAATCTTTTATCTTTGTCCCAAAATTGGGAGAGCATATTCAGTGAAAATGCCCAAAACATTATAAACTTCAGAGCCTACTAAAAAATAGAGCCAAATTTTTAAAGGCCAAGATCTCTTATTAATCTTTTGGAGCAAGCTTCTAACTTTAATTTGAATTGTAACAATTAGTTTCTAGAAATAATGCAACCATTTTCAAAAGTGAGATAGAATTGCACGAGTTCTTTGGTATTGAGATAAGAAAATTCATAGGCAGCCACAGCAAACCTCCAAAACCATGGTGAGAACATTAGTGCCCAATTGAACACACTGGCATGAGTTTCACCAACTCAATAAAATTCATGGTGAACATCTTGCACAAGTGCCCAAAACATCCATTTTTATTCAAGCCCAACCATCGTTACCTGACTCAACCAAGTCTATGGAGCCTCATGAGGATGACACAGCTCAAGTCCCAAATTGGGTCAAGGCAGTCCATGATTTGGCCCAACTTTCTGACTCATTCAGTCAACAAATTTGACTTGTAAGTCAGTTGAGTCAACTTCTAAGTCTGCCAATTCAAGTCCTGTGTCCACTGAGTCAACTTACAAGTTTTGCCAGGTGAAGATTTCTGAAATTTAGTGGACTTTTTAATATTTTTTATTTTCCAAGTCAACTTCCATAACTTCTTGAGTTCCAAGTCAACTCTTGACTCTCTTGCTAAGACAAGTCAAACGTGGAATTGAGTCAGTAATTTTAAGCCCAACAGGTCGTGAGGGACTAGTTAAAAGAGTCGAGCCATAAATCCAATTCCCAACCATTAAATACCATCCACCTATAAGTATACAACCTCACATTTTATGCAATTCATAGAATAAAGGCAAAATCTGCACAGCATCCAGTAGTTTTTTTTTTAATCAAACACACCTGTGATCTAATTCTACAAGCTGACTGCAATATAAGCATTAAAACATGTAACTACATAATTCAGGATAGAAGCATGCTTCAACTCCCCAAGGAACATGTAATTCAGCAAAGAAGCATTCTTTAACTCCTCAAGGAAAATGGTAAGTAACACTGATAGAAAGATCTGCTAGAAACTGGACTGTCATGAATGAATGCCTGGATTGATCTGGATCTACATATACAAGTAGGTTCCTTGGAGGAGTTCAAATGGATTGGTACCAATACCAACACCAACTGATATTCAGGATCAAGATGAACTGAGTGATTTAATATTTATTTAATGTACAACAAGCAAATTACTTGTTTTTCATGATTGAACTAAGAATATGACCTCATATAAGCCAGGAGAACCAAGCCCACTGACCTAATTATTGAAAACACCTGCAATGAAATATTCTTTACAAATTTGTTATAATGGAGCAAGATGAAGTGGATATAGGCAAAAACCTGATCCAAACTGCATCCAAAGAAAGCCATGGATATATGCAATTCACCAAAATCCTCACACAGAACCTGGAAACCTAATTGGTTGATTGTTTGAATTTTGACTCTGTTCAGTAGCGAATGGCCACACCTTATGTTGTATTCATTGCACATATTACCTCAATGTATGCGGTGTAATAATCCTCAAACTGCACTAAATAATAAATGCAATTCTTCCCCTATGAGGAGGACAGTGTTGAGCCATTTGCAGAAGCTTGTGAAGTTGAATCTTCCTTAGAAAGAGAAAAATAATTTTGAGGGATCATTGATCTATTATGCTCCCTTTTTCCTTCTCTATGGACAGACAAGCCTTTCCGAGCACTTTGCTGAACACCGAGAGATAATCGGTGGTTCAAAGGAATGCCATCCACAGAATTTCCATTTGGACGTAGCCCTGTACTTCTCTTTGTTGAAAGTTGCCTGTGGGGAGTTGGCTTTGCAACAAAAAATGGTTCTGGTTCACTTGCCAACTGACCCTGAAGGCGCTTTTTATCCTGAAGAAGCAAGGAGTTATTACCATTCTGAAACATCAACATAAAGGTGAAGTATATCAGAGTGCATAACAAAGTCTAACTTCATACCCTGAGCCTCAGTTTCTCCTCTTCTCTCTCCTGTCTCATCATGTTGTATTCATCTAGCATTGCTAAAAGTGGAACCTGTGTATTTCAACAAGGACATAAAAGGAAGTGAATGTAGCTGGAAACAATGCTATGAAAAAGTGTCCATAAACATTCTTAAACAGTTTGACATAACTCAAAGATTTTGGAATCACAAGAAAATTCCCTGGGAAGAGATAAAATTAAAAAAGAACTGAACGATTGTCTCACTTCATCATAGAAGAAAGTTGTTCCCCTTTCTTCCTCCCAAGCCCTAGTTTTTGCCATCAATGAATCCACAAGTGCTACGTCCAAGAGATCAAGTCAGTTAAGAATACATAGATCACAGATAAACAGTCTCAAATACCCATTTGCTTTCAATACTTACCAGGAATTTTATTGACAATCACACGGGCTCGTTCTGCACGCTTAAGGTTTATATGGGCACCTCTACTCACACTGTACCTGTTTTCATCCTGCATGCAAGCAACACACAATTCACAACAGCAATATAATTCCAAGAAGTTGTTAACTGCCACAGAAATTAGAAAACATAAAACCAGCTAAAGATGATCTCATGAAGTGTGCGGAACTCAAAACTACCCTGTTGTAATCTTCAAGCCAACTTTCTTCTTCACAAGCTGCCATCCATTTGTCCACCTTCTCCATTATTTCTTTTCTACTGAGTGCTTCTTCTTTTGCTTTGGAAATCTGATCATCCATGCTTGCTAGAAGATCTGAATGATTAATGGTTCCTTCAAAACAGATCCAGAGAAATCAGTATGACAAAACAAATTGCAAGAGAAAATCAAGCACCAAATATAGAATAAAAAGCATCAAGCGAACCAGAATCAATCATAGCCATTATCTTTTCCTGTGCAGAGTTGGTGTCTATTTCCATATGAGCCTTCCGGTATATCTCTTCAAGCTCTGTTTGTTTTTTATGCAGAAGCTCCTTCATTTTTCCAGCCTTTAGCCGATCCAATCTCTTCACTTCAACCTCAGCCTGGGCCAGAAGGAAAATTCATGTCATCATGGAATTGCCATAATCAAAATTTAATTTCACCCCAATGTTATATTGGTTCAAAATTGGAAAAATAATGTGATTGCAGCAGTTGGCTTTAGTCCGTAAGTCTTACAAGAGCAGATGCAAGCAGTTGGTTGTTATTAGCCAAATTATCCAAAACAGCTAATAAACATTGAATACACCAAATATAAATGGGGAGCACAGCTCCCAAGAATTAACTTAATAACTTCTAAGATATTAACTTTTAAGAGATTTATTCTGAATAAACCCAAAAGATAACAATATCAAATGATCATGTATACCTGTGTATTTGATTACTATAATAATTTCCTATATATAATAATTCTTACCTGGTCAATGATATTAGAAGCAAGCGTTCTTGGCATTGACACCTCATCCACAGAAGCTGAAATGTAGCAAGTTACATGATCAAAATGTTTCTGTTCCTCCATAGTGATATCCATTAGATTCCACAATTCAATCAATGTTGTGCCCAGTTCTTGGATCTGTACATGATAGAAAAGATCAAAGTTGTATTGAATTCTAGATCTTTTATAGCTACCAAAGTGACTTTAGATATGAATATCCATGACAGACCTGTTAGTACTGTAATCTAGATTGCACTTCAGTCACTGAAGACCTTACTCTAAATCTGAAGACAGAAATACAAAGTTCATTTTACTATTCATTACAACTCAGACAATAACTGAAGTAGCCAGTATTGTGTACATTTTCTTTTAGTTTATCCATGTGCCATTGTCATCTCAAACTTAAGAAAATCCAATGTGATGCCCAAGACAAAGGCAATTCTCACACCAGTTTACCAGTGCTTCCAAGTTTCAATTCATGAGAGTTAATTGGTAAAGAAATAAAATACATTTGTGGAAACCTTCTAGAAGGGAATGGTTAAAAAGAAGTATTAAGAATATGTTGTATTCAAAGGGACTTTGTTATCTTTTAAATTCTAAACCATCTGATAGAGGGTCTCCTTCCCAATTCTGGCAACACATTCAAAATCATCCACAACTCATTAAGTTGATGCAATAAAATATACTGTGAAACTTGAAAGTAAAACTTTGCCTTCCCTCAAATACAATCCCTACTTATAGAACCTTAAACTAATTAGCAATTTACACTCTGCAAATCCATGAAATCAGTCACATTATGCAAAACTGAATGAATTCAATGACAAATATGTAAATCTATAATGCACCAAGATATTACCATTGAGTCCACTGCAATGTGCTATGGTTAGACTAATTTTCCATTCATGCTGACACGACTATGGTTTTCTACTTAGACAGCAAAGACTGTTATGTTAACGTAGCCTCTAAAAAGCAGAAAACATTCATAACGTGTTTAAGGATTCAACATCTATGATACTATTTCCGTGCTGTAAAATGGCAGACACAATGACCAAAATGACCTCAGCCAAACTTGGACCCAACTCCCTAGAAACTTTTTCAAGCTCAATAACTATGGGGCTTGGTCCCTAATTGAAGGCCTGTGGCCAAATGATTCACCAACACTGATTGATATAGAATAATATTAACTGTAAACAAAAAGCAATAATAACCCACTATGCATAAGCAGTGACTGGTTTCATTAACAAAACGATGAACAGGATTAACCAATGCCATGGCACATAGATAGATACACAAGAGATACCCTAGAGAAACCCAACCTGGGAAAATTTCAGCTTTTATCAAGATTCAATAGTGTTTTTACAGTTGCAAGGTTCTTTGGCTACAAGAGCTAAACGAAAATACAAATGGTATAATCTTCCACTAACCAGTACTTCGGAATCTGTCTGGTTGATCTCTGTCTTCTACAAACCATGAATAACGACATTGACCTGTGGAATTTTATGCCACTAGTTCCTCTATAGAACCTCTAATCCAACTTCCTCTCACTTTTCATTCATAAACCCCTTCATCCTTCATCTCTTCCTCCTTTATGTGTGTGCCTACATGGTATATGGAAGGCCGACGACCTCCAAGATGTTTTAGAACCATTCCCCAAGCAATTACAGGCACTCCTTTCTTATCCACTCTTGAGCGGCATAAATGACCAAGAATACACCTTCCCAGCCTTCATAGATGACCAAGAAGTTATGCAAGAGACAAGGCATTTTTGGCCTCTCCCATCTTCCAAGTGGCAACCTCTCATTGTTTCTTGGATCTTTCAAGGCCCCTTTGATATCTTTTGGGCCCTCTTCGTCCTGACCACATCTTGCGTAGTCATTCGAGGAAGATGCTCCCTTCATTTTTGTGGGTCCCCTTTTCCTCTACATCCAAGCTCCTAGCACAGTTGTCCCAACTAATGGGTTGGGATCTTCCCTATAGAATCCCCAGTGTAAAGGACTGATAGTGTTGTTGAGCATGTGGTGGAGTCTCCCCATTGGGAATTGCAAGGTGATCCAAGCAAATCCCCCGATGCTAAGGCTTAACCTCCATTCCCCTTGAGAATTCTAAAGAGTTACCTTAAGTGTGGGTTGGGTGGTCCCCATGAATCCTCGAATACTAAGGCTTAGCCTCAAATACTAACAAGAATTCTGAAGTACTACCCCAAATGTAGGTTGGGGTTATCCTTGAAGATCTCCCAATACTAAGGTTTAGCCTCAAAAATCACTGAGTTGGGTGAGGGGACTACCCCACCGAATAACTCATCCATTCACTATCTACCAATTCAACCACTATCACTTCCCATCGACCATATGTCCACATCACCTCACCATGTCATCAGGTATAATTCAAACACAAAATTTAACAAGGGTTCTTAGGGGCAATATTAACCAAAGAATTTACCATTTAGCGTTTTCAAAATTTCAAGGATCCAATCCGATCACAACTTCCCAATCGAAGGCTTTTGGTGTCCAAAAGCTTTTAAGGAAAGATGGGGAAACATATTTGCAACTCACTGCTCCCATACTACTTGGCTTTCCTTGGAGTCTATCCCTTGAGGCCAAATAACCAAAACTCGTCCTCTCCTATTTGAGTCACCTAGACCTTCTTCTACAAAATTATACCCTCCTCCAGTTCTTCAAGTGCATTTGATGCAAAATCTTCCACTATGGGCAAAACCTAATCTTGCTCTTCCTTGTGCAACAAGAACGATTCAATCAATGGCAAGTTCTCCACATTGGTCATTGAACTCATCTCATATAAGGAGGTAGTTTTAGCTTGATACCATCAACTCTAACTTGCTCAATGATCTCAAAAGGTCCATGTCTTAAAGGCTTCAACATCTTAGTTTCCCCTTGCAAGCAATTTTTGCTAAGATAAAGTCACACCATGTCCTATGTTGGTCATGTTTGAGCTTCCACTTTTGTCAACTCTTCTCAAGCTACTCCCGCACCTTCAAAAGAACATACTTGAGCTTGTGATACTTGCTTTGACTCTGCAAGTATTGCAATGGTTGGTGATCAGTGTGGATTATGTTTCCCTTCTCCAAGGGATAGTGGTTCCATTTCTTCATTACTTGAACTAAGGCAAAAAGCTCCTTATCATAGATAGGGTAGTTCAACGTTGCCACATGAAACAACTTTCAATGGTAACAAATTGGTCTTGACTCTTCTTCCTTGAACTAGGATTGTCCCCATGGCATTACCACTTGCATCAGTTTCACACTGCAAATTAAGCATGGTCAACATTGGTGCGCAATTGATTCTTCTCTTTAGTTCTTCTAAAGACCTATGTCATTGTTTTCCCCGATGAAAATTGTTTGTTTTTTATTTTATGGCATACAATGGTGTAACAACTACTAAAAATGTTGAAATGAACTTCCTCAAAGATTGAACTGCTCCCATGAAACTTCTTACCTTTGTCACACTAGTAGCAGTAGGGCATTTAATGATGGTTCAAATCTTCATTGGAACAACCTTCAGCTCTCCTCCACCAATCACAATTCCAACATGTACCAAGGACTCCTTTTGAAACTCACACTTCTTGAGATCAACAATCAGTTGCTCCTTAAGTGTGACCAATTACCAGTACATGTTTCAAAAGTGAGATGTGCTCTTGCTAAGTAGCACTGAAGATCCATATGTCTCTAGATAAGCAATTACAAAAAAAAAAAGAACAAGATAAAGCGCATCATGCATTAAACACATGAAAGTTACAAGTGCATTACATAATCCAAAAGGAATAATTAGTTACTCATAAAAAATTTGTCTTATCTTCAATGTTGTCTTCCAAGTGTCTTATCTTTTACTCTCACTTGGTGATAGTCTGATTTTGTGAAGAACATAGCTTGTTGCAACTGATCCAACAAGTCACCAATTCTTGATAAAATATACTTGTTCTTGATGGTCAGCTTGTTCAAAGCTCTATAGTCAATTCACATCCTCTAACTTTCATCCTTCTTCTATGCTATGATGATGAGTGACCCACAAAGTGAAGTACAAGGCTTTATGACTCCCTACTCCAAGTACTACAATTGTTTCTTCACTTCATCTTACTCCAAAATAGATTGTCTATACAATCCAATGTTAAGCAATGAAGATTTTTGGCAACAATTGAATCTTATGTTTAATTACCCATTTAGGTGGTAAACATTTAGATTCTTGAGACACTTCCTTGTAAGACTATGAATTTTTCTAATGGTTGCTTCTTCTTGTTGTCACATCCCTCCAAGAATGCAATAATTTGCAACTTACCTTCTCCTTGTTGCTTCTCTTTCTCAAAAACAACAACAAACTTCGTGTTTGTACTAACTAACCTCCTAGCCCAGTGTACACTTATCAATGAGAACTTTGATTTGCTATTATGTACATTTATAACATAAGACTTCCCATATTTCACAAATCTGTATTGGTTAGCCCTTCATTTAAGGATAGCATCCCTAACATGGAGATAACAACTCTCCAAAATTACTCCATGAACATCCAATGGAATGAGACCTACTTCTACCTCATCAATGAAGTTTGCACTAATAGCAAATCTAAAGTTATACTTGTGACTAGTAATTCCATATCTTACATCACCCATTGCAATGGGCATTAATCCGAATGGTCATGCACATCCAATCCAAGCTTCTCAACTCACTGAGTTCAAATCAAATTTCATTGTGATCCAAGGTCAAACAAGCAATGCATCTTAGTTTGCTTCAGCAGGACCTTAAGGTGAAAGAGTACAACCATTCCTCTTTTCTCCTTTGGATTAATACTACTAAAATCTGTCTCCCTTTGAATTGAAGCACAAGTCATCTTACCTTCAATGTCTGAGTTGTTGTCCACCCTTTGATCCCCATCTACAACCAACAAAGTTTTCTTTTTTTGCGGCTATTGTTTGGACATTTTCGGTTGGAATGCAAGAAGTAGTTTCCAGAAACTCTCCTCTATGTGGCCATCTACATTCCAATGCTTACAATGATTGCTAGGGTTTTGGTTTTTTGTTGCAACTGCAATTATCTTCTTGCCTTCACCTTTCCTCTATTTCTTTCCTTTTTTTGGATGTTCTTGCAGCTCTTTTGGCCCACTAAAATAGTGTTTACACACAAGTCTCATCAATAGTCTTAGGTTTCAAAAGCATCACTTGTCTTTAAAGGTGCCTGTGAAAAGCTCCCAAGTATGTAATAAGCACTCCAAGGCTTTTAAGAGATATCACTTACTAGATTGCTCTCTTTAAAAATTGAATAGTGAATTGCAACAATGTTTATCTTTGTCTCTGCCTGAGGTAAAGCCAGCTTATCTTTTGTTCCTCCTCATAGCCAACAAGATAGAAGTATGACTTGATAATGTCCTTGGACACATCCCATTTTGACACCGATTGTTCATTACCAAGTCTTCTAGCAATGACATCACTTTCCGACCATATTAAAGCATGACCTTCTAACTTCGAACAAGCAAAAGAGATTCTTTGTGTTTCACTAACCTCATGCACACTAAAATAAACTTCTAACTATTGCAACCATTGATTTAACTTGAAGACATCTATCTCACTTGCATATGGCTTAATGCCAATCTTTGCCTCTACCTTGAATGGAGATTGAGTTTTGCTACATTCCCCTATCTAATTCTCTAGTTTCTCCACCATAGATATTTTGTCACCCCCCACCTTCCGTCCAAACTCACCTGAGTCTATAGGCTTCTTTTTCTTCTCCTTCTCATATACAAATGTGGCAACCTGTTGATGAATTTTTCCTCACGAAGGAAAGGATCAAAACCGAGGGAAACCTTTGGAGGAATCAAGTAGTGCCCTCCTTTGTTTTTCTAGAGGCATTACTCCTTTTTATCAAATGATAACTTTTTTCCCATGCTTACAAAGTGGAGTGGGAGTGTGCCATTCAATAAAGCCCACATGATCCTTGTCTTCAAGAAGGTAAAACAAAACTCTCTCAATAATCATATACTCTTGAAGCACATTGTTGCTTAAGAAAGGCCCTAGTAGTTTCAATCATTTATGGAATGTCAAAAAGAAGAGATTTTATCACAAAGTGGATTTTCTCAAAACACATATTTTGTGCCCTCACATGTAATATAAGCAAATGAAACAAGCCATATTTACTAGAGGCAGATGAAAAGAAAATGAAACTGTGTCTAACAAAGAATTTTATCGAATTATTTCATTATGAATCAAATAAGTTTGAGCAAGGCCGCAGATTCAAGATTCCACTCAAGATTATCAATAAAACCATAAAAACCATGGGGCTTCTGAGATAATTCTATGTGGGAATTTTCAACAAACAAACCCCAAATGTGAAAAGTTTAATACATTAGAAATGTTTGGCCATACAAGCCTCCACAAAATTCATATGATAATACATAAACAAAAATTGAAGGCATTCGCTCTCATGAGTTGGGATAAGGCTCCTTCAAACCTGGAATATAGGGAAATCCTAAAAGCAAAACAGCTAATCAATGCCATACTTTGACAGCTATACGACATGCCAAAACAAAATGGAAAAGGGCATAACCAACAAAGAGACTATGGAGAAGGAAAATCTTGGTAGCTCTTATAAAAGTTTGAGGGCCAACTTAGGTTTTGTATTGAACCCCTTTTTCGTTCTCTTAAAATCTTCTTAAGTTGTTTTCGCTTCAAAGCAAGACATCCTCTCAACCTAACTACCCTTACTGTTTTTCTTTCATGAAGTTTTAGTGGCAACAACAATCACTTGGTCTACCAAAGATTTGATATTATCCCAAAGTGGGGACATAGTAATTTCCTCTTTCATCTTAAAAGGCGATTAACTCATCCTCGATACTTCATAAGATGTTGACTTGATTATTGCATAGCTAAAACAGTGCGAACAACGCATATGGATTTCCAATGAAATTAATTAATCATGAGCAAGCTGAAGCTCAATAATAATACAGAGATATTTACAATAATAGAAACATCAAGTTTCTATGTAGAATATGGAAACAATCAGTTTCATCTAAGAAACTGCTAAAAGAATAAAAATAGCAACAGCTAAAAGAATGAGCATTAAATACTAAGTAGAGATATTCTAATACCCTCCTTTAATGCTCAATCTATTTACAACACCAATAGACCCTCGGAATTTTACAAATTTATCAGGACCAAGAGGCTTGGTGAAAATGTCGGCGGGCTGCTCTGTTGTGGGAACATATTGCAACTGAACTGAGCCGTCTTCAACAAGCTGGCGAATGTAGTGGCAATGAGTTTCCACATGCTTTGTTCGTTCATGAAAGAATGGATTCTTGGCAAGTTTGAGCACTCCCTGATTAACACAAAACAAAGAAGTAGGCCCTGTCTGGAAAACATGCATATCTGCAAGCATATGTCGAAGCCAAACTGCCTCACAGGATGCCTTAACTGCTCCCCGATACTCTGCTTCTGTTGAGGAGAGAGCCACTGCCTGTTGCTTCTTACTAGTCCAAGTAACAGCACCAGATCCTAGACTAAACACATACCCAGCTGTAGATTTACGGTCATCAACCGAACCGGCCCAGTCAGAATCAGTGTAACCACTGAGTATAGGATTGGAACTTCGAGTGTATAGGAGGCCATAATCAGAAGTGCCACGCACATATCGTAGCACACGCTTTGCTGCTATCCAATGATCAGTTTTAGGAGCTGACATGAAGCGGGAAATGTAGCTTACTGCAAAACTGATGTCAGGTCTGGTAGCAGTAAGATAGATGAGACTGCCCACTAATTGCCTGAATAAAGTTTCATCCACAAGGGGAGAGGGTGACTGTGCTGAAAGTTTGAGCCCTGGTTCCATAGGAGTCGTGGCCGGTTTGCAATCCTGCATTCTGAACCTTTCCACAAGATTTTTGGCATACTTGGACTGAGAGAGAAAGATCTGATTTTCAGTCTGCCAAACTTCAACCCCCAGACAGTAATGAAGAAGTCCCAAGTCTGTCATCTCAAAAGTTCGGCATAAATCTTGTTTGATCCCATGGATCAAATGTGCAGAGCTGCCAGTAATGATAAGGTCATCCACATAGACAACCACAAACAAGATATCATCACCAGTATGCTTGATATACAGGTTTGCATCCGATGGGCTCCGCTGAAAACCCTGATCTGTCAGGTACTGATCAATTTTCATGTACCAAGCCTGAGGAGCTTGTTTCAATCCATAGATTGCTTTAGCTAACCGACACACTTTCTGTTCTTGACCAGCAACCTTGAATCCTGGAGGCTGCGTCATGTAGACTTCTTCTTGGAGATCACCATTTAGGAAAGCACTCTTTACATCCATCTGATGAACTTTCCAATTGAACTGAGCTGCTAGGGCAAGGACAAGCCTTATGGTACTCATCTTGGCTGTAGGAGCAAAAGTCTCCTCATAGTCGATGCCTTCCTTCTGTGAGAACCCTCGAGCCACAAGACGAGCTTTATACTTGTCTATGGTTCCATCAGCTTTGTATTTCACTTTATACACCCATTTGCAGCCTATGGGCTTTTTCCCTGCAGGAAGATCAGAAAGTGTCCATGTGTGATTCTTCTGAAGACTCTGGAATTCGGCTTCCATAGCTTGTTCCCACTCAGATGTACCCTTAGCCTCTGAATAGGTTTGAGGCTCAAAAATACTGTGTAGGTTAGCCATAAGAGCAAAATTGACTGTAGACTGTTGTCTGTTCTTATGTCTAGAAGTTCTACCTTCAAGGAGCTCATCATCCCGGAGATCACCAATGGTTTTAGCCCACCATTTAGGCCGAAGAGTAGAAGAACCAATATCAGGAGGAGATGGAGAAGACTCAAGAGCAATAGGGGCAGCAAGAGGAGGGTTATTTTCTGGAGGAAGCTCAGATAGAGTATTATCAAATACTGATGCTACATCATCCCTCCCATCAGGTGGACCGACCGGAAGAACACTGTGAGGCTGATCCTCAGAACACTGCTCAGAAGAAGAAGACTGAAAGAATCCTCTATCTTCATCAAATACTACATCTCGATTGAAGCTAAGACGACCAGTGGCTATATCTATCAGCCTATAGGCCTTGTGATGATCACTGTACCCTGTCATCATGAGTTTCTGGCTTTTGGAATCCAACTTAGAGCGCTTAGCAGCTGGAATCCAAACATATGCAACTGAGCCAAATACTTTGAGATGACTGATCTTAGGCTTACGGCCAGACCAAACCTCTTCAGGAGTCTTCCCTGTAACAGCCTAAGTGGGTGATCGGTTAAGAAGGTAAACAGCAGTAAATACTGCTTCAGCCCAGAATTTGTTTGGAACACTCCTGTGTTGTAACATGGAACGAGCCATTTCAACAACCGTGCGGTTGCGACGCTCGACAACACTGTTCTGCTGAGGAGTGTAGGGGGTGGTTAACTGGCGTTTGATGCCATGAATATCACAGAAGTTGGCAAAAGCTGAAGAACAAAATTCCCCCCCATTGTCGGTCCTAAGAGTCATGATGTTATAGCCAGACTCTTTTTCAACCAAGGTTTTAAACTTCTGAAAGGTACTAAGTGCATCAGATTTATTTTTTAGAAAATACACCCACATCTTTCTACTGAAATCATCTACAATAAGTAAAAAATATTTGCAAGCAGTGATAGAAGTTGTATTCATAGGACCACAAATATCAGCATGAAGTAACTGGAGTACCTTAGATGCGCGCCAAGATTCTCCATTCTTGAATGAGGACCGATGTTGCTTTCCCGCTTGACAGGCGCCGCATACCCCCAACTGTTGAGTCTGAATATCAGGTAATCCTGACACAAGTCCCTCCCGAGAGAGCTGAGAGAGATACTGCATATTTAGATGCCCATATCGCTGATGCCATAGAGTACTGATGGGAGAGACACGTGCTGCTAGAGCCACTTCTGGAGAGTCACCGGTGTCAAGTAGCCTGTATAGACCATGGTCCTCTAGGCCAACAGCAATTGTTAGACTAGACTCCCTGTCAATAATGGAGCACTTGTGCGCACTGAACACTACATCAAGCTGAGGAGAATTCCTCATAATCTGGCTGACAGACAGCAGATTAATTTCCATACCAGGAACATAGTACACATTCAAGAAGATGAGTGTGCGCCCACCAGACTGGATCTGAACGGTACCTCTGCCAACCACTGTGTACTTTTCACCTCCACCAAATACCACGGAATCACTGAAAGGTGAGAAGTCAATAAACCAGTCACGCCTGTGAGAGAAATGGCGTGATGCACCAGAGTCAATGTACCAAGCAGAAGACGGTACATGATCTGACGACCTTTTAGCCATAAAGGCGTAAAAAGCAGATTATGTCTGCTCGGAATGTTCCTGACTGCCTTCCAACATGAGATTGGTTAACGAAGCCATCTGCACGTTTCCCAAGATATGGAAAAATACAAAAAAAATCCTGCACGGATTTCAATGCGGATGCTGGCTGATCCAGACAGATGCTGATCTAAATATGAAATGATTCCCAAAGGAAACTGATTTACTGTAAGAAGCACAATTTTCTTAGACAAACACTAGATAGGAAGAATCAACAAATTGGGCCCACAGGCATAGGCAGGAAACTCAAGACGGATATGAAGAGGCACGAAATTTCTGGAAAGTTAAAACCTCTGTTTTACTGTAATAACAATGCTGATTTACTTGAATGAACTTCTTCCCAAACTCTGCTGCTTAAGATAGTGCTTTGAACGACAGATTTGACTCAGAAAATATCGGCTTATTTAATGAAATTTTGCCAGAAAGCGTAAAGGATTCAAGAAAAATAATGCCGCTTTACAATTTTATCACTCTTCTACAGAAAAAAATACCCTTTGTGAATGCGTTTTGCCGTCTAAGAAACGCAAATGAGCTGTTACTGAAATCCTTGATTTTCTCTCTCTGCTGGACAAACAGATCCCTTGATTGCTCGAAAAATAAAGATCGTAATTTTGTTTCACACTAAAACAATAATGAATTTGACCTTGAAGTGGACAAATCGGCCAAATGAGAATTTACTGTTAACGGAACTTCACCGTAATAAAAAAAGATTTCTCAGAATGGTTGCGTACTTACGGTTGCAGCTGTTGCACCTGTCTCTGCAGAACGGAGATGGCTCCAACACACCCATAAACGGGGTCTTGCAAACGGGCTTCGGCTTCGTAGGCCAGAGATTTTTGTTGCTATGCGGAAGCCGTCAATATAAGAAGCGTTGCAGTCGAAACTGGTGTTATCGGCCCGCAAATGAAAACAGTCAAATAACGCCCGAGTCTGGTTGATCAAGCTGGTTTTGAAGGAGCGAATGCGTGAACGGAAACCACGTATCAGTATGTGGTGATGTCGGATGTACGTAACGCTGGAAGCCTGGTTATTTGCTAGCTGTGAAATTCGAATTCGAGTCAGAAATGGCGCCCACGGGAGAGAAGAAACCCGCGGAGAAGAGAACCCGTCGCAGAGAAAGCTCCTGCAGAGAAGAAACCCTGTGCTATGCCTGCACTGATTTATAAGGATCGATCGAGCGATATATTCACTGGGTCGTATATAGCAGAGACTGCGAATTGAGTCCAAATATTACTAAGGACCGAGCCGCCAAATGGTGAAACCCCAAGCAGAGCCCGTCGTTGACTCAAGTTCGAACAGCGTTAACCAGCTTGAAAAC
The DNA here is from genome assembly GCA_031772625.1 of Pinus tabuliformis. Taxonomy (NCBI): domain Eukaryota; kingdom Viridiplantae; phylum Streptophyta; class Pinopsida; order Pinales; family Pinaceae; genus Pinus; species Pinus tabuliformis. Next base: position 1,871,320,210 of record CM062816.1, read on the forward strand.
AAAAAACAGACCCTGAGAGCAGTTTCGAAATGAACTACTGAATTTTTCAAACTATGAAAAATTATTTCGAAAAAAATCCCTGTGCTCTGATACCATAAAACAGTGCGAACAACGCATATGGATTTCCAATGAATTAATTAATCATGAGCAAGCTGAAGCTCAATAATAATACAGAGATATTTACAATAATAGAAACATCAAGTTTCTATGTAGAATATGGAAACAATCAGTTTCATCTAAGAAACTGCTAAAAGAATAAAAATAGCAACAGCTAAAAGAATGAGCATTAAATACTAAGTAGAGATATTCTAATAATAGCGAGTTGCTTTCCACATTGCCAACATGAAATCCGTCTTCTTTATTTAAACAACAAAAAAATGGAGAGGATATCAAATTCAGCTCCCAAAGAAACCTTACTCTTAGCCAACATGGCTTCAAAATCCTCTTTTGCAGTCAACTCATTGCCTTGAGTATAATTTGATCCTTCTAGCTTCTTAATGATCTCAAACGCTCTGAAAATACTTAAGACATTTTGGTTTCAATTCCAAAAAAGACAATTATAAACTCTAGAATAGTATCCATTCCAATGTCTTATCCTCTCTTGATTTCAATAAGTCTACAATCAGAAGTGAGATTATCTCTCTATCTCTTATCCAAATTGGATCATTATATTGTTTGTCATCCATCTCAATGCTTTCAGAGTGGAAAAAGTAGAGGAATCAGCTCACAAGACCATAGATTGGATCATTATATTGTTTGTCATCCATCTCAGTGCTTTCAGAGTAGAAAAAGTAGAGGAATCAGCTCACAAGACCATTTTTACCGGCAGGGGCCCAATTTGGCAAATTGGGGTTTGAAACCTTCCAGAGCGTTTTGAGGCATTAAACGACATATTTTGGAGGTTAAACATTGCCGCTTTATGCGGCATATTTTTTTCATATTCTACACATAGAGACCTTTTCCCACAACGCAAAGAATCGTGTCAATCTGAGTCTGAATGTGAAGTTATGCCACTGCGAAGTTGACCTTCCCATTTTCACCACCATAATTCAAGAGGATGCCACATCAACCCCCATTATTTATGGAAAAGGGGCTAGCCAAATGATTCTGATGAAAAAGAACTCTAGAAGAGTCTATATTGTAACTCTGGTTAAGAGTTGAGGTAGTCAAACCTAACCACTCGTAGGCTATCGGTTGTGTTATAATCAGCCCACTAGGAGGAAAAGGGGTTCCATTCTTTCGATTGCATTTGTTCCATAACTGAGCAAAAATTAGCCTAGAGGGATAAGAGATAGAGCACACAGAGAAGATGTGTGCACTGTAGTAGCCCACAAGCCACAGGCCATACTTCTTTGTACTCGCAGCCATTTTCTATTTAGAGAAAGAGAGCAAAGCAGCCTCACCTTCGAGCTAAGTTTTTCTCCCGAAAGGGTTTCTCGGGTCATATCTCTTGTCAAATGTGTGTGTGAGCTTTTATTTCACTATTCTCTATTTTATACATAATTTTAATTCGCAAGCATATGCTATTAGCAATAATCTACAAATCTATAAATCTAAAGAGAAATAAAACTGCAATAGTGTAGATTTTGGATCTTTTATTATAATTTTATCAAATATGTTGTGACGAACTGTCACAACGGAATATCCATCACAATTTATGGATCATATTGCTCTGATGCGAATATGATCCATAAATTGTCGTGGATATTCCACTGGACAATTTGTCACAACAGGTCTGATAGAATTATACTAAAAAATCCAAAATCTACATTTTTACAGTTTTATTTCTCTTTAGATTTATAGATCTGTAGATCATTGTTAATAGCATATGTGTGTGAAATAAAATTATGCAGAAAATAGAGAACAACAAAATAAAAGCTCACACACATTTGACACAAGATATGACCAGGAAACTCTTTTGAGAGAAAAACCTAACTTGAAGGTGAGGTCGCTCTGCTCTCGTTCTTTGAATAAAAAATTGTTGCGAGTAAAGTATGATATGTGTCCCATGGGCTACTATAGTGCACAAATCCTCTTTGTATGCTATCATTCTGAAGTATTTCATGGGGCAGTTCTTAACTACCCTGCCTACAATAAGGAGCTCTATGCCCTAGTGCACGCTGTGAAGAAGTGGAAGCACTATCTGATAGAAAAAGAGGCAGTAATCCACACAAATCACCAGCCACTGCAGTACCTGTAGGCCCAGAGTAAGCTACAGCAAACCAGGCATTACAAGTGGATGGGCTTTCTATTGAAGTATGTAACTAGGTTCGGTCTTCATAAATAGGAAATGTACTCTTGATTCTTGTATATTGTAAAAAGAAAGAAAAGTATTATTATTATTTTAACAGCATGGGTTTCATGCTCAAGATCAATTTTATTTTTACGTCAAGCACCCATTGAGTGCTTCTAGGGTTTTGTCATAGAGTCAAGAAGTCAATTGAGTCATTGTAATATGTAAAAGACCCCACTGGGCATATTATATCATGTTAAGAGAATTTTTGTAAGTCAAAAGGAGTCAAAAGACTCCCTCCAAGACCAAGTCGGCCTTCAAGCAGTGAAGTCGACCTCATTAGGGTTGTTCAAGCATCATAAGAAGACTATATATAAGGAATCATCAACCTCATTTTGTAGAGAATCCAAGTAACTTGTTGAAGCACAAGAAAGGCAAGGAATACCTACTGAAGAGAAGGAAGACTAAAGGAAGAAGAAAGCAAAGTATTTTGAAGACTTTTTTGGGCCATCATCCTTCACACGTGCGAAATTAGGGCATCACAGTGACTGCAGTAAGACCAAATTGCAAAGTTATCAAGAAGCCGAATTTTGTTACCTAGAAGACCTACTTTGGAAGTCGAGTTATCAAGGAAAAGGAAGCACATCAAGCAAAGGAGAGAAAAGATCATTTTAGCTACTAGTCTACCCACACGTGCGAAAATCAAAGATTGTAAGAAGGGTCAAAAAGTGCAAATCTAAAGCAGAAGTGGAGAATCTGAAGTGAGGCCGAAATCTGAGGAATTGAAGCTAGTTTGACTTGGGTTGACTTTGTGAAGGAAAAGTTGATCAAAGGAGAGGTTGACTTGGTCTTGGAGGGGTATTTATCAAGGGTCTTAGGTCTTGGAATTCGTCATTTGAAAATTCTATAAGAAGAGAAGAATTCTTGTGGGTTTTCTGTTGAGAATTCAATAGGGCAATGAATATGTTAATTCTCTTTAACTTGATAACTGTTTGTGTTTCATTTTTCCTTATTAGCTTTGTTCCTTATTATTATAATGTGAGATACATCAAACAGCTACCAAAACAATAAGAACAGTGACACAGTATATAGGATGCAAACCAAGGCCAAAACCCCTCCTCTTGAGGGGAAAACCCTTAAATGTCATTTTCTTATAGATCCTTCAATTGACGAATACCAAGACCTTGTGACTCAGACAAATACCCTCCAAGATCAAGATCAACCACCAACTCGGCCTCCTGCTGCAAGAACTTCGACCTCCTACTGCAGATCCGAAATTTTGTATACCTGGCAACTGCTGCTGCCACACTTGAAGACTTTGATCTTCTTCATACAACCTCTTCTTCCCTTCGCTTACCTTTCCTTGAGACTTAGGGCTAGAGAATATGCTAAATGACCTTCGCTTGACTTCTTTCCTCTCTTCCTTCCAAGATCGAACCAGAGATAACCCTTGCGCAGAAAACCTAGCTTCGTCTTGCACGTGGGAGAGAGAACTAGCCCAAACACTTCGAATTCCTTCGACCTCTTCTTTGTCCTCTTCTTCGCATAGAATGAGTTGAGTGAGAGATCCTTTGGAGGACGAGTTCCTCTCTTTATATAGGCCTCTTCAAGGGTAGACGTGGCTCTTCACTTAGGCCGACTTGATCTTGGAGGGCATTTCGACACTTTAAAGACAAAAATATTTTTTCTTTACAAGATACAATGTGCCCATTGGGGTCTTCAATATATGACAATGACTCTTAGACCTAGGAAAAACCCTAGAAGCACTCAATGGGTGCTTGACCTATAAAATAAAAGAACTTCAGCGTGAAACCCATGCTCCAATAATAACAATTTATTTTCATTTTATAATTTACAAGAATACATTTCATACTTATGAAGACCGAATCTAGTTACACATTTTCCTCTTAAGAGAAGAGCTTTTGGCCCTAACGTACTATTATTTTGGGTTGCAAACTTAATTGCATGTTGTCATCTTGGTCTAACATTTGACTTATTTTTGTATTCTTTTGAGAAAGATAGTTTCCATGCTTTGATTTGTAGACTTATTCATCTTGAAAGCATTTATAATATCTTGTGCTAACAATTTATTGTTTCACTTTTAAGGATTATTTTGGCTTTCCATTTGAAAGCATTTAGCTTCATTCTAAGCAAATACAATTTCATTTCTTAAAGAGCAATACTTTGAAGGCACTAGTTGTTTATGTATTTCATTCTTATCTTATGTATTTATGGTTATTGCTCATATCAGTTTTGCTTATAAATCTCAAAGAAATAATCTATTTAACTCTAACAATTCTCCTAGAAATTTGCATCCTTTTTAACATAACTTTTCATTAGGGACCACCCCCCTTAGCTAACCTAGGAGATAGCTCAAATAGAGAGAGTCGGGATTAGTGTGATAGCCCCTTCTCTGAGTTCCCTGCCACCAACCACACCTTGTGGGGTTGAAGGCTTTTCAGGTAGGTGTAGGCGGCAGGGTCAACAATTTTGGCATCATTGCCGAGGACAAGTTTTCGTGTACCTGGGAAATCGACTAACTTTCAGTTTTTGCATGTTGGATTTCAAAGTTAGATTCCTGTTCAAGTCGCAACTCCACTTATTTCATTTTCTGCAAGGATTTCTGCTTTAAGCTTGCTTATTGTAGATTTCTTGCTAATCTTGGACAGCCTCTCTCTAGTATCCATTTTCTCTTTCAGGGTCAAGTGAGCATAACATCATGAATGATTTGTTCACCCCTTGTGATTTTACTAACATTTCAGGCTATCCGAATTTCATTCCGAATGAAGCCATTGAGGCTATTGAAGAGTTGCCTAGTTTTCTAGGTAACAATGCCATCAATACTGAAATTCACCTTTCAAATTTCCACCTCTGTGTGAACAAATGGTGCCACAATATTAACCATGAGGACGTTAAAATGAGACTTTTCATCTTTTGATTAGATGGCGATGTTGTGGATTGGTTCATAGACTTACCTGCTAACAATTTCGATTCTCTAGAATCAGTCATTGACGCCTTTGAAGAAAAATATGGAAATGAAAGAAAGATCAAAGCGAAATCTAATGAGAATGATAAGGATCTCATCAAGGGGTTTGACTCGAATGATTAAAGATATGCAGCTCAACCAAGTTCAACTCATTAAGACCATGGCGGTAAATCATGCACAAGCAATAAAGTCCATGGAAGTCAATCATTCTACTTAGATGACCTCTATTCAAAATAGGTTGCTCGCCATGGAAGAAAAACAAGTGCAATTAATCAACACCATGGAAACAAATCGTGCTAAGGAAATAAGTGTTATGAAAGCTAACCAGATCACTTTTCATAATAGGTTGGATGAAATGGAAAGATTACAAGTACAAAAATTCCAACTTAGGTTAAATGACGAATGGGAAAAGAACAAAGAAACAAATCATAAGCCTCCCGATCCACTGAAGCAATCTTCATCTCATTATGAGGAGGTCATTTACTCCATTAAAAAATGGCTAATTGATGGAGACTTGGATAGCAAGGAAACTGAGGAGAATCAAGTTTATACTTATGAGATTGATCCATCACCCATGTCAGAGCATAAGCAGAATGGACAAAGGCAAGTCAAAGAAGTCTTGGATACTTCGAATTTTCCATCAAAGCATCTTCAAAATCGGACAGAAAGGTCTACTTTGATCACCTCAACATCAACATCACAATTTGTTAAGAAGAAAAGAAAAAAAACGGAAAGGATTTGGTAAATCTAATGGCCATGTACAACACAGTGTTGGGATTGATCAAAGTCCTCAAATATTCAGAATTGGACAGGGCACATCAAAAAAGCAGCCCATGGATCTGCCTGAAAGTAAGTAGGTTCTCAGCATGAACTTCATTAAGGACATCTGATGCTATGGGGCATCTTTTTGTATCATATTTCTAACCTTATCCCTTGTCATTTTTTTTAATTAGTTTTATTTCATGAATAAATTATCATTTATGCTCTTAGAATAAATTTCAATTTCTTCATTTCTATACTTGATTTCATTTCATGATATTTTGAATGGATACTGCTGATATATGTCTTTTGTCAGTGGATGCAGATTCCAGGTTCTTGCACACTATCACTTCATATCTAGCATGCATCCCCATATGGAGCCAAATGTTGACCACTGGAGTGGCACCTAATGATTATATGAAAACTCCATGCCCAAGGATGATCCAGAAGACACTTGTACCATCAGATATCATCAGTCAACAGAGTTTTTTAACTCTACTTCTATCTTCTCATCATCTTTCTTGTACCCAGATTCCACACCCTACAGAGAATTGTAATAAGTGATACTAGTAATGATGAGTTTTTTAGTCTTTAATAGACCTAGGATGTTGGGACTCGATCAACAAATGAGTACACCTTGGAGTGTTTTTTTATCTAGTTAACTATCTCTTCTTTTTCAGAGGCGGATAATTTTATGGGTTTTTTCATTCACTTTTTACCCCAAAGTTGGGGTGACCGTTTGAAAGTTGAGCCCCTAACACATCTTAGTGTCTAAATTCGATGTATATTACCATACTAGATCACACAAAAAAAATCGTGGAATTTGGTTAGGTCTAGGTAGTTATTTTTTAATTTTTTAGATTTTCCCCACTGCAGAAATTGCTAATAAAATTGTATTTGTAATGTAATAAGTGATGTCTAGAGAAGTTGTATGGGGTATGAGTTATGAAATTTGCACCTCTCACCCTCAACTTTCTACTATTACACACTTTGAGGGGTTAAAAATGTGTTTTGAACCTTCAAAACCCACTTTTCCTAAGTTTAGTGAGAAATCTAGCAATTAATTAAGCCAAAAATTAAATAAATGGAGAAAAATAAATATCCACACATTCTAAATGTTATGGAAATGAGGTGGAAAATTATGGGGGAGTTAAAGTGAAGTCTCAAGGTGATGTGGACTCCTAAAATCAAGAAAAGGACGTGCTCAAATAAAATCAAATTCTTGACATTCAATGAGAAAACTACTTACTTGGAAATTCGAATTTGTGAAGTTAATGCACATTTGGGAGGATTTGGGAGAATATTTGGTAGAGATTTTTGTGGGAAATTGTCCCCACATGGGTTACCACCCATATACACTTGTCATTCTATCATAAAATTCGAATTTGGCACATAAAGGAAGAAGAAAATGATGTCTAGTTGCCAGAATTCGATTTTTACACTTGGCATTGGAGCTCCATTCAACAAATTTGAATTTCCCTTTGGGATTGTCACCTCATGCCACTTGTTTAATGACTTCTACATTGGGATTGGCTCCAATGCCATTTGTTATTGCCATTCATCATTGGGATTTGCTCCCAACTCTCTATATAATAGAGCTATGGGCTCTCATATTGTATGATGTAATAAGCTATTGGGTTTGAGGAAACTCTGTCATTTTGTACTTGCATACTTTCTTAATACAAATCAAGACTTTGGGGCTATCTCGCTGGTGTTCTCTTAAAGTTATGAGGTGATGTCATTTCATACTGCTGCTATTGTGTTTAATTTCTTTCGCATGTTGAATTAATATTAGTTTATGATTGTCATCTTGCTTGGATTGATGTGTGCAAGTTATCTTGCACATATCATTGATTTAGAATAGTCTTCTAGAGATAAACTTGCCAATTCATTTTAGGAGGAATGTTTGGTTTATCTTATTCATTATATTGCTCTAATCTTGTGCAAACTAATACGTGTTCAACTGTGTAGGAAAGATCTTTTTTATTGTGTGCAAGAATCTATCTGGAAGTGGGAGAAATCTCAATTAAATCAACTCACTCCTAGAGTCACAGCGATCCAAGACTCAACCATTTTTTCGCTCCAAGTTTTCCATCCAACGAAGAGCAAAAGGGAGTTTTCTTAGTCTATAGCTACTTGGTCATCCATTTAAATTCAAAAAATACTTCTTTGATTCTAGTTCTTTCAAAGTTATATCTCCTATTCAAGAGTCATTTCTAAAGCTAGGCAAGTATGGGGTTCACTCCCATTACTTGAGCTAGTACTTTGTAAATTAAATTATAAGCTTAGTTTTGGTTTATTTTTCCTAATTTCCCACTAACAAGTGGCATTTTTTTGTGTTTTGCGGCCCATAGGCTTGAGCATTGGGTAGCAAGGAGCTTGAAGAGAAGCTTTGGAAAACTACTCACTCGTGTGTATGCAAGACCCCCTCACGTTATCCAAAAACTGATTTCTAGGGAGGCCATAAGCACTTGGGAGAGAGTTGCAAACTCATCGAGGCCATGGGCCTTTTGAGCCTTGTGAATCTCTTTCGGAGAGTTTTTCCATCTTTAAGTTTGTTTTTGCTATATTTTTTGGGAGAGAGTCTAGCTTTGTTAGAGTCTCATCTTTGTAAAGATCTCTCTCGTACTGTGGGTTGCCCTCTTAGAGGCATTTTTACCCGCTTTAAGCACTAAAAAAAGACTAAAAAAATTGTTGGAGGGAGCTTGGGATTTTTCCCATGGCATCCCCCTTCCTCATTTAGAGGAGGGATTCTTGTGGGTGGCCTAATCTTGCTTTTAGTTTTTCTTAGCTTTCTAACTCTTAATTTTATATTGTAAATGCTTAAAATCAACACATTTCACTCCACATGCAAATTTTACTTATCTTGTATTTAAATTTCCGCGTGCATACGCTCTCAATTTTTGCAAATTATTTCTCTTTGAAACATTTGCATGAAGCATTAGTTTAATTTGGGGAATTAACACAATTTGCACTTCATCTAGGCACTTTAATATAAGAAAGCCCCAAGCCTAATTAAAATTTACCTCCAACTTAAGTTGGTTGAATTGACTTTTAGGGACCCTCTACCTCTATTGACTACTCATTGTGAGATCCAAACATATGGGCGACGATGAGGTATGAGGACTAGAGTTCAATTGTAACTTTGCCTTAGCACTAATTAATAAAATAAACCAAGAACTCATTCCATCATATTTGTTTTGTTTGCAAAGTTCTTAAATTTCTTGTTATCTTGATGGTTTAAAGTCTCACATGCAAATCGCATTTCAAGAGGCACTTTGGATGCAAGCACTGTAATTCCTTTTAATTTTGCAACAAGTTTAATTTTTCTTATACTTCGAAATTAACTCATCTTGTGGTTTAATTATTGTCATAAATGGTTGATTTCACTTTCAAGTACTATTATTTTGGGTTGCATACTTAATTGCATGTTGTCATGTTGTCATCTTGGTCTAACATTTGACTTATTTTTGTATCTTTTTGAGCAAGATAGTTTCCATGCTTTGATCTGTAGACTTATTCATCTTGAAAGCATTTATGATGTCTTGTGCTAGCAATTTATTGTTTCACTTTTCAGGATTATTTTGGCTTTCCAATTGAAAGCATTTCACTTCATTCTAAGCAAATACAATTTCATTTCTTAAAGAGCAATACTTTGAAGGCACTAGTTGTTTATGTATTTCATGCTTATCTTATGTATTTATGGTTATTGCTCATATCAGTTTTGCTTATAAATCTTAAAGAAATAATCTATTTAACTCTAACAATTCTCCTAGAAACTCACATCCTTTTTAACTTAACTTTTCATTACGAACCACCCCCCTTAGCTAACTTAAGAGATAGCTCAAACAGAGAGAGTCGGGATTAGTGTGACAGCCCCTTCTCTGAGTTCCCTGCCACCAACCACACCTTGTGGGGTTGAAGGCTTTTCTCACTAACTTGTAGGTAGGTGTAGGCGGCAGGGTCAACAATTTTGGCGTCGTTGCCGGGGACAAGTCTTCGTGTACCTAGGAAATCGACTAACTTTTGGTTTTTGCATGTTGGATTTTAGAGTTAGATTCTTGTTCAAGTCGCAACTCCACTTATTTCATTTTCTGCAAGGATTTCTGCTTGAAGCTTGCTTATTGTAGATTTCTTGCTAATCTTGGACAAGAGCCTCTCTCTAGCATCCATTTTCTCTTTCAGGGTCAAGTGAGCATAACATCATGAATGAGTTGTTCTCCCCTTGTGATTTTACTAACATTTCAGGCTATCCGAATTTCATTCCGAATGAAGCCATTGAGGCTATTGAAGAGTTGCCTAGTTTTCTAGGTAACAATGCCATCAATACTAAAATTCACCTTAGGAATTTCCACCTCTGTGTGAGCAAATGGTGCCACAATATTAACCATGAGGACGTTAAAATGAGACTTTTCACTTTTCCTTAGATGGCGATGTTGTGGATTGGTTCATAGACTTACCTACCAACACTTTCGATTCTCTAGAATCAATCATTGACGCCTTTGAAGAAAAATATGGAAATGAAAGAAAGATCAAAGCGAAATCTAATGGGAATGATAAGGATCTCATCAAGGGGTTGACTCGAATGATTAAGGATATGCAGCTCAACCAAGTTCAACTCATTAAGACCATGGAGGTAAATCATGCACAAGCAATAAAGTCCATGGAAGTCAATCATTCTAATCATATGACCTCTATTCAAAACAAGTTGCTCGCCATGGAAGAAAAACAAGTGCAATTAATCAACACCATGGAAACGGATCATGCCAAGGAAATAAGTGTTATGAAGGCTAACCAGATCACTTTTCATAATAGGTTGGATGAAATGGAAAGATTACAAGTACAAAAATTCCAACTTAGGTTAAATGACGAATGGGAAAAGAACAAAGAAACAAATCATAAATCTCCCGATCCATTGAAGCAATCTTCATCAGGAAATCATTTACTCCATTAAAAAATGGATAGCAAGGAAATTGAGGAGAATCAAGTTTATACTTATGAGATTGATCTATCACCCATGTCAGAGCATAAGCAAAATGGACAAAGGCAAGTCAAAGAAGTCTTGGATACTTCGAATTTTCCATCAAAGCATCTTCAAAATCGAATAGAAAGGTCTACTTTGATCACCTCAACATCAACATCACAATCTATTAAGAAGAAAAGAAAAAAGCGGAAAGGATTTGGTAAATCTGATGGCCATGTACAACACAGTGTTGGGATTGATCAAAGTCCTCAAATATTCAGAATTGGACAGGGCACATCAGAAAAGCAGCCCATGGATCTGCCTGAAAGTAAGCAGGTTCTCAACATGAACTTCATTAAGGACATCTAATGCTATGGGGCATCTTTTTGTATCATATTTCTAACCTTATCCCTTGTCATTTTTGTTTAATTAGTTTTATTTCATGAATAAATTATCATTTATGCTCTTAGAATAAATTTCAATTTCTTCATTTCTGTACTTGATTTCATCTAATGATATTTTGAATGGATACTGTTGATATATGTCTTTTGCCAGTGGATGCAGATTCCAGGTTCTTGCACACTATCACTTCATATCTAGCATGCATCCCCATATGGAGCCAAATGTTGACCACTAGAGTGGCACCTGATGATTATATGAAAACTCCATGCCCAAAGATGATCCAGAGGACACTTGTACCATCAGATATCATCAGTCAATAGAGTTTTTTAACTCTACTTCTATCTTCTAATCATTTTTATTGTACCCAGATTCCACACCCTGCAGGGAATTGTAATAAGTGATACTAGTAATGATGAGTTTTTGAGTTTGTAACAAGCTTAAGATGTTGGGACTCGATCAGCAAACGAGTACACCTTGGAGTGTTTTTTTTATCTGGTTAATTATCCCTTCTTTTTCGGAGGCGAATAATTTTCTGGGTTTTTCACTCACTTTTTACCCCAAAGCCGAGGTGACGGTTTGAAAGTTGAGCCCCTAACACATCTTAGTGTCTAGAGTTGATGTATATTACTATACTATATCACACAAAAAAAATAATGGAATTTGGTTAGGTCTAGATAGTCATTTTTTAATTTTTTAGATTTTCCTCACTGCAGAAATTGTTAATAAAATTGTATTTGTAATGTAATAAGTGATGTCTAGAGAAGTTGTATCGGGTATGAGTAATGAAATTTGCACCTTTCACCGTCAACTTTCTACTATGACACACTTTGAGGGGTTAAAAATGTGTTTTGAACCTTCAAAACCCATTTTTCCTAAGTTTAGTGGGAAATCTGGCAATTAATTAAGGGAGAAATTAAATAAATGAAGAAAAATAAATATCCACACATGCTAAATGTTGTGGAAATGAGGTGGAAAATTATGGGGGAGTTAAAGTGAAGTCTCAAGGTGATGTGGACTCCTAAAATCAAGGAAATGACATGTGCACAAATAAAATCAAATTTCTGGCATTCAATGAGAAAACTGCTAATTTGGAAATTCGAATTTGTGAAGTTAATGCACATTTGAGAGGATTTGAGAGAATATTTGGTGGAGATTTTTGTGGGAAATTGTCCCCACATGGGTTACTACTCATATACACTTGTCATTCCATCATAAAATTCGAATTTGGCACATAAGGGAAGAAGAAAATGATGTCCACTTGCCAGATTCGATTTTTACACTTGGCATTGGAGTTTCATTCAACAAATTCGAATTTCTCTTTGGGATTATCATCTCATGCCACTTGTTTAATCACTTCTACATTGGGATTGGCTCCAATGCCATTTGTCATTGTCATTCTTCATTGAGATTTGCTCCCAATCTCTATATAATAGAGCCATGGGCTCTCATATTGTATCATGTAATAAACTATTGGGTTTGAGGAAACTCTGTCATTTTGTACTTGTATACTTTCTTAATACAAATCAAGATTTTGGGGCTATCTGGTTAGTGTTCTCTTGGCATTATGAAGTGATGTCATTTCATACTACTGCTATTGTGTTTAATTTATTTCGCATGTTGAATAATATTACTTTATGCTTACCATCTTACTTGGATTGATGTGTGCAAGCTATCTTGCACATATCATTGATTTAGAGTAGTCTTCTAGGGATAAGCTTGCCAATTCATTTTAAAATGAATGCTTGGTTTATATTATTCATTATATTGCTATAATCTTGTGCAAACTAATACGTATTCAAGTGTGTAGGAAAGATCTTTTGCATTGTGTGCAGGAATCCATCTGAAAGTGAGAAAAATCTCAATTAGATCAACTCACTCCTAGAGTCACAGTGATCTAAGACTCAGCCATTTTTTCACTCCAAGTTTTCCATCCAACAAAGAGCAAAAGGGAGTTTTCTTAGTCTATAGCTACTTGGTCATCCATTTAAATTCAAAAATACTTCTTTGATTCTAATTCCTTCAAAGTTATATCTCTTATTCAAAAGTCATTTCTAAAGCTAGACAAGTATGGGGTTCACTCCCATTACTTGATCTAGTGCTTTGAAAATTAAATTCTAAGTTTAGTTTTGGTTTCTTTTTCCTAATTTCACACTGACAATTGGTATTTTTTTTGTATTTTGCGCCCATAGGCTTGAGCATTGGGCAACAAGAAGCTTGAGGAGAAGCTTTGGAAAACTACTCACTCGTGTGTATGCAGGAGCCCCTCACGCTATCCAAACACTGATTTCTAGGGAGGCCATAAGCACTTGGGAGAGAGTTGCAAACTCATCGAGGCCATGGGCCTTTTGATCCTTGTGAATCTCTTTTGCAGAGTTTTTTCCATCTTCAAGTTTGTTGTTGCTATATTTTTGGGGAGAGAATCTAGCTTTGTTAGAATCTCATCTTTGTAAAGATCTCTCTCGTATTGTGGGTTGCCCTCTCAGAGGCATTTTTATCTGCTTTAAGCAATAATAAAAGATAATAATAATAAAATGTTGGAGGGAGCTTGGGATTTTTCCCATAGCATCCCCTTCCTCATTTAGAGGAAGAATTCTTGTGGGTGGCCTAATCTTGTTTTTAGTTTTTCTTAGCTTTCTAGCTTTTAATTTCATATTGTGCATGCTTAAAATCAACACATTTCACTCCACATGCAAATTTTAATAATCTTGTATTTAAATTCCCACATGCATACGCTCTTAAGTTTTGGAAACTATTTCTCTTTGAAGCATTTGCATAAAGCATTAGTTTAATTTGGGGAATTAACACAATTTCCACTTCATTTAAGCATTTTATTATAAGAAAGCCCCAAGCCTCATTAAAACTTACCTCCAACTTAAGTTGGTTGAATAGACTTTTAGAGACCCTCTACCTCTATTGACTCCTCATTGTGAGATCCAAACATTTGGGCCAAGATGAGGTCTGAGGACTAGAATTCAATTGTAACTTTGTCTTAGCACTAATTAATAAAATAAACCAAGAACTCATTCTATCATATTTGCTTTGTTTGCAAAGTTCTTAAATTTCTTGCTATCTTGATGGTTTAAAGTCTCACATGCAAATCTTATTTCAAGAGGCACTTTGGATGCAAGCATTGTAATTCCTTTTAATTTTGCAACAAGTTTAATTTTTCTTGTACTTGGAAATTGACTCATCTTGTGGTTTAATTATTGTCATAAATGGTTGATTTCACTTTCAAGTACTATTATTTTGGGTTGCATACTTAATTGCATGTTGTCATCTTGGTCTAACATTTGAGTTATTTTTGTATTCTTTTGAGCAAGATAGTTTTCATGCTTTGATCTATAGACTTATTCATCTTGAAAGCATTTATAATATCTTGTGCTAACAATTTATTGTTTCACTTTTCAAGATTATTTTGGCTTTCCATTTGAAAGCATTTCACTTCATTCTAAACAAATACAATTTCATTTCTTAAAGAGAAATACTTTGAAGGCACTGGTTGTTTATGTATCTCATGCTTATCTTATGTATTTATGGTTATTGCTCATATCAATTTTGCTTATAAATCTTAAAAAAATAATCTATTTAACTCTAAAAATTCTCCTAGAAACTCGCATCCTTTTTAACTTAACTTTTCTTTAGGGACCACCCCCCTTAGCTAACTTAAGAAATAGCTCAAACAGAGAGAGTCGGGATTAGTGTGACAGCCCCTTCTCTGAGTTCTCTGCGACCAACCACCCCTTGTGGGGTTGAAGGCTTTTCTCACTAACTTGTAGGTAGGTGTAAGCAGCAGAGTCAATAGGAAGTATGGAAGAAGAATGGGGAAATCTTCCTTGGGCAAGGGAGATATGCTACAGAAATTTTGAAGAGATTCAAAATGCAGGATTGCAGACCCATGGCAACACCCATGATTACCAACTGGAAAAAGATAGATGCCTCAGGGGACAGGGAAGTCGACCCCACCTTGTACAGACAGCTAATTGGGTCACTCATGTATCTGGTCAACACCAGGCCAAACATTTGCTTTGCTGTCAATACCCTTAGTCAGTTCATGGTGGAACCGAAAAGGGTACATTGGGCAACAACTAGGCACATTCTCAAATATGTGCATGGAACAGTCGGACTCAGGTTGAAATATACTCGAGGAGATGACGTCAGGTTGAGCGGATTCACAGATGTAGATTGGGCAGGTAGCTCAGTGGATAGGAAAAGTACCTTTGGGTACTACTTCAGTGTTGGATCAGGAATGATCTCTTGGTGCAGCAGGAAGCAGAAGTCAATAGCACTGAGCTCAGCAAAAGCAGAATATATGGCGGCTAGCACAGCTACGTGCGAAGCCATATGGCTTAGGAAATTGTTGGTGAGTTTGTTCAGGAAGAAAATGGGAGCGACCAGTGTTTACTGTGATAATCAAAGTTGCATAAAAGTCTCTGAGAATCTAGTATTTCATGATAGGTCGAAGTACATTGACATCAAATGTCATTTCATCAAGGATTGTGTTCAACATGGGGCAGTTCAACTGCAGTATGTCCCCACAAGCAATCAAGTAGCAGACATACTCACAAAATCTCTAGGGAGAGCTAAGTTCATCCAGTTCAGAGAACAGATGGGTATGGTGGAGAATCCATTTCAATAGATTCTTAGTAGCAGCAGTTGAGAGGGAGTTGCAGTGCAAATGCAGTAGTTTGCAACAATTCAGCAGGGTTAGCAACAGCACAGAAGCAACACATATCAAAGTTACGCAGTTGTTGTTGGGCAGCAGCAGCGAGACATTAGCAACGTGACAAGAGATGTTGCAGAAATAGAGTAATGCTTCAGTGGGTTGCACTACTAGAACACATTTTTCGCTAAGAGGGAGTGTTGATTTTTGTAGCATCGAGTGTGTTCTAGCGATGAAATTTTATGGAGAGGCTAGAATACATGTATTCTCCATAACCCATAAATCGTTTGGGAAAATTACACCTAGAGATGATTTAATTAAAATAATTAACTTTTTTTAAATGGTTTCCTAAGTCTAAACGTAGGAAATCTAGTTAATTAAAGGGTGTTAATTAAATTAGGTGTGAATCTTCTAGAAGAAGACATGGATTGATTTCTAGTTAATCTTAGTCATCGATTATGTTTTAATCTTGGCCATTGGTGCTCCAACAAAAGATTATAAGAAGTCAATGGGTAGATGGGGAATACACCAGAGCAAATACTCAATTGCTCAAGCAGATCGATTTTCTTAGTGGCTAAAGTTCGGCAAGAGAAAATCGAATCAAAAAGTGAGTTGCATGTGTGTGAGAGAGGGCATTAGCATAGTCTAAGAGTGCAAGACAAATCTGGAGGGGGCAACACAGAGGAGAGACGCAGATCAGCAACGCAAAAGCGTTGACACAAAGCCTATGCAATCACTACGCAGAGGGTGACGCAGAAAGGCTAGCGAAAGGGGCAGGAGGTCCTCTTCGAGGTCAGAGAAACATTGTGGAGTGTGAGAAATTCACCAGTAAATTTCTCTCAGTGACTCTTCCTCTATTTTGTCTTGTACAAAAATTATTGTTGAAGATTAATAAAAGAAACCCTCATCTGCTGCACCGGTTTTCCCACATTGGGTTTTTCCGAGGACAATTGTCCTCGGAATAACTGTCACTGTGGTTATATATGTGCTTGTATTTTCCTTGTATTTACTTTCCGCAGAATTTTATTTGTGAAGGCTGCAGTGTATGTATTTTGATATTTGTCGTAGAAAACTGCAAATAATTTGTTTAAGTAATTTAACAAATAGAAGAAATATTATCAGTTACTGCAGTAGGATTCGGGATCACCGAATTTTCACATGGCATCCTTCTACAAGTTCGATCTTGGAGAAAAGGAGGCAAAGAGGTCAAATGAAGGTCACCAAGGGTCTCTCTCAAGCTCTAGAAATCAGGGAAAGGCAAGCGGAGGTCAAAGGAGGGCTCTAAAAGAAGATTGAAGTTCCCACGTGTGGCAACGATAGTTGTTGGGGGCCGAAATTTCAAATCTGCGGTAGGAGGTTGAAAATCTTGCAACAGAAAGTCAAGAAGGTGCTACTGGAAGAGATTTGACTGGGTTTGACTAGATTGAAGTTGGGACATCATTCAAAGAAGTTGGTCTTGGTCTTGGAGGGTATTGGTCTCAGTCTTAAGGTCGTGGAATTCGTCAATCACAAAATCTATAAGGAAGAGAAGAGATTTAAGGGTTTTCCTCCCAAGAGGAGAGGTTTTGTCGTGGCTTGCAGCCTATATATTGTGTCATTGTTCTTTTGTTTTTTGGTAGTTGTTTGATGGTTCACACATATAATAATAAGGAACAAAGATAATAAGTAAAAAGCAACCACAAGCAATTATCAAGTAAAGAGAATTAATTGTAATCATTGCCCTATTGAATTCTCAACATGTGGCTCCTTGGCAAATTTTGGTATCCAAGTCGAATCCCCTTTCATTCCCCAAAGTTTGTTTGAAATCCAGATATGTATGAGGGGACAGATATCGAACAACTAACAAATGTATCCAATGATCTAGGCATCCTGACTGGCCAATGCATGAGCACAGATAGAAGTGCATCGGATTTTGATAGTCTTGGATTTTTGTGGAAACCATAGTTAGGGTCGATATCCGGGTTGGGCCCTACTCAAGCAGAAACACTTGTGTGATGCTAGATTGCTGACAAGTGAACAAAGCATCCGGTATCCAAGACATCCAGTGGTGGAAGCAGGTGCACGTAAGAAAAGTCCCAAATGGGACCAAGACCGAATTTCCCAAGGAATTTGCATATGATCCAGCGGTCTGAGGGATTTGTGGGTGTGTCAATAAAGTATATTTGTGTGCATCCTAAATTTCCCTTAGGACAAATATAACTAGAATTGGTCACATAACACGACAGAGTTGGCCTAACGGGACACAATAGCTTGGGATGAGGTGGCAAATGCCACGAATGCCTAATAATGGTCATGTGGGTGCCATGTTGGGATCAAAAGTGGTATGGAACTGTTTCAAGGTGACGTGGCAAGGCCACATGGATCGTGCATGGTTTCCACATGGCGATTTCTTGTTGAGGTGCCACAATTCAATTGGTCAAACTTCAAATGGGCATTACTTTGAATCCGAGAGTCAAATTGAGATAACATTATATCACCAAAAAGATTTGGACGAGTTGAATGCAATGGTTGTATTAGTTGAGTTTTGATGAAGTTTGAAAAGGAGGATTTATGTAACCCTATCTCCATAACAAACCTTGGAGGTCAAGTTAAATTATAAACTAACACCTCCCACGGCCTGATAAGGTACAAGGGGTTGGGAGGGAACGTTACACACTCTAAATGGCTTTGGTCTATTGTGGCATCACTTTGTTCAATGTATTTGTACTTGTGAGAAGTTACCCACTTCTGTGACAGTGCAGGAAAACTTCATCAGAAAAGAAACAAGATGGTGAGTAGAGGAGGAAAGAAGGGAGGATCCTAAAAGGGTCAAAATAAGAAGGAAGAGACAAGATCTTCTAACCATGGGAAGAAATATCTAAGCAACGTGAAGTGCTTCATGTGCCACAAGTTTGGCCACTATGTTTCTCAATGTCCTAAGAAGGGTAAGGGTGAGCCAAAAAAGCAATTTGAAGGGAGTGTAGAAGCTTCTATAGCAGCAAATGAGATTGTATCCAAATTGAAGACAGCCTTCTCCATCCTGTTGTGCCTTTCCACTAACATCGTTTCCTGTGTCAAGAGGCATGTGGACATTGAAGGTTCAAGACACATGAAAACCAACCAATCAGCAATGTTTAGACTAGAAGAACAAAATTTTGACATGCATGTAGAGATTGGAGATGATGCCAAGTACTCAATTATTGGAATGGGTTTTGTCTCATTTCTCATGCCAACAAGAGAGCTACATGAGGTATTGTATGTCCCTAGTTTAACCAAGAATCTTCTTTCGATTTCTTGACTAATAAGTATAAAGTGTATGGCTAAGTTTGATGATTATCAAGTGATGATCATAACACATTGACCTGCTCATGGTCAAGTTTTGGCCAAGGGAGTGCGAAAGGGTGGCCTTTACAACTTGCTACCATATCTGATGAAGCAAGGAGCTTTGGTGCATAGAAGTGCCAATTTGTATGAGCTTCGAGACAAATGACTTGGTTACTTACACTATTGACTTAACCTTTACTAAATGACATAATAGTGTGACTATCTAATTTCAAGGTAGAAAGGAAAAGAATATGCAAGGGATGTGCATTACTACTTTGCCAAGTAGTGAACAAAAATTGAGAGGGATTCTTGATCTAGTACATTCAGATGTGTGTGCACATATGTCGTCAACAATTTGATAGGTAATATCTATTATGTTTCTTTCATTGAAGATTCTTCTAGGAAAACCTGGATTCATCTTATGAAGATCGAGGATCAGGTCTTTAGCAAGGTCCAACAGTTCAAAGCTCGTGTAGGGCACCAAACAAATCAGAAGAGGAACGTGTTGAGATCTAATAATGGATGAGAGCGTATCTCCAAGGAGTTTGATTCCTTTTGAAAACATGTGGGCATCAAGAGGTAGTTAACAATGCCTTACATCCAACAATAGAATGGGGTAGCTAAAAGGAAGAATAGGTCCATTGTAAAGACAATGAAGGCTATGGTTAACGACCTAGATCTACCTATGTCAAATTTGGGCAAAGGCATATAGTATAGTTGTCTACATCCTAAATTGTTGTCTCAACAATGTATCGAAGGACAAAACACCAAAGGAAGCTTTCACTAGTGAGAAACCACAAGTATCATACTTTCATGTTCTTAGTTGTCTTGTATATATTCAGATTCTTGAAGAGAAAAGAACCAAATTAGAACCCTCCAGCTTGAAGGTTGCTTTTTTTTTGGATATAGTGACTCCTCCAAGGTCTACAAAGTCGACATTACATCACAGCGAAAGATAGTAGTGAACTAAGACATGAAGTTTGATAAGAAGATGCATGGTCCTCGAGGTCTTAGGAGTCTGTGAAAATTTCCAAACAGAAATCCTACTACAGTGATTAATATTATTTCTTTTACTTATTATCTCAAAAATAAGTTATCCACAGTATTCTTATGGCAAAATATTGAAATATATTCTACTGCAACCTTCACAATTAAAACATTGCAAAAAGTAAATGTAAGGAAATATACTAGCGCAAATCAATGTTTTAAAAACCGGAACCGGTGACCAGACTGGTCCACCTAATGAACCAGGTTTCGAACCGGA
Organism: Pinus tabuliformis; assembly: GCA_031772625.1. Taxonomy (NCBI): domain Eukaryota; kingdom Viridiplantae; phylum Streptophyta; class Pinopsida; order Pinales; family Pinaceae; genus Pinus; species Pinus tabuliformis. The sequence goes on from CM062816.1 coordinate 1,871,340,780, forward strand.
ACTGGTCAGGTCTAAACGAACCAGTTTAAAAAAAATACATTAAATAATTAATTTTTAATGAAAAAAACTATTTTTAAGATTTAAAACCATGATTCCAAGCCAATAGAAACAAAATATGCAAGGTTTGCTCATCTATATACCATGTAAAGGTGAATATATCAAAATGGCATCGAGTGCAATACATATCCGCAACAAAATACATAATCAATGAGGCTCTAAATGGCCTCTAGAGTCCGAAAACAATGCTCTAAGCTATGGGGTCACTGAACTACTACAAGTCTACATATCAGTGATCAACAACATGATCACTCCTCATCATGATCAAACTCATCACCACTACTAGACAAGAGATCATCAACATGAGCTACATAAATAATATGCCTTTGAGTTTGAGGACTCCTAAAACTCCTCTACAACTTTAGTAGTAGTAGCAAAAATAGACATCAAAACTACAAATCACTGATCAACATGGTCACTCATGAAACTCATCATTGATTCAACGCTACTAGAAATACATAAACATCATCAACAAGAGATACATGAACATCATCTAGCTCAAAGTCTTCAGACTTGGATTGCTCAACCTTATAACATGATAGAAATTGAAAAGGTTTAACATGCCTAACCAATGATTTTGGTTTGAGTGAAGGGTTCATCACCTCAACCTTGTAATGTGGTAGAGAAATATTAGCATGCCTAACCAGTTGTTTTCCTTTGAGTGAAGGGTGCATTCTTGTTAAGGCCATGGTAGAGGAGTTCAACAATCAGTACCACCAACATCAACAAAGTTCAACAATCAATGCCACCACAATCAAGGTTCTTAAAGGGCTTCATGCTCTTGATCAAATCCCAATCTCATACCCTCACACATGATAGAATCAAATGGAAACATTGCAAACCCCCAAACCATGAAATCTTGAAAACCATTAAGTCTGCTGAATTTTGAGTGAAATCTAAAATTCTAGTTTCTCCATATGAAATCCAATGAGGTCGAAACCACTCTCAAACATCCTGAGTCATTTCATGGTAATGTTAAAAATTTAAGTAAAAGTGACATTTCCTTTAATTTTCATTTTCATCCTTTTACTTTAAGAATTTAACATTACCATTAATTGCCAACATTGTTAGGGTTGAGATGTGTCAGAAAAATGAGAAGGTAGGCATGTTTTTCTTGGAGGGACTATTTTTGGAGGAAAACAACCCCAAATTTCCCTCAAAACAACTTCAAAACTCATAAAAATGCATTTTGTGGGGGTTATAGTTGCCCTGGCAATAAATCAGCCGATTTAGGACAAAACCAGCCGGTTTCGTCCTAAACCAGCCAATTAGGACCGGTTAGGGCAAAAAAAAGGCAAAATGAGGGGTAAAGATGGGTTTTAAGCCGGTTTGACCCTGTGGGCTTGCTAACCGGCCGGTTTGACCGGTTACCGATTCAAATCGGCCGGTTTTTAAAACACTGGTTTCAAGATGAATAAGTCTACTAATACAACCACAATGACAGTTATTTTTGGACAATCTTCCCTGGAAAAACCCAATGTGGGAAAACCGATGCAGCAGATGAGGGTTTTTATTATTCTTCAACAAATTCACTTGTACAAATTACAGCCAACAAAATAGGAATGAGAAATTTTATGGACACATCTTGACCAAGTTCTACCCCAGGTGAAGCACTTCTTCTTCCCCAGAATCCTTTTGATCCTCTTTGCATCAAACTGCTCTCCCAGGCTCAGCGTCAAGTTGCCCACGCAGGCTCTGGGGGGCAACCTCCTTTACATTACACAAATGAACAATTCTTCGATGATACAAATGAAAAGACCTCCCTTCTATATATAGGAGTCTAAGGGGTCATGATATAATCAGAGCCGACATAACAATAATAATGAAGGGCACAATAATAACAATAGTGGGCTTCTATGGGGCACAATAGTAACAATATGGGCACTACATGGGTACATCAATATAATAAGGGGGTTGTACTAATAACAATAAGGGGTTACACTAGTAGTATAGAAGCCTAACATGCCCCTCTCCTTCAAAAAGTGTTGTCCTCAACGCTTGAGTAGTTCTTGATGCTTCTGTATAAGATTCTTGTCCTCCCATGTGGAATCTTCAGCGGGTAAGTTCTTCCACTTGATGAGATACTCTGAAATTGATCGATTTCGTAGTTGTCAAGTTCTTGTTTCTGTGATTGCTCTAAGTTCCAATATGATTTTTCCTTCCTCTTCAATTTCTGGCAATATTGTTTGAATTGGGATCTTTTGCAACTTTTGAATAAGTGGCCATACTTCTTTGTCTTTCTTCCATTCATCCCTTGCTTTGTTTATCCAATCTGGTTGGATAATAGAAATAGCACAAAACAATACTTCCACATCCTCATCCTTTCTTGAGAGTGCATCTGCAACAAAATTTTGCTTCCCTTTTCTATAGATGATGTCAAAGTCATAACCCAACATATTTGTGACTCATTTTTTTGTTCTTCTAAAGATAATAGTTGTTCTAAAAAGTATTTAAGACTATCATGATCCATTTTTACCTTGAAGTGTCTTCCCATTAAGTAAGGTCGCCATTTCTTAAGTGCATATAGTATTGCCAACATTTCCTTTTCATAAATAGCTTGCTTGAGATGTAGCAGTAAAAATACCCAATCACCTACATCAAAACATTTTTCACTATGATGTTGATCTACCTGTTGTTTCATTCAATTTTGCACTAAAGTGGCATTATCCTGTAAAAGTTGGAGAACTTGTTGTTGATGCTCGATCTGATCTTTCACTGGTTGAACATTTTTCTTCTTGATATGTCCTTCTATCTTTAGAGTTTGAGGAGTGGCAATTTCTTCCAATCCTTTACAAGATATGGTCGAATTCATTTCTTGATGCTCGATGTGAACTTTCACTTCTTCAACATTTTTCTTCTTGATATGCCCTTCTATCTTGATAGTTTGAGGAGTGGTAATTCTGACCAATGAATTACAAGATATGGTTGGATTCATTTCTTCTTTCTCGATGTGATCTTTCACTTCTTGCACCTTTTTCTTTTTGATATGTCCTTCTATCTTGAGAGTTTGAGGAGTGGTAATTCTTGCCAATGTTTTACAAGATATGGTCTGGTTCATTTCTTCTTTCTCTGGGGTTGGGTCCTAGCGTATATCCTCTTCTTTTGATGTTTCTTGATCCTTTTCTTCCTCCTCTTCATACTCTATGTAAAATAATTTCTTCTCAACACACTTATGACCTTTAGTGCATTTGCTATCACAATTGTAACAAAGCTCTTTTTCTCTTTTTTCTTCCAATTGTTGTGGTGTAACCCTTGTAAGTTGTGGAAGACTAGGAGAAACAACACTTCCATCTTTATGGTTGTGAGGGGTAAACTTCTTTGTTGCTATAATTTTACTTTCCACTATGTAACAAAGCCCTTTTACTCTTTCCAATTGTTGAGGTGTTGCTCTAAAGAAGGTGTTGCTCTTTGTATCCTCATAATGTCCTATCATTTCCTCCGTGAAAATTGACCACATAACAAGTTTTTTATGAGAACAAAGCCCTTTATACCATAAAAATTGATCCGGTTCTAAATATGAAGATGCAATACATACCTTTTGTAACAGTGCTACACCATGTAGATCAAAATATTGCTCCATCTAAAGTATCCAATTTACCGGATCCTTGCCATCAAACTTCCTCATCTTGCTTTTTATTGATTTTAGGAGCTCGATTTTGAAACGATTGTAACTCTGTACTTTCGGATCTTTAAGTTCTGAAATTGTGACCTGCAGTAGCCCTCTGCGTCCTCTTTCCAATGCCACCAGTCTGATCCAAATTAGATTCTCCAAGGAAGAGTTATGCCAAATCTCCCACAGTGACCTGATTATAGACTAGTTCAGTAGAGCGAACTTGTACGACGTGCCACGTGTCACTGTTTCGACCTCTGGCTCTGAAAAATATATACAAGAAACTACAGTCCATCCTCTTTCTATACCTTCTTACAAAATTTCAATCCGATGCTTAGAGAGAAAGTTATGACGATTTCCCCAAGTCACCTGTTTGGAATGTAATTCAGGAGTCTGCAAAAAGACCAACTTCCTCAGATCATATCTCCGCAAATATAGCGCGAAAAGCTTTGAAATTCGGACCCGAGGTTCAGTGCGATTTCTTCTCAAATGGGTTTTTTTTTCGCTTCTGAAATGTCGCAGAAAAAAAAGTTATAGCAAAAATGCCACAACGACCTATTTGGAGCAACGAAACCTTAGAATCCAAAGCTCTGATACCAAATGTTATGAAACCAACTCACAAAAAAATAGAAAAGATAGTTGAACGCCTTAAAATTCAGCCTCTTTGAGGGAGCAACCTTCTTTACATTACACAAATGAACAATTCTTCGATGATACAAATGAAAAGACCTCCTTTCTATATATAGGAGTCTAAGGGGTCATAATATAATCAGAGCCGATATAACAATAATAATGTAAGGGCACAATAATAACAATAGTGGGCTTCTATGGGGCACAATAGTAACAATATGGACACTACATGGGTACATCAATATAATAAGGGGGTTGTACTAATAACAATAAGGGGTTACACTAGTAGTATAGGGGCTTAACAAACGAAGACCCCTCTAGGGTTTGTTTGTGCTAGCGCAGGGTCTTAGGGATTAATTGTGGTCGCAGATCAATATTGTGGTAGTGTGGGTTCTTGAGGCCCCTTTTAGGGCTGCGGACCAACCTGAGGAAGCAACGAATCTCCTCCAAGTCCACCATCTAAGACAGCGACACTATCCAAGCATTAACCTAGGACAACACGAGGATTTGAAGCTAAATTTTGGACAGTGGGTTACCCCTCTGTGGCAGTGGGAGTTTCAAGGGTCCACCTGTAGCAGCAGACAAATTTTAAGGCATTGGAGGAAGACATAGCCTATTTCCTAAGGCCCTATTGGATAGTGGCCTAATCCCGCGACAACAAAGAAGGTATGCTACAAGTTTCCTCTTGAAAACAAGGTACATTGTAGAGAGTTTTTAGATGCAGCGAAAGCCCAATTGGTACAGCAACAACCTCAAGGCAATCTCAAGAAATCTAGAACAATGTAGATTTGTGGCAGTAGAAGGTACAAAGGACTGAAGATAGAGGCAAGGCCAAAGTTAGGGTATTAAAGTAGTAGGGTTTGGTTGATGTGATAGCCCTAGTTGTGTATTTCAATTGCATTTGGAGGATTGTGGATCTAAACTATTTATTGTACTATTGAATTGGTTTCATGGGCATGAACTATTGAATACATGATTATTCAATTTCATTGCATTTCGATATTGTCTCTTATTGTCAAATTGAAGTATACTGTTGGAATAAAAAATTTGTCTAGTGCTCTTTCCTAACCCTAAAGGCAATTTTACCCTAAGAGATATTTCAGAACCATCTGTGTATAAGTAATTGATTGGTTTCCTTATGTATCCGCTCGGTAAATACCAATCTTGATATTTGTTTTGCAGTGTGCACTTTGAGCCAACACATGGTTGAGTTGAGGCGGATTCAATAGGTTGTTGCAACGCATGCGCTCTAATACTTGAAGGGCACAGTGCATCATGGTCTCGGGTATGTAAGAGACGCTGAGTTGATGTTGCATGGTTTTGTGGAATTTGACTCCACGTCTTAGGAAGACTACTTCAAGGCTCTGCTTCAATTTGGTTCAAGTATAATATCTTGGTTCAATAAGAAGCAAGTAGTGATGGCACTTTTTCAATAGAGACAAAGTACATGGCACCCAACTTTGCTAGTTGTGAGGCCATCAAGGTTTACAAATTGATAGCAAAGCTCACCAATCAAATCTTGAAGCCTATTGTGGTATACTGTGACAATCATAGTCGTATCAGGCTCTCTAAAAAGCCAATTTTCATGATGGCTCCAAGCACATAAATATTTGATACCATTTCCTTAGGGACATAGTTCAAAAGGGGGCAATGGTTCTCCAAAAGTTCCTTCAAATTCACGAGTTGAGGTTATTTTAACAAAACCCCTGGATACCAAGGGGAAATTTAAGATGTTAAGGGGGAGACTAGGCTTCGTGGAGAACACCTTAATTGCAAAGGAGTGTTAAATTTTTAGTTTGTTGCTCGATAGTTGGTTCTCCCTTTGCATGCCACAGCGACTCCAACAAAGGTAACCTCGATACTTTTGCAGTCAGTATGAGGACACAACACTAGTGTTCTTGGAAGCAATGTAAAAGTTATGTAGGAGAGTGAGGATGAGGGCATCTGCATGCATATGACAACCTCTTCCATTATCTATTTTAGATTATTGATCCACTTCCATTAGCTTTTCTATTTTGGAGTTTGTTATCTACTATTGGAGTAATGCACAAAGCATTAGGACTAGTAGGGTGTTTACATGAGTCGAGGAGGGCATAATCCCAAGGAGGAGTGTGCATGCATGCATGTGTGGCGTTTCAGCCCAGATCTGCCACGTTTCTTCAGTTGTTTTTGCTTGCACTCAAGTGCCCAAGAAAGGCAGGAGGGGGGCTCTTTTATGGCCAAAAAGAATTTAATCTACCACTAAAATTTATCTCTAATCAATCCATGGTCTGGTTATGTTGAACAAGCACCTTGTTCTATTTTTGTTGATGAGGATGAGGATTATTAGGATATATCATATGTAATTGTACTTGTCTTTTGCTCCTGTTTTATTTCATTTTCAGCACATACAGCCAAGTATGAAGGCTGCTTTAGGATGTATGGCCTCATGTATAGAGGCTTATTTTGGAATCTTGGATGTATAGCTTCATCTATAAAAGTTACTTTTGGATTTTGCATCATGTAATCATCTATGGGAGTTAATATAGACATGGTTTTCCTTCTAAAATGTCATTTGTGTATCATCCTTTTTTTCTTGCAAGATAATGTGTTAAATGGAAAAAAAGTTGTGTTAATATAGACATGGTTTTCTTTCTAAAGTTTCATTTATGTGTATCAACTTTTTTCTTGCAAGATAATATGTTCAATGGAAAAAAGTTGTATACATAAATATATTATGACGTTTCCCTCAATGTTTCCATTTTGCGGGGGTCACATTTCCAGGAATTTCCGTTCCAGAAAAACATTTCCACGTTTCATGCAACTTAGAGCTACAGCAATGTAATTTTACTTCAGACGCAGTTTTGAGTGTTCCACATGTGCATTTGTCATTCATAATTTCAAGCAGTATGTGTTTGTAGATTAACCTCTTAGAAATTGTTGTTTTAATTTAAGTTTTAGTTTTTAAGCTACATAGGTTTGGATTGATTTATCTGGATGCAGAACCTGCCTAGCATGGTCTGCGATTTAACAAGATCTTGAGACAGCTCACACAAAAAAGCAAGGGGCTGCTAGTAGAATAATTCCCAGAAATCTTGCAAATCTTGAAGGATCTAGTATTTTATCATGGGTATGTGGACTAGAAGAGCAGATACGGCAGAGGTCAGATGTTTTGAGGCTCTTTTTTCATCTCAAATAGAAAAGGAGGCAATAGACCCACCATAGCAAAAGCAATTGTAAGAATTATGGATACAAAAACATATGTATCCTGACTTATATTAGACTTTTACCTGTTTGGCTTCAATAGCTTTCTCCACAGCATCAGTGCACACACAATCAGCAGAGAAGACAACAGATAGGGTGCTTCCAGCCTTTCCTTACAGCAGTAATGTACAGAATTAATGGGGGCACAGTTAGGAAAATATATTGGCTGCTGTTTGGTAGAATATGCATGCATGCCTTCAGTTCATTTCAGTTTATGTCCACACTAGATTTAGAAGTTCCAGTTTTAGATGGAATTAGTCTATTTTCGGAGTGTTGTTTTTGTGTCTTCAGTTCCAGTTTTAGATGGAGTTATTCTATTTTCAGAGTGTTGTTTTTGTTTGTCTTCAGTTCAGCTTTCAGGTTTAGTATGAATGCATGATCTAACTTTAGACAGAGCACATGAGAGAGAGGAGTCCTCCAGATTTAGATAAGGTGTTTTTCCCCAGGGAATATGACAAATGCTTACATGCTGTCACTCTTCTCCAGTTGGGTGCTCCATTCTAGGAAGTTTCTCATGCATGTTGGGTGCATTATACTAGGCAGACTTAGGATTAGGGTTTCCTATCTTAGCCCAGGTGCACCTCAGAGATTGAATGCATTGATTGTCACCTCTACTTCTAGTTTATAAAGGAGCAAGATAAGACAAGATAATTTTATTAATGTCCAACAAAAGTAGGTCAATGGGACTGAAGAGTACAACCAATATGAAGTTTGAACACAATGTGGAAGTGCCAAGACAAGAAGATCTTCAACTGAGGTTGCTGGCAAGTTTATGTCATGAGATATAGCATTAGAATTTACTGTTTTCCAGATTTAATAGAACACTGATGCAGCTTTGAGAGTTTTGTTTTCTGTTAGTGTTTCCAGCAGAATTTGTTTGTCTATTAGCGTATTTGAAGATTGCTATTTCAATAGGGTTTCATTTTCAAAGTTACCTAGAGTTTAGTTATTTCTTTGAGTGCAGAATCTGCTTATCATGGTTTGAGAAACTTCTACAACTTCAGAGGTGCAAGAGGTCAAAATTTAGTTTTCAAATTGCAAGTTCATGGAAATTTTTGGCTCTGACCTCCAACACTTTTATTTGACATTTCACTAAGTCCATCGAAGTCACTTCACAATTCCACAAGTTCAGTGAGCACTATAACAGTTTCAGTTAACCATAAGAGAATGAAAAGGAAAGGAGATCAACAAAGCAGTTTTTGTGGAAATGATCCAGGCAGACAAGGCCTAACTGGCCACAAAAGCTTCTTAATTTAAACGAAAGAGCACCAAAGAAAGTTAGACAAAAACCATGAAGACAATGCTCTCAGCTCTTTCACCATTGTCCGTGTCCAGTTTTTCTCACCTTCCAGCAGAATATGATGCTATGAAGGTGACTTTTTAGACTTTCTCAACAAAGCAAGAAGTTCAACATATTTCTACCTGTTTATATTCCAAGGTTGACTTTGCTATATGGTCTTGAATTTTTCCTAGCAGGTTGTTGGTTTCAAACTCATTGGATAACAGACAGCATGCTAGCTAATGTTCATATGTATTTTTATTTCTAATTTCTTTTCAAATCTGTGGGTCAGATTGTATAACTCATTTTCGTAAACGAGTAAAACTTTTCAGGACAAAACTCTTCTAAAAATGGGTTGAGCGTAACAATGCCAGAAGTACACAACAAAGATTCAGCAACTAATTAATAAGGACAGGCCAACAATCAAATATTCAAAACTGTTACGAAATTTCACTAGAAGCTATTTTTATAATCAATTTGTATTTTAAATTAAATTTCCTTGTTTCCAGACAAATGTCAAAAAGTAAACCCAAAAACTCACAAGATTGAAACTGCAATAAGTCACTTTCAAATGGACTTTCGGTAGCAGAAGAACAAAAGGGACATTCTTTCTATTTTTTTTTAAATAAACTGAGATTAACAATACCTTTTGCAACCGCTGCTGCTTCTCTTCTTTTAGAGATTCAACCGTTTTGGCCAACTTGACAAGGGTGTCATTACTTATGCTTTTTGACTGATTGCCTGCAGAATCATCCAAGCTTGGATGAACTTCAGAAACAATCTTAGAGAAGTCGAGCCCCATGACAGCCGAAAGAGCATGCACAGTGTTAACATAGTCAAAAACTTTCTGAAGTCTATCATTCTGCCAAGAAAATCATACATTTATTAGAGAATATCATAAAACGGGCAACCTAGGAGATTTGATGTAACATATAGAAGATTGAACGTATAGTAGGATTTACCATTTCTAGAAATACTACTATCAGAAAACAGAAAGCTTTAAACGGCTAGCTTTTCATTCCACTTGAAATAGCTAATAACGATTGAAGGAACTTTGCAGCTAATACGACGGTGGTTTAAACACTTACAAAAAGGTTTGAATACCAAGAAAGTTGAAAAGGTATATTAAACAAAGCCTCTGAAGATAAACAGTCTATTTTATAAGCACTTATATGTGATATAATTCCATGGATATATATAATCTTGGCGGCAATTAAAAAAATTCAATTCAATCCAGTTCATCCACCTTTTCTCTATGAAGCTCTTGAAGTTGAGCATGGAATTCATCAAGTTTCTTTAGAGATAGATCATGCTCATCCACTTTTGGAGTTGTACATAAATCATTCACATTCAAAATTCCTGCAATTTCTGCACAGATACTCTGAATCTGCCCTTGAACGTCCATAAACTTCTTGACCCTCTCCTCCTTTTTCTTCCTTAGATCACCCAAACCTGGCGCAATCGCAGCTAGTTGTTCCTTCAACGTACCTGTTTGCTTCTCTGGCTGGAAAGAGAACATACAAAAAAGATTCCAAATTAGAATGTCTCGTTGAAATTTTAGATGACAACAGAAAGTTTAAACTACTGCTTAGTGGACGACAATTGCCATATGGTTATCAAGATTTCAAACACCATGGACATTCCGATTGTGTGTGTGCTTACTTACATTCTGCAGGGCATGCGCTTTACCCTGAGCCTCACCAACTCAAAATCAAAATGAATAGATCCTTGCTGGATATATTGATGCATTAGACAAAGCAGAAAATAGATTTCGATCATAGTTGCATGGGTACCTCTATTCCCCCACTCTGTATCCACACTAGTTGTACCTGCATCATGATGACCTCCTCTGTAAAGGAAAATCAACAAACCCCCATTCCCATTGTTTGAAAGCTTTTTGCCCTTGTTGTACCGGTACCCATACCCACACCTAGGCACACCTATGCATCATAAGTTTCCACTCCCCATCTAGAATCAGGGTAAATTTAAACAGATCTCAATCAGATCTGTTGCCAGGAATGCTGAGATCAATCAAGAAAGTAATATTGATGATGATGATGGCCATGTTGTCATGGACCAATGGTTAGCGGGAGGCAATTGCCACCAAATGATCCTTATTCCAATTGCATAGTCATTCATTGACAGAGGCGGTATAGGCCATATGTCAATAGGACAAAAGTAAATATACCCATAATAAACCTGCAATGCTGTCACCTTTTGGGATTTCTAGGGAAACCCATTTCGATCAGTGTGGGGGCATTGCCAACCAGTGGTCAAGAGTTCAAGTCCCAGAGAGTAACTTTCCTTTTACATAAATCACAGACAACTATGCCAAAAATGAATGGTCATGCAAAAATTGGAATGGAATATTAACATCTAGGAATCCTGGTCCAGACATTATTTATATATTACTGCAGTGAGAAAAGCAAGGTGCGTTCTACAGCCCGGGTGGGAGGTCATCAATCAAATCTTTGTACGTGTAACAGTACATTGAATCTACACGGTGTATTGAGTGCAGAGTATGGACACTAACACAAACCCATCTAAACCAGAGTCTTATATGCATCTCCACGTTGTGAAGCTGAGGATGAATAGCCCGAGCTCACACAGATGCCCAACGTATCGATTACTGGAACTCCTATGAGCTCTGGGATTAGCTCAATTAGAAGTCCAATACTGCTCAAGAGGGTTTAGCATTGTTCGTGATGGGAACCGATTGTCAGCTATTGGGTCAGGATTCCAAATTGACAGCCATAGCATTCCGATGCCACTATCACACAACGTGATGAAAAACAAACAACAAAATTCAAGACATCCATCATCCAGAAAACAAAGAACTCACCCGGCCTACGAAAGATCTTTCACCAAGAGCAGAGATGAGATGTTCTAGCTCGACTTCAGAATCAGCAAGTAACTGATGCAAGCGAGCCCTCGAGAGATTAGCCTGATCCACCTTCCTTCTGTAGACCTCTAAGCATTCTTGCTCTAATTGCAGCAACATCTTCTCCCTTTCACCATCACTCGCACCCACTTCATCCCATATCAACTGCATTCACATTCTCATCGACATCAGAATTACAATGCATTTCAAAAGAATAAAATCAATCATGGCTGAAATCTCAAGAAACAAAAGGACATGACCCGTCGACATCAGAATTACAACACAGTTCAAAGAATAAAATCAATCGTAGCTGAAATCTCAGAAACAAATTGACGTTACAGGTACCTCTAGATCTTGCAACAAGGAACCACAGTTCGTATCAGAGAACATGGGGCTCTGCAACTTCTTCGTCGCCATGAAGGAGATCAAAAATTAACCTGCGGAAACTGGGAAAACTATACCCAATGGCTCAATGTTTACAGGAAAGCCTGGAAAACCCATCCGGGATCTGATCCATGATGGTAGAATTGAAAGGTTGGTGAGGCGACCATTGTGTAATGTGCTGCATTTGAATTGTATTCGAGTATGCTTGCATTGGAAGTGAATTCTGACTATGACAAATTAACCAGGGCTTTCATTTATTAATGTCCAATTGTCTTTCATTTGAAGCAAACACAAATAATTCGACACTCATTGTTTTCCCTCCAGGCTGCCCTTTTGAATTGATGATGTAATCACGATTTTTTCTAAATGGGTTTTGATGTTACATCGCTTTCCCGTAAGCATTTTGTATTTTGTTTTGTTTTGCAGGGGTGGGGTTTTGGTGTTTCCATACTTTCATCATCACACGTAAAAGGTCCTTTTTGTTTGTGAATGACATCATCTTCTTTTTTTTAATTTCCTCCAATTACGTTTTGTTCTTTTTCAAAGGTTTTGTAGTTTACATATATATAATTTAAATTTAATTATTCTTCTAAAGGTGGCAGGTATGGAATAGCGTGTGAGAGAGTTATGGTTGAATCCAAAGATCAATAAATAACTTTTTGTTTGGGAATAGATAAATTATAATAAAACTAAATTAATTATTGTTGAATCCCAAAGATCAATAAATAACATTTTGTTTGGGAATAGATAAATTATAATAACTGAATTAAGATGTTGAGATAATATTTAGTCATATGTTTTGGTGACTTTTTATATATTGGGTTAGTTTTGATATATACCATTGTATAGGTTGTATCTCAGATAGTTGTTATTGTTGAATCCAAAGATCAATAAATAACTTTTTGTTTGGGAATAGATAAATTATAATAAAACTAAATTAATTTTTGTTGAATCCCAAAGATCAATAAATAACATTTTGTTTGGGAATAGATAAATTACACTAACTCAATTAAGATGTTGACATAACATTTAGTCATATGTTTTGTGACTTTTATATATTGGGTTAGTTTTGATATATATAGCATTGTATAGGTTGTATTTCAGATAGCTTTTTTGTTTTATAACGTTGGGACATGTAATTTTTGAATAGTTGACTATCAAGAGTATTTAGGCAAATTTTCTAGAATATATATTTGGTGGTGTATATATAAATATAATTTTGTTTATAATTAGAAATGAAATTATAGTTTTTTCGAGGGAAAAATAAATAATAATAGAAATATGAGATATTGTATAAAGAATTAAAGTCTTTAAATTCAAAGGAATCAAATATTTCGTACACTTGATTATAATAGGATTTGTGTATGTATATTTCCACAGTCTTGATTATAATAGGATCTGTGCATGTATATTTCCACAGTTTGTAATTATGTTGATAAGTTTATGGATTAATGTTGTGTAGGTTTAATGATGTCTTATGTTTCGAGTGGTCTCACCACCCATCATTTGGGACTTCTTGTAGCGGCTGCAACGCCCTCCAAAGTTTTGGCTTCCACTCAAATTTCGGAACCTTTCTTGGTTTTTCCTTTGATGGTTGCAAACACTCGAGCTCTGTCAGAGTCTTTTCACCCTTTTGCTTGCTTAACCAACTGTCATATTTTGGCATGTTGATTGCTTTGTCATGCTTGTGATCTTGTTCTGGTCATTTCGAAAGTTTATCTTTGTCTGTTTGGGTTGTCTTAGCTATGTGAACACCCGTCGCACTCTCGCACAAAGTTGTAAGTATTGTCGCGCAAGTGTCATTACAGTCCTAGATGTCGCACTTGTCGCTTTTAGCTCTAGACAGTCCCACGGAGGGTCATGCTTTGCGATGTTGTCTCGATGGTTAGTGTCATCATGTTGTCGAAGTATGATAAGTGTGTGATCACAATGTCGAGTCCTCACGAGTTCACATACTTCTCACACGTAGCCATTTTCCTAAAAATCTCTTGATGGACCAACTCCACTTCACCGGACCCCGACTGGGCTGCACTGCGCAGTCTCAGCCCTCAGTGGTGCTACTCTGTCTCCTGGAACTGTGCAGTGCTTAAGGCTGTCCTCTGGGTCAGTTGCACTGCGCAATCCCAAAAGTGAGCAGCATGTCTCCCTTCCCAAAATTGCGCAGAAACTGCCTCACTACCTATCTAAACTACGCACTACGCAAAATCAATGATCAAGCCTCCCTCTTGCCTGTCGGAACCCCACATTGTGCAGAGAGCTGAGCCTGCACTGCTCCTAGAAATTGCGTATAAATGTCCTCCCAGTGACCTCCCTCAGTCGGGACTCACTGCTCCCAAAAACTGTGCAGACCTTTCCTCTAGTCCCTCCATTGTACTGCCTTGTCTTCCTCCTGGAAAATGCTCAAAGGTGTCCCTCATGGTCCCACCTTACAGTTACCACTGGTGTCCTTAACTGCGCAATTCTGCCTCCTAGTGGCCTCTGTGTAGTTTTCCCGAACAGTGAAGACTGTGCCCCGGAGTTCCTTGTCCAAGCCTGAGCTGCGCTCTGCGCATTCTTAGTGACCAGTCCTCCCTCAGTGTGTAGTTGTTGGGCCCTCTCCCAACTTGTCATTTGTCCCGAGCCCGAAGCACAAAAAACAATGCATCATGCTAGACTAGGAGGTTTTGGATTTGATGGCATCCAATCATGAGTGAATTGTAAGAACATGTACACTGATAGATCATGGAAAGATGACGAACGGAATGAAGAAGGAGCGCACATGCTAGAAGACTTACTTGCAGCTAGATGGACGAACAAAGCACACCAAGCAGCAAGCGAAAGGAACACATGCATGGAACCATCTTACAAGACCAATACCATCGGAGACCCCACAGCAATAAGCCATGTGGAGGAGAAGACAAAGTACACCCAAGAGTACATCCATCACTTAGTAGCGCAACAACTTGAAATGGACACCGACCAGCATTGCGCAGTTCGTCAAGCGAGCTGCGAGACCAACTCTAACAGAAAATTATGAAGAGGCTATAGCCGTGGAGAAAGACCTGCACGTTATTGGAGTCATTGCAGATGATGAATCCACTAAGGACTCCAAGGACATGGGCAAGAGGTCTCAGGCCTCTGTGAGTAAGGCTAAGGAAAAGGAAGCAAGTGACATTGAGAGCCTTACTCGTCTCCTCAAGTCCCTGACTACCGAAGTTGTTGAACTCAAACAACGGACAAGCGAGACAACCGTGAGTAACAGGCCTCCCAGGTACCCGCCGAAGAAGAATGTGGCTTCAGGCAGCAGCCAACCAGCCAAATCTGCGCAGAGCTCCAACCTGGTGTTGAACCTTGACAAGCTCGCAATAAACTCATACTGCTCATTCCACAATGAACGCCATTCTGAAAGAACATGCTTGGATTGGAACTGTATGATGAGCAGAATGGCCACACATTTTTTCCGAAGGCGTCATGGTCAATGAACAGGTTGAGCCCAACGTTGAAGATGAAGAAGATGTTGCATCTGATGAAGCCCTAAGTACTAGGCATACAGTAAACATGTATTAGTGTTCGCGCACATCCCAAAACACCACCACCAAGAAGGATCCTTTGAGTGATGGTTCGACCCCAAAGCAGAACAATTGATACAGCTTGAGAAGTCAATGGGTCTCCATTGTGATTGAGATACCGAGAGACAAAATAAGAAAAGACATACTAAGGATAGTAGATCTGTTGGTCAACTCAACACAGAAAACTCAGAGAAAGTTCGGGAAGACAACTACAACAAAGAGTACATCTGTGAGAAGCAAAGAAAAGAGCAGCCCACTAGACACCACAAACACAAGTCTACCCCCAAACACCTCAGTGAGTCTCCCTGCTTTGGATTACAACATCATAGAAGACATGAAGAAGACTCATGCAAACATATCTCTGTATGAGTTAACCAAGATCACGAGTCAGTGAGACCTTCTTTTGCACGCACTTGGGCAAACCTCTACAGGTGATGCTACCTCTTCCAGCAAGGGAACAAGTAAGTCTCCTGACACACTCACATCCGTGCTCAACGCGCTTTGTATGGAGGAGGCAAAATCACTCTGCCCACCTTTCCTGTTATCATTTGAAATCTTCAATTTCAATGTCCACAATTGTTTGGTTGATTCTGGCACATCAGTCAATGTCATGCCACTCTCCATCGCGAAGAAGATCAATGCCCAATGGAGCAAGACAATTGTGCAGATCATCCAACTTGACAGAACATGTGTGCCGACAATTGGTGAACTCCAGGATGTGATCATCCGGTTATTGTCTAACGGATGAGTTCATCAATGCATCAACATTGTAATTGTGGACATCCTGAAATCATATGGTGTATTGCTCAGCAGAGATTGGTCAAGCAAGCTGCAAGGATACTTTTCCACTGACTGATCACACTTATGGCTTCTGCACCAGGGCAGAAACAACCAGATCCAGGTGTTGTAAGAGAGATACATGAAGCACAATGTGACCCCCTTGAATAGAGAAAATGAATTGTTGGCTTTCGCAAAACTTATGTTCGGCAATTGTTTTCTGGAGACATAGTTGGGGTGCTATCTTGCACAACCATCCCTGACCCCACTAGACACACAGTTGGTCTTCCTTCCATGCCCAACTGGCGAAAATGAAACTTGTATAGTACTTTGTAACAGTAGTAGTAGTAGTGATAGTAGTGCTAGTGCGCAAAGCAGCCCTTGTACAGATGACATGTGGACCAAGTACTTTGATGGTTCCAAGACGCAGGAGGGCTCTCGAGACAATTGTGTCTTAATAGACCCGCTGTACAGGAAACACTTAATCTCTATCCATTTGGAGTTCAAGTGCACGAACAACACCACCAAGTATGAAGCACTCATCTTGGGCTTACAAAAAGCCATTAGCTTCAACGTTGTTGTGCTAAAAGTGGTAGGTGACTCAAAGATCGTGGTGCGTCAGGTATGTAACACCATACACTGTGTGTCACCCCATCTTAAAAATTATCAACAAGAGGTATGGCGACTTATCTCTCAATTCCAAGCTTTCAATATTATTTTTGTACCAAGAATGCGTAATGCAGCTGCAGATGCCTTGGAAAATGCAACTGCTAGGATGACACCATTAAGGGATAGATTTTCTGTTGAAATTTTATATAAGCCATCTGTCCTGGACAACATCACTAATTTACGTGTTTTTTATGATGATCAATAGATACTACATTTCATGGCTAATGTTGATGTCTTCAAGGACGCAACAATAGATGAGGACGAGCACGAACAATCTCTGCAAGACGCGGCCGATGTAAACAAAGGCAACCTCATCCCCAAGGGTGTGGTATCACTTGAGAAGTTGTATGACTTGCAGAACCGCTTTCAGGGACCTATCAATGCCAAAACCCACAGCTCTACATTGTTGCACGAACAAATTAATCTGGGAACAGATAAGGATCCAAAGTTTGTGAATCTCAGTACGTGTTGCACACCTCAAGAGCAGAAAGCTTTCATCCGCCTCTTCAAGTAGTACCGAGATGTATTCGTGTGGACGTACAACGACCTCAAGACATATGACACGCGAATAATCTAGCACGTCATACCAATCAAGGAAGGGGCCAAGCCTTTTCAACAGAAGCTAAGGAAAGTTCATCCTTCGCTTGAGCCCCTCATACAAAAAGAATTGACCAAGTTGTTGGATGCTCAGATCATTTACAAAGTTCAACATTCCACGTGGGTTTCCAATTTAGTCCATGTTAGAAAGAAGTATGGGGAGATCTGCCTGTGCGTAGATTTCCATAACCTCAACTGTGCCTCGGTCAAAGACAACTACCCAGTGCTGTCCATGGAGCATATACTATAGACAGTATCTAGAGTAGAGATGTTTTCTTTGCTTTACGGTTTTTTAGGATACAATCAGGTTTTGGTAGCAGAGCCTTACAGACTCAAAACTACCTTTCCGTACCAAGTGGGGTACATTCGCTTTCCGAAGGATGTCGTTTGGGCTGGTGAACGCAGGCACAAATTTTCAACGCACAGTGGACATCACCTTCTGTGGGCTCATCAGACAAAGCGTAGTGGTCTACCTCGATGACGTGATAATTTTCTCAAGACAATGGTCATACCACCTATGCCATCTTAAGAAAATCTTTGAGCGATGTCGAAAATATGGGATATCCTTGAATCCCAAGAAGAGCATCTTTGCAGTGTCCGAGGGAAACTTGCTTGGACACATCATTGCCAAGATTGGGATCAAGGTAGATCCTGACAGAGTTCAGACCATCACGCAGATTCATCACCCCGTGAATAAGAAAGCCATGTAGTCTTTCCTGGGGAAGATCAACTTCCTCAGAAATTTCATCTTTGATTATGCACAGATTGTCAAACCCATCCAAGAGATGATCAAGAAGGACACAGTCTACAATTGGGAAAAGAAGGAAAAGGATGCATTTGCCCATATCAAGCAAGCTATAGCAGAAGTGCCCACACTGTACAACCCAAACTTCAACAAATATTTCTTGCTCTACACTTTTTCTTCTGACACTTCACTCGTTGTTATGCTCACTCAGAAGGACGAGTTGAACAATGAACGACCCATATCCTTCATAAGCATGAGCCTGCAAGGACCTGAACTCAACTATCCCGCCATGGAAAAACAAGCATACGTAGTGTACAAGGCGATAAAGCATTTTAGACCCTACCTCCTAAAGAACCATTGCATTGTCTTTGTGTCGCACCCAGCAGTCAGAGCATTTCTTGTTCAGCAAGAGTTGGGTGAAAGGAGGGTGAATTGGATGACAAGAATGCAAGAGTATGATCTTGACATCAAGCCAGTTCACACCATTAAGGGTCATGGTTTGTGCAGACTAGCTTCGAAAGCAGTACATGCGTGAGAGGAAGAAGAAGAGCTCGCAGGCTGGGAGCAAGAAATAGAAATGTACAATGTTGAGCGAGCCTCACCCTCTTCACATGGAGACTCTTAAAATGTAAAAGTGCGCTAGTACCTTGAGCATGGCACTGTGCCCTCTCATTTTTCTATGCGACAGAAGAGGGCACTATGACTCAAAGCTCTATCTTACCAGTTGGTACATGGGGTGCTTTACAGAAAGCATCACAATGGTGTCTTTCTTAGGTGCCTGGAGGCACAGGATTCAGAAAGGGTGTTATGTGATCTCCTTGACGGACCAGTTGTGGGACATTTCGTGGGTAACATAATAGCGCACAAGGTCATGTGGGTTGGTTTTTACTGGCCTACATTGTTCAAGGATGCACATGCTTATGCATGCAAGTGTCTAGTCTCTTAGAGATGCACCGACATAAACCGAAGGTCAGCATCCCTGCTGCAGCCTGTTGCAGTGGAAGAACCATTCCAACAATGGGGCTTGGATATCATTGGGGAGATTTTCCCACATTCATCAAAGAAACACCACTATATTCTAACTGCTACAAATTACTTCACATGATGGACAGAAGCAATTCCGTTGAAACAAGTGAATGACCAGGAAGTCATTAGCTTCCTACAATAGAACATCATTTACAGGTTTGGCGTTCCTGTATCACTTGTTTTTGACAATGCAACGTACTTTTATTCGTTGAAGCTTTATGAGTTTGCATTGAAAAATGGTATTGTGTTGAAACATTCTGCTAACTACTACCCCCAAGGAAATGGTCTTGCTGAATCTACAAACAACAACCTCATCCGCATTATCGAAAAGACCATTTACTCTGAACGGTGAAACTTGCACTCCACTCTGGTGAATGCTTTATGGGATGACCGAGTCACACCTAAGCCTTCTTTGAATACCTCCCCCTACTTCCTGGTATATGGAAAAGAAGCCATTGATCCAGATTTAAACAGGAACGCAACAAATTACAGAGATAACCATATACACAAAGATGCAGTGGAAATAATACTTCATTTCATTAATGGAAAATACTGAAATATGCTTACAACCAGAAATGGAAATAAACCAGCTAGGGCGATGGTAGCTTATCTCTGAGAAGAGATGTGATGGCTACATGCCTCTGAACTGTGTTACAATGAGGCTCGAAGGCCTATTTATAGTTGAGAAACAATGGAAAACCCTTAACATTCCAAAACCTAACCCTAGGAGATGAAACGCCAAACTGTGGGCCCCGTTTGGGGTAAATTGGTACATCAATTTCCCGGGGTCGTAACTTTGGCATATGATCTCCGTTTGACGCATACAATAGCTCGTTAGAAAGATCTATCCGAGTACTACCATTGTTGGAAAGGGCAACATCGGTCCATTCGATGGACCCATGTTGCCCACGGATTCCCCAAAAACGTCGTTTAGGGCCTCAAAACGGCTCTGGAAGTTCAGGACCTGAAAAACTGCTAAAAATAGTAAGTTGTGCTACAATTAAGGAAACTGAAAATGCTGAGAAAGACAATGGTGGGGGTCCATGTGGACTTGGCAGGTGGCCACCAATATCCACTTGGATCATTCCTCCCCCCTTAGGAAGCAATGGTCCCCATTGCGTTGAGCTCCTCCATGAGATGAGGAAACTTTTGCTGAACTTGTTCCCTGGTGAGCCACTTGCCCTGCTGAAGGAGTTGGCCTGCTTTGACGACTCGATACAGTTGGATATTCTGTTGGCGAGTGTTCTTGATCTGTGTGTCCATGATCCGATCAGTTGCAGCTTGTTCCATGCAATCTGGATTTAATTCTGTGGGTTTGAGCTGTTCTGCAATGTCGGATGTGTCTAGCAATGGTGGAAAGTATGGTCGAAGGCGGTCCACATTGAACACTGGGTGCAGGCCAAGGAATGGGGGAATGCTGAGCTCAAATGCATTGTCTCCCATAGCCTTAGTAATGGTGTAAGGACCATATCGGAGTGGTCTCAATTTCCGATAGGCTCCAGTAAGGCGTTCCTTTTGCAAATGCAACCAGACTTTGTCGCCCACCTGAAACTTGTGTGGCACCCGGTGTTGATCATGTCGTTGCTTGTACTTGGCATTTGATTTCTCAAGAATGTCATGGACCTGCTGGCGAATATGTTGGATGCGCTCAATGAAGCTGGTGGCCTTATCTGTTTCAGACTGGACATGAGCTGAATTCATGTGAGTAGCTGCAAGTGGCATGGCCACATCAATGGGGCATAGTGGCTGGAATCCCAAACCCACCTGAAAAGGGCTATGGCCAGTGGAGCTGTGAAGAGCTCGGTTGTAGTTGTGCCGAACATAGGGGAGGCTCTCATCCCATGTGCGTGGATGCTTTGAGTTATACATGCGCAGAATGTGCACAATCATCCTATTGACAACCTCTATCTGGCCATCAGTTTGAGGATGGAAGGCTGTGGACTTCGTGAGTTTGGTGTCCAGCATTGACCAGAGACTGGACCAAAATGTGCTGAGAAACCGACTGTCCCGATCTGAGATGATATACTGTGGGATCCCAAAGTGCACCCACACTCGTTCAAAGAAGAGTTTAGCAGTGGCTTCTGCTGTGATGTTCTTCTTGCAGGCCATCATAATGGCCATCTTCGAGAACCTGTCGACGACCACAAAAACACAGTCATTTCCATGCTTAGTGGTAGGGAGGCCTGACATGTAATCCATGGAGATGGATTCCCAAGGTCGACTAGGGGTAGGCAACGGGGTGTAGAGGCCGTGCTTCTTAGTGGTCGGTTTGGCAATGGCACAGGCAGTACATGATCTGATGTACTTCCCAACATCCTGTCGAAGATTCGGCCAATAGAAATAATTTTGCAGTACTGCCACTGTTTTCTCGACCCCGAAATGCCCAGCAGCCTGACTGTAGTGTGCTTCCCAAATCTTCTTGGCACGCTCGCTTGAAGGAACACAAAGGTGACCGAGGTGGCATAATAGGGCATCCTGGAGGTGAAAATCTGCAACATGCCGACCCTCCAAGAGTGTCTGGTATGTGTGGCCGAATTCTGGGTCGCTTTTGTAGAGAAGTGGCCAATCAGAAGTCTCGTGCCCACAAGAGTTGAGCACGGTGGTTAACGCCATGATCGGTGGTCGACTGAGGCAATCTGTAACATTATTGGTGCTGCCCTTCTTATACTTGATATTCAAATGGAACTGTTGCAGGTATGTAGACCACTTCTGATGGCGATCATTCTGCAATTTCCCTTGGGTCTGTATGAACTGCAGGGGTCGGTGGTCTGTGTGGATGACCGTTTCCTTCCCCAAAATGTAATGCTTCCATTGTCGGCAGGCCTGTACAATGGAATACATCTCTTTATCATAAGTGGGGTACTTCCGGACTGTGTCTGAAAGTGTTTCACTGTGATATGCCACTGGATGTCCATGTTGAGTAAGGACTGCCCCAATAGCATAGTCAGAGGCATCTGTCTCGACCTCAAATGGTTGTTGTAAATCTGGTAACGCGAGCACTGGTGCCGTGCAGAGGCAATCCTTCAACTCCATGAATGCCTTCTGTTGAGATTCAGACCAAAAGAACTTTGCTTTAGCCCCTCCCTTGGTGACTTGACTCAAGGGCCAAGAAATATGAGAAAACCCCAACACAAACCTGCGGTAGAAGTTGGCAAGACCTAGAAAGCTGCGGAGCTCTGTTAGAGTGGTTGGAGAGGGCCAATCCCGAATGACTTGGATCTTGGCTGGATCGACATGCACCCCCTGTTCATCAATGATGTATCCCAGATACTGAACCTGGGTCATGCCAAAAGTGCATTTCTCCAAATTGGCACATAGCTTGTGTTGCCGCAGTGTTTGGAGAACCTTTCAGATGTGGTGGAGGTGCTCTTCCCAACTCTGGTTGAAGATCAGAATGTCATCCAAGTATACTACTACAAAGGAGTTGGTGAATGGCCACAAGATGTCATCCATTAGCCTCATAAAGGTTGCAGGAGCATTCGTCAATCCGAAAGGCATGACCAACCATTCGAAGAGGCCTTCCTTGGATTTGAAGGCAGTCTTCCACACATCAGAGGGTTCGATTGGTACCTGGTGATATCCTGACTTCAGATCGATCTTGCTGAAATATTTCGCCCCCTTTAGTTGGTCTAGGAGGTCATCAATCCGCGGGATCGGGTACCTATTACGGACAGTGATCTTGTTTAGCGCCCGATAGTCAATACAGAGTCTCCACGTCCCATCCTTCTTCTGTACCAACACGATCGGGCTCCCACAGGGCGATGAACTCGGACGGATGTGACCTTTCTGCAGGAGCTCCTGAATCTGCCTCTTGATTTCATTGTTCTCCAGAACGGAGCGCCAATAAATTGGTCCATTGGGTAGCGGCGCACCTGGGGTCAGATCGATGGAGTGCTTGACTTGACAGTGCAGAGGAACCCCTGCCGGGGAGGTGAAGATGTCCTCGTACTCCTCCACAATCTTGTCCATCTGTAGTTGTCGTGCAGAGGGACCCCGTCTGGAGGCCGCGGCCACTGTCTTCTTCTTTCCTTGAGGGCGTATCATCAGGAAAACAAATTTCCTGGTTTTGGAAATGATCTTACTGCATTGTTTTGCAGTAATCAAAGAGATGGCGGCAGGTGGTGCTACCTCTGGTATCCTGAACAACTTATTTCCCAATGTAATAATAACAGCACGGGGCCTTGATTCATACACAACATGTCGCTTCCACAAGTATGGTTGTCCTAGTAATACATCACAAACTTCAAGGGGAGCAATGTCACACAATACCTCATCCGTGAAGGGCTTGATGTTGTATGGAAGGCGACACTGCTGGCTCACGCGAAGATCTCATCCTTGGTGAAGCCACCCAATGGTGTATGGTTGTGGATGTGCTGTGGTCGGTAAGCCCAACCGCTTCATGACCTCTACCGAAATGAGGTTCTTTTGACTCCCGCTATCAACAATGAACTGTATCGGGGAGACCTTTACCCACATCTGGGAGTGGAAGATACGCTCCTCCTCCTCTGGATCTTTGGGTTCATTTTTCTGGATCTTTGCGGTAGCAACAGTGGCGCTGGGATCCGCATCAATGATCTGCTTCCCTTTTTCATACCCCTTATCAGGTTCTGACTCAGAGTCGGAACATGCGTCTGATTCTGAAACCTTTAGCTCAGCCACCAGTGACTGCTTGGCCCGACACTCACTTGTGTTGTGAGTGGAGCTTTTATGGAACTCGCACCATTTTCCAGTGTCCTTTCTCAGCTTCGCGGCGCTGTTCTTTGCTTGCAGCTTCGACTGGTTGTCTTGGGCTGTCCTGCCTTGGCTTCGTCCTTTGTTCTGTGGTTTAGGGGCACCTTTCCCCTGCTTTGGATTCGCAGATCCAAAGTCTCGCTTCTTTTGTTTAAACTTCTGCTCGACCTTGACGGCATATCGGTATGATGCGCCGAGCGAGGGGATGTTTAGGAATTGTATTTCTTCCTGGATGTACTTGTGCAGGCAACCACGGTATTTGAGTATCAAATGTTGCTCTGAATCCTTGATACCCAACTTTGTGTGAAGGGTATGGAAAAGATTGGTGAACTCCGGCACGTCTTGGTCCCTTCCCTGCCGCAGCGTGGTCCACTTTATGTATTCATCCTCATAGCTTCCAACAGGGTAGTACTGCTCCTTGATGGCATCCCGGAACGAATCCTAGGTGGGTGCAGCTGAAAATAGTGAACCAGTACTTTCATCCTTCTGCTCGCAGTAGGTTTCCCACCAGTCCTTGACGTGGGGGGCTGCTTTGAGAAGAGCAAAAACAATCTTTTCCCGACTCGAAAATTCATGAACAGAAAAATAACCCTCTAGCAGATTTAACCATTTATCTACGGCATCTGCGTCTATCTGACCCTCGAATATGGGGATTTCAAAATTAACTTGTACCTTAAAGGGTTTGGCGTTTCCAGAGTAGCTGCTGGAAGCCGATGCATCGCTTCTGGGTAGCCGCTGAAGGATCTGGGCAAAGCTGTCCATCATCGCGTTCCGTTGTCACTCGAGGGCTTCTTCGAGCAAGATTTTGATGGGATCTCCTGCCCCCTCGTCTTTCTTCTCGTCCGCCATGGGAGGCCGTCGGGATTTGTGAGGCTGGTCTTGCAAAGGTTCAACCAGTTCAAGCCCTAACTCCTTATATCCCGACCTTGTTGGGGACATGCAAACAAAAACAGAGAAAAAGCAGACGGCTCCGATACCACTGATCCGGATTTAAACAGGAACGCAACAAATTACAGAGATAACCATATACACAAAGATGCAGCGAAATAATACTTCATTTCATTAATGGAAAATACTGAAATATGCTTACAACCAGAAATGGAAATAAACCAGCTAGGGCGATGGTAGCTTATCTCTGAGAAGAGATGTGATGGCTACATGCCTCTGAACTGTGTTACAATGAGGCTTGAAGGCCTATTTAATGTTGAGAAAGAAAATGGTGGGGGTCCATGTGGACTTGGCAGGTGGCCACCAATATCCACCTAGATCAGCCATCCTCCCGCTGAACATCTACTTGCCTTCTCTCCAGTTGTCCCAAGAATCCCAAGGAAAGTCGTGTCTATTAGTTCAGCGTAGGATGGACACACTGCACAAACTACAGGAAGAAAGTATGAAAGCAAAAGAAAAATTTACACTCCACGATAACCGTATCAAGAGATGGTTCAACAAAAAGTCTATAGGAAGTACTAGCTTCAGTGTGGGTGACTTAGTCTTGAAGTGGGAAAAACCCCACGAGGACAAAGGCAAACACACGAAGTTTTAATCCCTATGGATTGATCCATTCACCATCCACGAGAAGCTTGGCTAACACACATACCGTCTTCAATCACTTGACGAGAGGATTGACACTCTCCCTGTCAATGGATAAGACTTAAAATGTTATTTTCAATGATCTGGGGCCGCGTCCCACGCTCTATACATAGTCTTTTCATTGCTTGCTCAGTTGTTTGGTTTGTTGTTTGCTTTGCTTTATTGATATGCTATTTTGTTTTTGTAAATAAGTGTCGTGTCGCACTACGTTCTGGCTTCTGAATGTGTATGTGGCTGAAATTCAAAGAGTCTTGTGACATTGCAACACTTTGTTAGTTCTGTGTTTGTCTTCCTTTTGTTTGGTTGTAACTTCTAGCTAATGAAGTCTTGACAGAAAATACTATCCTTCTATAAGGAGAGTTTTGTTCAAACCTCAAACTTGCGTCCAGCCTGGGAAACCTCATGCTTGTACTCAATCTTCTGCTTTGGTGTGTTCAAGCTTATCCAACTAGTAGAAATGAAGAAGGAGAAATCTAAACAAGCAAACCTAAATCAGAGGTCTTTACATGCTTCTCTGAAGGAACAACCTCTCCTGCTCTCAATAAGTCGGGATCCCTCTTCCGCCCCAAAAATAAATAAGTGCCTATGCACAATTCTCTTTAAAAAATAAGAAAAGCGAAAGAAGAGAAAGGTTTCTTGCGCAGAGAGGTGAAGCAGGAAACTCCACTGAGGTACTGTCAAGGCTCGTTGGCAGTGGAGCAATTCTTGTGTTCTTGCGTGACTTCGCTGAGGTACTATCTAGGCCTGCTGGCAGCGTAGCAGCACTAGAGATGAAAACTTATACTCTGAAAATATTAAGCTCGCGAGCTAAACTACCATTCCCAATTCAAAACACTATGATCTGGCTGAATCTTATGTTTAGTTTAACTGAGTTGGTTCAAGGTGAACCATGTATGTCTATGGGGTAAGTGGGGAAGCCTAAATGATGTGCATGATGAATCAATACTCCCCGAAGGACCAAGGCCTTGCACTGCAAAATAACCAAAACAGAGAAGCTGGTATTCAACCAATGTGTCGCCAAGTGTTGTAGCGGTTGCAACACCCTCCAAAATTTTGGCTTGCACTCAAATTTCAGAGCCTTCCTTGGCTTTTCCTTTGATGGTTGAAAACACTTGAGCTTGTTCCTTGAGCTCTGTCAAAGTCTTTTCGCCCTTTTTCTTGCTTAACCAACTGTCATCTTTTGGAAATTTGATTGCTTTGTCATGCTTGTGATCTTGTTCTGGTCATTTCGAAGGTGTGTCTTTGTGTGTTTGGGTTGTCTTAGTTATGTGAACACCCATCACACTCTCACACAAAGTTGCACAAAGTTGTAAGCATTGTCGCGCAAGTGTCATCATGGTTGTCCAAAGGTTTATCCCAAATGTCACACTTGTCGCTTTCAGCTCTAGACAGTCCCACAGAGGGACATGCTTTGTGATGTTGTCCCGATGGTTAGTGTTGTCATATTGTCGAAGTATGCTAAGTGTGTGATCACAATGTCGAGTCTTCATGAGTTCACACTCTTCTCACACTTAGCCATTTTCCTGAAAATCTCTTGACGAACCAAATCCACTTCATAGGACCTCGACTGGGTTGCATTACGCAGTCTCGCCCCTTAGTGGTGTTGCTCTGTCTCCTGGAACTGCGCAGTTCTTGAGGTTGCCCTCCGGGTCAGTTGCACTACATAATCTCAAAAGTGAGCAGCCTGTCTCCCTTCCCAGAACTACGGAGAAACTGCCTCATTACCTATCTGGACTATGCACTTCGCAAGATCAGTCATCAAGCCTCCCTCTTGCTTGTTGGAACCCCGCATTGTGCAGAGACCTGAGCCTACACTGCTCCTAGAATTTGCGCAAAAATGTCCTCCCAGTGACCTCCTTTAGTCCAGACTCACTGCTCTTAAAAACTATGCATACCTATCCTCTAGTCCTTCTATTTTCCTCCCTTGTCTTCCTCCTAGAAATTGCACAGAGGTGTCCCTCAGGGTCCAACCTTGCAGCTACCACTAGTGTCCTCGACTACGCAATTCTACCTCCCAGTGGCCTTTACACAATTTTCCCAGATAGTGAAGACTGTGCCCCAGAGTTCCTTGTCCAAGCCTAAGCTGCGCTCTACACTGTCTCAATGACCATTCATCCCTCCCTGACTCCTGGGACTACACACTACGCAAATTGTTGGGCCCTCTCCCACCCTGTCATCTGTCTCGGGCCCAAAGCACAGAAAAGAATGCATCATGCTAGACTAGGAGGTTTTGGATTTGATGTCGTCCCGTCATGAGTGAATTGCAGGAACAGGTACATTGATAGATCATGGTGAGATGATGAACGAGATGAAGAAGGAGTGCACATGCTAGAAGACTTACTTGCAGTTGGACGAACGAACAAAGCACACCAAGCAGCAAGCAAAAGGAACATATGCATGGAACCATCTTACAAGACCAAGACCATCGAAGACCCCGCAGCACCAAGCCATGCGGAGGTGATGAAAAAGTACACCCGAGAGTACATCCATCACTTAGCAGTGCAATAGCTTGACATGGACACCACAACCAGCCAATACATGTCAGCAATGTCGTGTCAAGTTGTGTCATGAGTTGTCAAAGCCACATCACCACCATGGGCCATATCTGTTGTAACTAAATGTAATGTAAAAGTGGAATTCCAATGGATGCACACAAGAAGTTGAAGAGTCATGTCAGTTGAAAAGTCATAGGAAGTTCAATGATCATGAGGGTAGTCCAAGAGTCACAAGGGTCAAGCATCACCCTTGGCTATATATACCCCTCCCATTGTATGAGCAAGGACTTTTCACCTTGGCTACTCTCACATAGCCTTGGGAGTAGACAGTCAGTTCTTCGAGGAGCGAGGAGTGGCTCCAATGTCCCATTACTGGGACTAGTGATGTATGGTGTACAAATGTGTCTTGGGACTTTTGCTTAATACAGAAGCCTGTTAAGGCCAACATGTTTTCATGCATGTTTTGTAGATGTTTGTAAGACTATTCTTTCGACATTTGTAATGCATGTTTGTCTCACCTGTACTAATATAGTTTAACTATTTTGGTTGTTTTAGTACTTACATTATTGGGAATGTGTTGTACTAGTTATTACCGATGTCTCATCCCTGTGGACTACTCCGTGGGATAGTAGACAGACCACCTTTACTAGTTATCATTGTTGCGACGTCCTTGTGGACTACTTTGCGGGATATTCAACAGACCATCTTTGTGTTATGCTCTCAACAACCATCACATTCATGTGAACTACTCCGCTAGGTGGTGTACATGTTGTCCCCTTCACTTCGGTTTTAATGACTGCTGCATCCATTGTGGACTATTCGCTAGATGCTGGAAAAACCTTTCTAGTTTGCGTGTGTCTCTTCTTGGGTGGTACTTGTTGAAAATGCAACAAGATGATGGAGCTTAGTGGAAAGGAGTCGCCTTCACTAAGTGGGCCCGCAAGCTATTTTTGGCGCAAAGTCTATTTTTAGACATATGGATCATGGTCTATGAGTTGCAGGATGCTATTTGTGGATGATTGGTCATGTTGGTAAAAATAGATGGACTTCTATTTTTAGACATATGGGCGGAGTCTATTTTTAGACTGCCAGGCTAAAAATAGAACAGTCGAATATTATTAGCTCTTAATAATATTTGGACTATAAACATTATCTTATCCAATTGGAGCACTTCAGTTCGAGCTACGGATGTGGCACATGCAGCTCCCAGAAGGAAATACGCTTTTCTTATGGATCAGTTGAGCTATTGCATGATGGAGTTCAGTTAGAACTCAAGTGATTGAGTTTGGTGGAGTTGATTGAGGAGTTGATGGAGTTGTGTTCAGTTTGACTTGGTTGAACTAGTTGTATTTAGTCTAACTGCAGAATACACTAGTGATGAGTGATGTGAATTAATTATTAATTAATTCACTAATTATTAACTCATAAAGCAACTAAAGAATACATCAGTTAACTCAGTGCATGGACAGTTCAGTGGAGACAAGTGTTAGAGGTGAGTGAAAGGGCAAGACAGCTGTCAGTCGTGACTATAGTTGTGCATGAGATTTGCACAATCAATGGATTGAGTATTGCCAATGAGGATTGCGTGGTTCAACCAAGGGAAATATGAGTTTGGATCAGCCATTCTCATCCAATTCTCATGCAGGATTGCGCAGTGGAGGCAGGCAAGCAGCGGAGGAGATTTGAACCTGTGATTGATTCAGATCTGAGCTAGTTTGCGTGTAACAGGTGGAGATAGTACTGAGTACTTGCGAGGAGTATTGTACTATGTATTGTTACATGTTCTCAATCAATATAATATACAGATAGTTGGGGGTTTTCAGCTGTATGCTTTCCCTGTGATATACTGTGTTGATATGTGTGATTGATGCTTCAATGTGCACATGCGATTGTTTCTGAATACTGCAAATTGATGATCAATAGTAGAGGAGGTTATGTATTATGCATGCATTCCGCAAATAGTGTATAATCAGGATAATCTCTGTGAATAAGTGTCATATTATTCAAAATTTCTACATGGTATCAGAGCAGAGTTGATCATCAGATCTATTATTCAGAAAGTGTTTACATTTTATTTCTTCAGGCAGAGTCTGTAATCGGGCCAGGTAGCCTCTGGATTCATCCTTCTTTTGGAAGGTGAGATATCCGGTAAAAGCCCATACAGTCAATCTCTGTACGAGAAATACTTTGTTCTCTCGAATTTTAGATAAGAAGCGGTTGAGTTTTGAGCTGGTGGAATTCGAATTTGCAGCAGTGTTTTCTTGGTGTCAAAGTTGAAATGTCTTTCAACGGATTGCGATTGGAGTATGCTCTTGAGGGCAGCTTGAATTATATTGCATGGAAAGACAGGATGGAGGCAGTGTTAGATGACAATGGGTTGAAGGATTTCATAGATGCTGAGGTCCCAAAGCCTACTGATGCTGCTCACGTTGAGGCTTGGCAAAAGAAGACAGCAAAGTGTCGAAGGATTTTGTTGGAGGGCGTGAAGGATCACATTGTGTCTAGCCTGCATGGAAAGGCTTCTCCATACTTGATGTGGAAAGCATTGACATATTTATTCCAAAGCAAGAGCGACCAGAGGAAGTTGGCGCTCAAGGATAAACTCAGAAACATTAAGTGTGAGAATGGGGACAGTATGCCCGAGTATCTCACGAAGTTCACCCAGTGCCGGGATGAGCTGGGAAGTGTGGGGGTGACTATCGATGATGAGGACTTGGTGAGCTTGGCTCTCCTTGGTCTTCCGAAGAGTTGGCATTCCTATCAAGACTCTGTCAATGGTCGGGAGAAATTTCCAGGATGGGAGAGACTTTGGTCAGATCTTGTGCAAGAGGAGATCAGGCGGAATACCAGGGACGGATCTTCATCAAAGGCATCTGATGAAGAAAATTGCACTTTGGCTGCCAAAGCAAAGAAGGGGAAGGAGAAGGGTTCTCTTTCCGAATCCAGTTCTTCCAATGATGGGAAGAAGGTTGAAAAATCGAAAGTGCGATGCTTTCATTGTCATGAGGTGGGCCATTATGCTGCAAATTGTCCACGGAGGAAATCCAAGAAGGGATCCGGGGAAGGATCTGAAGGTGAGGCACTTGCTTCACAGTTTGAGTTGGATTTCACACTCTTCGCATGCATGGTTTCATCCATGGTGGGAAGTGGTTGGTTTCTTGACAATGGAGCTTCTTTCCACATGACCGGTGACAAGAGTTTGTTCAGTACTTTGGAGGAGAAAGATCTCCAGATACTCATAGCGATGGGTAATGATGAGAAGTATAGTGTCTCAGGTGTAGGCAAGGTTATTTTTCAGAGGAAGCATGGAGCTCGCCTTACCTTGACCGATGTCAAGTATATACCAGGACTAAAGAGAAACTTGGTGTCGATTGCGATGCTGGAAGACAGAGGCTATGATGTAGTCTTCAGTAAGGGAAAGGTTTTCCTTAGACACATCATCACTAGACAGGTGAAGCAGATTGGTTCACGGGTCAAGAACCTGTATGCTCTTAAGGTTCAAGATGCATGCAAAGCCTTAAGCAGTGAGGCAATTGATGGAGACTTGGTGGTTGAGAGGGAGCGTATATTACCTCTCAACATGCAGAGCTAGAAGAGGTCTCAGACGATTGTGGAGGAGCCACGATTGGTGCAGCAGCTTCAGGAGGTTGTGGAGCAGCCACAACAAGGGAAGCTGAGAGGAGATCGAGTAGAGACATCTACTCATGCAGAGACCTCTAGTAGGGGGAAACTTCGAGCTAGGTGGGCTGAGGGATCACATGCAGCCATACCTCCAGGTAGGAGTTGGGGCGATATAGAGTGATCGTCCCAAGGAGGAGGGGCAGGATCCTTGAGGTACCCAACCTCTTGGATGAGACCTTGCTACGGGAGCCCCGATGTGGAGTAGCAGGAACTGACTGATTGGGTAGAGACAGATGCAGATGGAGCGGCAGATAGAGCGACAGTGCAGGGAATCCCAGGACAGCGCATAGCTAGCAGGTTGCAGCAATGCGAGAGGCACAAGTGTTTTGCACAGTGCTAGGTGGCATAGAGAGGTGTGCAATGGTGCGAGATGCACGGAGATGTTGCAGTAGCGCAGATGTCAGAGAGGGAGCATTTGTCAGCAGCAGGTAGAGCTTTAGCATCAGAGTATGTTCCTAGCCCAACAGAGTGGTCAGTTGGGAGTGTTTTTGTTCCAAGTGTTGTTGGAGCAAGTGGACCGGGCAAATGTGTTGCATGCAGAACATTCCAGAGTTGCAGGATAGGGGTTGCAGATAATCCATATCTTGTTGAGAGGGAGTGTTGAAAATGCAACAAGATGATGGAGCTTAGTGGAAAGGAGTCGCCTTCACTAAGTGGGCCCGCAGGCTATTTTTGGCGCAAAGTCTATTTTTAGACATATGGATCATGGTTTATGAGTTGCAGGATGCTATTTGTGGATGATTGGTCATGTTGGTAAAAATAGATGGACTTCTATTTTTAGACATATGGGCGGAGTCTATTTTTAGACTGCCAGGCTAAAAATAGAACAGTCGAATATTATTAGCTCTTAATAATATTTGGACTATAAACATTATCTTATCCTCTTGGAGCACTTCAGTTCGAGCTACGGATGTGGCACATGCAGCTCCCAGAAGGAAATACGCTTTTCTTATGGATCAGTTGAGCTATTGCATGATGGAGTTCAGTTAGAACTCAAGTGATTGAGTTTGGTGGAGTTGATTGAGGAGTTGATGGAGTTGTGTTCAGTTTGACTTGGTTGAACTAGTTGTATTTAGTCTAACTGCAGAATACACTAGTGATGAGTGATGTGAATTAATTATTAATTAATTCACTAATTATTAACTCATAAAGCAACTAAAGAATACATCAGTTAACTCAGTGCATGGACAGTTCAGTGGAGACAAGTGTTAGAGGTGAGTGAAAGGGCAAGACAACTGTCAGTTTTGACTATAGTTGTGCATGAGATTTGCACAATCAATGGATTGAGTATTTCCAATGAGGATTGCGTGGTTCAACCAAGGGAAATACGAGTTTGGATCAGCCATTCTCATCCAATTCTCATGCAGGATTGCGCAGTGGAGGCAGGCAAGCAGCGAAGGAGATTTGAACCTGTGATTGATTCAGATCTGAGCTAGTTTGTGTGTAACAGGTGGAGATAGTAATGAGTACTTGCGAGGAGCATTGTACTATGTATTGTTACATGTTCTCAATCAATATAATATACAGATAGTTGGGGGTTTTCAGCTGTATGCTTTCCCCGTGATATACTGTGTTGATCTGTGTGATTGATGCTTCAATGTGCACATGAAATTGTTTCTGAATACTGCAAATTGATGATCAATAGTAGAGGAGGTTATGTATTATGCATGCATTTCGCAAATAGTGTATAATCAGGATAATCTCTGTGAATAAGTGTCATATTATTCAAAATTTCTACAGTACTACTACCTCTCATTTAGAGGCTCACTTTACTCTCTCCCTTTGCAGCAAGAGAACCGAGACACAAGTTATGTTACACACTCACTAGGCATACTCACCTCGTTTTTTGAAGGCACCATCATAACACTCTCATGTGCTGAACAATAAGAGCTAAGGAAAATATCCAAGTAATTGGAAACCGAGCCATCGTACCGGATGGGACTCCTACACCAAATGGTGTGAGGTCTAATTGGGACTTTATATCGGGAAGATCTCGTGAATGTTGGTGGGTCCAACACCGTCAATAAGACTCAAGTCACTTAATTGAGTCCCAAATGATGGGTGGTGAGACCACTTGAAACGTAGGACATCATTAAACCTACACATGAATTTAACCCAAAAACTTATCAATATAATAGGATTTTTTTATTTTTCATTTTTTGATTGAAATGGGGAGTAATCATAAATCAATTCTTTTATCATAATTTTAGATGACAAATCAATTAAATTTTTATTTTTTGAATTGATATATGAAGTTCAAGGTGTGTTAAGTAGTTTTGGATTCAAATAATATTAAGCAAGTTTTGATGATTTTTAATAATTAACCTGACCTTAAAGCAATTGAGAATGTCTCGTTGGAAGTTGGAGTGTTGAGTATAATGCAAATGTTCCATACATCTCTTATTTCTTCCCATGAAGTTTAGATTTGTAATATGTTACTTAAATTTTCTAATTGAGGATGGACACATGTGGCACATAAACGTTAAGGTAATATATTTTGCAATAAAGTCATGATGAATCGCAGTGCTTCCTCCTCAATCCCACATGCAGGAAGGGAATTGTAATAAAATTTAGGAGATGGATTGGAGGTCAAAGGTGAGATTTCATTTTCGGTTTTATTCTAGTTCTACGCCATTAAAAGTATTATGGGAATGTCATTAAGGTTGGATTTAGAGGCAACTCGACCCCAATACCTCTAGTTTAGTGGTTTGATTAGGTTTTGTGGTTTGACTATGGCTCAAAATGTCAAGGGAATTATTTTTCAAGTATTTGTTGTCGCCCCATGGCATACCTTTGACTTCAATTCAACAATGTGGTCATATTCAAATTGGGAGTGGATTAGTAGTATCCCTTCTAACTCTAGGCCCTAATCTTTTATAAGTTCAAAAGTTTTTTCATTATGTTGAATCAAGATCAATTACATGTTTTGGATAAGGATGGAGAGCCACATGGTCACCAATCGTTGTGTCCCCTATCGGATTTCATACCTTTATAGATCTTAGAGGGGGAGTGCATGAAATGTATAGGATTTATAAGTGGATTTTTCTTGCTGTAGCAATAAAATGACAATTCAAATTAAATCTAAAAAATCTAAGGATGCAAAGTTATCAGAAGTTGTGGTTCATCAAAACAAGCAAATAGAGAAATTGGAGGCAAACTCCAATATGCTTCATGAATTAGTTTTGGGTCTTGTTAGGAGTTCGCATTCTTTAGTCACCCCTCTTGAGATATCTATTGGCTCGATTCAAGCTACAATCGAGGATAAGAAAACAAGTTAGCAAGCACAAGGAGACACAATAATTGAAAATGTAGAGCTGAAGTACAACTTTAGGTGAACATTAAATAGGAAGCCCTTGGTGAGCATTTTTTCTTCCAAGTCTAGGCTTTAAATGTATTTTAAGATGGTTTTGTTACCAACTCAATTTATTATGCATTGCATTAGTGGGATATATAGTTATATTCCAAGGAATGTAAGAGCAACTCAAATAATAGGTAGTCATTTTTCAATTGTGTGCAACTCAAGTGCTTGAGAAATAAGTTGTTATCTTCCCTGCTTAGGTTCAATTCCCACTTTCTAGCATGCATGGTCCTCTTCATGAGATTGACCTAGCCTTGAGTCTTGAAGAATTTGTTTTACCCTAGGTACTATCCTTCAAATGAGGAGAATTACTCGGATGGATTTCCTAGGAAATGCATTGTGCAAAAAAAAAAAAAAAAGGAAAGAATAATCGATAGTCATTTTGAAATTTTGGGTATTTTTGAAACCTTAATATCATACATTGCAAACTTTTCTTTGCATTAACTTGTTGTGTGGCATGTCCATTGTCATCTTTGAATACAAATGATAACCGTTTTAGTTTGAGCAAATAAGAATTTAACCATTTTTATGTGAACAAAATCATCCATAAAGAATTGAATTTGTTGGTGAAGAATGAGAAGTTTTTCACTGGTGATTAAGGCTCAATTCTCATGCATTCGAGTTATGGGGCCACCTAAATGTAATGTTCAAACATGTGAGGCATTCATTCCACTTCCTACACACACATAAGTGGATCAAAGTTATGCCCTTGTTATAAGCATAATTCAAGGGTGGTGGGTGCAAAGGGGTTATTCTTAATCCTAAAGGATAGTTAAAATAATATTTTACATGGGCTCCAGGTCATGCCATAATGATGAGATTAAAGTGTTGGTAGTGTATTAAGGTACAAAACTTATGAGCACCATCACTAATACCCTAGTAATCATCTCCACAACAATTAGTCATGCTCTAAAGCAAGGTCAATTTCCCTCCTCTCTGCGTGGATCACATTTTTTTAGCATACTAGCAAAGTATTAAGGTATGAAACTTATGAGCATCATAACTACCCAATAATTTTAATAGGTGAATTTACAACAATAAATAATTCCCTCATGCAAGGTCAAACTTCCTCCCCTCGAAGACATGCTTTTTTCTTTAACATGCAGGCCCATCTCTATAATGATTGTGGGAAGTGATTAACTATCAAGAAAAGCACACTCTCAATACCTCAATGGATGAAATGGTGGTCATAATATCTTGAAAACCTAATGATAAATTATGGTGAACACTCACAATACTTCGATTCATTTCATGACAAACATAAGGCTTTAAAAGCTTACGACAATTTATGGCTTACATTAGATGGTGAGAAAAGAAGTCATCATAGCCTAATTCCACGAAGTTTTAGTATTTAACAAAACCAATGGGTGCCTTTCCCCATATCTCCCTCCACATTTCAATAAATTTCCTGGAGGGACAATTTCTAGAGTGATTTGGATTAGCAAACATATGAGCTTCTCCTAAAGTAGTTGAAGGTCACCCTTTATAAGCACTTAAAAGAAAGTAATTGTACTTGGATCAGTTATAGCTTATGTTGGGTGGCAATAAAAGAAGTGTCCAATCCCCTTGCATTACTCAAGGTTTTATTTTTATGAAGCTTTGGTGTGAAATATGTATTCCCCGATGGGAGGGAAGGTTGGAGTATATTGTGGGATTTGTTGTCATTCTTGAAGCAAGCCAAGAGAATTAATGCAAATGGAAAGAGAAAAGATCAAGTGTGTTGCCTCCCTTGTTACTTGTCCTCCTTTTCTCACAAAGTGTTGGTATTCTCTTTATGCTCTATATTTTTTTTATGACTTGGGAAACTAGATAAATGATAACATTATCTCATTGCATTCACAACGACACACTATAATTGTTGTGAAATACCAAGGAGGTAAATGAGGTTTCATGAGTTTTGTTGAAATGTGACCAATAATTGGTAAAAATCCAAGGCAATTTGACTAGGGAAAGCATGGCATTTGAGAAATGGTAAGCACAATTCAAATCTAAACCTAGGAAGCATAACAAACTTAGGATAAATACAACATTTGAGCAAGGAAATACATTTTGGCTAGTTTTGCATGAATGGGAATAATAATATTGGTTTGCAGTCTTACTTATATGCATGAAGTATCTTGAATTGAAATATTCAATTTCAACCATCTAAGACTTACTAGTAAATATGACAAGTTGCACATATTCAGTTCTGGAAAATTCATTAGAATAACAATCCCACACTCAAGGTATTTCTGGTAACTCTTGGGATGAACTCAACTCTACTATCCAAGGGGACTCAATTTCTAGCTCACATATACGGCTTTAAATTTATCTAATGTTTGAGTGTGTTTTCAAGTGTTTAATTTTATTGGGATAATAATAAACTCTATGCTTACCAGTCTCGGCATAGGGACCCTAGTTTTGTGTGAAATCAATTTCAAATCTAAATTTATTTTCGAACACTACAAAATATTATTGCTACATTGTAATAAATTAAAAACTAACTGTTATGCAATATTTTTCCCAAATAATTGTTATGACACCTACAAAGAATTAACTCATCTTTAAAAAAATGGAGAGAATAATAACACTCCATCTTTGATTCCCCTGATAGTGATAATCTTGTGGACACTCTAGAACGAATGAAATCACTTAATATTTTGTGAAAGGGGGCACACAAAATTTGGCTAGTAATATAAAATAATCCTAGGGAAACCATTAAAGCTATGGGATGGACATACAAGGATAAAAAATACCCAGAATAGGGAAAAGTAATCCTCATGACCTAGATTCTAGGTGAGACCCTCACTTAGAAAGTTGTGAACACACAAACAATGATCTTGAATTCTTTAGCAACCCCTTCCAAAACATATGGTCAAGCTCATTTTTTATTGAGCCTCCAAGGGAAACCCCAAGTCCAACTAGAATAAGAGTTGGATACAAGGGGCATAACACAACAACTTGTCAGAACTTTGGGCTTAAGAGAAAGTGATTCAACAAATTGATATATATGGTTTCAGTAACCTAGTGATTGAGGGAGACTCATAAATCCTCATTATTTTCATCACCAAAGTTATCAATGGTTCCAACTTAGGATGGGT
This sequence comes from Pinus tabuliformis, assembly GCA_031772625.1. NCBI lineage: Eukaryota > Viridiplantae > Streptophyta > Pinopsida > Pinales > Pinaceae > Pinus > Pinus tabuliformis. Next base: position 1,871,379,161 of record CM062816.1, read on the forward strand.
CTCTACTAACAAGTTTCTCTAATTAGTTTAGAAGTTATAGCAAAAAACATTACAAAAATTAATGTTATTTAACCTTTGCATGTACAAAGTACAACAAATCCATTGGTTGATCACTTAGACAATTAAGAAATTTCTAGGAGGCCAATAGATCTTCATCTCAACTAAAGTGCGTTGGAGAATAACAACCTCAAAAAGAGAATGTGTCAATGCTTAAGAGGAATTTTCTTACCTAAATAGGGAGACAATTATGTATAACTGAGTATAGATTTTCACAGTTGTTCATGTTGTGGAGAATTTTTAGAGAATATATATATATATATATATATATATATATATATATATATATATTTTGGGTGGACACTCCACCCATCATCAGGGACCAAAAAGCATAATAAGTGTCCACCTGAAATGTTGGATGGATTAGAAATCCCTTACACAATTTTTTTTCGAAAATTATCCACAACAATTATATATGTTGATGATGCCATTATGGTTGTATATGGTGAGAGAACTAACCACCAACATGTTAGAAGTAATTTGAGAGGACAACAGGAGGTTGATATCATTCTTGCAAAGTCATTTATGTGGGAACTGGTATCGACACACATGATATTGATACAAAGTGCAGAAGCGGAGTCCATAGAGTTATTCAATACAATGTTTCACAACCATGGAAGAGAGAACACGTTTACCTATACCTAGATGGATAGGTGGGACTCCATAACTCTTCGCTCGTGATGCCACACCCTCCTTAATCAAAATTTTGAGGAAAAGAGAGTTGAGGAGAAGAAATTTGGAAAGAGATCCCTAAAAAATATCAGGACTAAACCCAAGGGTTTTCATTATGCTATCCCTCTACAAATTGTTGATGCATATGGCCTTAAGAAGGAGAACGAGGATGTAAAGGCAACTCCTCCTATAAATTAGAGCATGAGGCATAAGCAAAATCTATAGAGTTATTTGAGATCATGATTTACAACCATGGTAGAAAGAGAATGGTTTTCCTTATACCCATAATGGTTAAGGGGGACTATATAACTCTTCATGTATGATTTTGAACCACTCTACATCAAAAAATTGAGGAGAAGAGAGTTGAGAACTAGAAGATCCTTGACAAATTATTATAAAGAATCATTGGTACAAAGCTTATAGTCATGGGTTATACTACCCGTCTTTGAATTTTTGAGGTATATGGCCTCAAGAAAGAGTGTGGTGATGTAGAGGAAACCCTCTTAAAATTCAATTCAAAGGAGGACCTATGAAACCCCAAAGTTGAAAATAGAAGGTTGTAGCTCCACCCAACACTCATACGAAAAAATGGAAAGGTTCGAGACTCACGAAAAGTTTCACCTCTAAACACGAGTCCACCATTTAGAAGATGACAAATTTTAAAGATAAAGTTTGTAATAAGAGAAGGAACACTTATAACCAAATGATTGATAAGGCACATACACAACCTATGTTGGACATAGGAGTCTCTGAAAGTAGGGTTAGCCACTAATCACTCACTATCAACATTTGCTAGCAAAACAAATATCTTTTCAACATGGATAAGCGACCAAAACAATACAATCATATCTTGGTACACATTTTGGACACTCTTTAGCTCTTGTGTGATAAGTATCACTCTCTTCTTAATGTAATCGAAGACTCGACTGGATGTGACAAGGAGGTTCAAATCGTGGAAATGCTTCAAAGGGTTTAATAGCAAAAAAAAGGGACTCTGTGCTCCAAAATGGAAACAACCCAAAGCACCCTATCTGTCTCCCCAAGTTCCCCTGTCATGTTTTTTTGTTTATAGATGTTGGTATTAGTTATAGCAAGTTCAAAACTAGTCACAAGTTCTTCTATTTAGTTTGACATGGGGCCATTGGCTTTCCCATGCCACTTGTTTATTTTATTGTATATGTTATTTTAACTCCATGTTTCAAGACCTTTTTCGTTTGAATACAATAATGACGCTTCCAAGAACCATCAAAGACTTCAATTTCTATGTTTTCCTTTTACTAATCTTTACTAAGGGACAACTCAAAAGTGAGTTAAGATGATACTTCACAATTTTTAGAAGACCAAGAGATTGAGGATGGATGGGTGGATCATAGAGTTTTTTCGTAGGTTTCTTTGACATCGTAAAAGATGACCTATTGAAGGTTATTAATGGGTCCATGGTTTTAGGGAGGATGCTTGCAGTTTTTAATTCTAGCTTCATTACCTTGATCCCAAAATCAATTTGTCTTGACTCTTTGAGAAATTTCAAAATGTATCGTTGTGTAATTGCATATTTAAAATTAGGGAAAATATTATTGCTCTTAGGGTCAATATGATATTGTCAAAAACTATTTAACATGAACACTTTGCTATTTTTATGGGAATATAGATACATGAAGTAGTCATGGTAGCATAGGAGGGACTACACTTGATCAAAACTAAAAAAACCCATAAATTGTCAGAAAGATAGACTTATTCAAAGTGTGCAAAAAAAGCAAGTTGGTTATATTTGTGATTAAAATTGATTTATTTAGTGTTTGACGTTTATTTTTGTGAATAGGATCATGAGTTCTTTCTCTTTCATTTCCTTTGCTATGCCAATTAATGTTTTCACCTCCACTTCTTGTAGTCCTACGAGGATGGAAAGTTAGGTATATTTGATATCAACTCTTTTTCCTTCGTTGTAGTAGAATGATTAAGCGGATCCTTTTCAAAGGAAAACAAAAAATTTAGGTGCATTGAGAGGCATCAAAATTGGAGTTTTTCATTTATCACATATGTTGTTCATAGATGATATTTTACTCTTCTGTGATCATATTAGGTAGGATGCTTTAAATATTAAAGAGGTACTTGACCTCTACTACATTGCAACTAACATGTTGGTTAATGTTTGGAAGTCAACAATTTCTTTCTTTGGGACCATTACAAAAGAAATCCATTTCATTAATCAAATATTTCCCTAATAAATGGTTGATTTAGAGTAGTGGATGAATTATATTGAATTTATTCTTAAACCTAATAATTATGGGAAGAGATATTAGAGTTGGCTTATAGCCAAGGTAGAGAATATAGTAAATGTTTGGTATAACCAATGGTTATCTCATAGATCAAATGTATCATTGTTAAATCTATTATTGAAGCAATAATTGTCTATTGGATTGTAGAAATTCCTTGTAGATTCAGACTAATAATTGTAATTTACTAAAATAATAGACTTGAATCTACTCTACTCATCACCAGAAATAATTAATCGATTGAGAAATCACGAAGCATATAAGAGAAAGAATGCAATCAACACATTACACAATGATTTCCTGGGGAAAGCCACAACCAAAAACCCATGTTATCTGTATATTGCATTAGTCAGAAAATATGAGAAGATTACAATGCTTTGCTCAAGCCCGACCAACCTCTGCACTGTCTCTATCTGTCTCACTGCTTCTTAGACAATCCCAAGCCAATACTTAACCAAATTTTGGCTTTCCCAAGTCCCTATTTTTCTTGCATTGTTTCCTTGGGAATTAACCCCCTATTAATTAGGGAAATTCCTCAATATGAAGTGCGCAATCCTCATAGGCATTCCTCTAATTGCATGCACCACTTGTACAATTTGGATGATTATACAACTGATAGTACGTTGGCCTTGAAATCTAATCTCAACAAGGTAACTCTGAGATCTGACATGCATGAGTTATTTATGAGTGAATCATCAGTAAACTAGTTGAACACGTGAAGCAACACCCCATTGTCTAACCTCTTAAAAGTTCCTCCATCAGTTGGAACTAGTTTAACTGACTTTAACTAAGTTAAATTGAATTAATTAATTACAACTCAAAATAAACTCAACTAGGGATCCTATTAGACCCTCAACTCGAATTAACTGAGCCAACTAAGTCAAATTAACTTAGTTAACTCGTACAAGTTGTCTTGTGATGTGGAATTACAATTTTATTCCTAATTTAATTCAAGGACAAAATTAAATCAGGATTTTCTTGTTGCATTTTCAACACTCCCTCTCAACAAGGAAGTTATTATTAGATACCTCGATCCTGCCTCTATGGAACTCGAATTTTCCTCTTGACAGTGCCTTAGTCAAGATGTTTGCATCTTTTTCCCCTATAGGAATGTACTCCAACAACGTGATTCTCCTCTACACACAATCTCATAGATGGTGATACCGAATGTCGATATGCTTGGACCAATCATGAAAAACTGGATTCTCATGAAGTTTGATACAACTATGATTTCCACAGTAAATCAATGTAGGATCCATCTGTTGACCAAATAACCCAACAAGGATCTTCCTCATTCAGATATCCTCACAAGTTGCTTGACTAACAGCCATGTACTCTACTTCTGCCGAACTGAGTGCAACTGATCTCTGCTTCCTGATGTACCAAGAAATTGTTGCTGACTCAATATTGAATATTCCCCCTAATGTGATCTTCTTGTCAGATGGACTCCCTACCCTATCTGCATCTGTGAATCCTTGTAACTTCACTCCATTTTCCCATCTGTGCCAAAGACCAAATTGAGTGGTGCCTCAGAGGTATATCAACACATGTTTAGCTATCTTCCAATAAAGTTTGGTTGGATTAACCATTGCTTGACTAGGTTGGTTAACTGCAAAATATATGTCTGGTCGTGTGTTCACCAAGTACATAAGTGAACCCACAAGCTGCTTGTAAATAATAGCCTTCACTACATGCTAGAGGAGTCTCCATGGGTTTGTTGCTCTCCATGTGGAACTTCTTCAGTATCCGACATACTTGCCATGAGAGACAAACAGTTCCTCATCTCCTTGCCATACTTCCATACCACATAAATAATGTATGAGCCCCAGGTACTTCATCTTGAATTCTCTTGCAAGATCTTATTTGCAAGATCTGACAAGCTTCTCATCACCTGTTAGAATTAAATCATCGACATATAATACTATAATCAATAATTTACCTTTAACAACATTATGGTAAAGGTTTTCATCTGCTTCTCTTTTGGTGAAGCCCAATGTGGTGAAATAATTGTCAGTCATGATGTACCAAGCATGGGGTGCTTGTTTCAATCCATACAATGCTCGCTTTAGTGTGCACACATGCGACTCACCGCTGAAGGTCTCAAATCTTTCTGATTGCTCAATGTACACCTCTTCCTCAATCACTCCATTGAGGAATGTTGTCTTCACATCCATTTGATGTATCTTCCATCCCATCTGCGCTGAAAGTGCTAGAATAGATCTGATTGAAGAGTACCTTTCTACTGGAGAAAAGGTATCCTCGTAATCAATTCCCTCCACTTGAGAGAACCCTCTAGCCATAAATATGGCCTTGTGTTTCTCGACACTCCCATATGTTGCTTGCTTTACCTTGTAAAGCCATCTGAAACTCACCACTGACTTGTCTGCTGGTCTTGGGACCACTTCCCAAACATTTTTTTTGATAATGGAGTCATAATCCTCTACCATGGCATTAAGCCATACTGGTTGTTGCACTGCTTCCTCGAATGAGGATGGCTCAATCTCTATACTCTCGCTTATTAGAGCCATGTAGAAAATGTACCGATCTGGTGACCTCCTCTGCCTGCGTTGTGGGTGCGTGCTCCCACATTCTCTCTAGCATCATGCATCAATATGTCATCCTCTCTAGTGCGCTTCCTTCCATCCTTGAAAGTCTCTGCATGAGTGGGTGCTTCCACTCTCAACTCCTCTGCATGTAGCTTCTCCACATTATCCTGAGGTTCTTCCTTTGGAGCTAAAAGCTCCTCATTTGCATGCAACTGAAGCTCTCTCTCAAGGGAATGTATCATGGCCTTGTCATCATCAAAATTCACATCTCTATGAACCACTATCATCCTGTGAGATGGTAGGTACACCTGATAGTTGTGAGGTGTATCAATATACCCCACAAATATGCCCAACTTAGCTGTCGGTTCTAGCTTTTTCCTTGCATCCTTGGTAACATGACAGTAAACTGATGAATTAAAGATCTTGAAGTGTGCCACATCTAGTTTCTTACCTGCAAAAGATTCTTTTGGTGTACTCATCCCGAGAATATGACGAGGACTCTTGTTTTGCACATATACAATTATGTTGCATGCTTCAACGCACAAGTGTAACGGTAGGCCCTAATCATGTAACATCGCTCATGCAATTCCCACAATACTTATGTTCTTCCTTTCATCCAACCCATTCTATTGAGGGTTATGAGGTGCTATTAACTCTCGACAAATGCCTTCTAATGTACAAAAGTTCTCGAATTCATTTGACACATATTCTCCACCATTATCACTCCTAAGAGCCTTCACTTTCCTGCCAGTGTCTTTCTCAACAAGTGCTTTAAATTCACAAAATTTAGAGAACGTGTGATCTTTCTTCTAAATGAATAAAATCCAACACTTATGTGAGAAATCATCTAAAATATTACATAATACATGTGCTTGGCCGTGGAGGTTGTTGAGAACTAACCACACACATCTGAGTGAGCTCTTTCAAGGATCACTTGCGCTTGATTGTCCTTATCATGAAAAGTGGTGTTCTAGGCCACTTTGCCACATCTGGTCAATAGGCCTTCAACTGGATCAATCAACATCATTTGACCCCTTTTTCATCATCCTTGCACAAAGCCCAAGCATGACTCATTCTAATCCATGATTTTCTCCCTGAAAGTACCTTGTTTCAGTCATTTTAAGGACCAATGCATCATGGTCTCTTACTAGCCAACATTGACTACTAGGTTTCCCTACTTTGCACATGTGTTGATCACCAGCAGGTTGCTCAATGTTGGGGGTGCACTGATTCTAGAAATTCGGGAAAAAGAGAAAGAATCTCGAAGCTTCCTCTTCCAGAAGCTTTCAGGATTTGTTGTAACCACTTACCTCCGATAAAGTCTCAAATATTATCCTATCTTACCTTGGATTTTTCATCCCTTATCCCTTGAGCTTATCCTCCCATCAAGAGTGGATCTCAAGCCCGAATTGGTAAAAGGATAAGAATTCGTGAACTACCTCCTTCACTGATATATATACTACCATCCACAGACAAGGGGTTGGATTTTGGAGAGTGATTCTACCCTTATATTGTTTTGTGAGAGATATCTTTCCATGCGTTAGGGTGATTAGAGGTGCACTTTGTGACAAGGAAAGGACAAGTCAACTTGGAGGAGTTCTTCTACAAGATCAACACCTTTTTTTTTTTGTAACTCACTCCATTTCTATTAATGCAAAGAGTTCTTTGTTTTCCTATATATCATGTTATGGTTTCATATATTTCAATACCATGTTGATCTATTGAATAAAGTGATTAGATGATGCTGCATAGATTCCATGGATCGTTGGCTTGTGTTATTTGACTGTGTAGGTTCTAATTATAATGATCAGAACTAGGATTGGAGAATTCAATCCAAGGAAGGAGCGAAGCATATGACAAATTCCAGGTAGGCTTCATCCCGTTATCTATTTACTTTAAGGAAAACATTAGTCCCTTTGTCTTTATGTTGTTCTAGGTTAGTCCACCAAGCCTAGGGAAGATACTTCTGTCCATAGTCGTAGATTCCGCATAATAAATTGGCGACCATACTAGGGTTCAGTGTATTCCCTTGGTAGTTCCTTTATCCATTGTGTTGTTCTTACCTCTTCTTCATACCTTTACTGTCTCATTCAGTCAAGAAAAAAACCTAGGAAGACCTTTCATTGATATTTAGTTTCATTTTTTGTGTTAGAACTTGGCTTTCTTTGATTAGCGCACCCTGTGGTCTAGATACAGTGTGTTGCAGTGCACCCTAGTCTTCTCTGCACTTGCATTGCAGTGCACCCTAGCCCTTTCAGCACCTGCTATGATCCCGATTTGATGCAAAAAATTGCATTTTTGTGATTTTCTCTCTGATTAACTTTGTTCCAGTTGGTCCTCCTTATGTCCCTAAGTGTGTCTTGGTCTCTCATAAGCCTTCATCTTGTTTTCTTTTGGTTTTGAGTGCCTTTGATAAGAATTTGTTTAGATTTTCCTTTGTTCTTGTCATTAGGTCATTAGCAAACTAAATTATTTGATCATTGAGTGCTTGAAAGAATTGGTGTTTCAGTCATCATTTTGAATAGTTTATTTTATCAATGATTAGGCAAATATCTTAGTTTTCATCTGAAAATTAAGTGAAATCTAAAAGAAAATTCGTATGCATCATGCATTGCATATAGGACTTTGATTTTGATTGGAAAAGTGAAGTTTTAGAGATCGATTGTTGCATCACTTGTTTGTTGTATTGTTGATTGATTTCTTCTTCCCCTACTTAGTTAGGCCTTTCATTGTTAAAAGGAAAATGAAAAGAGTTATTTTTGTCATATTAGTTTCATCATAGGTGTGTTCAGGTGACATCGAGTTTTGAGCCTTGAAATCAAAACATAATTCAAGATCAACTCTAAAATTCACTTCAATTAACCTAAGGAGCATTTGAAACTTAATGACACACATAGAGGTCTAGGTTAGAGATGTGTTCCGACGTTTTTAAATGTAGGAGTTGTCATTTTTTGCTAGCGTTGTATTCCAGGGGTGATATCCCATTCCACGTATGTGAGTGTATCATATTGTTCTCCACATACCTTCAGGTATATCGAATGGCGCTCCACACATGATAAGTATATGGGAACGCTCTCATCGAATGATTACACATTAGACAACACTATTATGGATTTCACTTCCATGTATCGTCGAGTATATTTTGGAAGTCCACCATAGGTTTCTATCCTCGCCATAAGTAACTGATTCGACCGCCTTGTATACCGTGACACATCGAACACAATATTCAGGGAGATTTTTTGCACGTACCTTAAGTCCTTGGTTCGCCAAGGTGTATATTGCAGTTCACGGTTGCTTGGTAAACCATTTTGCCTAGTTACCCCTCTTTGTTTTTGTTCTTGTCTTTAATTTCTAAAATCAAATAATTGATCATGAAACACATCCTTACCATGGAACAACTCCTTAGTAGATCTTAGGTTGAGACTAATGGCAACATTTCCCGAGTCCACCAGTCAAGGAAACCCCTATGACGGGAATCCTGGTCCTTTTCCTTCTTTTGGAAATATTGGTTCTCCTTATATGGCAATGTTGTCCCTTCTCGAATTTACCATTGGTTTACTAGTTTGGTTGTTTCCGACCACTATGGTTATGAATGTCCAAATTTCTCCTCAACCAGATTCTCCTCCACCTGAACAATATCAACCTCAAGTTGATCCTAAAATTGACCCTTTGCCTTCTTTGCATGTTCGGTCTTCTTCCTATTCATCTGGTGAAAGCCTCAAAGTTAGTAACCAGGTGAATAAGAAGAAGAAGAAAAGGAAGATTAAGAAGAAGAAAAATAAGAAGGGAGCAACCAAGCAACCATTACTATAGATGCAACTAGTATGGAGGAACCTTCCAATCAACCCCGCAAAGTTAAATTCCCTTGCATGTTATGTAAGGGTGACCACCTTCTTAGAGATTGTATTGGTATTCCTAAGATATTAGAATTGTGGTCTACAGTCTCACATCAACCTTTGTCATTAGCGTCTGGAGATCATGTTGGTGATAAACCATCACCTAGTGATAGTAAGTTCCATGGGAAAAGGGGTAAAATCAAGTTTCCCTGTAGGTTATGTGAAGGTAATCATCCTATTCACCTTTGTCCTTATATGGATGAAGCCTCAAAAGTGTTGGAAAACCTTACAACTTCTCAACCTCGTCTTCCAGCTAGTTATCGAAAGCTTTCTCCCAATCGTCCACTAGATGATGAAATGATTGATCAGAATCCATCTCCAATCAATCTCACTCTCTCTGAAAGTGAATACCATGAGTCTGTTCTTGACTAACCATTGGTTGATAAAATTGTTGACCCGATTCCACCTTCAGTTAATCATAATTTACCCGTAGAGAGTGAGGATCATACCACTCAAATTCTTATTGTTTCTTCTGATTTTACCAGACAAGGGGCATTTCTTCCGTTCCCACGAAACCACCTCCAACGAATAAGGACATTTCCTTTGATTGGAGTCAATTGATAGAACCTCATCTCCCTTCTTACATGCCTTTTAAGATCATGGTAAAGACTTATAATAAGAATATCCATCACACTGCTATAGATGAAGGAGATTTTGTTAGTATTCTATCCTCCATTGCTTGGAAAGCTTTGGGTTCCCCACAGCTTGAGTCTGTTGCTCTGAATCTATTAGATTTTAACATAAGAACCAATCAACCCTTAGGGATCCTTCCTCAGTTTCCTGTTACCTTGGGAGGAAAAACTGTATGTATTGATGTTATGGTTGTCATAGACCCTTTGGTATTGAAGTTATGGTTGTCTTTAGAGTGACGTGCTTCCCGCATGATGGAAGGATTGTGGCTATCGATCAAATTTCATTTGTTGGTCCTAATTTGACTACCCATTATCCTACTTCCCTAAGCATTCCAAATGTGCAAGTGTTATCTTCCCTGCCACAGGTTAATTATGTGGCAAACTATCCCATTCACATACCTACTGATGAATATGAGCCTTTCATTATCCGCTCAACTTCTTTCGACCTAGATCCAATAGGTGATATGGTGAACCATTTACTAGGGGCATTGGAGCCTAATATTTCTATTGGATCCTTTGATTTGTATCCCTTCTAGAGTGTTTTTCTCCCATCAAATGAGACCCTCTTGAAAGCCATGACCTCCTGTAGGTCATGATCAAGGTGTCGGAGCAGAGTTCATTTTCTTGTGTCAAACTTGTTAAAAATGAAACAAGGTCCTTTGAGCAAAATTCCTTTTCTTGTGTCAAGCTCGTTAAAAAATGAAATAAGGTGTCATGAGTATAGTTATTTTTCCATGTCAAGATCATTAAAAAATGAATAAAACCCCCTTCCAATTCGAGTTTTCGATTAGATCTCATGAATTCCCAGTCGATTCTTTCACTTGATCTCATAAATGAACCTTCATCCTATCCACCTGTTACTAACCGGTAGTATACTTAGGTGAATGAAATGAAACTTGGGGGGCATGTACCTCGAATTGAGTCATTATGATGGGGGCATGCAAAATTATTTCAAGCATAGTTTTTCCTCTTTTTTAAGCTTGTGTCAAAATGAAACCATTCTCATTTTATCTCTCATGATTGCCATTTTTATCAACCTATTTTTTCCAGATTAGCCTTGGTTTTCTCTTTCCATAATCACCATCTACTTGGTCAATCATACACTTTCACTTAGTTGTTTTGCCCTTTCCTGAAGAACTGTTGCAATGAGTGGTCTTATTATCTAGCCTCTTAACCTCTACGTGTTTTGAGGAGTTCCATCATGACCGTAACTAGTTTTTATCCCTTTATACCACTCGTTCCTCCAGGAGGAGTCCTCTTTAAACTCTTTTTAGACTCTCAAAATATGAAATATTGTCAAGCATGTTTCTTTTCGAAGTCGTTAAAGTAAATGAAAAGACGTCTACTCAGTATAAGTTTAACCCTTTTCTGGATTGAGATAGACTACTTACGAAAGAGGAATACCTTAGTCTAACATGGCTAAGAGGTTCTCTTGGGTATTATTTTCTGCCTTTTTTTACCTAAGGGACTATTTATGAAAAGAAACATCTAGAGTTTTCTTTTTTGCCTTTTTTTCAAACTCTCTAAAAATTAAAAAGATGTCGAGTTATACCTTCGTTGGACTCGTTAAAACATCAAAAAATGATGGACTCATCGTTCATGACAAGACCAAACCACTCATTTTCCGAGTTCGTTAAATATTCTTAGAGGGATTCATCCAAAGGATGAACCTATAGATCAAGCATATGTTATCCTCCTCAAGCTTGTTAAAAAATAAAGAGGTATTAACCAGTATGGTTGGGGAAATTGGGAAAACAAGGTACTCCCTTTGATAATGGCAGCAATTCGCTCTTGAACACGACACTCTTCCACTTCATCTTCATGGTTGTTGGGTTGGGAAATATGCTTGTCTTTTGGTTTATCATACCGTTTCAAAGCCTCCATTTTTGGTTTTGGGTCAATGCTGCCAACTCCATTTTAGTGTCGCCGTTGTGTTCAAGAGAAGTCATTCAGTTAATATCTGCTACAATACTCTTAATCCTTCATTCCATGTATGCCTTTCTTGATCCAGTTCCGTATCAACATCATTCTGATCATTATGTCTCAAATCATCATACCCTTTTCGAGTCGTTGATGGGGTTCAATACATCAAGGCCCTCTTGCGATGGGTCGCTTCCTGTCGACATCAACTCATTATCCAGGAAGTTGACTTGGACACACCCCTCGGTACTTGCATACATCAATGGCAAGTTTCCTTGCTCTAGGCGACAGGTTTACATCATTGGCTTTCAACCAAAATATTTGTGTGGTGTTCAACATCAACTCATTTATTCATACCATACATATTGTACTAGAGTACCTTGAGAGCCATTAACAACATTGATGGTTTCTCTCACGTCTATTAACAAATTACATCATTGGTCACTAATTAGATGGTGTCTACCATGTTCGACTTCAACTCATTGATTCACATGGTTAGACTCGTACATTGATTGGTCGTGGGAACGAGATAGAATACCTTAAATATAGTTTCATCCATTTAGGATGTGATTTTAGGAGTAATACAAGATCACAATGTATGATGGCTATGATCATACAGGCCTTCATCCAGTCACGATTCCACCATCAGTCATCCGTGGACATGTATTTTGATCATTGTACATGTAATGTTAGCTTATTTGCTGAGTATGAGTATGCTTCCCTCAGCAAATATTTCATGATGTAAATGTATTTTAACAGATAATGATCTGGCCAGTTATTCTTGATCCCGACTTGTCACAAGGTAAAGCACTTCAGTCATCAAATATCATTTCTAACTTTGCGCTTTAGGGGGCAATATGTTATAGACCATTTTGTCACATTTGGTCAATAGGCCTTCAACTGGATCAATCAAAATCCTTTGACCCATTTTTCATCATCCTTGCACAAAGCCCTAAGCATGACTCATTCTAATCCTTGAGTTTCTACCTGAAAGTACCTTGTTTCAATCATTTTAAGGACCAACGCACCCTGGTCTCTTACTAGCCAGCATTGTCTACCAGGTTGCCCTACTTTGAACCTGTGTTGATCACCAGTAGGTTGCTCAGTGTTGGGGGTGCGTTGATTCTAGAAATTTGGGAAAAAGAGAAAGAATCCCAAAGCTTCATCTTCCATAACCTTCCAAGATATGTTGTAGCCATTTGCCTTAGATAAAAGTCTTGAATCATATCCTATCTTACCTTTGAAGTTTTCATCCCATATCCCTTGAGCTCATCCTCCCATCAAGAGTGGATCTCAATCCCAGATTGGTAAAAGGATAAGAATTCATGAACTACCTCCTTCACCTATATATTTATTTCCATCCATAGGCAAGGGGTTGGATTTTGGAGAGTGATTCTACCCTTATGTTGTTGATGTGAGAGATATCTTTCCATGCATTAGGGTGATTAGAGGTGCACTTTGTGAGAAGGAAAGGACAAGTCAACTTGGAGGAACTCTTTTACAAGATCAACACCTATTTTTGGTTGTAACTCACTCCATTTCTATTAATGCAAAGAGTTCTTTGTTTTCTTATATATGATGTTATAGTTTCATATATTCAATACCATGTTGATCTATTGAATAAAGTTATTAGATGATGATGCATATATTTCGTGGATCGTTGGATTGTTTTATCTGACTGTGCAGGTTCTAATTATAGCAATTAAAGCTAGGATTGGAGCATTCAAGCCAAGGAAGGAGTGAAGCATATGACAGATTCCAGGTAGGCTTCATCTCATTATGTATTTACTTTAATGAATTCAATAGTCCTTTTATATTTCTGTTGTTCTAGGTCATTCCACTAGGCGTAGGGAAGATACTTCTATCCGTAATCGTAGATTTCACACAACAAGTGGCTTTGGTGTACTTCCCCAATGTACACCATTTGCATGTATCTCTCTACTTTAGTGCACCCTTGGGAAGTCCTGCAGAAATCTGTTGCATGATCTTGGAAGCTCCATGGTGCAAGTGGCCTAATCTTCTATGCCATAATTCACTGATGTCTCACTCTGCACCTTCTTTGCTTCTTTTTTTTTTATCAAAGTAGCACAGTCTTCTACATCCAATTTGTAGAAGTTCTTCACCTGAACTCCAATCCGCTTCACTTGTCTTGTGGCTATGTGATGAAGGAAATCCTTTCCTTTGCTAAATATCACATCGTAGCCACAGTCCTCCAACATAGAAACTGAAACTAAATTCTTCTTCAAACCTGGAACATACATGACATCTTTTAATGTGAGAGGAGAACCAGTCTCCCTCTGAAAAGTAACAATACCAATGTTGGTCATGTTATACCTTCCATCATCTCCCATTTCGATGTGCATTTGGAGGTCCTTCTCCTCCAAGTCACTGAAAAATTATTTGTTGTTGGTCATATGGAATGAGGCTCCACTATCCATATACCACACACTACCCATCACCGATGTCACCATGCATGAAATGAGGGTGAAAAATCCAACTCGAATTGTGAATCAAGAGCTTTACCTTTCGCTCCTCTTGAGGGATTCTTGCCGACTTTCTTGTGTGGACACTTCGTGGCATAATGTCCCAACTCATGATAGTGATTACATTTAATCTTCGACGATTCCTTCTTCTTGCCACCCTGACAGGAATATCCTTTGGATTGGAATTTCTTTCCTTTCCCTTTCTCTGCCTTTCCAGCTAAGGCACAATTCTCCTCATCGTCATGCTTGGATGAGGTCCCATCTCTAGTGATTTGCCTTATCTCTTCTTGCACCAAGTTGGATCACAAATGCTCCCACTTTAGTAGATTCTCCCTCCCATTTATTGAATCCTAGTAGTTGTGCCAGGTCTTGGGAAGGCCTAGAAGTGCTAGGATGACCATATCATCTTCAACATCTATAATACCAATGCTCCAAAGCTCATCTTGACATTGGGTGAACCTGCTCAAGTATTGTGGTATTATGTCACCCTTCTCCATCTTGATCTTACGAAGCTTTCCCTTAAGTGGAAACTTCCTATGGTCATTATTGTTCTGAAACAAGTCGACCAAGGATTTCCACATTTCATATGGTGTTTCCTTGCCATGGAGGTTCGAGACAATATGATCTCGAACTCCTTCTAGTATAATCCTTCTCGCCTTTGCAACACATTTCGTCCACTTTACCAGATCTTGTGCATCCATTTTTGGAGGCTTAGGAACATCTTTGTCTATGAATTCCTTCAGCCCATTTTCTTCCAACAATGCCTCCATCTTGCCCTTCCAAGTAATATAGTTCTAACTACTCTCAAGGGCATATTCAGGTCTCAAGCCGTAGAACAACATCCCGCTGGCTCTGAAGAATGATACTGCAAATTTGATTTCACCTGCAAAAGACAAACTTGTATTATCCTCTTTTAGAGTGAATTATGCTCTGACACCATGTATAAATTCCTTATAGATTCAAACTACTAATTGTAATTTACTAAAACAATATAATTAAATCTACTCTACTCATCAGCGTAAACAATTAATCGATCGAGAAATCATGAAGCATTCAAGAGAAAGAATTAAATCAACACATTACACAATGATTTCTTGGGAAAGGCACAACTAAAAACCCCTGTTATCTTTTTATTGCATTAGTCAGAATATATGAGAAGATTAAAATGATTTTCTCAAGCCCGAGCAACCTTTGTACTATCTCTATCTGTCTCATTGCTTCCTAAACGAGCTGAGGCCAATAATTAACCAAATTTTGGATTTCCCAAGTCCTTATTTCCTTGCGTCATTTCCTTGATAATTAGCCCCCTATTAATTAGGTAAAATCCTTAATATGAATTGTGCAATCCTCATAGGCTTTCCTCTGACTGCATGCAACACCTGTACAATTTGGATGATTATACAACTGATAGTACACTGCCCTTGAACTCCAATCTCAACTGGTTAACTCTCAGATCTGACATGCATGAGTTATTTATGAGTGAATCATCAATTAACTGGTTGAACACATGAAGCAACACCCCACTGTCTGACCTCCTATTAGTTCCTCCATTAGTTGGAACTAGTTTAATTGAATTTAACTCAGTTAAATAGAATTAATTAATTACAACTCAAAATAAAACTCATCCAGGGCTCCTATAATGTAGGAGACAATCTACATGACTCAAGTTAGACCTTCAACTCGAATTAATTGAGCCAACTAAGTCAAATTAACTTAGTTATCTTGTACAAGTTATCTTGCGATGTGGAATTACAATTTTATTCCTAATTTAATTCAAGGAAAACATTAAATAATGATTTTCTTGTTGCATTTTCAACATGTATGTCCTTGGTTTACATCCCTAAAAGTGTTATGAATAGAATTAAAAAAATAAGTTATAAGTTTTTGTGGTTAGGTAATAGAGAGAGATCTAGAATCCCTTTGGTCAAATGGTAGCAATTAGCCCTACCCAAACATCTAGAGGGTTGAGGATTAAAAAATACCTTCTCTTTCAACAATGACTTAACTTCCAAGTGTGTATGGAGATTGATTAATGGTAAAGAGAATTTTTGTGAGTTGAATATTTAGAAGTGCATATCACTCAATATTTTAGAAATTTGGATTAGGAACCCCAATATAAATTGGCACAATGGATCCATCATTTGGAAGGAAATGGCTATAGCCTTTCCTTTAATTAGCCAATGAATTATTTTGAAGGTTGGAAAAGGCGCAATAGAATACAAAGTATACTATTGTGAGAATCATTGATACAAAGTATGAGTTATTGCGAGGAAAGAATATATCCAATAAACTGTGTATGCCAAGAGATGGTTAATAGACCTTAAGCATAGTCAATGAATTTGAACAACTATCCCAATTGTGAAAATTGATCTGGAAGTTTAAATTACCACTTAAATTTTGGATATTTGGGTTATGGGACATTGATTCTAAAAAACCAAGGCACTTACTTAGGATGACCTAAAGAAATGTGCCAATAAAGGTTAGGGTTGTCTATTTTGTCCAAGGAAAGCAATGAAACATCTACATTTGTTATTTCATTGTCCTTTTACTTTACAAGTATGAAATAAATAAGAGTATTTAAGTAGTTTGAAGGGTTGTTGGAGTAACTTATCACTCAATTAAGCCTTGAAGATACATTGTTCCACCAATGTTATAAAAATATATAAAGCACTCTCATTGACTGTATCCTAGGGGATATCGATAGTGCACAACTCTCATGTTTTGGAGGGAAGATATATACCTCATACATATTCAATTTGTTACACCAAGTGTGTTTGTTATTGAAGGGTTTGTACAAATCACCAAAGAGAAGCTAAGAAGAAAAACCTCCATTTAATAGGTTGATAAATTAGGCCACTGGGCATATTTTTATGGGGCATACCAGGGATATCCTCAACAATATGGTGTTGGTGGTGCATTTCTCTGATGAGAAAATCACTACATAAGGTATAAAGTTGGCTTGATAACTAGTACCAATAATCTAGTAGTGATGAAGGCTCTTGCACTGGTCTTAATGTTATTAGTAGAAAGAGGTGATTAAAAATCACAAATATTTGGGAACTCCCTTTTAATCATTAATTGGATGAATGGAATCAATGACTTGGAAATTACATTCTAAGACCAATTTTCAAGGAGATTCAAAATGTCAAATATATTTTATCATTTCCTTTCAACATATGCTTAGAGAGAGGATTTTGGAGGCTAATGGTATTTCAAAATATGGTTTGCATATGTATGAATGGGCTTGGTTAATCATGGAGGATGTTGATCTATGGGAAAATAATTCTCCCAAAGCTTTGTTTCAATCCATAAAATTGTGAAATTAATGAGCAATTGATTTCGGATGATTTTATTATATTGATGGAGATCTACATAAATGTCATTATTGTGATATTGTATGGGATCTTATATGGATCTATTAATGGAGTAGGCACTATGGCCTTTTTAAAAAAAATTCTTCATATAAAAGGATGTTGGGAAAGTGACATTTTATGCATCTACACTATGAAAATTTGTTAATTTTGATAAAACATGTTTTTTTTAAAGGGATATTTTTTTCCCATAATTAGTTAAAAATATGGGACTCCTAGTAATAGTAATTTAGGATTTTGGCTAATCTATTTATGGAGGATTTTGAATCAAAGGCCTTAGCCTCTTCTCATCTTCTGCCTAAGATGTGGAAGAGGTTTGTGGATGACACTTGTGTCATTTGGTCCCATGGTAAAGAAGAATTGGACCTTTTCTTCCTTCACCTTAATAATCAATTCAGTTCCATAAAGTTCACCATGGAATTTGAAAGCAACCAGAGTTTACCTTTCCTTGACACCTTCCTTTCAAGGAATGGTGATGACTCTTTTTCTAATCGAGTCGTTAGGGAGACAACTCACATTGAGAAATATCTTCATGCTAATTCTCATAATTTCCCAGCTCAAAAGCTTGATGTTATCAGTACTTTAGCAACTTTATCTTTAAGAGTTTCTGATAAAAACCATCTTAATGATGAGAAAGTGCACCTCCTAAATGTTTTCTTGAATACTGGGTACAATAGACACCAGTGTACTAAGGCTTTTCTCAAAGCAGAAAAAGGTCCTAAGGCTAAGACAAAACCCAAGGATTGTTTTTCTAGTGTTCATCTTCCCTTTATCCAAGGGACCACTAACAAAATTGTGAGGATCCTTAGGAAGCATAAATTTCCTTCTACCTTTAGATCTATGAATACCATTCGAAGCTCCCTAATATATGCAAAGGGCCCAGTGGACCCTAAAAATATGAAAGGTGTTTAAGTTATCCCTTGCTCCTATGGGACTCTCTACATAGAAGTGATCGATCGCTCTATTAATCAAAGGATTCGTGAGCACACTGCTAACATTAAGCATTGTAGGACCCGCTCCTCTGCTTTCACAGAACACGCAGAAAAAACAAAGCATCACATATGCATTGAGGATGTCCAAGTCATTGGCAAGATTAGTCATTTCCATCATCGAAAATTCAGGGAGGCCCTAGAAATCGAGAAAAGGCCCACAAATTTGAACATAGACGATGGTTGGAATATTAGCAGAAGTTGGGTCTCGGTCTTGTCCTCCTTATAGTTTTCAAGTTTCTTTTTTTGTCTTATATGGCTATATGTTTCTTCTTAGGTTTTTTATTTTATCTTCTGGATCTCTCTGAGCTCTTATAATTATCTTTATTATCATGTTCTTAGACCCTTGAAGTATTTATTTTAGTTTAGACTTTGGTTAATTTTCTTGGTGCTGTGAGTTGTTTGTATGACCTTAGACCCTCTCTTTGATTATTTATGTTGAATTTTGTTTATTTATTTATTTTGTTTTAATTTATTATGTTATTTTTAATAGAGCCTTGACTCCATTTTGATTGATCGGATAGTGACTCCCTTAGTTAATTTTGACTTTGATTATTCATTTTGAAGATTAATCTTTTTCTTCATCTTATTGATTATAGTTGGATCCCTTTATTTAATATTATGTAATAATATTTCTTTTGACTTTACTCTTTGTTTGAGGTTTGACTTTGTTTGTTTGATTAGTTATATTTTTATTCTTTGAATATCTCGATCCTTAGCCTATTTCTTGTTTTAATTAATATAATTGGTTCCTATTAATTTATGTTATAAATTAAATAATATTATTAGTAAACTGGCCATTTAATACAGCCATTATATCAACTAAGTGTCTCTACATTGATCCCTATTTAAGCTAATTTCATGATCTGCCTCTTCATCTTTTCCTGGCGATGAACCACACTGGATGGTTCAAAACGCGTTGGCAGAAGATTTTCTTATGTGATTTCTACTGAAAAACTTTGCTCTTAAATCAATATGGATCACAGAAGCCTGGATTCATAAAGTAATTTAGTATTTGAACAAAAGAGCTATCACAATGGAAACCTTAATGTCTTCAGCTGTTGCCATGTTTTTGGAATATTTTTTGCTTTAGGAATCAACCTTTTGTTTGAATCCCCTTCATCTTGGTGCTATTACTGCAGTTCTGGTAAATTAGGGAGGGCTTCTTTTGTAGCAAGGTTCTTCCTACATTCAAGATAAGGCCATCTCTCTAGATCTATTGAACCTTTTGGTCTTCATGAGGCCAATCTCAAGGGGTATTTTTTGTATGTAGGTGAAAGTTTCTGATATGGTCTCTTCACTCATAGCTAGAATTCAAGATCAGACATGAATCTCCTCCATGTTTATGTTACAACTTCCTGAAGGCAGAAGTCTTTAGGAAATGAATTCGCTCAGTGATTACAACATCATGAAGGGCACTTCAATATTAAACAGTGGATCCAAAGGTCAGGGTGTGTGCTCTTCCTCTCAGCCTATATCCTTTAAGAATGCCCTAAAGCTAGGGCTCTCACATCTGACTCCCAAAGACCTCTCAGGGCCAAACTTCGTTATGGATCAGGCCGAAGATATTCCATCTATTAAAGTGGATAATGCTCATTCTGACATTTCTTGTGTATATTATATGTAACAT
Source organism: Pinus tabuliformis (assembly GCA_031772625.1). Taxonomy (NCBI): domain Eukaryota; kingdom Viridiplantae; phylum Streptophyta; class Pinopsida; order Pinales; family Pinaceae; genus Pinus; species Pinus tabuliformis. The sequence continues at coordinate 1,871,399,630 of CM062816.1, forward strand.
GCCATTATTTGTCATTTTAATGGGTTTTGGCCATCAACGTCTACACTTTGAGAATGAGTGCATCAGACGGGGTCCCCCGAATTCAGATCTACTTTTATATTTTAAAGGTTTCTTTGTGGTATATTCCAAAAACATATAGGATCATCAAATAGTTGTTTTATCAAGGAATCTAGTTTTGTGGTTGCTCTGGGCTCTCCTTTCAATAATGGTTTCCACATTTTAACCCTCTATCTTTGACAACTTTGGCCACTCTAATTTAGGTAAGGCTGCTTAATTTTCTCATTAGTTTGCTACATCCAGATCTATTAGTTGATGTGGGATACTCAGTGGACCATTTCATTAAGATAGACACTGACATGCTTGAGAGGGGTATTGTAACCTTTGCTCGCGTATGTGTTGAAATATATCTCAACAAAGGGTTGCCTAATGAAAGCATACCTTTTTGTTGCAGGATCTGTTAATAGATCAACCATCTCCATGATGCTTTCCCTTTTTCCCAAGGCTCTCTCTCCCTGAGATTCCAAGAAAAATATCTTCAGATGGAAAGACCCAAAAGATACCAAGGATCCAAGAATTCACTAGCTCACAAGAAAGACAACATACAACAACAAAAAACTTCTACAACTAAATTAAGTCCTTCAGCCTCAACTCAGCCCCATGTAGTGCCATCTCATCCCTCTGATGCTGATCCAGGTGGATATTGGTGGCCACCCGTCTATTCCACTTGGACCCCCACCGTTGTTTCTTTTCATTTCCCTTAATTGTAGCAAAAGTTACTATTTTTGGCATTTTTTCAGGTCCTAAACTTCCAGAGCTGTTTTGAGGGACAAAAATATTTTTTTAGGGAAAATGGAGAGATCAGAAAAATACCAAATTGATTTACTTGTTTGTTTTCGGCCTGCTCTTCGATATCTTTGAAACTCGGTATTATGATAGCCAAACAGAGATCATATGCCAAAGTTATGACCTTGGGAAGTTGATGTACCAATTTCCCTAAATGGAGCCCACAGTTTTGGCTCTTCATCTGCTAGGGTTAGGTTTTTGGATGTTTAGAGTTTTCCATTAATTCTCAGTAATAAATAAGCCTTTGAGCCTCATTGTAACACAGTTCATAGGCATGTAGCCGCCACATCTCTTCTTAGAGATAAGCTACCATCGCCAGAGCTAGTTTATTTTTATTTATGTATGCAAGCATATTTCAGTTCTTTGATATTAATGAAATGAAGTTTTATTTCTGTTGCATCTCTATGTATATGGGTATTTTTATAATTTGCTACGTTCCTGCATAAGTCTAGATCAAATGCTAGGGTCCACCCCTCAAATGGACCCCTCAGAAATGGAATTGTATAAAGGAAATGCAACTATTGTCTCCTCTACGTATGTTCCTGACAACTCCTCAAAATGGATTGATGTTCGTAAGATACAAAGGAAAAAAGGATCTTCGGAAAAACCCATGATCAATCCTAGGCTTAAATACCGAGATTGTAGTAAATGTATTGGTATTGTCAATTTCAAGTTTGTTTGTCTTTTAATATTGGATTTGGTTGGATTCCCTTAAGAGCAACCAATCCAAATTTCTCAATTTTCATGCAATCGATTGTTCAAAAGGTAATGCAATTTTTCATACAAAACAAACAAACAAATAAACAAACATGGGACTCCTAAGTGTTGCCTTTTATTTTGAGATAAAAAAATTATTTGCTAAAATAAATTACCATCACTTTTTTCACAACTTTTTATACTTTAGAATATAATTATTTTTTCATTATATTTTATATCTCATGTATTACTGCAAAGAAGAAAATCAACATAACTAGAATAAGAACAAACTCTCATAAGGTCCGTAGAAAAACAAGGTGTGGGTCAATTCTTCAAATGCCATGGGTCGAAAGAATTTGTCATCAATGTGACATTAAGAGGGTTGGAGATGAAAAAAACTCTCTTAGAATGTCATGTGTACACCAACATTATATCTCAATTTCAAAATATTTGTTACAATACTAACCTTCCTAACATTAACTCGACAAAACTATGATGATTCAAGACTAATTCTCTTAAAGTTTTTTTAGCATAGACATAAATTTCAATGCAAGCAAAGCAATTCCTTACATCTTTTTGAAGCTCCAATAAACTAATAATAGTCTTAGTGGACTTCATCATCATCATGACTTACGTGTAAGAAAATCATCATGACTTACGTTGTAAGAAAATCATCAAAACTAAATTGTTACAACCATATAATTGTAAATAGATATTTTAAAATATATTCTCAAAATTCGACATTTATGAAAAAAGATAAAATACAATGTTAAATGTAAGAATGATAAAAATTGATGGTAATACAATAAATATGGGATAATTAAAAATATCAATGATGTTTGCTTGCGAAACACATTTTCTAAAAACTTAACCACAACTCAAACACAATTGTATGTTTATTCGAGAAGCACTTTCTCTAAAAACGTAATCATAATTGAAGCACTTATAATTGTAGTAGTTAGGTTTGGTTCATTATACTTAGACTCATAATTAACTGCATATAGTTGTTATAACTGGCTTCATTCATCATCCTTAGAGTCGAGTTAATTAAATCTTTGACAACTAATACCTTCATCGATCACTTTAAATTTATTTGATTGATAATTTAGCCTCCTCAACTTTAGCACAATTCATCAAATAACTAGTAACTACCATCCATCACTTTCAATTTATATCCTTAATAATTTAATTAATTGATTAAAAAAAATATTCTACCTACCTACTCTAATCTCGAATCATAAATTATGACAATATATTATATACAAAAATCATAATAATAATAAAAACATATCAATAAAATACGTAAGACAAATTTCATTACATCACAAATTCATTATATTGAAAAAGTCAAAATGTTATAATGTATAATACGAGAAATGTCTATCTAAATATATACATAAATAATATTAAAATACTAATAAAAGATTATTTTCATCTCTAAGATCTAAATAATTTAGATTTTGCTAATTTAGTAATCTCATAATTGATTAAAACGCTCATAACACCTTATCATTGAATTTTAATTAAAAAAATATACTAACGATATAATTAACTGTAATAAGTATGCTCCCTTTGCTTTTTGCACCTACTTGCATGGCTCAATCATTTGACAAAACACCTACTTACAATTTGGTAGTTTTTAAAGAAAAATAAGAAAGTTATAATAATAGAGATTTAATAGTTTTTAAATAAAAATATAAAAGTATTATCAAATTTTAGTTTAGAGTTTCCAGTTATTTTTAGTGTGATTTTTTTAAATTTTTTTGTGGGCTTTTCTTGTCTAATTTTTTTAAAATTCGGTCGGAATTTATTGAAATCACAAGTTGGATGAGTAATCCCTGCACAATCCAAGTGCCCTAGGGTTTTTCAGGGCGCTGAATCCATATATACAATAAAAAAAACAAATTTAAATAACACAAATGAAGATTTCACCTCAATTTTTTTTTGCTGGATTCCAGCACCGAAAAGTCCAAAAAGTTGCACTAAAAACAACAGTTCTTTAGAGTTTAAGCTAAGATGTTTTAGTTAAAGTCATATTTGGTCGAATGCATGTGAGATTGGTTAGAGGACAAGTTACTTAAACCATTTGAAGTATTTTTAGGCATTTTGGTGTATGGTGGTTGTAAAACTCAAGTATATTTAAAGATATGGACATCTCATCAAAAGTACGAGCAATATATAATAATGGAAAAAATTTGCCTATAAAATATATATATATATATATATATATATATATATATATATATATATATTAATATTAAAAAAAAACATTAATAAATTTAAATTTTCAATTTCTTAAGTGTTGAGAAATTTACATTTTGATAATTTGATCATTTTAAAACTAATCAAAGAATTATAAAACACTTTATTGTCCCCAAAAAAACCTATTATTAATCACATGATTCATTTTAACTAAATTCCCTTATATCATGTATTTATTTATATTTTCTTTTTCTATTTTTTGTTTTTTTTGTTTTTAGTGCCCAGAGGAATCAAAGTTGGTCTCATACTCCCATAATACAAAGTCCATTCCAACTACTACCACTATAACCTTTAAGTATTGCTGTCTCATACTCCCATAGTACAAAGTCCATTCCAACTACTACCACTATAACCTTTAAATATTGTCGTCTCATACTTCCATAATACAAAGTCCATTCCAACTAATGCCACTATAACCTTTAAGTATTACCACTTTCAACTAAAGATATCAACAAAAGTCTACATTGAAAAATTAAACATGAAACCTTCATCACTTACATTACTTTATATATCACAAACTTACTAAATAGACTACTCTAAAAAATATTAAACACTTCTTTTATCTTTTTATCTGATAATAAAAATCATAATAATTTAATCCTTACTAAATACCCATATAAACTATTTAAGCACAATTAAAAAACCACAAAAATAAAGTAAATAAACAAGTGATTAGAATATCTTAAAACGAAATGCATATATTCTACCTACATCACTGTCAAACCATCAATTATGATCTCGCATCATTATAAAATCTAATAGTTTTCAAAGTACAAAAATTTAAAAGTTATAATAAAGAGTGTTTTTTTAATCAAATATATAAAAAAAATTGGGCCATTTTTAAAGTTTTCTTAAAACAAGTAAAGGAGTTTTATAAATTAAATATATAAAACACCTTTAGAAAAAGGTGAGATGTTCTTATAATATAGGGTGGGAAATGTATTTTTACATATTAAGCAAGTGACAAAGATTCTACCTACATCATTTTCGAGTTATCAATTACAATACCACATTATTATAAAATCCAGAAATTTATGACTTAAAAAAATTATGAATTAAATGTATAATAAAAATGATATTTTTTTAATATAAGGTGGGAGATATGTCTATTTACATATATATACAAAATTATTTAAATGTGTAATTGTAATAAAATAAAATAAAATTTTAATGGTTTAATTTATTATTATTTATAATTAGATTAGTAAACGTGTTTAATTTTAGAATAGAGTTTTTAAAATTTTAATTTAATTATTAATAATTATTAAATAGGTGGTAGGGATTTACCTTCTACGAAATATTTTAGAATATTTTTAATAGTAGTTACATATCAAAGATTAAGATTTATTTTAAAAGTAGTTATGCATTTTTTAATTAAATTAATTAATTAGAAAAATGTCATATGAAATCAATTATGTTTTTTTGGGCATGTGGTATTGTAACAAAGCATTTTTACAAGTTAAGAGTCTCCATGATAAAGTGAGGGTGAATCTCCATAATTAAGAATATATATATATATATATATATATATATATATATATATATATATATATAATGTTCCACCAAGGGGGGACGTAGGTGCGGGGAAATGCAGAAGGGAGATGTGTGGGAGTACCCTCAAATTTCAGGGAAATTTAGGGGGGATGTTGGGGTGTGTGTGTGTATTCAAATTCATATTCAATAATGAAAGCATAAATATGGAAGAACAAAGTGTCATATTAATAGTGTATTGCACTTTATCTTAGTTATGTACACCTTTCTTGTTTTAATAGAAATAGGATGTTGTTTTCCTTCTAGAAAAAAAAAAAATGAAAGCATAAATGTATTGATCCATACTCATCATTCATACTGATACATATATCATTCATCCTTACACCACAAGGTTCAATAATGAAGCACATTGATTCATATTCATCATTCTAGAATCTACATTGATTTAAAAATTAAATTCATCATTCTAGATTATAAATTGATTTAAAATTCGAATTCATCATTCATCATTCTAGAATATAATTAGTACTAAGAAAAATAGACTATAGTAGATACTAAAGTCTGAAGATTTGAATAGTGAATTGATATAATTCAAACTCAAAAATAGTAAAGAATGACAAGTCAAAGAATTAGTCTACGACCATCCATGTCTAGAGTCAAGACTCGAAAGTTAAAACTGAAATTTAAAAATGGACAATGAGAATTAAAGGAGTGTCGTGGGGGAGGAGAGGCAACAATTAACTGGTGAGTCAAATAGTGTTGGTAGAGGTAAGCTTGGTAAGTCGAATGAGTGAGTTAGGGGTTGCAAGTTAGTTTAGGTTTTGATATTTGTTATGTATTTTTCTTTCTAGTTTTTTTTATAAACATAAATGACTATTTTTGTATTAATTCCATAAACAAAAAAAACTAAGGATGAAAAGCCTTGATATGTAGTTGCAGAGAAAAAGGCATATCTAAAGGAAGAATTTCCACTACGAGAATGATGGTTGCTACAAAAAAACCATGTATTTTTACTGCACCACTTGTATAGCTTCTTACAAATTAGTGGAGGAGTAAAACATTTTTGCACTTCATTGATTATTTCAATGATGTTTGGTGGACTAATGATGCTTCTGGAATATGTCAATTTGTTTGTCCATGATATGTCTTGTTGATTGAGCGTTCTTCTGCCAGGACTCGAGTGTAGTGTTAATTATTTGCGTTTGGATTCTTTGTAGCTTTTCTTTCCAACAACGAGACTTGATATTCCAGAGATCCAATGCAGTTGCTGTGTGCATCAATGACTTCATGGAGAGCAGATATCACTTTCTTGATGTGGTAGCATCATTGATTTTCCTAATTGAGTGCCTCTCTGATTGAGGTTGCACCAACTTGAAAGTTCCGATCTTAGTGTCGATGTAGTGACAAAATTGTAGTTGTATATACTTAAAATTGTAAATACACAAATGAATTGTAAGTAATATTTTTATAAATAAGATCATAGAACAAGGATGTTGAGTGTTACAATGAGGGCCTGCTTATATATACATATGCATGTGCTCTTTCATGAATGGTCATGTCTTTTAGACATGCCTTCCCATTTAACTAATGAATATTTAATTGATCATTATGATTATTTATGAATTTCATTTGTTTTTTCATTTTATTTTATTTTTATATAAATTATATTCATAACATTGGACTTCTCTTCAAAAAAGCTTTATCCTCAAAGCTTAATTGTTGATTTTTTTTCACCTTCTCCACGTAATTTCGGCATGTGTAGGTGGTACTACTGGGCGTTGTCCAGTTTCCTCTCGATTTTTTTTTAGTATTTATTATTATTATTGTATAAATATTAATTATTATTATTATTATTTAAAGTAACTTTATAAAAATATATTATAATATAACTTTATAATTTAATAAAGCTAAATTATAATAATTTTATAAAGAACTTTATAATTTGCTAAAATTCTTTTATTAATTTATTTCTATAAGGATTATTGATCACTTTGAGTCGTAGAATCGTGTTTATACCCCTATATAAGCACTCGTCTTTCATCGTTAAATTCTATTTCATTATTCATCTCTGCCACCAAAAAAAGTTGTGAGCCGCATCTAACCAGGTAATTGAACAAAACGATGTGATTGTCTGTAGGTAGAGGCAATGACACAAATATGTAATTCCCGTCTAGCATATTGAAATTTACTGTTGTCGCTAAATCTTGCACCATGCAACACAAGTACAACAAGATATAAGAAAGCTCCCTAGAGTCAGCCTATGGGTTGATTGCAGACCAATGCCTAGGACATCTTAAATAGAGGAGTTCTTGTAAGATGGTATGAGAGGGGTTTACAACACTCCAATTGTCACGAAATGAAGATTGTGGTAAGAGGGTTTGGTTCAATATGCTTTTAATGAGGGAGATTCAAGCCAACTCATGAATCCAAATGTTGCGGGTATATGGAGTAATCTCAAAGAGAAATGATTTCTTCTTCTGGTGGCCTAACATGGAAATGAGGAAACTTGAACTAAAGTCGAGGTAGTGACAGAGAGGGGAGGAGAAGGAGGAAATCAGGTGCATAGGCCCATAATAAATAGAATCCTCAGCCATTGTATTTCAGCAGAAACATGAAAGAGTAAGAAGGTGGAATGACAACAATAGGGGGAGATGATGTAAAGCTTCAGGCTGCATATTAATGGGTATCAATCTCTGTTTCAATAGTTGAGGTAAGTCTGAGCCACCACAGGTACTGAAAGCTACTCATAGACACGAGTAAATCTGAAGGATGACAAGTATTGCATGCATAAAGATAATAGAAGTAATTATGTGGTCTCACATAGGTACTCTCTCCTATTTAGTAGTGAAGACAAATCCATTTATCAGGCAAAAATATGACAAATTCCTCAACATTTCTTTAAGGAAGAAATACACAATGAAATGAAGTTACAAGAGGGAAAACTTACTGCACATCAACCATGTTTGGAATCAACAGAAGAATTGCCATTAATCTTAAAGGTCCAATAACGAGTCTGTACATCCAGTAATGAAATCAGTGAAGCCCTCCCATGAATATGGTAAATTGAGCCCAAATCGACCTCACAGAGATAAGCCCTTGCGGGTCCGAGAATCTTTGCAACCCCCCAGAACTAGAACCACTACATTATATTTATTCCCCCTTTTTATAAGAAGAGAGGGATACTGTCAATATAGTTTACAAAAAGATCTAAGCCCGAGCCCCAAATCTCATACTAGACTAGTTGTCTCGGCTCTATGACAGGTTCTGCCGCCCACAAAAATATTACAACGGGATTAAATCCCTTTCTTAAAGAAATACATAAATAAATGCATAGAGAAGGAGAATCGAGAGAGAAAGGAGGAGGTGTTCCCTTGCTGCTTCAGTGGAGGCTTTGGAAGGAGCCATGTCCCTGCTGTCATAGACTGTTTTCGGCTGTTTTGAGGCAGTTCATTTATACATCAACCGACTTACGTCAATTCTTCCATTAAAATGCCTTCGGCGCTGACTAATAGAGGCATGTTGTTGGATGTATTTCTTTAAATGCACCCATAATCCTCGTAAAACACCCAACAATGGACTCATATGTCTTTCAAAGGATCTGTGTAGTGTTATCGGCGTATCACGGGCTTTTAACCATTTGAACAAGCGAACATGAGGGCTGTTAAATCATTCAAATAGGTGAATTGGTGGGAACTTTCAATTAAGTCTTAGGCCCTCTTTGTTTCAACCCCTTTTATGAATTTCCACATAGGAACATAGGCGGAGACCGAGGGATTTTCCTTAAAGTGCCTAAGGCCTTCAATAGACACGTGGTGGGCCTTTTTATTTATATTGCAATAACTCCCTTATTGGTTGATTTCCCAAACCCGAAAATTTTATAGGTCACCGTTTATAATATATCGTGTCCAGGACCCTTCCTCATTGCATCGCAATCGCCGATAAACCCGAGACCCAATGCCGTCGATCGCTGATAACTTGCTGACGTCATTTCTGACGTCATTACTGCCACGTGTCACCCTGTGAGTGGTGCCACATGTCACTCATAAACAACCCTACAGGACCCCTGAAAATGCAAAAAAACGAGTGACACATGTCCCCTTGCCACGTCATCATCCATACGTGCCACATAATTGCTGACGTCAACCGCCACATAAGCTCTTAGACCAATCAGAATCTGCCACGTGGCCCCCTAGAGGAGAGAGAAAAAGGTTGGCCGAGCCTTGGTTTTGCCATGCTCTTCTTTGTTAATGAATTTCTTAGCCCCCCAGGGATATTACAATGTATCGCAAACGGCCCCCGGGCGATATTACATTGTATTGCAATCGGCCCCCCGACGATATTACAATGTATCATAGTCAGCTCCCCAACAATATTAAATATTACACTATATTGCAATCCCCCCCCCGCGGACGATATTACAATGTATCGCAATTGGCCCCCTGTGGATATTACACTGTATCGCAAGCGACCCCCCCCCCCGACGATATTAAATATTACACTGTATCACAATCGGCCCCCCAATGATATTACAATGTATCACAATCACCCCCCGATGATATTACATTGTATCGAAATCGCCCCCCAACCCCCCCCCCCCCCCCCCCCCCCTTCTCGGTGATATTACACTATATCACAATCGGCCGATAAACGCAGTGCCCTGACCTGCCGATGTAAATATATGATATCGGCGATCAACAGATTGCAATTTCTAAAATCATCGATGTTCTTTGCCTCCTGGGCCCTGCCAATACTGATATGCAATTGCGATGAACTATCCCAAGTCCCGGTTGCATTTTTTCTTCAACACTTAGCCATTTTTGGGTTTTCTGAGCTTTCTAAATGGATTCTTCAACATACCCTAACTTCTGATCTAGGAACCCTTTTTTGGACTTCTATGTACCATCATAAAGCTCTTTCCAAGCACTACACACTAAAGAGGGTCCCATCTAGTTTTGATAGCTTATGTAGCTCAAAATTTGGCATCAAACATCGCTGCTATATGGCTTCTGAAACCATTGGTGACTAAAAAAGCAGTGAGTGACAACATTGGCTCCTACTGGGGACAGTGCCTTGGTGGAAAGGTGCTGAGAACCTGCAGACCAACATTCTTAACCATTGGGCATGGAGTCAGTAATATATGTACTTCATAATCAACAAAATATCCATGGCGCCTTTCTTTATCCATTTACACACAGTTAATAAAAACTCTAACAACTGAAAGTAAATGCTCAGCTGGTGAGCTTATTTATGTACAATCCTATATTATGCCCAATGCTTAATTCAACTAAGTATGTTCAATTCTCCTATAAAACCAGGCCAAAATTAGAGTAGCGGGCCACATGCCTTCATACTGCTGAAAAAACAAAATCAAAATCAGCATGCACCATCAAAAATCATCAAACGAAGAACCTAATACATGCTCTTGAAATGACCTCTGGCGCTGACTGAAGAATAGGTTCATGTACTTAGCCACAGGGTCATGGAATAGATTAGGAATGTTTGCAGCCACTTTTATTTCACCTGCAGCTTTCTGACCAATATCCTCTTGGTCAGGGCAACTACAAACACCCTTAAGCTCCTCAACTTTAGTGTTTCCAAGAAAAACTAGCTGCTGCTCATTTACTGCCCCTTTCTCAATGGGACAACTGACCTGGAAATCTGTAACAGACTCTTTGCTGTTTGAACTGTAAGAGTCATAGATTGGAGGGCCTGTTGAGAATTCTTGGCAGGCATCTTGCTGCAGCAGGCAACAATAGACTCTGCGTGTTCTTTCAACTTTGGGTTCTCCTTGAGACACTTGTTGTTGGGAGCTTTCTCCCCACTTGTTGGTAAACAACTCCTTCTGCACTTCCATGACCATTTCCTCCTCCTCTGAATCATATGAATCATAGATAGGAGGAGATCCTTGATCCTGCTCTTCATGTGAAAGATATGCATCATAAACTGGAGCCTCTTTTACTTGTTCAACTTCCCATAACTGAGAGTATGGTAGCTCTGCCTCACTTGACTCTCCATCAGAAACATATTTATCATAAGAAGGAGAAACATTAGACTCAATTGAATAAGCCCTTTGAGAGTTTATTTGTAGCTCAGTGGTGTTTTGTTCTTCTCTTTCAGGCTCATAGGGTGATGCTTCTTGATGTGGGTAGATACTTTCTTGGAGAGGAGCTCCGCCAACATCTTTAGCATATTCATCAACCTTAGGACTGTTTTCATCATTACACAGTGTGCAACAATCTTCAAGCAGATCATTCTATGGATAAAATCTCTTATAATATTGATAAAATGGCGCATGGAAACGTTTCAAGGAAGATATGCTACCATGAGGTAGTGTTTTAAACCAGACCCTAGCATCTCCTTCTACAGACAATTTAAATACCTTCATTTGTACATCTTCAAGAAGAATACCTCATTCCTCCATGCATTCATGAAAGTCTTTGAGGTGTTGATAAGGTATTTTCTCTGAGTTCTCACTGAATTTAGGCAAATAGATGTTCCACTCACGATATGGAGGGACATGATTGGGACAACCAACAATAGAAAAAAAAATCCAGAGGTGGAAATTGGTTGGCCAAGAATGCAGGAAAGGCCATCTTGTAAACCTCCCTATATGATTGATTTTAGCTTCAAAAGTAGGGGGAGTTTTGGGATGGTATAGCATTAGAGTGAGTATGAGAATGCTTAAAAGGCCAGGATGATCAGAACAGAGATATGGACAATGGAGTCGGCAGGTTGTTTACCATAGATTTGATAGTGGAGTCGCTAAGGTGAGATATCTTCAACCCACACTTCCTATGCTCACCTAACAGAGGAAATGAAATGTTTTGTCATACCCAAGGAAAAATATTCTAATCCATTCCCTCACAACGGTGCTAGAAAGATGTTGTCACTAAATCTTGCACCATGCAGCACAAGTACAACAAGAGAGAAGAAAGCTCTCTAGTGACAACCTATGGTTTGATTATAGACCAATGCCTAAGACATCTTAAATAGAGGAGTTCTTGTAAGATGGTATGAGAGGGGTTTGCAGCACTCCAATTGTCACGAAATGAAGATGGTGGTAAGACGGTTTGGTTCAATATGCATTTAATGAGGGAGATTCAAGCCAACTCATGAATCCAAATGCTGGGGTATATGGAGTAATCTCAAAGAGAAATGGTTTCTTCTTTTGGTGGCCCACACATGGAAATGAGCCAACTTGAACTAAATTTGAAGTGGTGATGGAGAGGGGAGGAGAAGGAGGAAATCAGGTGCAGAGGGTTGTAATAAACAAAGTCCTCAACCACTGTATTTCAGTAGAAACATGACAGAGTAAGAATGTGTAATGGCAACAATAGGGGGAGTTGATGTCAAGCTTCAGGCTGCATATAAATGGGTATCAATCTTTGTTGCAACAATTTAGGTAATTCTAAGCCACCACAAGTACTAAAATCTACTCACAAACACGAGTAAATATGAAGGATGACAGGTACTACATGGATAAAGATAACATAATTAATTATTTGGTCTCGCACAGGTACTCTCTTCTATTTAGCAATGAAGACAAATCCATTTATCAGCCAGAAACATGATAACCGCCTTAACATTGTTTTAAGGAAGAAATACACAATGAATTGAAGTTACAAGAGGAAAAAAATACTATACATCAACCATGTTTGGAATCAACATAAGAATTAACAACGTAAACTTTGAAATGGGAACTGATACTGTTACCCGTTTTGTAGAGATAGCAAAAAAGTGACCCGATTTTGAAAAGGGGTGATGCAAAACACACATGTTTTTTTTAGAGCATAGTTTTTGACACTTTAATTTTTTTTATGTACATTGCATTTTAGAATGGTAGTGATTTTCATGCTGATTTATAAAAGTGGTTATTCTGCATTAGACCCTTTTTTTTAAAGACCTATTTTTTGACTTTAAATTTTCTAATGTATGAAATGTAAATAATTATTTTGTAAATTTAATAATTTTGGAAGTGGTCTTCTTCTTCATATTTTTTTTTTTTGTTTTTATTTTTATTTTTTTGTAGTGAGGTTTTTATTGTTTTGCCTATTTAAAGAAGAAGGTTGATATTTCGCATTTTCGATATTCTACATATTTATACATCGTTAATTAAATTTTCAATCCACATGAAACAATTGTCTCTAAAAAACAAATATAAAAAAATATATAAAAAATACAAAAATAAAAAATAAAAAATGGTAAAAAAATATTATCTCATAAACCATAAAAGAATTTGGAAAAAAAAACAAAATTAAAATATATATATATATATATATATATATATACATATACATATACATATACATATACATATACATAATTAAGTAAGTAAAAAAAAAAAAATAGCAAAAACTAGGAAAATAAAAATAAAAACAAACTAGTTTAAAAAAAAAGAAAGAAAATTAATGGAAAAAAAAAAACAAAAAAAACTAGTAAAATTAATATTAAAAAAAAAAAACCCAAAAAAATATGAAAATGGCGTAAAATATGTCTTTTTTTTTTTCTAAAACATTTTTTTTTTTTTTTTTTTTTTTTTTTTTTAACAAATTTAATTTTTTTAATTTAAAATTAAAAAAATATTAAAAAAAATAATATTGGTTTTTTAACGTTTTATGTTTTATTTTTATTAAAAAAAATTTATAGTTTTGTTTTGTTTTGTTTTTTGTTTTTTTTGTTTTTAATCGTGGGGGCGGAGGGCCTGCACATAGGCCACTCCGCCCACAGCAGCGCCACCGTGGGCGGCCGGGGAGCAGAGGGCCATGATAATTAAAAAAAAAAAATTATAATTTTTTTTTAATTAAAAAAAATTGTTATTTTATTTTAATTTTTTTTTTTATTAAATGTAGGTTTAATAAAAAATAATTACATTTTTTAAAAATAAAAAATAAGCTCTTTTTTTTTTTTAATATTAATTTTACTAGTTTTTTAAAATTATTTTTCGTTAATTTTCTATTTTTTTGTTAAAACTAGTTTGTTTTTAATTAATTAATTAAATTTTTATTTTTTTTATTTTTTTTAATTTGAATTTATTTTTGTTTTTTTTTTTAATATTAATTTTACTAGTTTTTTAATTATTTTTCGTTAATTTTCTATTATTATTATTTTTTTAAACTAGTTTGTTTTTTTGTTTTGTTTTTCTCAGTTTTTGCTAATTTTATTATTATTATTTTTTTTTTACAGAAACGGTTATGATATTTCATTAACTGTGTGGCCCAGAGCCACAAAATCGGTTACATAGAGCGGGGTAGAATTCTGCACGACTTTTCAGCCAGCGAAATATATCACCTACTCTTAATATTCGCCTCTTTTTACATTTAACGAAGTGAGCTTCTATTGCTGATATTCTGAGATGAAAGATGCAAATGAACTGTTGTAGAAGAATGCAAAAAAACATGGCGCTCTAGGGGATTGGATCCCAAAGAATTTCATTGTCTTTGAGGAGGGAACCTGCATCAAGCTGAGCTGCCTTATTAGCCTCCTTGTCTGCTTCTTTGTTATTCGTTCTCAGAACATGAAAGAACTTCAGCTTCATGGATTTAGTCATGCCTTTGATCCTAAGGAGAATCCTTGCAAGCTGCAGGTCCTTTGGGATGGATTTGTTCACCAAAGCTTGGATGATCACCTGAGAGTCTCCGAGGACATTTGCCTCCTTGTAGTCCAGTTTTTGAAGGAATTTGGTACCTTGGAAGAGGGCCATCGCTTCGGCTTGAATGCTTGAGGAGTGTCCTAGCCCCCAAGCGAATCTATGTACTGTTGTTCCCTCTGGAATGATGATAATACCTCCGGCTCCCGCAGTGCCTGGGTTCCCTTTTGCAGCCCCATCGAAGAAGAGGGAAGGAAGAGTTTGATTGGACAACCATATTTGGAAGTCGATTTCATTCTTTCTGATTTGCCAATCTTTGCTATAAGAGGGGGGGCTGATTGCTTTTGGGAATTTGAAATTTAGAGCAGATCCCAGCTCTATGTCCTGCTGACTTAAGTTGGTGTCGTCTCCTTTATCCTCCAGCCATTCCACTAACTGACATTTTGCTGCATTAGCCACTAATCTGGGGTCCTGTTCTTTATTTTGGAATATCCTTCGATTCCTTTCCAGCCAGACTTGCCAACTGATGAACTTTGGTAAAGCGCTCCATGCTGATCTGACTGTTTTGTTCTTTGGGGGATAACCTGGGTAATTTTCCATCCAACCTGCAAACAATTCTGAAACTGATGAAGGAAAGGTGAATTTATAGTTCCAGGCGGAAAGGAGCTCCTGCCATATGGAGATTGCAAACCTGCATTCAATCATGATGTGAAATGCGGATTCTGTATTTTCCTTGCAGAGAGAGCATCTTGACGGGCCATAGAAGCCCCTTTTCTGGAGCCTGTCTTCAGTCAAGATTTTCTGGTGGCAGAGGAGCCAGCAGAAATGATCTACCTTGGGGATTGAAGGGATTCTCCATATGCCAGTCCATGGAGCAGGATTGGGAGGCACGTGTGGCCTCTCAAGGCATTTGACATATCCCTGGGCTACAGAGTATCCTGATCGGCTTGTTCCCCATCCTCTCGCATCATGTTTGCTCGCTAGAGTTGGAGCAAGGCCATGCAACTGCATTTTTAATGAAATCAGATCAAGACGCAGATTGTCTGGCACTGCGAGTTGCTTCCAACCCGACCATACGTTGCCGTTCCATGTTGACAGTTCCCATAAAGAATTTATATCGGCCTCTGACATCCAGCGCTGCAGATCTTGCATATCCTTTGTCTCTGCCAGTGGGGGTCGATTTAATATGTTGTCGTTCCAGATATGGATGTGCTTTCCGTTACCTGGAATCCAGTAAGAGTGATTCCTAATCAACGCACTGGTTTTACTGATAAATCTGCTGAAAGGTGTATTGAAACGATTCTTGGGTTGATCCAGGCAACGAGTTCTCGGCCCTCTGAAATACTTCTTCCAAAGCGCAGTATGCACCCAACCAGGCTTTGGAGCGATTATTTTCCAGATTAGCTTGGCTCCCATGGCTAAGTTTTGAGCTTTGAGATCTTTAAAGTTCAGGCCTCCCTCCTGAAAAGGTCTGGTAACTGTATCCCAATTTACAAGAGAGATTTTTTTCTCATTTTGTTTGCCTCCTTTCCAGAGGAAAGTTCTGATTAGGTCCTCCATTTTATTTACGATTCCCATAGGTGCCAATAGAACCGAGAATTTAAATAGAGGCAGGCTGCTAAGCACTGCTTTTATGAGCACTGATTTCCCAGCTATGTTTAACCAGGAGGATCCCCAGGCCTGCATTTTTTATTTAAATTTGTCCAACTGAGGCAGCCATTCTTTACTCAAAGCCCTTGAATGGAAAATGGGCAGACCCAGGTATTTGAAAGAGGACCATGAAGTTGAGATTGCGAAACCGAGGCAACGGGCAATGGAGCTTGCAATTGAAGCCGGAATATTCCAGCAGTAGACATGACATTTGGCATTGTTTAGAGCACTTCCAGAGATCTTACAATAGACTTCCAGGACTTCTTTGAATTTGGAGGCTGTCTGAGTAGTTGCTGCCCCCAACAGAAGAGTGTCATCCGCGAAGAGGGCGTGGTTGATACTTTTGACTCCTCTAGCTATGCATAAGCCAGCGATTTCTTGATCTTGTTGCTTTTGAAGAAGATAAAAACTTAGAACAGAGGCCTGGAGGACGAAGAGGAGAGGTGACAGAGGGCACCCCTGCCTCAGCCCTCTAGAGGCTTTGAAGAAATCAGCAGCCCTTCCATTCACCAATGGGGCAATCCATGGCTCCGAAATGCAGGCTCTGATCCACTTAATGAATCTTGGACCGAACCCCATTTTTTGCAGCACATCAAATAAGAAACTATGTCTAACACGATCGAAAGCATTTGCAAGATCAAGTTTTATAACCATACCTTTTTCCTTTCGGTGAAGACTGGACTGAATCGCCTCTTGAACCAGAACGAAGTTGTCCACCAATTGCCTACCTTGTATAAATCCGCCTTGATTGTCCGGGATGATTTTGGGGAGGATTCTTTTCAACCTGTTTGCTATCACTTTAGTAATAACTTTATACCCAATGTTGCATAAAGAGATTGGGCGAAATCTGCTGAAAGTGTTTGCTCCTTTCTCTTTGGGGAGAAGGGCGAGAAAGGCTGAGTTTGTGCATCCACCAATCTTCTGACAATTTTGAGATTTCTGTATCATTTTGCAGAATTCCTTTTCTACTATCTGCCAGCAGGCCTGGAGGAACCTGGGCGTAAATCCGTCTGGTCCCGGGGCTTTATCGGGATCCATTGCAAAGAGAGCTTCCTTAATTTCCTTCTGCGTGATTTCGGCTTCCAGAGCTTGATTCATTTTATGGGTGATCAAATTTGGGACTGCGTCCATCAGAGCAGCGTTAGATTCAGATCCTGGCTCTTCTCTATACAGCTGTTCAAAGTGGACTGAGGCTGCCTTTTTTATGCTATTAAAATCCTTCAAAACATAGTTGTCATCTTTTATTTCATTGATGGAATTGTGCCCTTTTCTGGCTTGGGTTTGTTTGTGAAAAAAAGAGGAGTTTCTGTCCCCAGATTTAAGCCAGAGGCTCCTGGACTTGAGCCTCCAGTATTCTTCCTCTGCACGACAGGCCTTGTGAAAGTTTTGTTGAAGTATGGCCTCCTTTTCCAGCTCTTCTTTAGTGATTTCGGCTGTTTCAATATGTAGGTGTTGACTTTCTAACACACTTTGAGCTTTTTTCCTTTCTGCTGCAGGGTTTGGGAGGGTCTTGGCCCAGGATTTCAGCATGCCTTTAACTCTTCTGAGTTTTTCTTCCCACACAAAGAATGCTGATCCCTTAACTGGCTCCTTCCAACAGTCTCTGATCTTTTCCATAAAGTCTTTTTCATTGATCCAAAGGGAGCTGAATCTGAATGGAATAGGACCCAGATCCTTGGGAGACAGCAGCTCAAGACTGATGGGCTTGTGGTCTGAAACACTGTTTTGAAGAATTCTCATTCTGGCATCTAGTCCCAGGAGCAGAAAGGAACTTTGGACCAAGAATCTGTTGAGTCTTGCTGCTATGTGGCCCGGACCAATTCTTTTATTTGACCAAGTGAACGTGCCTTTAATCGGCTTAATATCTAGCAGATCCCAATCTTGCATGAGATCTTCCGCCCATTCTCTAGCCGGATCTCTGACTATGCTCCCACCTCTTTTTTCAGATGAGAGAAGGGTGAGATTTAAGTCTCCGGTGATGATTATGTTTTCCAAATTTTCTTGCTCTGCCTGACTTTTGATGGAGTCCCAACAGATTTTTTTCTCACCTGCATTGTTAGGGGCATAAACATTGAAAAGACATATAATCTCCTTTGATTCTAGGTGCTGCATTTTTTAAAAAATCCAATGCATATTCAGGGACTCAGAAATTAAAGAGAACTTATTTGTGTTCCAGAGTGCTCCAATTCCTCCCGAGGCTCCGCGGGCCGAGATTGCATGCACTCCACTTTTGCTCCAAAATTTTTTGCTTGCTTGGAGGAAAGCTGTGTCCTCCAATTTGGTCTCTTGGATGAGGAGGATATCCGGGGCTTCCAGTCTTTTTTTTTTTTCTAAGTAAAGACTAATTCTATTAAGAAAAGAGGAAAATATAGTTACAAAGAGGCAAAGGCCTCAGCCCGTAGCATAAGAGTGTTGAACCTGAGACACTGAGCCTGAGCTAACCCAAACTTTGGGAAAAAGACACTTACAATATGACAGAAACCTGCCAACTAAGCTTGGCATATACTGATAATATATGGAGCTGAGAAGAGGATAATCTTTTTGAGGTTTCAAACAAACCCAGCCTATCAAAAAAGTCATAGACTTCCGGGTTACAAAAAAACAGGACCAGCTTGCATGACCACCAAAACAGAGACTGAATAACAAAAACTAAGAGGGGCTGAACCTAACCCATGACCTCCAGGAAGAGACATAGCAGAGAGGTGAGCGACCACGTAGCATTACTGGTCCATCTGTTCCTCGATGATGGGGCACTCATAATCGAACCAATTGACACCATCCCGCTCCATGTCTCCCAAGCAACTGCCACCTGGAGGAACCAGCAAGGGATTGATGCCACTGGAGCTCGGAGCAAACGCCATTGAAACATAACACGACGGCTTATCATTCTTTGTCGAACCATGGTGAGGCCGCCAGGAGAGCGCACAGAAATCTGAAAGAGGCTTAAGGAACAAGACTCAATGTGGAAGGAGGGCCCCCTAACAAAAGTATAAAGAATCGCCCAGCGTCTGAGCAGAATTCCGGAAATCAAAGATCTGCAGGGGAGATTAGCAGGAGGTCTGCAACAGAGATGAACCGGAGCACAAACAGTGAGATTGAAATCCAAAATTGCCCTGAATAAAACCTTACGAACTTCATCTTGGTGAATGTGAACAATAAAATCCATCTTCCATCGAATCTGCCTTCGTATCTGATTGCCCTTGAATTGCTTAAGCTTAAGCCAGGTGACGTTGTGGGATGATGCGCTGGCTGGCTGGTGGTAGAGCCGAGCGCCGTCTCGCTTTAAGTTCCTCATTAATAACTTCGTGAATCACCCGCATTTGGGCGGTTTTCTCCTCCCTGCTTAAGATCATTCTTCACCAAATTATTGAACTCCATTAGTTGGGCTTCTGGGACTGAGCTAGATAATGGACCTGAGTAAAGTTCCAGTTCATAGTTAACCCCAATGTTTGCCAATAGGTCTGCCACTTTATTTCCATTCCTTCGGATGTGTTTGAAGGTCACTGCTCTATGAGATGAGAGCCAATCCTCAATAAGCTCGAGCCTTTTTGCAAATCTCCAACTACTGCTAACTTTTTCTGATGGGGCGCCTTGCATGATTTTGGAAATCATATGAACGATGAGTTGTGAGTCACCCTCTATGATAAGCGGAAAGAATCCGTTAGTGTGAGCAAGAATAAGTCCTTTCCAAAGACCTTCCAGCTCCGCCGAATTATTGGAGTCCCATCCTCTTGTACCAAAGAAAGTATGAAGCGGAAGGCCTCTGCAATCTCTGAAGATTCCTCCGAACCCCGCATCCCCTGGGTTGCCTTTCGAGGCGCCATCGAAGTTGAGCTGAAACATATGCATGGGAGGGGGTGTCCAGTTTCCGGGAGGGCATTTGGAAGGTTGAGATGATTCTCTGGCCCTGGGTTCTTGATTCCACTGAAGGTTCCAATTATTCCAAATACTTTGTTCTTGGGGGGACGAGGGAAAGTCTTCCTGAGACCAGTTGTGGAGAAGAAGTGTTTCCTTGATGTTATGGCATATAGTGTTCCACAGCTGTTCCAGAGGCGTAGCTTGATCATTAAAGATCCTCCTATTCCTCTCCTTCCAAATAGTCCACACTAGAAAGCCCGGAATCAGTTTCCAGAGAGAATTCAGGATTGTACTTTGATAAGGATTCCTGTCCCAATTGCTGATAGTGGCTGTAATTTCCCCCTGTTTGCGGCCCTCCTTCTGACAACGAAAGCTGACTTTTTCCCAAAGCTTGCGCGCATTAGGACAGGAGAGCATAAGGTGCGTTGTGGTTTCCTCATCTTGTCTGCAGATTGGGCACATGGAGGGTCCATGATATTTCCTTTTCCTGAGATTGTCCCATGTTAGGATCCTGTTATGACTCAAGAGCCATAGAAAAGTGGATATTTTTGGCCAGTTGTTAGAGTCCCAGACTTTGCTCCATATTGGGTTTTTGACCATGTTCTCCTTCATTATTAAATTGTAAGCTTCCTTGGTGGTGAAAGAGCCTTTTTCTTCATAACCCCATCTAAGGATGTCCTTATCAGTCGAGCATAGAATTTTCCTTTTCATTAACTCTGCGGTTAGAGATTGTTGGGCCTGTTCAGATCCATTCCTTAAAATTTGATTCGCCTGGATCCATTTCCTGTAACCTTGTGAAGAAGAAGGAAGCCAGAACGAGTTAATTTTTTCATGGGCCTGAATATCCTGCTCCGGAATCTGCATGTGAGTGAACAGATCCTTGATCTTGGGTTGCTGCTGCCAGGAGTCTTCCCAAAATCTTGCTGTGTTTCCGTCCTTGACTTCCCAGAAACTATGCTGCTGGATTAAATTTCTGTGCTGCTTGGCTGAGTTCCATATGAGGGATCCTGTACTGTTTTCTGATATTCTGACAAGCTCTTCTGTTGGACAGTTATTAGCATATTTTTCCTTCCATAAAGAAGCCCATGGGGTGAAAGATGCAGTCAGCCATCTCCACCAAATTCGAGCCCCCATAACCATGTTGCTATGATAAGGATCCCTGAGGCCAGTTCCCCCAGCACTCTTAGGAAGGCAAACGGTGTCCCACTTAACAAGGGCCCATTTTCGGCCAAGCCCAGAGCTGCCCCATAAGAAGGATCGTTGCATGATCTTGATAGCTTGAAGAACCCATTTGGGGGCCGCTAGGATAGAGAAGAGATAAAGCGGCAAGGATTGAAGAACAACTTTAATAAGAATTAATCTGCTTGCCATATTGAGGGTTCGGTGAGTCCAAGATGTAAGGCGAGCTTCCATCTTTTCTAGAAGGATCTTCCAAGCGGAGTGCTTCAAGGCCGAGGCTATTAAGGGAGCACCTAGGTAGGTTGAAGGCAAACCAGAAATAGAAAAACCAAGAATGCGAGCAATGGCTGCTTGGGTCACTGGAGGAGTGTGAAAGAAGAATAATTGAGATTTGACTTTGTTAATAGAAGCTCCAGAGGCATTCGAGAAATCCGAAAGGATCATTTTGAATTGACGAGCTTCTTGGACTGAAGGATGACCATACAACATATTGTCATCCACAAATTGCTGGTGGGTAAAGGTGGAAGAGCTATGGATTGACAGACCTTTAAGGAGGTGAGAGTGCTGAGCGTATTTAATATACCGGCCTAGACCTTCTGCCATAATAACAAAAAGAAAGGGAGACAGAGGGTCTCCCTGTCTAATGCCTCGAGAGGGATGAAAGGGGGAAGAGGGAATGCCATTAATCAGAATCGAGAAGAATGATGAAGAGATAAGGCTCATGATCCACCTGACCCAGGGAGGAGCAAAGCCAAAAGCTAGAAGGACTTCTTTGATGTACTGCCAGCTTAGACTATCAAAAGCTTTTGAAAGATCAATTTTCAGCAACATACCTGATTTTTTGAGATGTTTCAAGGAATGTATAATTTCATGAGTCAAGATGATTCCATCCGTGATTTGCCTGCCTTCGATGTACCCAGATTGTTCCAGAGAGATGATCAGAGGGAGCAGCAATTTGAGTCTAGAAGCTATGACTTTGGAGACAATTTTGTAAATGATGTTGCAAAGGGCAATAGGTCTGAACTTGTCCGGGGTGCTACGATGTGCTTCCTTAGGAATAAGGGCTATGAATGTGGCATTAATTCCTGGGAGCATCCATCGCATGGCTCTTGATTCCTCAACAACTTCCCATACTTCCATTTTGATTAGGTCCCAGAAAGAATGGAAAAAATTTGAGGTAAAGCCGTCCGGACCAGGCGCTTTCCCATCCTTCAACTGGTGTGCAGCAGCTTCTACTTCCAGTAGGTCAATAGGCCTGAGAAGGAGTTGGTTATGCTCCTCGGAAATAAGTTTTGGTATGTGCCTTGTAATTTTCCTTATGTCCTGAAGTCTGTCTGTGTTGGGCTCCTTGTGCACTTGCTTAAAATAGTTTAGAAGCTCACTCTCAATTTCTTCATGAGACTCCACTCTTCTACCCTGCGCATTCTGGAGATGGGAGATGTTGTTGTTCATTCTGCGCTGGATTGTGGTTCTATGAAAAAATTTGGTGTTTTTCTCTCCATCTTTGAGCCATCTGATTCTAGATTTCTGCCTCCATAGCATTTCTTCCTGTCTTGCTCTCTCAGATATTTGTGATTCCAACAATTTTTCTTGTTCAGCTAAGTCCTCTGATCGACCTTCGAGTATGATTTTTTGTTGCAGCTATTTCATACTCTTTTCCAGATCGTTCTGAGCCTTGAATATATTACCAAAGGAGTTATGATTCCAATGTTTTATTTTTCTTTTGAGATGCTTGAGTTTTTGCTGAAATTGAAGCATTTTCGTGCCTGTAGAAGAGGGGAAATTGTTCCATTCTGTTTTAACCAGGTTGTGGAAATCCTGATTAGACAACTAGAAGGCCTCAAAACGAAATGGTTTGCACTTTTCATTGCCTGGACGGGACCAATTAAGGGCGATTGGCCAGTGGTCTGATCCAGCTATGGGCATAATAGAAGCAACAAAGTCGCCTCCTATATGTATGGCATTATCTGATAAGAGGAATCTGTCTAGGCGCGAGGCTATCTGATGCGTCCCAGTTCTTTTGTTATTCCAGGTAAAGAGTCCGTTATTGAAGGGAAGGTCGATCAACCAATTGTTTTGAATGAAATATTTTAGATTGATCCCTTCCTTAATGCTGATGATTCTGCCCCCCCTTTTCTCCTCCAGATTTGTAATCATATTGAAATCGCCCCCAGCTATCCAAATAGGGTACATCCTGTTCAGGTTGATTTCTGAGAGGGTGTTCAGGATTTCAATTTTGTGCGCGGCCTCCTGAGGAAAATAAACATTTGTTAGAAGTCCATGTGTATTGGTTCCTGTAATGTGGAAGAATGCCTGAATGAAATTCCTTGTGGCATGAAAGTTGTTAAGGCTGATGGAACAGGGGTCCCATATAATTGCTAAGCCACCAGACGCTCCATCAGCATCAACTGCTACAGAGAGACAGCCCGGCCATGCTTTTATTGCAATCCTTTCCAGTGCTGACGAGTTACATTTAGTCTCTTGCAAGAAGATTATTTGAGGTTTCTCCTGCATAATCAAGTTTTTGAGAAGTCTTCCTTTTCCTGGGCCATTAAGGCCTCTAATATTCCAAGATAACAACTTCATTGGGAAGTGTTGGGGAGGGTATCATAGTACTTTGTCAGCTTAGAGTATCCGCCTGACTCTATTAACATTTCTCCTATTCGGATAGTGCGTTGGAGGTCTGTTTTCCGCCCTCGCTTTTTGTTATCTTTGGATGTGAGTTTCCCATCCCATACACCTCCTGTTTGGATGCCAAGGGATTTGTGTCTTTGTGCCTTTGAGAGGATCACTTCCAAGTTTTCTAATTGTCTGGCTGGAATCTTGTCGTAACTATTTGTTTTGCACGCCATCTCTAGTTCTAGAAGATCCAATTCCCCGATGTCTATATTCTCTTGTTCCTCTTCCATTTGCTGAGGTTCCTCCAAATCTTTAGAGAATTCTGAAAGTGTTGCGGATTCATAGTTAGTATTGTCCACCTCCATTATTTGACTGTTCCATGCGGGGATATCCGGCTTATCAGGTAACACCAGATTTGAGGGAAGAGTAATTTCATGAGGAGATTTGGCTTTGGAAGGAGCAGAGAATTTATCAGTCGAGGTATTCTTCTTAGAGGACACAGGATTTACCAGGCTGGGATCCGAGTGGCTTGCTAAAGCCTCAAAACTGTTGGAGGTCAAGGGCTGTGAGGTGCTTGCCTGAGGCCGTTTAGGATTAGACATGGGTTTCTTGTGGCCTTTTCTACGACTAGCTACCTTAGTAAAGCTATCGGACTCAGGCTTTTCTGGAACTAAGGGGTTTGAAGGTTTTTGAGTAAGAGGACAGTCCCTGTATAAATGTCCCAAGGCATGACATCTTCTACACCTGAATGGCACATGCTCATAGTCAATCAACTGAATCCATTCAACATCCTCATGATTAATACTCACCTTATCCGGAAGAGGCTTATCGAGGTGCATGTATACACAGATTCTTGCAAAAGAGGTGTATCTTTGAAGTTTTGATTCCTCTGCCACTTTAACGAACTCGCCCAGAGAATTTCCTATAGCTTGTAAGGAGGATTCTTCCCAGTATTCCACAGGTAGAGAATACAGTCTTATCCAAACTGGAGCCCAGCTAAGGTCCTCTTTGTCAGGGTTGAAGCGTTCTACCCAGCCTCTGAGGTACAGTCCAGCCGCATTGAAGAAATACGACCCTCCATCTAGAACCCTGTTTCGATCCTCAAGACAATTAAAAATGGCAGTGAAGAATCCTTTAGGTCCCAGTTGCAGAGTGATATGTCCTTTGGGATGCCATTTTGCTGCTATCCACCCACGCAGTGCTTTTTCCATTGGCCAGAGTCCTATAAATTTGCCTATTAAGGCATGATCTCTCATATATTGTATCTTGGCGTTGATTTGATGACTCGGGAGATCTACCCTTGGTCGCTCAGTAGCAACTGGCTTACAGGTAGCTGAGGTTACTTTGGGACGCTCAGAGTCCAAGTTCCTCTCCAGAGGATGCAGATCCGTGCCGTCCTCTTGATTCCTTTCATTTTTGTCGTTTTCTCCGAGTTGTTGCCGCTTTGCATCTTTGAATGGGGGAGGCTTCGAGCCCTTCCCCTGGGGGGGTATCATGGAGACCGCGACTGCGCGATCAAATACTGGAGGTTATTTTGCTGATAATGTGATCAGGTGCGCAAAGGATCAGAGCAGTTTGCCGTTGCAGGCGTTCACCGAAACCCTAGAACGCTCGTCCCCATTCATTCACAACTCTACCGTGATTAATTTCGAGTCCGGGGCTTCTAGTCTTACTAAGCTCTTCATAACTTCTTCTTTGACTACGGTACCGAATCCCCTACAATTCCAGGAGACTATCTTCATCATTTATTTTTGCTTTGATTAGCTCCCTTGGAGCTCTGGGATTAGATCCTCGTCATCTTCGGGGTTTTTGCAAGGAGCTTCTCTAATGTTGGTTGGCTGCCCTGTAGCTTATCCTTATAGGTTTCTTGTTCTCTTTTTTCCTTTGCAGACTTACGTCCTCTTGTAGATCTTCTAGGAGACGATTGGGATTCCCCAATTTCCCCTTCTTCCTCCGATTCCTCAGTCTCTTGGGTTTCCTCCTCCTCTTCTGACATCCGCCCTTTGGACTTCTCTGGAATAGAGGGGGAGATTTTGGAGGGGGAGGCCTCCTTGGTGGCTTCTGTCTCTTGGGTAACCATGATTTCTGATCCAAGGATTTCGAACTTGTTCCCTTGATTTTCCATGACTATTTTCTGAGCAGGGCCCGCTTGAGGGGCTTTGGCGTTTCCATTTGCATTCTTCTTGTGGGAGTTTTTGGCGCGCTTTGCCTGGTTCCATCCTTCTTCCTTTCCTTTTTCTTCCATCCCTTTGGACGGACAGTCTCTGGCAAAATGCCCATAGACGTGACACTTCCGACATTTGAATGGCAGCTGCTCATAATCCAGCTTCTGTAGATGAGTCCAGGGGCCTACAACTATTTTGATGGCTTCCGGTAGTCCAACCTCCAGATCTACCTCCACACAGATTCTGGCACAATCGTACTGGTCTTTACTGCTGGCTCTGTCTATAAATTTTCCAAGGGTATTTCCGATATGCTTCAATGAATCCCAGTTCCAGCAATGTACTGGGAGGTTGGGAAGTCTCACCCACACAGGGACCGCTGTAGGCACATCCACCGCCGGGTCAAAGTCTGGCATCCATTTGTTTAAATACAGCCCTTGGGGGCCCATGAAGTAGGGACCGTTTCTGAAAATGAGATCCTTGTCTTCTTTCGCAGAGAATTCAAACAGAAAATAACCTCTCCCGAGGAAGTAGGAGGTTACCTTGTTTTGGATCAGAGGTGCCCAGTTCCTGGCTACCCAGTTTTCGGTCGTCTTCGGAGAAGGCCAAAGTCCGGTAAACTGTCCGACCAGGGCCCGATCTGCCAGAGAAAGCGCTACTTGGATCGGTCCTTCTGGCGGTAGGGCGATTTCAGGGATGTCATCGAGCCTTTTCACGAACTTAGCTGCTTCCGTGCTTTTCTTCTTGGGTAAGGAGGCCAGAAGAGTTTTGAAAGCCTCTGCAGCAGAAGATGGATGAGGAGGGGGAGTTGGCTCCTCCATGGAGAGCCAGCAGGCCCAGCCCTGGGGGCCGCAGCTTACCTCTATGCCCTCGGCGGACCTTCGCAGGTACAGGCAGATCCCTCCGCGGAATCCTTCGCAGGCACCAGGCAGGGCCCTCCGCGGCCCTTCTCGCTGGATCAGGGCACGCGAGGAGCGGGCGCGCTCGCATGCACAGCTCGCGCAACAAGCGGATCTCAGGGAGCAGGTTGCAGAGCCGCGCACGCTAATTTTATTATTATTATTATTATTATTTTTACTTAATTACTTATATATATATTTTTAATTTTTAATTTTGTTTTTTTTTTCCAAATTCTTTTATGGTTTGTGAGATAATTTTTTTTTAACATTTTTTATTTTTTATTTTTGTCTTTTATATATATTTTTATATTTGTTTTTTAAAGTAATTAACATTTTAATCTTAATTTTAGTAGTTTTTAATTTTTTTTTTTGTTAATTTTCTATTTATTTATTATTATTATTATTTTTTTAAATCTAGTTTGTTTTTAATTTTTTTTTTTTTACTTTTTCTTGTTTTTTCTTATTTTTTAATTTTTCTATTTTTACCTACTTAATTTTTAGTTTTTTTTTTTCTTCTCCATATTTTTGTTTTTTTTCTTTTGCCAATTTTTTTTTATGGTTTACAAGATTTTTTTTTTTTTTTTTTTATTTTTATTTTTTTTGTTTATTTTTTTTTTACTATTTATTTGTTTATAATTTTTATTTATTTGTTTTAGTTTTTTAATTCTTATCATTAATTTTGTTTTTTGTTTACATTTTATGATTGTTTTTTTTTTGTTTGTATTTGATTATATATATATATATATATATTATGTTTTTTTTGTTTTGTGTTTTTTCATTGTTTTAATTTTTATTTTGTTTTATGTTTTCATTATTTTTTTTAAAAATTTAATGTTTTTCGGGGTCATGATAAAATATTTTACGCCATTATTTCGAAATGTTGAAATTTTACTTTTGAAAAAAAAAAAGTGTTCTCCCAGCATTAACACTTTTCGTTTTGAGGGTGTTTTTTGGATAATTTTTGCGCAAAAAATTGGTTTTCACCACCATTTTTAAAACATGTTGAAAATTTACCCAAGAAAAAAAAAAGGTGTTATTCCAGCATCAACACTTTTTGTTTTTAACACTGTTTTTGATGTTTTTTTGGGGTTTTTTGGCCAAAGTTCCCGTTTTGAGTTTATAGTTCCATCTTCAAAGTTTACATTGTTAATTGTCATTAATATTAAAGGTCCAATAACCATTCCGCACATCCAGTAATGAAATCAATGAAACCCTCCCATGAATATGACAAGTTGAGCCCAAATCGGCCTCACAAAGATCAGCCCTCGCGGGTCCAAGAATCTCTGCAACCCCCTGGAACCAGAACCACTACATAATATTTCTTCTCCCTTTTTATAAGAAGAGAGGGATACTATCATTATAGTTTACAAAAAGATTTGAGCCCGAGCCCCAACTGTCATATTAGACTAGCTGTCTTGACTCTGTGACAGGCTCTGCTGCCCCCAAAAACATTACAACGGGATCAAATCCCTTTCTTGAATAAATATAGAAATAAATGCACAAAGAAGGAGAATCGAGAGAGAAAGGAGGAGGTGTCCCCTTTGATGCTTCAGTGGAGGCCTCAGAAGGAGCGACGTCCCTGCTGTCATAGACTCTTTTCGGCTGTTTTGAGGCTATTCATTTATACATCAACCAACTTAAGTCAATTTTGCGATTTAATGCCTTCGGTGCCGACTGATAGAGGCATGTTGCAGATCGCATTTATTTAAATGTGCCCATAATCCTCGTAAAATGGCTAGTGGTCGACTCATCTATCTTTCAAAGGCTCTGTGCAGTGTTATCGGTGTATCGCGGGATTTTAACCATTTGAACAAGCGAACAGGTGGGCTGTTAAGAGTTTCTGATAAAAACCATCTTAATGATGAGAAAGCGCACCTCCTAAATGTTTTCTTAAATACTGGGTACAATAGACACCAGTGTACTAAGGCTTTTCTCAAAGCAAAAAAAGGTCCTAAGGCTAAGACAAAACCCAAGGATTGTTTTTCTAGTGTTCATCTTCCCTTTATCCAAGGGACCATTGACAAAATTGCGAGGATTCTTAGGAAGCATAAAGTTCCTTCTACCTTTAGATCTATGAATACCATTCAAAGCTCCCTAATATATGCAAAGGACCCAGTGGACCCTAAAAATATGAAAGATGTTTAAGTTATCCCTTACTCTTGTGGGACTCTCTACATAGATGAGACCGGTCGCTCTATTAATCAAAGGATTCGTGAGCACACTGTTGACATTAAGCATTGTAGGACTCGCTCCTCTGCTTTCGCAGAACATGCAAAAAAAACAAAGCATCACATATGCATTGAGGAGGTCCAAGTCATTGGCAAGATTAGTCATTTCCATCATCGAAAATTCAGGGAGGCCCTAGAAATCAAGAAAAGGCCCACCAATTTGAAAATAGACGATGGTTGGAATATTAGCAGAAGTTGGGTCCCGGTCTTGTCCTCCTTATAATTTTCAAGTTTCTTTTTTTGTCTTATATGGGTATATGTTTCTTCTTAGGTTTTTTATTTTCTCTTCTGGATCTCTCTGAGCTCTTATAATTATCTTTATTATCATGTTCTTAGACCCTTGAAGTATTTATTTTAGTTTAGACTTTGGTTAATTTTCTTGGTGCTCTGAGTTGTTTGTATGACCTTAGATCCTCTCTTTGATTATTTATGTTGAATTTTATTTATTTATTTATTTTGTTTTGATTTATTTTAATTTATTATGTTATTTTTAATAGAGCCTTGACTCCATTTTGATTGATCGGATAGTGACTCCCTTAGTTAATTTTGACTTTGATTATTCATTTTGAAGATTAATCTTTTTCTTGATCTTATTGATTATAGTTGGATCCCTTTATTTAATATTATGTAATAATATTTTTTTGACTTTACTCTTTGTTTGAGGTTTGACTTTGTTTGTTTGATTAGTTATATTTTTAGTCTTTGAATATCTCGATCCTTAGCCTATTTCTTGTTTTAATTAATATAATTGGTTCCTATTAATTTATGTTATAAATTAAATAATATTATTAGTAAACTGGCCATTTAATATAGCCATTATATCAACTAAATGTCTCTACATTGATCCCTATTTAAGCTAATTCCATGATTTGCCTCTTCATCTTGTCCTGATGATGAACCACACTGGATGGTTCAAAACGCGTTGGCAGAAGATTTTCTTACGTGATTTCTACCAAAAAAATTTGCTCTTAAATCAATATGGATCACAGAAGCCTGGATTCATAAAGTAATTTAGTATTTGAACAAAAGAGCTATCACAATGGAAACCTTAATGTCTTCAGCCGCTGCCATGTTTTTGGAATATTTTTTGCTTTAGGACTCAACCTTTTGTTTGAATCCCCTTCATCTTGGTGCTATTACTGCAGTTCTGGTAAATTAGGGAGGGCTTCTTTTGTAGCAAGGTTCTTCCTACATCCAAGATAGGGCCATCTCTCTAGATCTATTGAACCTTTTGGTCTTCATGAGGCCAATCTCAAGGGGTATTTTTTGTATGTAGGTGAAAGTTTCTGATATGGTCTCTTCACTCATAGCTAGAATTCAAGATCAGACATGAATCTCCTCCATGTTTATGTTACTCCTTCCTGAAGGCAGACGTCTTTAGGAAATGAATTCGCTCAGTGATTACAACATAACAAAGGGCACTTCAATATTTCTAATTTCAATATTAAACAGTGGATCCAAAGGTTAGGGTGTGTGCTCTTCCTCTCAGCCTATATCCTTTAAGAATGCCCTAAAGCCAGGGCTCTCACATCTGACTCCCAAAGACCTCTCAGGGCCAAACTTCGTTATGGATAAGGCCGAAGATATTCCATCTATTAAAGTGGATAATGCTCATTCTGACATTTCTTGTGTATATTATATGTAACATGCCATTATTTGTCGTTTTAATGGGTTTTGGCCATCAACATCTACACTTTGAGAATGAGTGCATCAGACAGGGTCCCCAAATTCAGATCTACTTTTATATTTTAAAGGTTTCTTTGTGGTATATTCCAAAAACATAGAGGATCATCAAATAGTTTTTTATCAAGGCATCTAGTTTTGTGGCCGCTCTGGGCTCTCATTTCAGTAATGGTTTCCACATTTTAACCCTCTATCTTTGACAACTTTGGCCGCTCTAATTTAGGTAAGGCTGCTTAATTTTCTCATTAGTTTGCTACATCCAGATCTCTTAGTTGATGTGGGATACTCAGTGGGCCATTTCATTAAGATAGACATTGACATGCTTGAGAGGGGTATTGTAACCTTTGCTCGCGTATGTGTTGAAATATATCTCAACAAAGGGTTGCCTAATGAAAGCATAACTTTTCGTTGTATGATCTGTTAATAGATCGATCATCTCCATGATGCTTTCCCTTCTTTCCAAGGGCTCTCTCCCCTAAGATTCCAAGAAAAATATCTTCAGATGGAAAGACCCAAAAGATACCAAGGATCCAAGAATTCACCAGCTCAGCCCCATGTAGTGCCATCTCATCCCTTTGATGCTGATCCAGGTGGATATTGGTGGCCACCCGCCTATTCCACTTGGACCCCCACCGTTGTTTCTTTTCATTTCCCTTAATTGTAGCAAAAATTACTATTTTTGGCATTTTTCAGGTCCTAAACTTTCGGAGCTGTTTTGAGGGACAAAATTACATTTTTATGGAAAATGGAGAGATCTGAAAAATACCAAATTGATTTACTTGTTTGTTTTCAGCCTCGATATCTTTGAAACTCGGTATTATGATAGCCAAGCAGAGATCATATGCCAAAGTTATGACCTTGGGAAGTTGATGTACCAATTTCCCTAAACGAGGCCCATAGTTTTGGCGCTTCATGTCCTAGGGTTAGGTTTTTGGATGTTTAGAGTTTTCCATTAATTCTTAGTAATAAATAAGCCTTTGAGCCTCATTGTAACACAGTTCAGAGGCATGTAGCCGCCACATCTCTTCTTAGAGATAAGCTACCATCGCTAGAGCTAGTTTATTTTTATTTATGTATGTAAGCATATTTCAGTTCTTTGATATTAATGAAATGAAGTTTTATTTCTGCTGCATCTCTATGTAGATGGGTATTTTTATAATTTGTTGCGTTCCTGCATAAGTCTAGATCAGATGCTAGGGTCCACCCCTCAAATGGACCCCTCAGAAATGGAATTGTATAAAGGAAATACAACTATTGTCTCCTCTACGTATGTTCTTGACAACTCCTCAGAATGGATTGATGTTCATAAGATAAAAAGGAAGAAAGGATCTTCGGAAAAACCCATGATCAATCCTAGGCTTAAATACCGAGATTGTAGTAAATGTATTGGTATTGTCAATTTCAAGTTTGTTTGTGTTTTAATATTGGATTTGGTTGGATTCCCTTAGGAGCAACCAATCCAAATTTTCCAGTTTTCTTGCAATCGATTGTTCAAAAGGTAACGCAATTTTTAATACAAATCAAACAAACAAATAAACAAACATGGGACTCCTAAGTGTTGCATTTTATTTTGAGATAAAAAAAATTATTTGCTAAAATAAATTACCATCACTTTTTTCACAGCTTTTTATACTTTAGAATATAATTATTTTTTCATTATATTTCATATCTCATGTATTATTGCAAAGAAGAAAATCAACATAACTAGAATAAGAACAAGCTCTCATAAGGTCCGTAGAAAAACAAGGTGTGGGTCAATTCTTCAAATGCCATGGGTCGAAAGAATTTGTCATCAATGTGACATTGAGAGGGTTCAAGATGAAAAACACTCTCTTAGAATGTCATGTGTACACCAACATTATATCTCAATTTCAAAATATTTGTTACAATACTAACCTTCCTAACATTAACTCGACAAAACTATGATGATTCAAGACTAATTCTCTTAAAGTTTTTTTAGCATAGACATAAATTTTCAATGCAAGAAAAGCAATTCCTTACATCTTTTTGAAGCTCCAATAAACTAATAATAGTCTCAGTGGACTTCATCATCATCATGACTTATGTTGTAAGAAAATCATCAAAACTAAATTGTTACAACCATATAATTGTAAATAGATATTTTAAAATATATTCTCAAAATTCGACATTTATGAAAAAAGATGAAATACAATGTTAAATGTAAGAATGATAAAAATTGATGGTAATACAATAAATATGGGATAATTAAAAATATCAATGATGTTTGCTTGCGAAACACATTTTCTAAAAACTTAACCACAACTCAAACACAATTGTATGTTTATTCGAGAAACACTTTCTCTAAAAACGTAATCATAATTGAAGCATGTATAGTTGTAGTAGTTAGATTTGGTTCATTATACTTAGACTCATAATTAACTGCATATAGTTGTTATAACTGTCTTCGTTCATCATCCTTAGGGTCGGGTCAATTAAATCTTTGACAACTAATACCTTCATCGATCACTTTTAATTTGTTTGATTGATAATTTAACCTCCTCAACTTTAACACAATTCATCAAATAACTAGAAACTACCATCCATCACTTTCAATTTATATCCCCAATAATTTAATTAATTGATTAAAAAAAATATTCTACCTACCTACTCTAATCTCGAATCATAAATTATATCATAAATTATGACAATATAATATAAAAATCATAATAATAATAAACACATATAAAAATCATAATGATAATAAAAACATATCAATAAAATACATAAGACAAATTATTATATTGAAAAAGTCAAAATGTTCTTATAATGTATAATACGAGAAATGTCTATCTAAATATATACATAAATAATATTAATATACTAATAAAAGATTATTTTCATCACTAAGATCTAAATAATTTAGATTTTGCTAATTTAGTCATCTCATAATTGATTAAAACACTCATAACACCTTATCATTGGATTGTAATTAAAAAAATATACTAACGATATAATTAACTTTAATAAGTATGCTCCCTTTGCTTTTTGCATGGCTCAATCATTTGACAAAACATAAAAAAGGAAACACCAACGAATACAATTTAAACTATTAAACAAGATATAAGAAAAAGGTACCATTACTAAACTGAGGCAAGTAAGTGATTATCTCATATATAACTAAAGAAAAATGACAAATGACGATACTCAACCTATAGTAATCTTGATCCATTAATTATGATAGTAAATCATTTTACAATTTGGTAGTTTTTAAAGAAAAATAAGAAAGTTATAATAACAGAGATTTAATAGTTTTTAAATAAAAATACGAAAGTATTATCAAAATTTAGTTTAGAGTTTCGAGTTGTTTTTAGTGTGATTTTTTGGAAGTTTTTTTGGTGGGCTTTTCTTGTCTAATTTTTTTAAAATTTGCCCGGAATTTATTGAAATCACAAGTTGGATGAGTAACTCTTGCACAATCTAAGTGCCCTAGGGTTTTTCAGGGCGTTGAATCCATATATACAGTGAAAAAACCAATTTAAATAACACAAATCAAGATTTCACCTCAATTTTTTTTTGCCGATTCCAGCATCGAAAGGTCCAAAAAGTTACACTAAAAACAACAGCTCCTTAGAGTTTAAGCTAAGATGTTTTAGTTGAAGTCATATTTGGTCGAATGCATGTGAGATTGGTTAGAGGACAAGTTACTTAAACCATTTGAAGTATTTTTCGGCATTTTGGTGTATGGTGGTTGTAAAACTCAAGTATATTTAAAGATATGGACATCTCGTCAAAAATACGGGCAATATATAATAATGGAAAAAATTTGCCTATAAACTATATATATATATTAAAAAAAAAGCATTAATAAATTTAAATTTTCAATTTCTTAAGTGTTAAATTTTAAAACTAATCAAAGAATTATAAAACACTTGATTGTCCCAAAAACACCCATTATTAATCACATGATTCATTTTAACTAAATTCCCTTCTATTATGTATTTATTTATATTTTCTTTTTCTATATTTTTTTTTAGTGCCAAGAGGAATCAAAGTTGGTCTCATACTCCCATAATACAAAGTCCATTCCAACTACTACCACTATAACCTTTAAGTATTGTCGTCTCATACTCCCATAAAACAAAGTCCCTTCCAACTACTACCACTATAACCTTTAAGTGTTGTCGTCTCATACTTCCATAATACAAAGTCCATTCCAATTAATACCACTATAACCTTTAAGTATTGCCACTTTCAACGAAAGATATCAACAAAAATCTACATTGAAAAATTAAACATGAAACCTTCATCACTTACATTACTTTATATATCACAAAATTACCAAATAAACTACTCTAAAAAAAATATTAAACACTTCTTTTTATCTTTTTATCCGATAATAAAAATCATAATAATTTAATCATTACTAAATACCCATATAAACTATTTAAGCACAAAAAAAACCACAAAAATAAAGTAAATAAACAAGTGATTAGAATATCTTAAAACGAAATGCATATATTCTACCCACATCACTGTCAAACCATCAATTATGATCTTGCATCATTATAAAATCTAATAGTTTTCAAAGTACAAAAAAATTAAAAGTTATAATAAAGAGTATTTTTTTAATCAAATATATAAAACAAATTGGGCAATTTTTAAAGTTTTCTTAAAACAAGTAAAGGAGTTTTATAAATTAAATATATAAAACAAGTTTAGAAAAAGGTGAGATGTTCTTATAATATAGGGTGGGAAATGTATTTTTACATATTAAGCAAGTGACAAAGATTCTACCTACATCATTTTCGAGTTATCGATTACAATACTACATTATTATAAAATCCAGAAATTTATGATAAACGAAAATATGAAAGTTATAACTTAAAAAAGTTATGAATTAAATGTATAATAAAAATGACATTTTTTTAATATAAGGTGGGAGATATGTCTATTTACACATATATACAAAATTAGTTAAATGTCTAATTTTAATAAAATAGAATAAAATTTCAATGGTTTAATTTTTTATTATTTATAATTAGATTAGTAAACATGTTTAATTTTAGAATAGAGTTTTTAAAATTTTAATTTAATTATTAATAATTATTAAATAGATGGTAGGGATTTACCTTCTACGAAATATTTTAGAATATTTTTAATAGTAGTTATATATCAAAAATTAAGATTTATTTTAAAAGTAGTTATGCATTTTTAATTAAATTAATTAATTAAAAAAATGTCATGTAAAATCAATTATGTTTTTTTGGGCATGTGGTATTGTAACAAAGCATTTTTACAAGTTAAGAGTCTCCATGATAAAGTGAGGGTGAATCTCCATAATTAAGAATATATATATATAATGTTCCACCAAGGGGGGATGTAGGTGCGGGGAATTGCAAAAGGGAGATGTGTGGGAGTACCCTCAAATTTCAGGGAAATTTAGGGGGGATGTTGGGGTGTGTGTGTGTATTCAAATTCATATTCAATATTGAAAGCATAAATATGGAAGAACAAAGTGTCATATTAATAGTGTATTGCACTTTATCTTAGTTATGTACACCTTTCTTATTTTAATAGAAATAGGATGTTGTTTTCCTTCTAGAAAAAATAAAATGAAAGCATAAATGTATTGATCCATACTCATCATTCATACTGATACATATATCATTCATCCTTACACCACAAGGTTTAACAATGAAACACATTGATTTATATTCATCATTCTAGAATCTACATTGATTTAAAAATTAAATTCATCATTCTAGATTATAAATTGATTTAAAATTCGAATTCATCATTCATCGTTCTAGAATATAATTAATACTAAGCAAAATAGACTATAGTAGATACTGAAGTGTGAATATTTGAATAGTGAATTGATATAATTCAAACTCAAAAATAGTAAAGAACGACGAGTCAAAGAATTAGTCTACGACCATCCATGTCTAGAGTCAAGACTTGAAAGTTAAAACTGAAATTTAAGAATGGACAATGAGAATTAAAGGAGTGTCGTGGGGGAGGAGAGGCAACAATTAACTAGTGAGTCAAATAGCGTTGGTAGAGGTAAGCTTGGTAAGTCGAATGAGTGAGTTAGGGATTGCAAGTTAGTTTAGGTTTTGATATTTGTTATGTATTTTTCTTTTTAGTTTTTTTTTGTATAAACATAAATGACTATTTTTGTATTAATTCCATAAAAAAACTAAGGATGAAAAGCCTTGATACGTAGTTGCAGAGAAAAAGGCATATCTAAAGGAAGAATTTCCACTACGAGAATGATGGTTGCTACAAAAAAAAACCATGTATTTTTACTGCACCACTTGTATAGCTTCTTACAAATTAGTGGAGGAGTAAAACATTTTTGCACTTCATTGATTATTTCAACGATGTTTTGTGGACTAATGATGCTTCTGGAATATGTCAATTTGCTTGTCCATGATATGTCTTGTTGATTGAGCGTTCTTCTACCAGGACTTGA
The DNA here is from genome assembly GCA_031772625.1 of Pinus tabuliformis. Taxonomy (NCBI): domain Eukaryota; kingdom Viridiplantae; phylum Streptophyta; class Pinopsida; order Pinales; family Pinaceae; genus Pinus; species Pinus tabuliformis. The sequence goes on from CM062816.1 coordinate 1,871,437,222, forward strand.
GTGTAGTGTCAATTATTTGCGTTTGGATTCTTTGTAGCTTTTCTTTCCAACAAAGAGACTCGATGTTCCAGAGATCCAATGCACTTGCAGTGTGCATCAATGGCTTCATGGAGAGCAGATATCACTTTCTCGATGTTGTAGCATCGTTGATTTTCCCAATTGAGTGCCTCTCTGATTGAGGTTGCACCAGCTTGCAAGTTCCGATCTTAGTGTTGATGTAGTGACAAAATTGTAGTTGTATATACTTAAATTGTAAATACACAAATGAATTGTAAGTAATATTTTTATAGATAAGATCATAGAACAAGGATGTTGAGTGTTACAATGAGGGCCTTCTTATATATACCTACGCGTGTGCTCTTTCATGAATGGTCATGTCTTTTAGACATGCCTTCCCATTTAACTAATGACTATTTAATTGATCATTATGATTATTTATGAATTTCATTTGTTTATTTTATTTTATTTTATTTTTATATAAATTATATTCATAACATTGGACTTCTCTTCAAAAAAGCTTTATCCAGCTTTATCCTCAAAGCTTAATTGTTGATTTTTTTTCACCTTCTCCACGTCATTTCGGCATGTGTAGGTGGTACTACTGGGCATTGTCTAGTTTCCTCTCTATTTTTTTTTAGTATTTATTATTATTATTGTACAAATATTAATTATTATTATTATTAGTTAAAGTAAATTTATAAAAATATATTATAATATAACTTTATAATTTAATAAAGCTAAATTATAATAATTTTATAAGGAACTTTATAATTTGCTAAAATTCTTTTATTAATTTATTTCTATAAGGATTATTGATCGCTTTGAGTCGTACAATCGTGTTTATACCCCTATATAACCACTCCTCTTTAATCGTTAAATTCTATTTCATTATTCATCTATGTCACCAAAAAAAGTTGCGAGCCGCATCTAACCAAGCAATTGAACAAAACGATGTGATTGTCTGTAGGTGGAGGGAATTACATATTTGATTGTCTGTAGGTGGAGGCAATGACACAAATATGTAATTCCCTTCTAGCATATTGAAACTTATTATTGTCGCTAAATCTTGCACTGTGCAGCAAGATACAAGAAATCTCCCTAGAGATAACCTATGGGTTGATTGTAGATCAGTGCCTAGGACATCTTAAATAGAGGAGTGCTTGTAAGATGGTATGAGAGGGGTTTACAACACTCCAATTGTCACGAAATGAAGATGGTGGTAAGAGGGTTTGGTTCAATATGCCTTTAATGAGGGAGATTCAAGCCAACTCATGAATCTAGATGTTGGGGGTATATGGAGTAATCTCAAAGACAAATGGTTTCTTCTTCTGGTGGCCTACACATGGAAATGAGGAAGCTTGAACTAAGGTTGAAGTGGTGACGGAGAGGGGAGGAGAAGGAGGAAATCAGGTGCATAGGACCATAATAAATAGAATCCTCAGCCACTGTATTTTAGCAGAAACATGAAAGAGTAAGAAGGTGGAATGACAACAATAGGGGGAGATGATGTAAAGCTTCAGGCTGCATATTAATGGGTATCAATCTTTGTTTCAACAGTTGAGGTAAGTCTGAGCCACCACAGGTACTGAAAGCTACTCATAGACACAAGTAAATTTAAAGGATGACAGGTATTGCATGAATAAAGATAATAGAAGTAATTATGTGGTCTCGTATAGGTACTCTCTTCTATTTAGTAGTGAAGACAAATCCATTTATTAGCTAGAAACATGACAACTTCCTTAACATTGTTTTAAGGAAGAAATACACAATGAAATGAAGTTACAAGAGGGAAAACTTACTGCACATCAACCATGTTTGGAATCAACAGAAGAATTTCCATTAATCTTAAAGGTCCAATAACCAGTCTGTACATCCAGTAATGAAATCAGTGAAGCCCTCCCATGAATATGGCAAATTGAGCCCAAATTGGCCTCACAGAGATCAGCCCTCGTGGGTCCGAGAATCTCTGTAACCCCCGGGAACTAGAACCACTACATAATATTTCTTCCCCCTTTTTATAAGAAGAGAGGGATACTGTCATTATAGTTTACAAAAAGATTTGAGCCCAAGCCCCAACTGTCATACTAGACTAGCTGTCTCGGCTCTGTGATAGGCTATGCTGCCCCCAAAAATATTACAACTGGACCAAATCCCTTTCTTGAAGAAATACATAAATAAATGAACAGAAGGAGAATCGAGAGAGAAAGGAGGAGGTGTCCCCTTGCTGCTTCAGTGGAGGCCTCGGAAGGAGCCACGTCCCTGCTGTCATAGACTCTTTTCGGCTGTTTTGAGGTGGTTCATTTATACATCAACCGACTTAAGTCAATTCTGCCATTAAAATGCCTTCGGCGCCGACTAATAGAGGCATGTTGCAGGCTGTCTTTCTTTAAATGCGCCCATAATCCTTGTAAAACGCCCAACAACAGACTCATCTATCTTTCAAAGGCTCTGTGCAGTGTTATCGGCGTATCATGGGCTTTTAACCATTTGAACAAGTGAACATGTGGGCTGTTAAATCATTCAAATAGGTGAATTGGTGGGCGCTTTCAATTGAGTCTTAGGCCCTCTTTGTTTCAGCCCCTTTTATGAATTTCCCCATAGGAACATAGGCGGAGACCGAGGGATTTTCCTTAAAGTGCTTAAGGCCTTCAATAAATGCGCGGTGGGCCTTTTTCTTTATATTACAATAAGTCCCTTATCGACCGATTTCTCGGACCCAAAAATTTTATAGGTCACCGTTTATAATATATCGTGTCCGAGACCCTTCCTCATTGCATCGCAATCGCCGATAAACCCGAGACCCAATGCCGCCGATCGCCGATAACCTGCTGACGTCATTTCTGACGTCATCACTACCACGTGTCACCCTGTGAGTGGTGCCACATGGCACTCGGAAACAACCCTATAGGACCCCTAAAAATGCCAAAAACGAGTGACACATGTCCCCTTGCCACGTCATCATCTGTACGTGCCACATAATCGCTGACGTCAACCGCCACATCAGCTCCGAGGACCAATTAGAAGCCGCCACGTGGCCCCCTAGAGGAGAGAGAAAAAGGTCGGTCGGGCCTTGGTTTTGCCATGCTTTTCTTTGTTAATGAATTTCTCGGCCCCCCAGGGATATTACAATGTATTGTAAACAGCCCCCAGGCGATATTACATTGTATCACAATCAACCCCCCGATGATATTACAATGTATTGCAATCGGCTCCCCGATAATATTAAATATTACACTGTATTGCAATCGCCACCTGACGATATTACAATGTATCGCAATCGGCCCCCGTGGATATTACACTATATCACAATCGACCCACCCCCCCCGGATGATATTAAATATTACAATGTATCACAATCGGCCCCCCGACTATATTACAATGTATCGCAATCCCCCATCGATGATATTACATTGTATCGCAATCACCCCCCCCGATATTACACTGTATCATAATCGGCCGATAAACATGGTATCCTGACTCGTCGATGTCGATATATGATATCGACGATCAACAGATCGTAGTTTCTACAATCGCTAATGTTCTTTGCCTCTTGGTCCCTACCGATACTGATATGCAATTGCGATGAACTATCCCAAGTCCTGATTACATTTTTTCTTCAACACTTGGCCATTTTTGGGTTTTCTGAGCTTTCTAAATGGATTCTTCAACATACCCTAACTTCTACTAGGAACCCTTTTTTGGACTTCTATGTACCATCAGAAAGCTCTTTCCAAGCACTACACACTAAAGAGGGTCCCATCTAGTTTTGATAGCTTATGTAGCTCAAAATTTGGCATCAAACATCGCTGCTATATGGCTTCTGAAACCATTGGTGACTAAAAAAGCAGTGAGTGACAACATTGGCTCCTACTGGGGACAGTGCCTTGGTGGAAAGGTGCTGAGAACCTGCAGACCAACATTCTTAACCATTGGGCATGGAGTCAGTAATATATGTACTTCATAATCAACAAAATATCCATGGGGCCTTTCTTTATCCATTTACACGCAGTTAATAAAAACTCTAACAACTGAAAGTAAATGCTCAGCTGGTGAGCTTATTTATGTACAATCCTATATTATGTACAGTGCTTAATTCAGCTAAGTATGTTCATTTCTCCTATAAAACTAGGCCAACATTAGAGTATTGGACCACATGCCTTCATACTGCTGAAAAGTCAAAATCAAAATGAGCATGCACCATGAAAAATTAGCAAACGAAGAACCTGATACATGCTGTTGAAATGACCTCTAGTGCTAACTGTGTTAGGTCCCTGTAATACTAGTGATTCCCCCATTACTATTGTCATTGTATCCCTTATTGTTATTGTTGTGCCCCTATTGTCCCCATATTGTTATTATTGTGCCCCATAGAATCCCACTATTGTTATTTTTGTGCCTTTATATTATTATGTTAGGTCAGCTTGGTTATACTGTGTCCCCTTAGACTCCTATATATAGAAATGAGGTTTTGTCATTTGAATCATCCAAGAATTGTTCATTTGTGTAATGTAAATGAGGTTGCCCCTTTGAAGAGGCTGAATTCTAAGGTGTTGATCTATCTTTTTATCTTTTTGTGAGCTGGTTTCCTAACATTTGGTATCAGAATTTTGGATTCTAGGGTTTCGTTGCTCCAAATAGGTCATCGTGGCATTTTCATTATAACTCTTTTTCTGTGACGCTTCAGAAGTGAAAAAAAAACCCTTTTGAGATGAAATTGCGCTGAACCTCGAGTCTGAATTTTAGAGCTTGTCTCACTGTATTTTTCATAGATATGATCTGAGCAAGTTAGGGTTTTTGCAAGCTCCAAAATTTAAGCTAAAACAGGTCATCGTGGGATTTTCGCTATAACTCTTTCGCTACGAAGTTTCAGAAACTAAAACAAAAACCCATTTGAGAAGAAATAGGTCTGAACCTTGGCTCCGAATTTTAGATCCCGTCTTGCTATATTTTCGGAGATATAGTCTGACGAAATTAGGGTTTTTGCAGACCCTCGAATTACATTCCAAATAGTTCACCGTGGGAAAATCGTCATAACTATCTCTCTGAGCATCAGATTGAAATTCGTAAGAAGTTGCAGAAAGAGGATGAACTGTAGTTTCTTGAATATATTTTTCAGATCCAAAGGTCATAACAGTGACATGTGGCACTTCATACAAGTTTGCTCTTCTAAAATGGTATATAATCAGGCCATCTTGGGAGATTGTGGATAAATATTTCTTAGAGAATCCAATTTCGATCAGACTGGTGGCATTGGAAAGAGGACACAGAGGGCTATGGTAGGTCGTGATTTCAGAACTAGGAAAGCTGAAATTACAGAAATACATCAGATTCAATATCAGGCTACTACAAAGTGAAAAAAAAGGTGTGTTGTTTTTTTTTTTTCCAATTTTTGCATAAGCTTGGTTTGAAAAATTAGTTTGAAGGAATTAAAAAGGAATAGTGAAGCATTATTATCGGTAATTGATGTCTGAAAGAAAGAAAATGGAAACACCTAGTAAGCAACTTGAAAGCTCTAGCATGACTCATGAAGAAGAGGAAGAAATGCAACATGATATATCAAAATTACAAGACCAAGTACAACAAATGTCACTCGCACAAAAAGTAACAGAAGCTAAGATGGATGATTTAAATAAAGACATAGAAGCTAAGATGGATGGTTTAAAGAAAGGTGTGGAAGCTAAGATAGATGGTTTAAAAAAAGACGTAGAAGCTAAGATGAATGGTGTGGAAGCTAAGATGGATGGTTTAAAGAAAGACGTAGAAGCTAAGATGGATGTCATGGAAACTAAGATGGATGATTTGAAGACAGGCATGGAAGATTTGAAGACAGAATTAACAAAGTTTCTACAAGAAATGCTTACTAATGGCGAAAGGGTAGTAAAGGAAACTCATGATGAGAACAAAATAAATGTTAATCATGATTTCATAGACTCTAACATTGGATCAAAGAACCACCATGTTCCAAAGATCGATATGAGGAAGTTTGATGGCAAGGATCCCGGAACATGGATACTACAAATGGAGCAAATTTTCGATCTCCATAATGTGCAAAACATGCAAAAGGTACGCATTGCAACTTTATATTTGGAACCAAATAAGTTTGTATGGTATCGATGGCTTTGCTCTCGTAAACAAATTGTCACTTGGGCTATTTTTACAGATGAAATGATAGAAAATTATGAAGATACAAAAAGCAACAATTTTTTTAGCCAATTGATAAATCTCAAACAAAAGGGTTCAATGATGGAGCACATTGAGGACTTCCAAAAGTTGAATATAAAGGTAAAATATATTCTAGAGGAGCATAGGATTGATATGTTCATAGGGACTTTAAACGATAACATCCAACATGAGGTTCGCCTTTGGGAACCAGATTCACTGGAGAAGGCATTCAGGTTGTTAAGAAAAATGGAAAGCAAAATTATGGCAACAAGGAAGCCTACCACTCACAGTCATAAAGATGGAAGTGTTGCTGCCCCTAGCTATCCACAACCTACAAGGTTGACACCACAACAATTGGAAGAAAAAAGAGCAAAAGGGATTTGTTACAGTTGTGATAGCAAATACACTAAAGGTCATAAGTGTGCCGAGAAGATATTATTTTACATAGATTGTGAAGAGGAGGAAGAAAATGAACAAGAAACTTTAAAAGAAGAGGATATACACCAGGAACAAACCCTAGAAAAATAAGAAATGAATCTGACCATATCTTGTAATGCATTGGCCAGAATTACCACTCAAACTATCAAGATAGAAGGGCATATCAAGAAGAAAAAGGTAATAGTGTTGATTGATTCGGGAAGTACCCATAATTTTATTCATTATAAGATAACCAAAGATTTGAATTGCTTCCTATATCCAGCACCAGAGTGTCAAGTGATGGTTGCAAGTGGAGGAACCATAAATTGCTCAGGAAAGTGCCATAATATCAAGCTATCCATGGGAGAATATGTATTAAATAGCCCAATGCTTTCCATTCCAATGGGTGGTGCTGATGTTGTATTAAGAGTCCAATGGCTACAATCCTTGGGTACAATAGCTTTTAATTTTCAATAACTTTTCATGAAATTCTCTTCAGAAGGAAAGAAAATTGAATTAAGGGGTATCACAGGGAAATCTGGAAAGATAATAAACTCTAATGGAATGACAAAGCTTCTAAAGAAAGAACAATGAGGCATAATTTCACAATTATGTTCACTAGAGGTTCCCACATCAAAATCATCCATTTTCTCCAGATCTCCAAAAAGTTTTGGACAATAATTCCAAGGTATTTGAGACTCCCAAAGGCCTCCCACCTATTCCTGATCATGATCACGCTATCAATTTGATTCCAGGAAGTGTTCCTCCAAACATCAGGCCTTACAGATATCCCTATGTCCAGAAGAGTGAAATTGAACGTATGGTTGCAGAAATGCTAGAGGCTAGTATAATTCAACCACGTCAAAGTTCTTTCTCTGCTCCAGTAGTATTGGTTCACAAGAAGGATGGATCATGGCACATGTGTCCAGATTATAGGGAGCTCAACAAGCTCACTATTAAAGATAAATTTCCCATTCCCGTCATTGATGAATTATTGCATGAATTGCATGGATCAATTTACTTCACCAAGTTGGATCTTCGTTCATGATATCATCAAATAAGAATGAATACTGAAGACATTCCAAAAACAACATTTAGAACTCATGAGGGTCATTATGAATTTTTGGTCATGCCTTTTGGCCTTACTAATGCACCTTCTACATTTCAAGGTTTGATGAATTCCATTTTCAAACCCTTTCTTAGAAAATTTGTGTTAGTATTTTTTGATGATATACTAATCTACAAGAAGTCTTGGAAGGATCATGTCCAACATGTTGACATGGTGCTCAACCTATTGGAGGAGAAACAATTATATGCAAAAATGTCCAAATGTTTCTTTGGAGTACAAGAGGTGGAATATCTGGGTCATATTGTATCTCATGAAGGTGTTAAGGTAGACCCTAGCAAAATTAAAACCATTAAGGAATGGAAAACCCCACATCCATAAAGCATCTATGAGGATTTCTCGGGTTGACAGGGTATTATCGCAAGTTTGTTAAGAATTATGGGAGAATGGCAACACCTCTAACAACATTATTTAAGAAAGATGCATTCTCATGGACTCCAGAAGCAACGAAGGCCTTTGAACATCTTAAATAGGTAATGTGCCAAACAACAATATTAGCTACACTGGACTTCACAAAATCCTTTATTGTGGAATGCGATGCCTCAGGAAATGGAATTGGTGCTGTTTTAATGCAAGAACAAAGACCCATTGCTTTCGAAAGTCGTCCAATCAAAGGAAAGTATTTACACAAAGCTATTTATGAGAAGGAAATGCTGGCAATACTACATGCACTTAAGAAATGGCGACCCTACCTAATGGGGAGAGATTTCAAGGTAAAAATAGATCACGATAGTCTTAAATACTTTTTGGAACAAAAATTATCTTCAGAAGAGCAGCAAAAATGGGTCACAAAGATGTTGGGCTATGAATTTGAAATCATCTACAAAAAAGGGAAGCAAAATGTTGTGGCAGATGCACTCTCAAGAAAGGATGAGGACGTGGAAGCATTTCTTTGCACCATTTCTATTATCCAACCAGATTGGATAAATGAAGCAAGGGATGAATGGAAGAATGACGAGGAAGTGTGGGCACTCATTCAAAAGATACAACAAGATCCTAGTACATCTGATACATTTAGCTGGAAAAATGATTCGTTATGGTACAAGGATCGGTTATACCTATGTAAGAATTCCCAACTCAAACAAAATATTCTTAGGGAATTGCACACCTCTCCCTTAGGAGGGAACTCAGGATTTCTAAAAACCTACCACAGGGTTAAGAAGGATTTTTTTTGGGATGGCCTTAAATCGGATATTCAAAAGTTTGTGGTGGAATGTTTGGTTTGCTAACAAAATAAAGTTGAAACAATTAAGACCCCAGGACTATTACAACCCTTATCCATTCCAAGCCAACGTTGGGAGGAGGTTTCAATGGATTTTATCACAGGTTTACCCAAGTCCGAAGGAAAGAGTGTTATCATGGTGGTAGTTGACAGACTTACCAAGTATGCACACTTTTGTGCATTATCTCATCCATTTAAAGTGAGTACAATTTCTACTGCATTTATGGAAACAATTCAAAAGCTACATGGAAACCCAAAGATTATTGTAAGCGACAGAGATCCCATTTTCACTAGAAATTTTTGGACAGAATTATTTTCTTGTCTTGGGACTCAGTTAGCTCATAGCTCATCTTATCATCCTCAATCTGATGGGCAAACTGAGATAGTAAACAAATGTTTGGAAGGATATCTTCGTTGCTTTGCATTTGATAAACAAACAAAATGGGTCAAATGGTTGCCTCTGGCTGAATGGTGGTATAACACTTCCTTCCATACTGCAACAAAAATGACCCCATTTATGGCACTTTATGGATATCATCCACCATCCATCACATCATATTTAAGAGAAAATTCTAAGGTTCAAGCAGTGGAAGATCACATTGAGCATCAACAACAAGTTCTCCAACTCTTAAAGGATAACCTTACCTTGGTGCAGAATAGAATGAAACAGCAGGCAGATCAACATCGTAGCAAAAGAAGTTTTGATGTAGGTGATTGGGTATTCCTACAGCTACAACCATATAAACAAATGTCCCTCAAGCAAGCTAAGAAGGATAATAAATTATCACCAAAGTATTATGGTCCGTACAAGGTATTGCAAAAGATAGGTACTATGGCATACAAATTGGAACTTCCTGCAGCTTCCCGAGTGCACCCAGTTTTCCATGTTTCATGCTTAAAGAAGGCTATAGGCGACAATATTCCAGTTCAAACAATATTGCAAGAACTTGATGAGGAAGGAAAAAACATATTGGAACCTGAAGCAGTCAAAGAAACAAGAACTCGACAGCTACGAAATCGATCAATTTCAGAGTATCTCATCAAGTGGAAGAACTTACCCGTTGAAGATTCCACATGGGAGGATGAGAATTTTATACATAAGCACCCAGAACTACTCAAGCATTGAGGACAACAATTTTTTGAAGGAGAGGGGCATGTTAGGTCCCTATAATACTAGTGATTCCCCCATTACTATTGTCATTGTATCCCTTATTGTTATTGTTGTGCCCCTATTGTCCCCATATTGTTATTATTGTGTCTCATAGAATCCCACTATTTTATTATTTTTGTACCTTTATATTATTATTGTTAGGTCGGCTTGGTTATACTGTGTCCCCTTAGACTCCTATATATAGAAAGGAAGTTTTGTCATTTGAATCATCCAAGAATTGTTCATTTGTGTAATGTAAAGGAGGTTTCCCCCTCGAAGAGGCTAAATTCTAAGGCGTTGATCTATCTTTTTATCTTTTTGTGAGCTGGTTTCTTAACAAACTAAAGAATAGGTTCATGTACTTAGCCACAGGGTCATGGAATAGATTAGGAATGTTTGCAACAACTTTTATTTCACTTGCAGCTTGCTGACCAATATCCTCTTGGTCAGGGCAGCTACAAACACCCTTCAGCTCCTCAACTTTAGTGTTTCCAAGAAAAACTGGCTGCTGCTCATTTACTACCCCTTTTTCAATGGGACAACTGTCCTGGAAATCTGTAATAGACTCTTCACTGTTTGAACTGTAAGAGTGATAGATTGGAGGTCTTGTTGAGAATTCTTGGCAGGCATCTTGCTGCAGCAAGCAACAGTAGACTCTACGTGTTATTTCAGCTTTGGTTTCTTCTTGAGACACTTGTTGTTGGGAGCTTTCTCCCCACTTGTTGGTAAACAACTCCTTCTGCACTTCCATGACCATTTCCTCCTCCTCTGAATCATATGAATCATAGATAGGAGGAGGTCCTTGATCCTGCTCTTCATGTGCAAGACATGCATCATAAACTGGAGCCTCTTTTACTTGTTCAACTTCCCGTAATTGAGAGTATGGTAGCTCTGCCTCACTTGACTCTCCATCAGAATCATATTTACCATAAGAAGGAGAAACATTAGACTCAACTAAATAAGCCCTTTGAGAGTTTATTTGTAGGTCAGTGGTGTTTTGTTCTTCTCTTTCAGGCTCATAGGGTGATGCTTCTTGATGTGGGTAGATACTTTCTTAGAGAGGAGCTCTGCCAACATCTTCAGCTGGTTCATCAACCTCAGGACTGTTTTCATCATTACATAGTGTGCAAAGATCTTCAAGCAGAGCATTCTGTGGATAAAATCTCTTATAATATTAATAGAATGCTGCATGGAAACATTTAAAGGAAGATATGCTACCATGAGGTAGTGTTTTAAACCAGACCCTAGCATCTCCTTCTAAAGACAATTTAAATACCTTCATTTATACATCTTCAAGAAGAATACCTCGTTCCTCCATGCATTCATGAAAGTCTTTGAGGTGTTGGTTAGGTATTTTCTCTAAGTTCTTATTGAATTTAGGCAAATAGATGTTCCACTCACAATATGGAGGGACATGATTGGGACAACCAACAATAGAAAAAAAAATACAGTGGTGGAAATTGATTGGCCAAGAATGCAGGAAGGGGCATCTTGAAAACCTCCCTATATGATTGATTTTAGCTTCAAAAGTAGGGGGAGTTTTGGGATGTTGTAGCATTGAGTGAGTATGAGGATGCTTAAAATGCCATGATGATCAAAACCGAGATATGGACAATGGAGTCGCCAGGTTGTTTACCATAGATTTGATAGTGGAGTCGCCAAGGTGAGAGATCTTCAACCCACACTTCCTATGCTCACCTAACAGAGGAAATGAAATGTTTTGTTGTACCCAGGGAAAAATATTCTAATCCGTTCCCCGGCAACAGCTCCAGAAAGATGTTGTCGCTATATCTTGCACCATGCAGCACAAGTACCACAAGATATAAGAAATCTCTCTAGTGATAGCCTATGGTTTGATTGCAGACCAATGCCTAGGACATCTTAAATAGAGGAGTTCTTGTAAGATGGTATGAGAGGGGTTTGTAACACTCCAATTGTCATGAAATGAAGATGGTGGTAAGAGGGTTTGGTTCAATATGCATTTAATGAGGGAGATTCAAGCTAACTCATGAATCCAGATGCTAGGGTATATGGAGTAATCTCAAAGAGAAATGGTTTCTTCTTCTAGTGGCCCACACATGGAAATGAGACAACTTGAACTAAAGTTGAAGTGGTGATGGGGAGGGGAGGAGAAGGAGGAAATCAGGTGCAGAGGGTTGTAATAAACAAAGTCATCAACCATTATATTTTAGCAAAAACATGATAGAGTAAGAATGTGGAATGAAAACAATAGGGGCAGCTGATGTCAAGCTTCATGTTGCATATTAATGGGTATCAAATCTTTGTTTCAACAATTTAGGTAATTCTAAGCCACCACAAGTACTGAAAGCTACTCACAGACACGAGTAAATCTGAAGGATGACAGGTACTACATGCATCAAGATAACATAATTAATTATGTGGTCTTGCACATGTACTCTCTTCTATTTAGCAGTGACGACAAATCCATTTATCAGCCAGAAACATGATAACTGCCTTAACATTGTTTTAAGGAAGAAATACAAAATGAAATGAAGTTACAAGAGGAAAAAATTACTATACATCAACCATGTTTGGAATCAACATAAGAATTTCCATTAATCTTAAAGGTCTAATAACTAGTCCACACATCCAGTAATGAAATCAATGAAACCCTCCCATGAATACGACAAATTGAGCCCAAATCGGCCTCACAAATATCTGCCCTCGCAGGTATGAGAATCTATCATTATAGTTTACAAAAATATCTGAGCTCGAGCCCCAGCTGTCATACTAAACTAGTTGTCTTGGCTCTGTGACAGGCTCTGCTGCCCCCAAAAATATTACAACGGGATCAAATCCCTTTCTTGAATAAACATAGAAATAAATGTACAAAGAAGGAGAATCGAGAGAGAAAGGAGGAGGTGTCAGCTTTGATACTTTAGTGGAGGCCTCAGAAGGAGCCACATCCCTACTGTCATAGACTCTTTTTGGATGTTCATTTATACATCAACCAACTTAAGTCAATTCTGCCATTTAATGCCTTTGGTGCCGATTGATAGAGGCATGTTGCAGATCATCTTTATTTAAATGCACCCATAATCCTCGTAAAATGCCCAGTGGCCGACTCATCTATCTTTCAAAGGCTCTGTGCAGTGTTATTGGTGTATCACGAGCTTTTAACCATTTGAACAAGCAAACAGGTGGGCTGTTAAATCATTCAAATAGGTGAATCGGCAGTCGCTTTCAATTGAGTCTTAGGCCCTCTTTGTTTCAGCCCCTTTTATGAATTTCCCCATAGGAACACAAGTGAAGACCGGGGCTTTTCCTTAAAGTGCTTAAGGCCTTCAATAAACGCGCAGTGGGCCTTTTTCTTTATATCGCAATAAGTCTCTTATCGGCAAATTTCTCGAACCCAAAGATTTTATAGGTCGCCGTTTATAATATATCACGTTTGGGACCCTTCCTCATCGCATCGAAATCACCGATAAACTAGAGACCCCATGCCGCTAATCGCCGATAACCTGCTGACATCATTTCTGACACCATCACTTCCACATGTCACCCTGTGAGTGGTGCAGCGTGGCACTCAGAAACAGCCCTATAGGACCCCTAAAAATGCCAAAAACGAGTGAAACGTGTCCCCCTGCCACATCATCGCTGATGTCAGCTGCCACATTAGATCCGAGGACCAATCAGAAGCCAGCACATGGCCCCTTGGAGGAGAGAGAAAAAGCTCGGTCGGGCCTTGATTTTGCCATGCTCTTCTTTGTTAATGAATTTCTTGGCCCCTAAGCGATATTTCAATGTATCACAATCACCCCCCGACAATATTACACTGTATCATAATCGGCCCCTTGACGATATTACAATCTATCGCAATTGGCCCCCCGAAGATATTAAATATTACACTGTATCGCAATCGCCCCCTCGACGATATTACAGTGTATCGCAATCGACCCCCCGACGATATTATAATGTATCACAATTGACCCCCCGATGATATTACATTGTATCGAAATCGACCCCCCGACGATATTAAATATCACATTGTATCGCAATTGGCCCTCTAGCAATATCACAATGTATCACAATCGGCCCCTCGACGATATTACACTATATCACAATCGGCCGATAAATGTGGTGCCCTGACTCGCCGCCGACGATATATGATATCAGCGATCGACGGATTACAGTTTCTACAATCGTCGATGTTCTTTGCCTCCTGGTCCTTGCTGATACCGATATGCAATTGCAATGAACTGTCCCAAGTCCCGATTGCAATTTTTCTTCAACACTTAGCCATTTTTGGGTTTTCTGAGCTTTCTAAAGGGATTCTTCAACAGGCCCTAACTTCTGATCCAGGAACCCTTTTTTGGACTTCTATATACCACCAGAAAGCTCTTTCCGAGAACTACACACTAGAGAGGGTCCCATCTAGTTCTGATAGCTTTTGTGGCTCAAAACGTGGCATCAAAAATCACTTCTATTTGGCTTCTGAAGCCATTGGTGACTGGAAAAGCAGTAAGTGACAACACTTATAATGCCTTCCACGCCATCTGACACTGCTAAATTGTAGAAGAAGTCGAATCTAGAAAAAACTAACCCCTCACGCTCTGTCACACTTGAATGTAATATTAAATTATCTTGGAAGACTCCTGCATGCTTACATACCTTGTCTCTGGAATCATAGGTTTCCACTATCTACCTTCAAAGTAATTTGGGGGTGCGCACAACCACCACTTTGTATCCATTTTCCCCTTCCTGAACAATCCCTAACTCGTCGTTTAAATAATGTTTTTTGAATGTTAGGTGTGAAAGTGTGAATCACTTCCCTATGAAAGGATTGCAAACATAGATGGAGTCAGTGAACCTACTACCAAGCAAAAACCGGTTAACCCCAGATGCGATGTTACAAAAGAGAGAGGGATTTCGGGAAGCTACACCTTCTCTTTGGTCCATAAAGGTGAGGGATAAAGGGGAGCTCTTCCAACTCTGTGTGAAGCAAGAGTATGTGAAACAAATGTATTCACGATGGTAGTCCATGACACCAATTGACAACAAATGATTTTTGTTAGGAGGTGCCTTGGCCCATTGTGTGGTAATAAATCTGGTTGAAGTAACAAAAGTTTTCCATTTGTTGCATACCTTAGAGAATTTACATATATAATTCACTGGAAGACACACTAATATTTCTTCAGTGAAATCATTTGGAAGTTGACATAAATGTGAGGATTCCCCACCATTAATGATGCCCATTTCCAAAATTATATTCAAATACCACTGAAGCAAACAAACGTTGTCTTTCAAATCTATAACATCTAGGAGATGGGATACTTCTTTGCACACTTCATTGGCATCATTACATGAATAATAACACTCTTGGAATAAAGTGAATATTTTGATTTACAACTTGAAACAAGATTTGGTATCCATTGATTGCATAGAAAGCATCCTTACTTTCTGCTCTGTATTGGCAATATAGACGAAGCAGATTAAATTTCGCCACAACGCCTTCCATTGTTTATCTATCTCAAGATTTCCCTTTTCCTTCAGAGCATTAACCAAATGTTGATAATCAAAAGAAATTCAGTCAATAGATTGTTCATACCCTGCTCACTTACTATTTTAGTATAATCGAGAATGACCTCCAGAGTTGGGGTCAGAGCTATGTTGTTGAGAATGTATTGATCCATTAGTTGCCTCAACTCAGCCTGGAAAATGGCTTTGTTGATGTTTAATTGCTAGAAGGTGTATGGGTTAAAGGCTTTGTGTTTGGAATCCCAAATAATGTCCAGTGTCATGTAGTTGAGAAGAACTTGAGCACGGGACTACAAAAAGGGACTGTAAACCAATGTAGGTTTTAACCCCGCATAAAAATTACCTGCATACACATTCTAAAACACAGAAAATAAACAATGCGAGAGCATAACACATAAAACACATATATACAGAGATTTTCCCCTGGATCCCAAAACCGGGACTACCAGCTTGATTTTTTTTCATTATGTTCCTTTCAATGTTACAATACATATTTATACATGTCGAAGCATCCAATACCATGGACCGAAAACCATCGCGTCCAAAACCATGTGCGAAAACCATGCACAAAACCATAGGTAGGTCTGCCCAACCTAATATAGGGTCCATTTTTTTTTTTTTTTCCTGGGGCGCTGCCCTAGACCCTGTAGAGGGGGGCTACCTGCCACCGTCAAACCCCCCGGACCCCTTCGCTGTGCAATTGGTGCAACAAAGGGGAGGCTCCGCCCCCCCTCTAACCCCCCAGTTAACTATGTGGGCTAGTCATGGAAAGAATATAACATAACCCAACATTTTGTTGGAGGTAATCGAATTGGATCATATGCAAATTATTGCGACAACATATTTGCATATTCTTCGAGAATAGTGGTACTCTTTGAAGCCATATTGCTAATTTCGGAACCCACTTTGGCACTTGCATCTATATCACCTTCTGAAGTTACTGCTTCAACATGTTCAATATATTTTTCCATGTTAGGGCATTCTTCATTGTTAGTTTCCTTCATGTCAATGTCAACTTCCAATGTAGGTGTTGCATATGCTTCAAAATGTTTTATTGGTTTTTTGAGTATTTCTTTCATTTCCAGAAATAATTCTCGAGTAGTCATATGGTCATACAATGAATCATCTTGGGAATACATTTCCATGATTTCCAAAATTAAACCTTATGGTTGGACCATGCAGCAGTTAATGACCAAAGGATTAAACTGTTATGATACCACTATAGCGAAAAACTTGTAGTTGTATATACTTAAAATTGTAAATACACAAATGTATTGTAAGTAATATTTTTATAGATAAGATCATAGAACAAGGACGCTGAGTGTTATAATGAGGGCATGCTTATATACCTAGGCAGGTGCCCTTTCATGAATGGTCATGTCTTTTATACATGCATTCCCATTTAACTAATGACTATTTAATTAATCATTATGATTATTTATGATTTTCATTTGTTTATATTTATTTTATTTTTATATAAATTATATTCATAACAGTTGAACACTTGTTGGAATTCTTCATTCCATCACTTTTGTATTTCCTTAGTTGGAGATAACTCTGCTTTGAGATTGTCACAATGTTTGTAGGAAGAATTGGAGGTTCCTAATAGATCCATTGTAAAGTGTTCAAAAACAATGGGGGATAAAGGAGTGGAGGGGATTGAAGGGTTGAGGGAAGACACATTCTAAGAGAGGGGTGAGATGAGAAGTGAAGACACTAAGGGTGGATTAATAAGAGGCTAGCTCATGAGTTCAGACAGAGCAAATGGCTTGAGAGATAGGATCTTTGTACAAGATCAAGGGAAATGATACTAAAGGAGAGATTTCCTGCTCAAATCGTCATTCTTGGATGAGAGAATTTGTTGAGAGGAGGGGGATTTGACCCCTGAGAGTCCTTTTGGTGTCACAACTACTGAGATTTCCAGCTATGGAGGATGCATACTTAGGCTCTGGGTGGGTCAGAATAAGATCCATAGATGAACTGATTTCAATGCACATGGTCCAGGGATATGGATGATCTGAATTTTAGAGTTGATTCTTACCTCACCTTGAGATCGCTGACATGATCTGTTTGCCTGGTGATCTATAGAATTATTATTGTATCTTAAGATATGGTAGAAGGAGACATTCCCTAGGTGTGTTAGATGATTTTGGATGTGTGCTAAGATTTGGCAGAGCTCAACATTTTTGGGATTAGTGCCTTTGACTAGTTGATGAATGAGAAATGCAAAATCTCCCAAAACAATAGGATTACAAATATGGAATGTTGGGATGGGGTCCCCTGGGTCAGGTTTGGGGTTAAAAACCCAAGTTTTGATGTAAATTTTGGTAAAAAGATGTAAAGTATCCACAATTTGTGGATGCGAAGCGCGTAGATAGTTAGAAGTCAAAATGGGTTCAACCTCTTGTGTATGTAAAGTCAAGTTGGTTTTGAGATCCACCCATGGTTCACGGACCATGGGATTGTATGAAGAAAAACTATAAATAGATGTTTCTTAGAGAGTTTAAGGCATAAGTAAGTAATGAATAATGGGTCAATAGAAGATAGCGCAAAAGTGAGTCTTAGAGGAAGGAAAGGCTTTGCAGCTGAGTACGTAGAGGCCTAGAGTAGTGTCTGCAGCTGAGTGCGCAGGGAAGTTTTGAGTCTGTAACCTCATATTGAAGATCAATAAAGAAGACTATTGGAGAAATTCGTGTGTTTTATTTGTTTACTTCTGTTATTTATGTTTGCGATATATGCTGTGATGAAATAATGTCTTTATGAAATAATGATGTATTGATGCGCGACTCCATTGGATAAGTATTATTAACTGAATGCAATACATGTTAAGTATTTACGTGAATATTAAAATACAATCTATTATGTTTATTAGCACTTAAGTTGATCTGCATGAATGCAAACCTATGGTTACTTTATGGTGCGCGTAAACAGATAACTTGTCTGTTAAGGGTCTGCAAAAGCCAATCGTAGACCTTTGTAGAGGTCTAGAGGCCATTTGAAGGAAGTCACGGTATCAAGCCCTAAGGGCTTACAGATTTCCACGAAGACAGATCTAGGGCATAAAAGGATGTCACACTGATCTCTGGATGCGGAAACTTGGTTCAAGCATCCCCCATACTGCTTCGGGTGAGACTTCAGTCCGCGCTACGCGGGTTGATGCCGAAAGGGCCAGTAGTGTAGGGTTTTGTTTGGCACAATTAACTTTGAACCTGGGTCAGGACCCACTAAGCCAACAAATGGTTCCATTGTCGGGACCATTTGTTGGCTTAGTGTGTCCTGACCTAGGTTCAGAGTTAATTGTGCCAAACAAAACCCTACACTACTAGCCCTTCTGGCATCAACCCGGGTAGTGCGGACTGTCAGGGGCATTCATATTTCATTGTCAGAGGTGAAATTCTTGGATTTATGAAAGATGAACCACTGCAAAAGAATTTGTCAAGGATGTTTTCATTAATCAAGTGTGAAGGTTGTAGGCCTCTTATGACAAGATCACGCACGCTGTTGACCACTGGCTCGATCGGATTATAAGAGGATTTGTTATAGAGTTCGCGGTTGATACCTCAGTCAGCTACAACAAAGCAGAGCGACGCTTCTTCAAGGGACCGTGAGGTAAGTATCTAAGATCCTTGAATACCTAGATTAAGATGTTATTGTGTGAAAAATGGGTTACGCCATTGCCTTGATGTTCAGATATACGCGAAGTGGATGAATCTTCAGAAATTGAGAAAAAGCAAGCCCCGAATATAGCCCGTTGATTAGACCACCCTCGAGTGACAATGAGGGAACGACACAAAAATCAATGCAGAGTGTGATCCAGCTGATAAGACAGGGTTTTCCGCATATACATCATCCATCCACCTCACCTCCACCCTCACCACCACAACATACACCTTTGCCCACACCACCACCACCACCATTCAACATGTCAAACTCAGTAAAGGTGTTGATTTTCAAGGGTATAGGGAGTGAAGATACAAATCAATTCTGGTTTGTTGCAAATGTTGTATGGACTGCGCAGCAGATCACTAATGAAAAGATAAAAAAGGTGCACTTAGCTACTGCTCTGCAGGATCGCGCGCTAATGTGGTACATTAAGTATTGTACTAATCATCCTTTAGCAACGCTAACAGATACTAAGGATGCTTTAAACAAGGAGTTTAGTAAGCCTAAGTTTAACTTGCAGTCAGTTTTTGGATTTAAGGAAATCATGATGAAGGCTGGTGATATGCCCTGGGAGTTAGATCAAAGGCTGAAATGTGTGATCCACGAAGCTAATATGAAGCTCATAGATGGTTAGCATCGCGAATGGTTTATAGCCTTGCTTTTTCCCCACCTAAGGATTCCTTTTTCACATCAGAAGATAGGAACTCAGGCAGAAGCCCTGGAAATCATGATGAGATTGCACGAGACACCTATTCAGGACGCAACTTTGGGAGTCCAACATATTCACTCTTAGTTGTAGAACCTATGCTTGGAATTGTGAAGCTTGAAAAAAGAGAAAGAGGCTAGGCCAAAGGTGCATGAGGAAGTATGGTGCCTCAAATGTAAGAGCCAGGGGCATGATAAATACCATTGCCCTGTCTTCGCAAATTATATTACAGGGCGAGGACCGATTTCCCTGAGGCAGGAAGTTCCAGTAGGATCGAGTGTGGGGCTCGCGCTATGGTGCACAATTTGTCAGGTAGCTGGAAAACATGTAACGGATAATTGTCATTTGCTACAAAAGTTAGTTCAAATGCCACAACAATTATTCTATGAATTCTGCAAATTAGTGGGCCATGATGAGCACCACTGTCGTAGCTACGAATTAATGATGGAAAGAATGCCTACCTATCAGATGCAAGTAGAAACTTGGCCTCCGAATCAGGCTGTTGGGGGATCACACAGAGGATATCAGGGGCGAGGATGAGGCTGAGGAGGAGGAGGACCTGGTAGAGGTTGCGGTTATGTTATTTTCTATAATTATGGGACACCAAAGCACTACGTGTGGGAGTGTCAGAATTAGACACTCTCGTCCTGTTAATACTACAACCAGTTTGACCACACTATCGAAGAATTCCCTGTGCTGATAGCTAAGATGCAGGAGAAGAAGGCATAGCCACAACAACCTACGCATAACTTACAAATGATGAGAGTTGAGCCCCACGAGGAAGATTTGAATGTAAATATCGTGTTGAGAAGCGGAGTAACAATAGGGGATGATAAGGGAAAACAACCTGAAGAAGATGGATGGGTTCGCAAGGCCCCAGAAAAGGAAGCAGGTTTTGATCTGGCGTGCGCAAAGGAAACATTTATGGAAGCCAAGAAAAGCTTCGTTGAGGCATCTACTTCAGGAAGTCATAACAAAGCAGTAGAAACTAGTGTGCCTACAGAGGTTGATCCCTCTGTACTTACCACATTCCTGGAAACTTGCATGAAACTTCTGCGTGATAGCAAGGTTGTGAAGGGTCTGCAGGAGTTGATAAACAAGTGTGCTGGTAAAGAAAATGCTACTGGTGGACACTACATATTACAAAAAATCAGCAAACACAAGGCAAGAACAAGGCGTGAGATGAGGCTCACCACGCAGATAGGAGACTATGAGATAGACTAGGTTATTTTGGATATGGGGTCTGATGCGAACGTGTTGCCTAAATAGACATGGGAGAGGATGGGGAGACTCGCACTGCAGTGGTCTCCGATCTAGCTGAGAATGGAAAACCAATAGAAGATCATCCCTATGGGACGACTACATGGGGTAACAGTGGATATAGAAGGCGCGAGCGCACTGGCTGATTTTGAAGTAATAGAAATTGTGGACGGCAACAATCTGTACCCCGTGCTCCTTGGAATTGACTAGGGCATTGATATGAATGGAGTCACCAACTTGAAGAAAATAACAATGTTGTTCGAGAGGAAATCACTTTGGGTTGTAGTACCATTGGACCTTGCAGAAGGACCGCGCTATACTGAACCGGTCCGTGACTATGAAGAAAGTGACGATGACTTGGATCAGCTTTACAAAATAATTGTGCGAGATCAAGATTGGATTAATCTAATAGCTAACGGATGAATTGCGTGGGACAGGGAAAGTTCCTATACCTCAGACTTAGATGAAGAACTAGAGCATTGGCAGAATAGGCTGCATGAAGTATCTACGTTGTGCTGCAACATGATGACTAAATCGCTGCGATGTGTGTCATCAAAGGTAAGAAATTTACCCTATTATGATGGCTTAACTGACGTAGATAAGTTTTTGGATGCCTTTGAATGGGAAGTCACTGAGGATCATCGTTTCCAAGCACTGGATTTGGCGTTGTGCGCTACGCCCGCACGATGGTGGGGTACGCACAAGGACAACTTTGAGGAATGACGAGATTACAAGAGGATGATGAGGTTGCGGTTTGGTCTTCCTAGAATCTAACTGAGTAAGAAGTACGATGGGAGGAATGATCCGTGCAATCATTTGGAAAAATGGACTAAATTTTATGGAACGGAGCCGCAGCTAGAGTTGGTGCACTTATTTTGTCATACTTTGGATATAATCCCTATGAATTGGTACCTGGAAACAAAGCTCCACCATGGCACCGCGGAGTGGGATATATTAAGGGAAGGCTTCTTAATTACCTTCAGTTTTGAAGATGGGTTCAAAAGCATCGATGAAGCTCTGCAGGAGGTTAAGGCAACGATCTTTAGAATACCACAGGATCCTTTGGATTTGGTTCAGCCAGATTGGAGCACCCAGCTGCGCCATGCACTAGAATGCTATAATGTGACCACTGAGGGGGAGGATGAAGATCCAAGAAATATCAATATTCCAGAGGCAGAAGGCCATCGCGAAGTTGAAGGTCTGCAAATAGAGAACCCGGACATCACCGCGCCATTGAAAACCAAGCAAGTAAACATTGGTACTGAAGCAGAGCCAAAATTTGTGAAGATCGGGGACTATTGGGATGATGCCACAGTGGATAAAGTTTCTAAGTTACTCCATGAGCACCAGGATCTTTTTCCCACCAAGTTCTCGGACCTGAAAGGCATCAGCGGTGGCTTGGGTGTGATGAAAATTACTTTGAAACCAAATGCGAAGCCTATTAAGTAGAGGCCATATTGTCTTAATCCCAAGTACAAGGAAAAGGTCCGTTTGGAGTTGGATAAGATGCTTGAGGCAGGCATTATCGAACCTGTGGAGGAATCTGACTAGGTGAGCCCGATGGTGGTTTAAGAAAAGAAACAGAAGGGAGAAATAAGGATTTGCGCAGATCTTAGGAAACTTAATGATTTCTGCGTCCATGATCCTTTTCCGACACCATTTAATAATGAGGTATTGGATAATGTTGGAGGGCAGGAGGCCTACTCATTCACTGATGGATTTTCGGGGTACCATCAGATCAAGATCGTGCCAGAGGATAGGAGAAAACAACCTTCGCGATTGAATGGGGTTATTTTCAGTATACTATCATGTCGTTTGGACTCAAGAATGTGGCCGCGATATTCTCTCGCGTAGTTATAGCAGCGTTTCAAGAGTTCATTCAAAAGTTCTTGGAAGTGTATTTTGATGACTAGACGATGTTCATCTTAGTGAAGTGCCATGTAGCAAGTCTGCAATTGATGTTGGATACGTGCCATAGATACCAGATCACGTTGAACTTGAAGAAGTGTCTGTTCTGTGTCCCCCTTGGGATATTGCAGGGTCATGAGGTGTGCAAGCAAGGGCTAATGGTGGATGCTGCCAAGATCATGGTGATAATAAATTTGGAAGCCCCGAGAAGTGTCAAGCAGCTGCGCAGAATGCTTGGCCATATAGGATATTACAAGAAATTCATCAAGGCTTATGCCCAGATTACCGCACCTATGGAGAAACTACTAAAGAAGGACGCTACATTCTGTTGGGATGAATAATGTCAGCGTAGTTTGGATGTATTGAAGGAGAAGATGGTCACTATGTCGATCTTGGTCTTCCCAGATTGGAAAAAAGAATTCCACGTACATGTCGATTACTCGTGCATTGCGTTGGGAGCAATACTAACACAGGTTGGTGAAGGAGAAATGGATCACCCTATAGCCTTCGCGAGCAGGAAATTATCGAAGGCTGAGAAGAATTACTCAACAATAGAGCGTGAGGGATTGGCTATGGTGTACGCACTTCAAAAATTCAGGAACTATTTGTTGGGTGGACATTTCAAAATGTACACAAACCATTCTTCCTTGAAATACCTAGTCAATAAGCCTGTGTTGGGGAGGAAGATATGCAAATGGATGTTGCTATTTCCAGAGTATGAATTTGAGGTAATTGTGAAGCAAGGAAGGTTGAATGCAGGACCTGACCATCTGTCGCAGATTGAAACAGGGGAGGAGCCTACTAATTTTGAGGAAGGGCTGCCCGACGTGCATCTCTTCACGGTGCGCGTAGAGGATAATCATTTTGTAGATATTATCCACTTTTTGACTACAGGGATGGCTCCAGAAGGGTATACGGTCAGAAAAAGAAGGAGCTAGTGGTGCACGCGACATATTTTTCGGTGATTGCTGGACATTTTTATAAGATGGGTGCTGATGAGATCTTGCGAAGATATGTGCCTGACTTTGAGAGAAACAACATCCTTGCAGAAGCTCATGGAGGGGCTGCAGGAGGACATTATGCAGGAAAGGCTATGACACATAAGATTTTGCGTGCAGGTTTGTGGTGGCCTACGTTGCATAAAGATTCCAAAGCGTATTGTAGGGCATGCGATGCATGTCAGAGAATGGGTAGACCATCGCAGAGGGACGAGATGCCACTAAATCCTCAGGTATCATTGCAGCCATTTGAAAAATGGGCAATTGACTTTGTAGGGCCAATTCATCCCCCAGGCAAGAAGACAGGTGCGCGCTATATCATCACCGTGATGGAGTACCTAACCAGATGGGCAGAGGCACAACCGATGAAGGATTGTACAGGGGCTACAACAACGAAGTTCTTGTTTGAGTATGTGTTAACCAGATTTGGTTGCCCAAAAGTATTGATGAGTGATTAGGGTACACACTTCCTAAATGAAACGATCAGTGCGCTGACTGAAGAGTTCCAGGTTTATCATCAAAAGAGCACACTGTATCATCCTCAGGCTAATGGAATAGTTGAGGCCTTCAATAAAATCTTGGAGAACACACTGACAAATATTTGCAACGCGCAACGAAATGACTAGGATGTGTGTGTACCTACAGTGCTATGGGTGTACAAGACTACTTGCAAGAAGCTAACAGGACAAACGCCTTTTTGATTGGTCTATGGCGTAGAAGATGTAATGCCTATGGAATATATCATGCCTAGTATACACATAGAAACTTTCACGGGTATGGCAAATCATGAAGCCTTGGAAGATCGACTTGCGCAGTTGATGGAGCTTGAAGAAGACAGGTTCTTGGCTAGATTCCATCAACAAGTACAAAAGGAGCGTGAAAAAGCATGGCACGATCGACACATCAAGCTGCGCACGTTCAAGGTAAATGATTTGGTATTTTTGTATGATAGCAAGTTCACTAAATTTCCAGGGAAATTTCAGATGCACTGGCTTGGACCATATGTTATCAAAGAGATTACAAATGGAGGCGCAGTTCAGGTTGCGAAGTTGAATGGAGAACCTTTTCCGAGAAGAGTGAATGGCAGCCGATTGAGGCCATATATAGGGGATCCAGCTCAATGACTATATGAAAACAGGACAGTCTTAAAGCTCCAAGAAGTTGCAAGGGAGCACAGGACTATAAACTATGCTGCCCGGATTGGAGAACTATGTGGCAGGTGGGCTGTGCGAAATATGATGAAGTTACAAGATAAGCGGTTGCACGAAGGGAACTGCACTACCAAGGGAGATGCCACACAACACAACCAGAAAGTGACCGTTAGAGTCATTATTCATGATTTGACAGCCAGGAGATGGTTAAGAGGAGTGGGCAGGCGGCATTTAAGGCTAAAATATTTGAAGATCTGCTGCCAAACTAGCATTAATGATCGAATTTTGGGGGGAACGGTCGGATTTGAATTCAAAAACCCCTATAAATTACACGTGCTAGTCTAATAGCGAACACTTTGCACACTTAGAGTTTTTGAGTTGAGTTGTCTATTGCTTATGAGCTGCTCGTTCTTTGAGGATTTGGTCGCGAGCCCTACGTTTTCCAATTTACCCAAGTTAAACCAGAAATTTATCCTTGAAACCATGTTAGGTCCAAGCCTTGCTGAGACTGTGAGCATCGAGGGAGATATTACATTAGAAGGAGTTGCTCCAGAGGTGGTGAGCATGGAGGCTCTGGCTCCTGTGCCTATGGCATCGAGGTCACCTAGGCCGAAGCCTACACTGGTTCGAGAAACCCAGAAGCTGAAGAAGGATAAGCAGAAGAAGCCAGTGCCGGTGCGCGAGTCACCCAGAAAACATTTAGCCACTCAGAAGTAGAAGAAGGACAAGCAACTCGATAGGGTTTTCTATTTGGAGGCTGAGGAGGGATAGGGCACCGAAGACATAGATGCCGAGGGAGTAGAGCCCATTACCAAGTTACTCGAGTACATCCCTCCGCAAAAAGGGAAGACCAAGGTCACCAAGGACCTAGATGCTGACAAGTTTGTCATCTCTACGCCCTTGCTACCGGAGCAAGTTCCATTTAAAGGTCTACGCCTCACGCGCATCCCCCTTATCAAAATGGAGGATTGGAACCTGGCGGACCATGGGAGGTTCCCGCACCTAGCAACCGCAAATTACATGAAACGTGTGTACTACTGGGATTTAGGTGTCACCAAGTTGGAGACGGTGGAATGGATCCGCAAAGTGGAAAATTCCAGGCTGCTGAACTTGTTGTGGGTACCCCACTATCACCGCACTAATATTAACACCACCTGTGTGCGGCAGTTACTTACTCTCGTGCACGATGGGTGCTTATGGCTTGGTGTGCCTATACCCATCACAGACATGCTCATCCACAGGATCACACACCTGCCGCATGAGGGTTTAAATCCGGCCAAGGAGTTTGGCGGAAAGGTAGGAGAAAAAGACTTGGCGGATAAAATGAAAAAGTAGTTTGAGCTTGTGAAAAAGTCGCGCAGCTATTCCATCACATCTATCAATGATCCCATGGTGCAAATTGCTACGCAAATCTTGGCAAGAAAAGTAATGAGAAATTTCCGTGCGGACGAGGTTCCCTGTGGTATCGTTAGCTGCACAATGCGTGAAGGGTGTGCAATTTAACTGGTCGCGGTACTTATGCAGTGAGTTCCTTGCGAATTTTCACGAGGTCCAGGACGAGACCAAACCATTCCACTATGTGTGGTTATTGCTTTCAATCGTATTGGTCGCATGGGAGCTACTAGAGGACAACCAGTTTCCTCCACTGAAGGAAGGGTTGCCGGAGGCCACGAAGTTCACCTCTTTATGGGCCATGAAGGATCCCGCGTGGATCACTGAGACACAAATCTTATGGGTGTTGATGGTGTCCATCATCTGCATGGCCATCAACCAACGCCCAAGGTTGTCCCCAACCTTATATGAGCAGTTGTCCACGTATGTAGCATTCAAGGCATATTTCCATCGCGTTTACATCTAGATGCGTAAAGACGTGCAGCGAAAATGGTATGATTTACCATACTTGGTTACAGATCACGACATACAGGAGGTCATCAAGCGTTGGCCAATAGATTGGCACGCCCCGTCAGATTTGGATGCAGGAACTAGTAAAGGCGCGAGCAGCTCCACTAAAAAGAAGAGGAAGGATGCAGCAAAGCAGGGTGCACAAAAATTGGCCACGTAGCGAAAAAAGGAAGCCGTAGAAAAGGCTCGGATGGAGAAGGAGACCGCTAAAAGGGAGACCGCCGAGAAAGAACAACGCAAATAAAAAAGAAGTGGTAAGTCTCCTTCGCCTACCATAGAGGGGGAATAAAAATTGGAATAGGGTGGAGGAGGAAATGAGGGGCAGAGCACCCGATTTCAGCTAAGGAAGTGCAGAGAGCAGCAATAGGAGGGTTCCCACAAAAAGCAGAAATCAGACAAAACACAGGTGGATCCCTTAACCTTGATAGAGGGTGATCTCGATGAGATCGGTGACAAAGTGTGCGATACTACAATCGAACTGTTGCAACAATTCGAGCAATAGTACATGCAGATGCTGGGGAGCATCCAGAAGGATCTGCACGAACTGCAGATCCAAACTAGCAGGATATAGGCAGGTGCAGGACAAGTGAGCGCAACACAAATGAGCTTGGCACCGGGGACAAGTCAGGCTGCAGAACTAGTAAGGACAGTGGACCTTAGATTAGTTGTGCTACAAGAAGGGTCCCTGCGAGTAGAATCGGCCGATGACTGAGTTATTTTGAGCACCCATAAGGATGTCATGCTAAACATTGCAGCACTCCCCAATGAATTTCTTCATGCGTTGCAGACAGGAGTCGCAGAGGAATTGAGAGCTTGGGAGCAGCGCACTCTCAGTTTAATCAGCGAGTACCAGGTGAACAAAGAATAGATGATCGCCGAGAAGAGACGGGACCTGAAAGAGAGAGATACTATCTAGGCACAGAGTTCCAAGTTAGTCGCTGCAGTAACAGAGGCGTGCAAAATAGTACCAAAGTTGCACATACCCAAGGATGCACAACTTGAGGCCAAGATCCGAAAATTAGATGTAGGCATCCGGAAAGTAAAGGTAGAGGTTGCGAGGCTTCAATTTGAACTCAACATGAAAATCATGGAGCTGCAACTCAAATCACAGCGTTCGACTCCGCCTGAGGTCAGGGAGCAGCGTGGAGCCACTATAAAAGAAGGTATGAGCACTTTGGATGCCGTAGTCATTAACTGCTCGACCTTATTCGAGCAAGCAATGGAATTAGTGACGACTCTGCAAGAAGACCCAACCTTGTAGATGCTGAACACAGAATTTCGTGAGCTGTAGAAGCAGTATGATGAGGTTTGGGTGACAATGCGCTCAATTGCTCCAGCACAACGCCTCGCCAAGTTGCAGGAGGGGAAGCAGCTCCACGCACAGGTAGAAGCAGCCCAACAAAAGGAGGTCGTGCTTAAAGCTAGGTTGGGACCTTGGTTAGATGAAGCTTACCAAGTAACAACCACCATTCAGGAGAAGCTGACGGGCTTGCAGCAAACACAACAAAAGATCAAGCTGGCCGCAGAAGGTCCAACTACAGAGCAACTCGTCGAAGAAGTCAAGCAAGCAGCTACGCAGAGCGCTGCTGAAGTTGCAATTGTGCAGGTGGAGCTGGGGGATCTGCGCAGTGTAGAAATTTCACCTGTAGAACAAACCGATATATGCGATGTCCTAAAACATAATACTTGTTCTACTTCTACAAAACATTAAGCGGAAGCATAATCGAATTCATGAGCAACATCAAGTAGAAACATGCATAACTGATCAAGAGAAATAATCACACATAACACAAGATATATCCAGGGGAAAGCACCAACATAAAACCCCAACCATGTATTATCAATCAAGTGGAAATCCTCTTCACAATACAAAAAGAATCAGCTCTCAAGCTATCTAGTTCCCAATGAACTATGAAGATATGAAGATATGTCTCATGAACCAACCAAGCCCTGTATATAAAGGCTTTACCTATGGTCCAATCCCTATTTCCTTGCACTGTTTGCTTAGGAAATGATAACAAAAGAATATGCAATTAATTCCAAACATACCATGTCAACCTATGGTCCAACTACGCAATCCTTGAGGACACGAGCTCCTCAATCATGCAAAAGCTACTTACTAGAAATAGTCAAGCATTTGATAGTACACTGTCCCACATCTGATCTCAACTAGGTCTCTGATAGAACTGACATGCAACAGTTATCCATGAGTGAATCCTCAGTTATCTAAAATAATAGTTGTCACATGCATGCGAGCATTAACAAACTATATTTTATTATTTTAACAACTTGTTAAAATAATCTAACTGGACTTGACTAGTTAGAACTAAGTCAACTGATTCTCTCATTATAGAACTCATACTTATTCCCTCAATCAGTGGAGGAAATTAAGGATAAATTCCTCAATCAGTGGGACAACTCATGTGCATGCTCACAAAGACTTAAAATTCGAATTTCCTTAACTAATTTTTTTTTTTGTAAGTGTGGTTCACGGGCACCGGAGTGGCCGCTACGTCCACATAGAGAAGCGGGGCAGCTCCACCCGAAGGGAACTGCCGGTCGGCCATATCAGGCCTAACCCCGAGGGCGTTGAGGAGATTTGACCCCGTGACCTCCCAAACCGGGAGAGTACTAGCAACGGGAACTCGACCATTTGAGCTATCCCTCGGGGCTGAATTTCCTTAACTAATTAACTCAACTGAATTAATTAATTAATATTTCCAACTACTGTTAAGATCAAAATTAATTTTACTTCCTATAGATAGACTAGGGACTACTATAAATAGGAAGGGACCCAGAAATGGTATTTTTAGAACTTTCTATTTTTAGCAGTTTCACCTCTCACCCAATGTGGCCAATGACCTCACTAGCCAAACTGCTATTTTTAGACATGCTATTTTTAATAGGTCTATTTTTAGCACATTCTAAATTTAACATTTCTTGTTGCACATTTTTCAACACGCAGCAAGATCACCATGCCAGCCGAGTGACTCGAGGGCGAGTCACGACCTTTGTGTTGGGAGCCTATTGGGATGGGGTCCCTTGGGTCAGTTTTGGGGTTAAAAACCCAAGTTTTGATGTAAATTTTGGTAAAAATATGTAAAGTCTCTGCAATTTGTGGATGCGGAGCGTGTAGATAGTTAGAAGTCAAAAGGGGTTCAACCCCTTGTCTATGTAAAGTCAAGTTGGTTTTGAGATCCACCCATGGTCCGTAGACCATGGGATTGTATGAAGAAAAGCTATAAATAGATGTGTCTTAGAGAGTCTAAGGCAGAAGTAAGTAATGAATAATGGGTCAATAGAAGATAGCACAGAAGTGAGTCTTAGAGGAAGGAAAGGCTCTGCAGTTGAGTGTGTAGAGGCCTAGAGTAGTGTCTGCAACTGAGTGCGCAGACCCCTGCAGTTGAGTGCGCAGGGCAATTTTGAGTCTGTAACCTCATATTGAAGATCAATAAAGAAGACTATTGGAGAAATTTGTGTGTTTTATTTGTTTACTTCTGTTATTTATGTTTGCGATATATGTTGTGATGAAATAATGATGTATTGATGTGCGACTCCGTTGGATAAGTATTATTAACTGAACACAATACATGTTAAGTATTTACGCGAAGATTAAAATACATTCTGTTATGTTTATTAGCACTTAAGCAGATCTGTGTGAACGCAGACCTAGGGTTAGTTTATGGTGCGCGTAAGCAGATAACTTGTTTGTTAAGGGTCCGCAAAAGCCAATCGTAGACCTTCGCGGAGGTCTAGAGGTCATTTGAAGGAAGTCACAGTATCAAGCCCTAAGGGCTTATAGATATGTGTGAAGGCAGATCTAGGGCATAAAATGACATCACACTGATCTCTGGATGTAGAAACTTGGTTCCAACATCCCACATACTGCTTTGGGTGAGACTTCAGTCTGCGCTACGTGGGTTGATGCTGAAAGGGCCAATAGTGTAGAGTTTTGTTTGGCACAATTTTCTCTGAACCTGGGTCAGGACCCACCAAGCCAACATGGAATTCGTGGAGAATGCTGACACTCAAGAAGAGGCCATAATCTTTGATTCCTCTCCAAGGCCCCATTCAAATGATGCTCATTCTCCTCCTCCGGGAGATATGATAACTCCCCCTGCTCTTGCTCTCCCAGCATTGTTTTTTGAAGCGCCGTCAAAGAAGAGGAAAATGTTTTTCTTCTCCTTTAACCATGCCATGAAGTGATGTTCCTTCAATATTATTTTCTAGTTTTGAAGGAGAGGAGGACTTTTGGGAGGATTGTGGACGATTTTAATGGTTTTTGTTGGGACAAATTGAAACCACTAAGTCTCCAACTCCTATAAATTTTGAGGGTCCAGTTTATTATTTCCTTTCGTGAGGATGACTTTAGTTGTGAGGCCCCACACTTTAGCCAATATATTTATTTTCTCTACCTTTTTGTAATTGAATATGCTCTTATTTCTTGCTAACCAAATTTTCCAATGGAGAAACGTTGGGAGGTTCATCCATAAACGTTTGATTAGATTTTATTTTTGAGAGAGAAAGGGTAACTTGTATTACAATGAGAAATGAAGTCTGCCAAATTCAGGTCAAAGTTTGGGTGGACTGGGAGGGGTTAGAGCATTGACTTCCAACAAATTTGGGAGAAGGGGTAGGAAAGAAACAAATGATGGATTATCTCTTATGAGTCATGGAGAGGGGCCATATTGAAGGGCCCAGTATGTTGCGCTTCTTGAGATTATCGACTTTCAAGATCTTCCCATCAGAGGAGATTCCATGTAAAAAGTTTAATTTTAGGTTGGATTTCTACTTTTTAAATATTTTTCTAGTATGGACAAATGGGTTTTTGATTGTTCTCTTCTTATAGAGTAATGTAGCCACTCTTGGCTATATATTATTTCCATGTTAATTTACACTTGAATTTGTCTTGTTGGGTGATTTGAATTAGGGTGACACATTTTAAATGCTCAATAAGTGAACTCCATTCATGGGAAATTCTATCTGGAAGAGATGGAGGTTTCAAGGCCCTCCAAACTGTTCCATTTTGTTCCAAAGATGAGGATTTGTGCCAACTTTGTAATTCCTCTTTCTACACATCAATTTCTAAGTTGTTGGAGGTCAAGGATGGTGGATAGACTTATTATGCTTAGAATGTTGTCTTCTTAGATATCTATCTCATGTACATCCCAAGGGATTCTAGAAGTGTGAGATTTGATGAGTGGGATGGCCTTTTTGCACAATTTCCAAATTAAACAACAAGATATGAGAGGGACCTTGGATTTAAGGAGATGTTGACAAGAGGTATTCAAATATTTTCCTTCTATGACATTTTTCCACCAAGTTGATCCTTCCGTGATTAATCTCCATGGGATCTTCACTCCCAAGGCTATATTCATAAGTTTGGGTTTCTTTATATTGATCCACCCCCTTTCATAAGGGGCTATGACCTTCCAATTGAGAAGATTGAGTTTTTTTCATGTATGTCTTATCTCCTCACCACATGAATTTTCTTAGGAGGAGTTCAATCTATTTTTGGGTATTTTATGGAGCTTGCAAGATCATGTTGTTAGAAAATTATATACTACAGAGCAATGGAACACATAAAATATTGCAGAAACACAAACACAGAAAACACATAAAACAAGAGAGGCACATATATACATGGTTCACCCAATTCGGGCTACGTCCACGGAGAAACAACTAGTCCTTCCTTTATAGTATCCAACAAAATGAAGAGATAAAACCTAGAACATATCCACTATAATTTCCTCTTCGCTCCCACACAATCTCCTCTCTCTTTCTTGCTTATAATACACATACACACAACTGCAATACAATTCCCTCATATATAGTGAGGGGTTTCCTTTTAGAGAAAAAACCATAAATTAAACATAAATTCTATCGTCATATCATATGACTAATGAACGATCCATATTGACTACGAAATTACAATATTTTACAAGGTAAATTTTCATCTATTTTTAGCTTCGTGGTGCTTCCCTCGAACCCCTGCTGGGGGGGGGCTTATTCTGACGGTGTGTCCGTCCCATTAGGAATTGGAGTCCAACATGGTGATACATATGAATAAATAAGATAATTAGGCTCCACACCCAACAATCTCCCACTTGTAGACTGATTATAACAACTCCACCGCTACTTCATTTGTTGGACAATGCTTCCACTTTGGACCTAGTTGTTTCTCATCTTCATAATCATACTTGAAGACCAATTGAAACCAAACAGAATCTCAGTTTCTCCCTGGTTACAACTTTTGTTAACATATATGCAAGATTCTGGCTAGTGCGTATCTTTTCCAGCGTCAACTGTTCATCTTCCAACATTGGCAGTATGAAATGGTACTTGAGATGTATATTTTTAGTCCTAGAATGAAATGCCGAGTTCTTTGCAAGATGAATGACACTCTCTTTGTCACTATATAACCTTCCCAACTCCTACTTCTTACCCAATTCATCCAAAAACCTTTGTAACCAAATCGTTTCTTTACTAGCCTCTATAGCAAAAGCATACTCTGCTTCTGTTATTGAAAGCATAACAATACTTTGCATTTTTGAAACCCAACTAACATTTGTTTCACCTAGAGTAAACACATACCCTGTGGTACTCCTCCTATTATCTTTATCACCTGCCATATATGCATCAACATATCCCTGTAGAGCAATATTTGAACCACCAAAGCATAATCATTGATTTTTGGTACCTCTTAAATACTTGAGAATCCACTTCAATGCCATCCAAAGTTATTTTCCTGGATTGTTCATGTACTTGCTTACAACTCCCACTTCATGTGAAATATCATACCTTGTGCGGACCATTGCATACATTAAGCTTCCAACTGCTGATGCATATGGAACTTTAGACATATAATCCATCTCTTCCTAAGTCTAGGGACACATCTCCTTACTTAGTTTGAAATGGCTAGCCAAAGGTGTACTAATTGGTTTTGCATTCTGCATATTAAATATTTCCAACACCTTTTGTATGTACTCTCTCTAAGACAATGTTAACTTGCGATTTTTCCTGTCTCTAGTTATTCTCATACCAGGGATTTTCTAAATCCTTCATTACAAATGAATTTGCTAATTTTCCTTTGAGCACATTTATTTCCTGCATGTTTGACGTTGCAACAAGAATGTCATCTACATACAATAACAATATAATATAGCTGCCATCATTTTTCCTTTTGAGATAAACACAATGATCAGAGTGACATCTAGTATAACCTTGTTCAAACATAAACCTGTCAAATTTTAGATACCACTACCTTGGAGCCTATTTTAGACCATACAAGCTCTTCTTCAACCTGAACACTAGTTTCTCGTTCCCCTTGACCTCATACCCCTGTGGTTGCTCCATATAGATCTCTTCCTCCAAACCCCCATGGAGAAAGGTCGTATTTACATATAACTGCTCAAGATGCAAATCTTCTATTGCTACTAGACTTAAAATAGTTCTGATTGAAGTCATTTTAACAACATCAGAAAATATTTCATCAAAGTCTATACCTTTCTTCTGTGAAAACCCCTTCACCACAAGTCTATTTATATACCTTTTTCTACCTCCATCTTCTTTCTTCAACTTGTAAACCCATTTATTCTGCAATGTTGTTTTACTTGCAGGCAACCTGACTAAGTCCCAAGTCTGGTTATGTGCCAAGGAGTCCATCTCTTCTTTCATGGCTAGCTCCCATTTCTTCCTGGTTTCTACTTGCATTGCTTCTTCATATAATTCTGGTTCACCATAATCAATCAACAATACATAATATAATGAAGGAGAGTATCTTTCAAGGGGTCTACTTATCCTGGTAGACCTTCTAACACCACTTTTAGGTGTTTGAGGTGCCTGTTGTTGTTTTTGTGCATGTTAATCATTATGATTTTCAGGCACCTTTAATTTTTCTGTGATCTCATTAAGAACTGTGTATTCTCTTTTTTCTTTTTCCTGTTTCTTTTCCTGCATCTGATCCTTATACAAAACCTTTTCATTGAATATCACATCTCTGCTCATAATGATTTGGTGGTTTTCATAATCATATAAGCGATAACCAAAATCATTAACACCATATCCAATAAAGGTACATTTCACCTCAAGCTTTGTTCTATTTTCTTTATTAATGTGGATAAAGGCTTCACAACCTAAAGTCTTTAAAAATGAGTAGTTTACCTTTTTCCCTGTCCATGCCTCCTCTGGAATACCACCATCCAATGAACTTGAAGGTCTTATGTTTATTAGATAAACAACTATATCTACAACATCTGCCCAAAATTGTAAAGGCAATCCTGCATGCAATCTCATGCACCTTGCACGCTCCATGATTGTCATGTTCATCCTTTCTGACACACCATTTTCTTATGGTGTTCCTGGAACTGTCTTCTCTATAAAAATTCCATGATTTGAACAGTACTTATCAAACTCTTTGCTGCAATATTCTCCTCCATTTTCTGATTTGAGACACTTTAACTTATTTCCTGTCTCATTCTCAACCAAATCTTTCCATTTCTTGAAAATATAAAATACATAAAATTTATTTCTAATACAATGAATCCAAGATTTTCTGGTTGTATCATCAATAAAAGTAACATAATAGCGAGAGTCACCAAGAGATTATACCTGAGTAGGTCCCCATATATATGTATGCACAAGCTCTAGTTTTTTGCTTTTCTTTTCTTTACCAACTCCGAGAAATCTGACTGTCTTTTGTTTTACATAAACACAATTCTCACAAAAATCAAAATCAACATGCTTCAAACCTGACAACAAATTTCTCGAGTGAAGAATCTATTTCCCCTTCTCACTCACGTGCCGGAGCCTATGATGCCACAATGTTGTATCCACTCCTGTAGAGGTTAAAGCATTAAAAGAATTAGAAATACCATTGCATAAATACAATGTACCAACCTTTTCTCCTTTTGCTATTGCCAGGGCTCCTTTAGTGACCTTCCAGGTTTTATCTGTAAAAGTAGTTATACAGCCTTCACCTCCCAACTTCCCTATTGAAATCATATTTTTCTTCAAATCTGGAACATGCCTTACCTCCCTTAATATCCATTGGTTTCCATTCTGTTGTTTTATGAAAACTTTAGCCATTCTAATGATTTTACAAGGTTTATCATCACCCAAACGAATCTGTCCAAAATATCCTTGAACATAGTCATGAAAATATTTCCTATCAGGTGTGGCATGGAATGAGGCCCCTGAATCTACTACCTAGACATCAATAATATTTTTTAATGAAATAATCAAAGCATCTTGCAACACATCACCTATTACATTTGCTTCATGATTATTCCCTTTCTGTGTGTCTCCTTGTTTTCCCTTCCGAGACTTACATTCTTTCTTCAGATGTCCTTTTTTCCAGCATTTCCAGCACACTATTCCCAATCTGGACTTGGATTTGCCTTTCCTTGACTTACTGCTATATCTTGGGCTCTTTCCTCTTTCCATTTTTCTTCCCCTAGTCTTTGGAGTCAAAGCATTACTTGATATCTCATCGGAGATTTTCCGTCGCATTTCCTCGCTAAGGATGACATCGACAACATCATCAAAATTTAAAGTACTAGGTCCAGAGATAGAGTTACTAATGGCCATAACTAAACCATTCTGACTTTCTGGCAATGAGAAAAAAATTAACAGTACCCTAATTTCATCATAAAAATTTACCCCTATAGAGCTTAACTGACTGGTAACCATATTAAATTCATTTAAATGATCAACAACAAATTCATCTTCCAACATCTTCATATTAAATAAACGCTTCATAAGAAATACCATATTTGAGGCTGAGGGTTTTTCATATAGTTTGGCCAGTGCCGACATTAAACCCCCAGTTGTCATTTCCTTTGAAATATTGAAGGCTACCGACGCCGCCAGGCACAACTGTATTGTTCCAAGTGATTTTCTATCGAGAATCTCCCGTTATACATTTTTTCATACTCATCAACTTCTTTGTTTTTCCACTCAATGGTAGGTATAGATATTTCTGATACAGATAATCTTCCATCTGCATCTTCCACAACTGGTAGTTTTGGCCATTAAATTTCTCGACCCTAAACCTACTTTCTTTCGCCATTGCTCCCAATCGAACCAGGAAACCTTCTTTTGTGTGAGTTTCTTAGTCAAATAAACCTTCAACTATGATACCACTTGTTAGAAAATTATATATTATAGAGAAATGGAACACATAAAATATTGCAGAAACAAAAACACAGAAAACACATAAAACAAGAGAGACACAGATATACGTGGTTCACCCAATTTGGGCTATGTCCCTAGAGAAACAACCAATCCTTCCTTTATATTATCCAGGAAAATGAAGAGATACAACCTATTGCAGATCCGCTGTAATTTTCTCTTCGCTCTCACATAGTCTCCTCTATCTTTCTCACTCAGAATACACATATACACAGTCGCAATACAATTCCCTCATATATAGTGAGGGGTTGCCTTCTAAGGAAAAACACCCTAAATTAAACATAACTAATACTGTCATATCATCGACCTAATGAAGAACCGAGATTGACTACGAAATTACATTATTTTACAAGGCAAATTTTCCTCTATTTTTAGCTTCGGGGGCGCTGCCCCCGAATCCCTACTGGGGGGGCTCATCTTGATGGCAATTAAATGGGAAACGTTGTCGCCCCATTAGGAACTGGGGTCCAATGCAGTGATACCTATGAATAAAGAAGATAATTAGGCTCCACACCCAACACATGTATTGGTATATGGGGAGGGAAGATAAGATGGATTTGATTAGGATGAATCAACATGCCAAATTTAACCACTATGTTCCCCATTATTGTAGCTTTTTCCTTATCTTATCTATGATATTTGCCAATACTTCAACATTCATGTTTTTCTTGAATATTGGCATTCCTAAATATTTAAAGTGAGTCCATTCAGATTTGTAAGGGACTTCAAATATTTGAGAGATTCGTGTGAGAGTTCTAGAAGGGGTGTTCCTTCCATATATATTACTCTTGAGCTTGTTGAGTAATCCTCTTGATGCTTTGAGAAATTGGTCCAGGTGTTCTTGATTCTTTTAGCCACTATAAGTGATGCTCCTCTTATTAATAATGTTTCATCAACGAACTAGGAGTGATTTAAGCTTTTTACTCCTATGTTATAGTGGATGCCAATGATGAACCCTCTTTGTTTATCATATTCAAGATTTCCATTGAGGGCTTCTGCCATAAGGACATATAGGAAGGGTAAGAGGGGACACCCTTACCTTATTCCCTTTGTTATTTGGAAGAAGTTCCCTAGTCTTCCATTTTCTAGGGTTGTAATCTAAGGCTTGTGCATACAATCTTTAAAAAGTTCAACAAATTCATTAACAAAGCAAAATATTTATAAAACAACAAAGAGGAAAGAGTGCCTTACCTTGTCAAAAGTGTTGGCCATGTCGAGCTTGAGAACAAATCCTTGTTCTTTTCGAGAGAGACTTGAGTGAATTGCTTCTTGGACTAAGAGGATATTGTCCACAATATGTCTTTTGTAAATGAAGCCACCTTGGTTTTTGGAGATTGGATGAGGGAGAAGGTTCTTGAGGTGGTTCACGAGAATTTTGGTTAGGATTTTATAAGAATAATTGCACAAGGAAATGGTCAGAATCGATTGAAGGTGGAGGGTCTATTTTTTTTGGGAATTAATGTAAGAAAGGTTGAATTGGTGTTGCCTCCGATTTTGTGTTTTTTGTTGTGCTTAATGGATCATCTTGAGATGATATTTTTTAATAAGTTCCTAGTAAGATCTATAGAAGGTGATGGTAAATCCATTTAAGCCTAATTCTTTGTAAAAATGCAAACTCCATACTTCTCGTTGCAATTCTTCTTTATCCACTATCTTTATTACAACAACATTGGATTCTTCTATTACTATTTTTGGATTCTGCCTTAGAATTTCCTCAAAATTGGCTGGTTCAGGATCTGCTATCAGAAGTCTACTGAAGTGTAGATGTGCTTCACCTTTGACCAATTTTGGCCCTTCGATGAGCACATTCCTTTATCCATATATTGAGTTGACTCAATTTTTTTTCTTCTAGCCATTACTTGTTTGTGAAAGAAGGTAGTGTTCTTGTCGCTTGCTTGAATCCATAAGCTTCTGGATTTGATTCTCCAATCATCCTCTTCTTTTGCTCGAATATCTATTGTCTCCTCCTTGGTTTCCAACCTTTTTTTTACCTCTAATAGTTCCTTTTGAAAATCAATCTTTTCCTCTATAGGCTCTCTATAACTCGTTTTTGCCCAACTTTTTAGGGTTACTTTAACAAGCTTTAATTTTGTCTCCTAAACAATATTTGGGGAGCCATCTATTATAGTGTGCTAGGCCTGTTCGATCAACTATTTGACATATTTATTTGTGGACTAGAGGGGATTATATCAAAATGGAAGATGGCCTAAATTTGTGCTCTCATCCAAGATTAGAATGACAATCTTGTGATTAGATGTTGTTGTAAAGAGGATTTTCGAAGATGTCGTGCCAGTTCCTGCAATGATATTTGTATGAATTATAAATTGATCCAGTGTTTCATTGATGTTACATGGTCCTATTTGCCTTTTTATCTAAGTATATTTTCCATTCTTTAGTTTGATGTCCTTTAGGTTGTGCTCTACCATAATAGCTTCTAGTTTGTCTCTGCTTGGAACTGGAAGAAAAAGGCCACGTCTTTTTTATTCGACACTCATAACAAGGTTGAAATCACCACCTAATATAATGAGTTGGTCACCATTAGTTTCTATCTCGGCTACTAGAGAATTTCAACATTGGTTTTTGGTCCTATAATGCACAAAGGTGTAAATGTTGTAGACTATGAAGTTTTTCCCACTTAGTTTGTTGTGAAGATTTGTCTTTATCCGATACTGGTCTCTGTGAAATATTTGATTGTCCAACATTTTATGGTTCCATATTGTGAATATTCCCCCTAATGCACTTCTTACACTGATTTCTACCTCTTTAAAGTTCTTAGTGAGTTTCTTGATTGTGGATGTTATTTCCTCCTCACTTAATTTGGTCTCCTGGATTAATAGGGTTGTAGGGTTTTCTGATCTTATCAGATCTTTTATTACATTTGTTTTTGAGATGTACCCAAGGCCATTTTAGTTCCAGGCGACTAGATTCATTATTTACCTTGTTAAGGGGTGGAAGAGCCCTCGACTCTCCCTTCCTAGGTCTATATTTCCTTCAATGTTATCCCTTTACCTAGAAATGTCAAATCCAATGCTTGTTGAATGCCCATTGCCATGTCTTTTTGTGTTGCTTCATCACGAACTTCTTTGTTGGTCTTCCTTCCAGTTTTCTTTTAAAGTGCTTCTGGTGGTGCTGAAACCTCTTTAGCTTTAGTTCTAGTCAAGATTTCTATGAAGGAAGGGACTTAAGGGTTCAAGGAAGCAAGGGGGGAATCAAAGAGAGTAGAGATGGGGTCAATGAGGGCTTGATCATGTTAGTTAAGTGGATTTTCTAAAAGGGAGGTGGGAATAGGTTAATTTGATTCGAATCAACAGATTGAAGGTCAATGCAAGGATGAATTGAGGAATGGGGATCATAAGAGGTCTCCAACTATTCATTAGAAGATGGAAGGCCATCAAGATTAGAAGGGAGATTTGCTAAGGATCTGAAGGAGTTAGAGAAAATGGGCAAAGAGGTCTTGGTTTGAGGCAATGGATTGGTAGGAGGAAGAGGGGACAAATGAAGAAGGTTTAGAAAGAGGGTGTTTAGGCCGTTTAGAGGATTTTCTAGGGTTATTATTCTTGTGCCTAATTATTTCCCATTATTCATTGCAGACCTCTTGAGATTCAACTGCTGATTGTTTTTGACATCTATCATCAAAGTGACAATATTCATGACATACCTTGCATTTGAATGGAAGTTATTCATAATCAAGTTGTTGAATAAGCATCCAATTATCTGCTTTGAGCTTCATTATTTCAGGGTGTCCTATGGCTAGATCAACTTCTATATGGATCCTTTCACATGCATGCATGTTCTCCTCTGATTCGCTTCGATTAATGCATTTCCAAATTACATTCCCTATGGTCCTTACCGATTCGTCTCCTAAACAATGGAGAGAGAGAGATGAGGGAGACAAACCTAGATCATAACTGCGTTAGAGATATCGAGCTCATGATCAAAATTTGGAGTCCATTAGTTTAAATAGAGTCCCATCAAGTCCATGAAGTACAGTCCATTCCTGAAGATTAAATCACGATGTTACTTGGATTCAAAATAGAAGATGAAGTATCCTCTTCCGTAAAAACGAGCCTAAACTTGCCCTCAGATTTTTGGAGACCAATTGCACTCTATCCATTTTTGCACAACTTTTGGTGAGGGCTAGAATCTAGTGAATTTTAAAACTAGTCCTCATTGAACAAGAGAGAGAGTTGATTTAAGGTGAATGGCTCTATCTCAGGAATAAAGTCCAGACACTTGACAAATTTGGAGACTATGGGGTGTTTGCAGGGCGAGCGGAGAGAATATATAAGGGACAGGAAGGCACATGTAGTTTGGTCAAGCGGGGGAGGAGGGTGTCACCCCCACTGTAGAGGTCTCCGAAGGGGCCATGGGAGACAATAGGAACCATATCAGGATCTATGCAACAACAACTTCAGACCTTAACAACCACTCACAACACACCATAAATGTTTTTTTGAAATTTTTTAGGTCCTTTTTTTTTTTTTTTTTTAGGGTTATTAGATAAAATTGAGGGGGATATGCCCCCCCTCAAAAGGGGTGCTAATGCATTTAATGCTATTGATTAAATGTTAGTTCCATAACCTTGTACATGATAGTATCCAAACAGAAACATTGGAATCCCCCCAATCTTGAAATTTTAAAAACTGTTAAATCTGATGGGTTTTGAGTGGGATTTATAATTATACTTTCTCCATATAAAATTCAATGAGGTCATAACCACTCTCAAACATCCCAAGTCAATTAATGACAATGTTAAAAATTTAAGTAAAAGGATGGAAATGAAATATGAAGGAGAATGTCACTTCTGCTTTAAGAATTTAACTAGGGCCCTAGGGTTTAATATTCAGCTTCGCCACTCATAAATTATTGTTTTTAAGCAAAATTAAGGTAGACACCTAACGCTTTTTGAGGGGGGATGCCCACAAGAACCTCTTTTGGGGAAAAATGTTCCCTACACCTGGGAATGTTTACCCCTGCGTCTACCTAAAAGGGGGACGTTGGGAAACATTTCCCCAGGCGTCCCCCCATCACAGGTGTGTGGGAAGCGTGGGGTGCATGCACCCCACCTTGGGGGAAACATCCCTATGGAACAATATATATATGTTTAACTTATATATTAATTCCTTTTATAATTAAAATAATAATATGTTTTTTTTGTTTGTCAAGTGGTCTGAGTTCAATAGAGATTACATCAAGCTTGACCCGTGGCTTGAGAAATCACGACCTAGGGGCATCTAAGCCATCAAAATCACCTGGGGATCGCACCTGATCTAAGCCACACCAACCCTTAACATGATTGGTTTTTTTCCCATGGAGTTTCAAACCAGTGATCTTCGCACCACAGAGTGACTTAACAGTACATCCCATCACTGTCCATTCTATGCCCCGTGGGCTAGAAATAATCATAATTTAAAATAAAGTTATAATTTAATTAATTTTATGATTTTTTGAATCTTATGAATATGAGATGCATCGTGAAGTAAGTGCTTATCATAGATTGATTCCTATGGCATTTACCACCATTTAATTTATATGGCTACGCTAGTAATATTATGCTCTCTTTTTTTAAGATGAAACCATTTATATCACTATTAAAAAGACATGCATAGATAGTTATCACAAGCTACTGGTTTGCCACAAGCTAATGGTTTTGAAATTTGTTATAGGACTAATGTTTTTAATGATGTTGAGGAATTTATTTCTGCGATATTATACAAGTCTCATTGATTTCTATGATTTTGTCCTCCATTGATTCATATAATAAGTGAAATTTTAACTCTTAAAATGTGGTTTGATTTTCGTTTAAAAAAATATGTTTTTAACGATTTGCATGTAGAGAAATGTTCTTGTGAAGCTAACATTTTATCTATTACTAGGCACCAGTAAGGGAAATTACAATAGTACCTAGGACAAACTGATAGATGCATATTTAATAATATCTAGGGGCATTAGTAGCTATAATTACAATAGGATTGAGTAGCCCATAGTAGGTACCCTACTGCAAGAGAATCCTATGTAACAACAATAAGTTGGAATCACTGTTTCCAAGTCCATAGTGGAACTTCACTTGCATAACCTGGGCTTCTATGAGCCTGTGGAGCACAATCTTATGTTGTTTCCTTACCATTTGCACTTGTTTCTCTCTCCATGCTACCTTGTTTAGATTTGTCATTCACAATATTTGCTATGAAGTTCTAATAATTTATTAAGTAAGACAAAATTCTTCCCCTCAAATTGCACAATCCTTTGGTATTTTTTGTGACAAATCTTCTTGATTTTTCTTTTGAGAAAGTAAATCTATAGCTTGGTTTTTGAAGTCTATAAATTCCCAAGTTTTAATTGTGATGCCATATTCCATAAGGAATTTACTATAAGTAAACAAAAGTTCAAATATTGTAAATATCTTGCTGACCTAAATAAACATTATCATAATATTCATTCAATTGAATCACTCCCTACCACAAGGATGCAACACATACAGTTTCATGTTATCTGACCAACACAGTAATCACAATCCAATTTTTTGTT
The DNA here is from genome assembly GCA_031772625.1 of Pinus tabuliformis. Lineage (NCBI taxonomy): Eukaryota > Viridiplantae > Streptophyta > Pinopsida > Pinales > Pinaceae > Pinus > Pinus tabuliformis. Next base: position 1,871,481,105 of record CM062816.1, read on the forward strand.
TAAATTTTTTCTAGCACACGTTTTACGTGAGACAGAGGATTATGTGGGGATAACTGACACAATGGAAAACAATAGTATTGAAGAATGTAATAGAGGACACCATGTTGAGAGTATGAGTTTTCAATGTATATGCCAAGACATGCCTGATCCAAGCAATGATTGCAGTGGCATGAAAATGGGCATAGGGATCACTCCATGACAAACTTTTCTATCATCTTAATTGTGTCGAGAGGAAGAGCTATACTAGGAAAGGATACTTGTTTATTTTTTATTTCATTTATTTGAAGTAATACAATTGATTGATGTGGAACTTGTTCAAATAGTGTCTACCTAGATACATGGCAGAAGAGGCAAAGGAGGAATCTATTAAAGGTTAGGTAGATTTTTGTAGTTGAATAGTTTATGGAAGGCACAACTAGGGTTGAATATTTGATGTGTCAGGGAGATTCATCGAGTCATTTACCTATTTTGCTACAAATTAAAAGGGAAGGAAGCCCCCTGCCCCTTTTAAATTTCATTAGCAATTAATCAACTTTTCACCAAGCAATTACTTTACATACCTCTTCCCACAAACTCCTGGTATACCAATATCAAGTTTTATCTTACACACAAGAGTGCACCAAGATATCTCGACCAAAAGTAGAGAAGAGCACTAAGTTTGAAATATGCCAAATATAAAATCATCAATGGCATCCTATTCTGAAGGAATTATGATGATGTGCTCTTGAGGTGTCTCAAGAAAGAGGGTGTCGATAAAGTACTTTGATTGAACTCCATGGTTGGATGGGATGGGATCCTTATATTTAAAAACTTATCTTATAGCATTTTCTTTTTAGTTATAACCCCTATCACCAACCTTTTGTTTTTCTCCTCAGCTTAGGGAAAGTTTCTTGATTTCTAAATGTGTTCTACCAGTTAGGGTTGTTTTTTTTTTTATAGAATAAGATAGATTATATTACTGCACAAAAGCTGTATTTACAAAAAGTTAGGTTGTGCAAGAAAAATGCTCTAGCACAAAAGCCAACAACACAAGCCTTCCTGGCTTCAGATGGAACAATTTTACATTGAAGCTTACAAAAAAGAATTCTGAGATTTTCTGAGAAAATTTACAAAGAGCCGTGCTGATACTATCTCCCGTGAAGTAGAAGGGAGGGGTGACAGTGATGAAGGTACGACTGTCCCAAAATTCCTTATTTCCTATACTTTTCCTGCTGATGAGAGCTCTTCGACGATTGAGAGCCAGAGAGAGTAACATATCAAAAAAGGAAGTCTGCCTCAGGCGTTAAGGATTTCCCTCTACAGGGTCATCATCCAGGCTGATGGGCAACTCTTGAGTGTTGCCTTCCTGTGCAACTGGGGCCACCAGACGAATGGAGGAAGCACCTATTGCCTCCTTTTTGATGCTGGGAGAGCCTTTGACTGGCAAAAGGACCACCGTGGTAGCACGTTTATTCAACATTGTGTATTGTGGAGATTCCCTGGTAACAAAGCAACAGTGGTGCACTATTTCCATGTAGACAACAAACTTGTCCATAAGCATGTCAATTTTTTCTTCCATAACCTTCGACATTTCTGCCTGCTCCTGCTTTGCTAGACTGAGGATCGTTTTGAGCTGCCAGGAGAGGTCAATTGTGCGAGTGTATAGATTCTCCCTGGCCCTGGTGAGACTTGGGTCAGGGATCCACTCAAATTCCGTTGCCACCTCTTTCGAGGACACCCCTCATCTAAGGACCCTTGCCTAAGCTTCTAGGTTAGCTATCTATTCTTGTGTCTCATGGTTAACAACAATGACATAATTCAGGGTTGATCTCTTGGCAGAAGATTTGGCTTTGGTGGTGGGCGGAGAACCCAGGTTGTTCCAACGGGAGGGGTCACAGCTACAGCCTCTACCGCAACGGGGAGATGAGCTAGAGCCATGGTTGGGCACCATGAAAGGGGGAGAGGGGATCAATATGCATACATCGAAAGGGATCTGGGAGAAACAAGATGCAGGAGCAGGCAGGGTGACGGGGAGGAGCAGGTAGGAGGGGGTATACATAGGGGATGGAGAGAATCGAGGTGCAGGGAGTACATAGGCGAGGAATGAATGCAGGTCGTGGGTGGTGTGAGAGGATGGTGAAGGAGGCTATACTAGAGAGGGATGAAAGGATGGATCGACGACACCCCTGAGGGGACACAAAGCTTCTATTTTCTCCTTTAGCAAGACTGAAATTAGGATTGCAACATGGGGTAGATTTCCTTTAGTACTTCCTCTGCTCAAGCAAATGTTATCATAATTGTTGAGACTGGAGATATCAAAGTAGTTGGTGCCCATTATGCTAATTTCCCTTTTCATTGATGGTCTCACATTGCTGACGTAGCCTACCATTCTTGAAGTCAGTCCAAGCTAGCGATCGTAGATGATAGTTTCCCACCATACCCTCATTTGCTGGCTTGTCAGTTAAGCCATTCCCTTTATGCCTTTATGTCTAACACCAGAGAAAATTCCATGCCTTGCTGTAATTTGTGGTTGGCTTGAGGTTCCAACGTTGAGTCCCCTTCGATGATCAAAGGCCCAGAGTTGTGAAGTTTCGGAATGGCCAACCCATGTTCTAGGGCTTGCAATTCTATTGCATTATTGGTAGTGTTTCCAAGATTTCTCGCATAGATCCATTTGATTTCCCCTTGCGAGTTCCGGAAAACACCCCCGAAGCCTTCTCTGCCCGGGTTTCCTTTCACTGCCTTGTCATAGTTTAATTTGAGAGTGCCTGTCTCCAGGGGAGACCAGTGGTCTGCAGTTCCCTGATTACCCAAAATCCTTGAGGCCTTGGAGTAATGGGTGAGATGAAGATCTAAGAGGGTAAGAATATGCTGTTTCAAACAACTGGAAAGGTCACTGGGGCTATCAAGGGTGGAAGAAGCCACCATTTCCCTAATATTCTGCTTGATTATGGACATAACAACCTCTTCCGGATTGTGGATTCCCATGAAAATTCTTGCATTCCTCTCCTTCCACAAAGCCCAACAAATGATACCTGGTATAAGGTTCTAGGCTCTATTCACCAAAGGATTAGGGGATAGGGAGGATCTCCAATTCTCATTGGTATTGAGGATGGAAGAGATATCTGTGTCTGAAACTTTGAAAACTAAATAGACCCAATTCCACAACTTGTTTGTGAAGGGGAAATCATTCAGAAAATGGTTAACTGTTTCTTCACTTTACTCACAAATACTGCGAGTTAGGGTTGTTAACAATTAAAGATAGTTAATCTAAAACCGATTCAATGTTCTACATTAAAATTATGCATGGCCAATCACGTACCATCATGATATAACAACAATTTAGATAAGACAACGCTTGAGATTACTTACCACCAATGTGTTGCAACTCACTGTAATGATATAGTAAGAACCAGTTTCCCAAAGGTCACGGTGAGATGACATATGGTTCTACCATTCCCACATAAGTTATACATTATGACCGTGTAAAAAGGTAATACTACAAAGGCTGTAGTTTATGTTAACTTCCTTCTTTTAAACCGTTACTCAATAGTTATAAGGGGCATAATTCTCTAGAATGCAATCAAGAAAATCACTAGAGGCAGAGCTATTATAAGAAAAGACACTTTTGCTGAATTTTTATGTCACTTCTTTGAAGTAAAAAAGTTGACTCAAGTAGAACCTACACACCCTGAATCTTTTCTCTGGGCCTCCCTCCGTTAGGGGTTTGTCTTACACATGCAGAGGGTATGGCATAAATGGATCGTCTTGGGTATATTACTATGTTAAATGTGGTTATTTTGTGGATAAAGTCTGCGCCATAATGATCATCAACTGCCTCCAAATTCAGGGCATTGTTGTTAGTGCAAGACAAAGCAAGTTCAAAATGGCGGCATACGTTTCCATGCAAGTTGGTCAGTTCTTTGTAGGCAGTCTCATTGAAGTCCACAACGAAGCAGTCACAGGTATTATTCTTGAAAACACTACCAGATACTTCAATCCTCATGGTGGTGCCTTTAAAAGCAAAAATGAAATTGGAAAATGGAAAAAAAATCTGATTCCACTATGATTTTCTATTTTCTTTCCATGTGGACACCATCCCACTACTATCTATTCCACTTTAATTTTCTATTTTTTTTCCTTCTATGTGGACTCCATCTCATTACTATCTATTTTTGTATGCACTACAATTTGCATCTTCTGGTATTGAATGAACCATCCTTCCATCTTGGTGAACTACCAAAATTTTAACTATTTTTTCATCAATTAGCCATTTGTCCTGAAAACCAAATCGAATTTCAACAAATAATATGGTATTCGTATGGAATAGGTGAATTTTCTTTTCCATGGGGGATTTGTGAATTTAAGCTATATATCTCATACCAAAATAAACTCTAATCAATATATCATACCAAAATATGTTGTAATCAATACAACATTTGTTTACCAAAACTTACTTAAAAACCTTATAAATCTAATTAACCATAAAGTGTTAAAAAAAAGAGTCTAGAGTTTGCCAAATGAAATAAAAACACCAACTCATCTTTCCCGTAAGATCATCACATTAATTTCACAAATAATCTAACTTCAAAGTCAAAATGCGATCAGAGAAATAGTAGTAGAGGAATATAAAATGAAGTAAGGGATGCTCGGTGGAAGACACATTATAAAAAAAAATATAAAAGCTTAATTTTCATACTAATTAATATGATCAGTATATAGTTGGAATTCTTCACTGCATATGACACAAAAGTTTATACCATGAAAAAGCATTAGAAATATTATTTTAGAATTTGTGTTGACACCTAATCCTCTGCGATTGGGTGAATTTGGAATGTGAACAGTCATCAAGAAGATGAACTGATCAGTCACATTCATGTATATAACAATAGCTACCTAATGAAATAAACGAATCAGTTTTTCTGCCAAGTCTGGAGTTACTCCTGGTCTGACATGGTATCAGAGCCAGTTCTTAAAATAGTTGTAACTCCCTTCATTTCTGCTGTTGTCCTCTGTCGTTCTGACCTGAGCTCTGTCCTCAAACGCCTCTGTCATTCTGCCACACCTGCGCTGCCCTGAATTCACTCAGAATCCAAAACCGTTCCAGCGCCTCTGGGCTCTGTCCACTAACGCATCTGTCCACTGAGCTTTCGATGCCAAAGATCTGTTGTGGCGGTTGAAGGGAAAGCGACTGCTGTTTGAGGGGACTCGAAAAGATGGTGTTGAGAGTGGGATAGAGCCATTGTAACCTGGAAGCCATTGTTATCACTGTATTGCCTGTATTGACAGTGATTCCGTTCCGCGGACGTTTGGGCAGACCCATGAGCTAGGCCGGTGTATTACCCGCCATCCTTACTGGATGCTATATTCTTCCGAGTGACCGCACGATGAACTTGCAGTTCGCGCAACGCCATGAAGTAGTACCTTCCGCCATTCAGATCGATCCTTTTGACGGCAACACGCTCATTATTGGAAGTGTCCCGAGCTATGCAGACAGTTCCAAATCCGCCATATCCCAGAACTTCAATAACCTCGTACTTCTCGTCTAATTCGAACAATTTCACTTGCGTCGGACCCTCCTTGGGAAATGCAAGCTTCTGAAGGGCTGCTTCAAAGACAGGCTGCAATACGTGGAAGATTGGTATGGACTGACATGGTTTGGGCAGCGTTTAACACAAGCGCTCAATTTTTATGTATGCGGTGATATATGTTACAGTAGCAGCGTTTAAATTTTTATGTGATATATATATGCGGTGATATATGTTACAGTAGCAGCGCTCAATTTTTATGTGATATATATATGCGGTGATATATGTTACAGTAGCAGCGCTCAATTTTTATGTGATGCGGTGATATATGTTACAGTAGCAGCGTTTAAATTTTTATGTGATATATATATGCGGTGATATATGTTACAGTAGCAGCGCTCAATTTTTATGTGATATATATATGCGGTGATATATGTTACAGTAGCAGCGTTTAACACAAGCGCTCAAATTGTTCATGCGGTGATATATATGTGGTGATATATGTTACAGTGGTAGCATGTTATCAGCATTCGTTTCAATAGTCAATAATATATAAATGGCGTAGCAGAATCAGAATCATTCTTTTAGCAGCAAAAGTTTTTTTTTCTCCACAAAAGCACATTCTTTTTGCCATTAGAAGTATTATTCTATCAGCAGAAGTTATTTTTTTTCACAGAATGCATTCAATCATCTCTATGGTAGGAATAGTTCTCACTGGCAAGGAGAACTATCCTGAATGGTCCCGGATGATAAAACACACCCTCATATTCAATGAGTTGTGGAAAGGAGTCTGTGTCGGAGAAGGAGAAAATGACCCAGTGCAGCCTACATCAGACAAAGAGCTTGTCATTTGGGAAAACAAAAACAGCAAAGCCTATGCATTAATCGCAGCATCTGTAAATGAAGAAGTAAGTCGCCATATTTCATCATATTCAACTGCCTTTGAAGCTTTACAAAAGCTTAAAGAACTCTACGACTCACATTCTGCACTTGAAGTTGTTCAGCTCATGATTAAACTCTTCACTCTTGAACTGAAAAATAATGATCCTCTTGCTCTTGCATCTGAAGTAAAGTCTATAATGCATGATATTAAATCCACTAAGGTTGAGCTGGATATCCCTCTTATTGATTTTCTCAAGGCACTCTATCCTACCTACTCCAATTATCTTGAGTCTTTACAAGCAAATGGAAATATTAAAGATATAACCTTTGACTCTCTTGTGAAAAAGTTTGCTGAAAGAGAGAAAGCCTTTGGAAAGAAGACAATCCCTGAATCTTCTGAAGAGACTGTTTGCCTTGCTCATAAAGAAAAGCATCCTGCTCAAGATTCTACAAGAGGAAGAGGTGGATGAAGAGGAAGAGGAAGATACTTCAGAGGCAGGGGGGCCAGACATTCTCAAGCAGAAAAAGCAGATTTGCATTGCATTCGCTGCAAACGAAATGCATCACATGATGCTTCTACATGCAAGCTACCATGGGACAAAATTGAGCAGAAAAGGAACCAGCAGAAAGGTAAAACTGATGATACAGACAAAGGTAAAGCACCTGAATCCGCTCACTATATTGAGGCACAATGTAACATTGGAGTAAATGAAGATTTGTTTAATGCTTCACTTGCTTCTTCGAAAAATGATTGGTTGCTTGATTCAGGAGCAACCTGTCATATGACTCATAGGAAAGATTTTTTTGAAGATTTCACTGACAATGTTGATGGAGCAGTATACTTTGCAGATCAGTCAAAAATCAAGCCATCAGGGCTTGGCACAATCAGGCTTAAACTGCCTGGTCTTCCAGACTTTCTTCTGGATCATGTTCTATATCTCCCACAGCTCAAGAGAAACTTGCTGTCCTTGGTCCACATCCGCCAGCAAGGTCACTCCATTCATATGTTTGATGGCAAGCTTGAGGTAAGAAAAGCATCTGACCACTCACTTGTCATGAGGGGAATAGAAGAAGAAAGGCTTCTCAAACTGCAAGGAACCTCTGCTCATGCACAACATTTCTCATATATTTCTCATCATGAAGAAGGTACACTTCCATCAAGTTTATTATGGCATGCTAGATTTTGACATTTAAACTATGACAGTCTCCGCTTATTGAATAAAAATGGTGTTGCTGGTTTGCCTACAATTCCTAGGAAACATAAGCAATGTGATGCTTGCATTCTAGGAAAGCATAGCAAACAGTCTTTTCATGACTCACATTCAAGAGCACATAGGAAGCTTGAACTTATTCATTCAGATTTATGTGGTCCAATGCCTGTTTCTTCTGCAAATGGAAATAAATATATCATGACATTTATTGATGATTACACCAGAATGTGTTGGGTTTATTTATTGAAGAACAAATCTGATGCTTTTCAAACATTCAAGAATTTTCATAAATGGATTGAAAATGATGCACAATCTCATATTGGGTCTATTCGCACTGATAATGGAAAAGAATATACATCAAATGAATTTGAACACTATCTTCGCCAACATGGGATTAAACATCAAACAACTGTGCCTTATAATCCCCAATAGAATGGTGTAGCTGAAAGAATGAATAGAACAATCTTGAATATGGTACGATCCATGCTCTTTTTCAAAAATGTAAAGATAATGTTTTGGGCTGATGCTGTTCTATGTGCTGCATATATAAAGAATAGATGTCCATCTAATGCTATAAGAAACAAGACTCCTTATGAATTGTGGTATGGACATGTTCCTTCGGTAAAACATCTCAGGATCTTTGGTTCCACCTGTTATGCTTTGATACCAAAGGTACATAGAAACAAACTTGGTGCTAGAAGTCGTAAGTGTATCTTCCTGGGGTATTCAAACACCTCTAAAGCATACCGCCTCTATGATGAAGTAAATAAAAAGTTTGTTGTATCTAGAGATGTCATTTTTCTGGAATCATCCAAATCTGACAATGTTGTTGAGCGGCAACTTGATCGCTTGGATAGATTCGCAAAAACAAAATCATTTCAAGAATTTGATAATTAGATTCCACATCTTGAAGGGGGATTCCTATACTAGATCAACATGTGGAATCTTCTTCTGAAGAACAATCTCCCCTGCATGAAACTCCAACAACGGATGATGCTTTAAGTGATGTAATTGATAGAATTGGGAGACTCAATTTTGATTCAGTCCCAACTCAATCAACAGAGCAGCTTGGACCATCTCAGAAAGGTCCCCCAAAGTGGCTGACAAAGACACTTGAAAGTGTTCATCCTGATGAAATTGGAAAAACAGGAACCTGAAATTCAAACCGACAAAATGGAGGTGATGTGGATGACTCTAATTCACCTGTTGATATGGATGTTACTTATGATTGTGAATTGAACTTGTCTACAGATTTTGAACCAACTTCCTTCAAAGAAGCTGCTTCTCATGATGAATGGAAAGAAGCGATGAAAAAGGAGTATGATGCCCTCATAAAGAATGGCACTTGGAAGCTGGTTGATCCTCCATTTGGAACCAAACCAATTGGCTGCAAGTGGGTCTACAAGAAAAAATACAAAGCTAATGGCTCACTTGACAAGCACAAAGCTAGGCTTGTGGCAAAAGGATTTGCACAGAAGGAAGGGGTCGATTATGAGGAAACTTTTGCCCCCACAGCGAAATGGGCCACCATCCGGACACTCTTTGCACTAGCTGCTCAGAACGGTTGGAAAGTCCATCAAATGGATGTAAAAACTGCATTCTTGAATGGAGATCTAAAAGAGAATGTTTTTATGTCCCAGCCTGAAGGATTTGCTGTGAAAGGACATGAACATAAAGTATGCAAACTTGTGAAGTCCTTGTATGGCCTCAAACAAGCACCACGAGCCTGGTATGAAAAACTAACTGAGCATCTTCTGAAACTCAACTTCAATCATTTTGATCTTGATGATGCAACTTTATTTGTCAAGAAAGTTGGAAAAACAGTTGTATATCTTGTGGTATATGTAGATGATCTTTTAATGACAGGGAACAATGAAAGCTATATTGCATCCATAAAGAAAGAATTAGGAAAAAGTTTTGAAATGACTGATTTGGGCTATGTTCATTACTATCTTGGCATTGAAGTAACCCAACATCCAAAATCCATATTTCTTTCTCAAAAGAAATACATTGGAGATTTGTTAAACAGATTTGGCATGACAGAGTGCAATCCTCTTTCTACTCCAATGGAACAAAACTTAAAGATCACATCTATTGAAGGAAAAGAATTTGAGGATGCAACAAAGTATAGACAGCTTGTAGGAAGTCTCATCTACCTCACTACTACCAGACCAGACATTTCATTTACTATTGGAATCCTCTCCAGGTTCATGCAAAAGCCTTGTGAGGGACATTGGTCTGCTGCAAAAAGAGTTCTAAGGTACTTGAAGGGAACTCAAGACCTTGGAATCAAGTATACACAGGTGGACGACTTCAGCTTGCTTGGATACTTTGATTCAGACTTCGATGGAGACAAAGAAACTGGAGTATCTACTTCAGGATATGCTATGAGTCTTGGATCAGGAGATGTCTCTTGGAGATCACGCAAACAATCAGTTCCAGCAAATTCGACAACAGAAGTAGAATACGTGGTAGCAGCTGAAGCAACGAATGAAATTGTGTGGCTCAGGAAAATTCTTGAAGATTTGCAGGTAAAACAAGTACAATCAACTCCACTCATGATTGACAACACCTCTGCAATAAAGTTGGCCAAGAACCCAAAGTTCCATGATCGTACAAAGCACATCAATACTAAATATCATCTGATCCGACATCATGTTGAGGCCAAAACAATCCATCTCCGTCATTGTTCCACAAATGAGCAAATTGCAGACATCTTCACCAAAGCACTTGGAAGAGAAAAGCTTGAAAGATTCAGAACGATGCTTGGACTCACCAACATCCCTTCAGATTAAGGGGGGGAATGTTGACACCTAATCCTCTGTGATTGGGTGAATTTGGAATGTGAACAGTCATCAAGAAGATGAACTGATCAGTCACATTCATGTATATAACAATAGCTACCTAATGAAATAAACGAATCAGTTTTTTTGCCAAGTCTGGAGTTACTCCTGGTCTGACAATTTGTTTTAGGAAGCTCTGCTCATGAGTATATTGGGAAAATCTCGGTAGTGTAAGTGTCATTATTGGCTGGAAAAGGGCACTTTTGAGTAGGCAACTTATCATAGAAATTTCCTCCTCATCAAAATTTGAAACCGTTACGTGTTCCTTCTTCATACTTTTGAGTGAAAAGGTCAAATTTTATTCCTATGGTCTTGTTACATCGTCCCGCGATCCAAAATTGATAGGATAAATCTCCCTATTAAATAAAAATATGGTGTTTAAACACTCTAACATGGATGCTTAAAGAAGGACGATTACTAAACTTAAACCATTCACATTCTATTGAGAGTTCTTCAAGGAAGACAAAACTTTCAAGAACTGCAAGAAAATTGACTTGTCCAGTACAATCTTGAATCTTCAAGTTTTCAAGAAGAGGGTATTTTTCTACAAGATGCTCAAGTATATCATAATTTGTATCGATGAATGACAGACAAAAAGTTTCAAGGCATCTAAAGCCGTTGAAGTAAGGGGGTAGTCGTGTTAAGTAAAACAACTTGAGTTTCAATGATGTTAGGCATTCACAAGAAAAAAGAGAAGTTGGAACATCCAAGAAAATGCCAATTCCGAGATCGATTTGTTTCACTCATTTTAAAGATGTGGATTGAACCCATCTCTGCAAACATTTACCAATTCTCCCTCTGTCAAGATCACCCATGGAAACTGAAATTTCAAAACTTTTAAGTTGAGCAAAATGAAAGAACAGGACATAATCAATTGCCTATTTTTTTATTTCTCCATCATGGAAAAAACATAGGAAGGAAAATTTGAGATGAGGTAATAAAGTGCAGAGGTACCTCCATCTAACTGGATAGCAAAGAACAACATGTTGCATCTCTTAAACAAAGTTTGGAGAGAATGTAAGAAGAGAATATGTTGTCTGGAAAAGCACTCAGTTTGTCCCTTTCCATTGATGTAGTTCTAAGAGATGAAGCAGGATGAAATGATAGAATGAGATGTAATACCAAATGTAGAGGAGCATAAGAAAATCATGTTGATCATTGAATGCCAACATTAGTGAAACTTATGTTTCTTCCATCTTGAGAATCCCCACACAAGCAAGAGAAGAAGGGTCACTATCCCGAGAAACCTCCAAACTACAACATTCATTCGTCCGTAGCCATTGTATTCAACTAGTCCTCCCGAGAAAACCAATCTAGCGAGGAAGAGGATCACAACCTCTGAGCAAGAGCCTCTATGCAATTGTGGCCTATCATCCTCTGGGAAACAATGGCCTGTTACTCTATCGAATTGTAACTGACAATATCAGTCTTCAATTTGATGACAAAAGTTATTTCAATCATCTAACACCAAAATCAATGTCCCAAGACCGCACAAGTGGCATGGGAGGGAACTCTTCTAAGAGGAAATGCCTTACGATGTAAAATGATAAAAAAATAATCTTATTTTAAATTATTACCAGCCTAGATCCATCTTAACTCTGAATCTACCAAGCATCTATTGAGATGCAAACCTCTTTTAGAGTGAAAAGAGATTTGATCCCTCCTGGTGCTTGGTAGATCCAGAGTTAAGATGGATCTAGGATGGTTTAATTCCCCCCTTTAAATAAACTATATTCCACATGAATACCATGGGTCAATTTTTATTTTTATTATTTTATTTTTATAGAGTTATTTTTATTTTAATTTGACCGAGTTAAAATTGTTTATATTACATTGCATTAGTCTTTTTCTTTATTTTTATTTTTATGTAATTTGACTTAGTCAAAATGTTAAAAATTACATTACAACATCTCTACCATAAGGGGTTAGAAAACGCCTCTCTAAGCAAATATTATTACTAGCCTAGATCCATCTTAACCCCGGATCTATCAAGCACCGAGAAGGATCAAATCTCGTGAGGTGTAAACCTCTTTTTCGAGTGAAAAACTTGGGGAAATGTTTGCAACTCGAGAGATTTGATCCCTCTTAGTGCTTGATAGATCTCGGGTTAAGATGGATCTAGGTTGGTTATATAATACTATATAAATCCATATTTGTATTTATATGTCTCTTTCTTATTCTCTCTCTCTATCTCACCCCCGAAACATACACACTCTCTCTCCATATATATATATATCTCCCTCCCTCTCCCTCTCTCTCTTCCCCTCCTCTATCTCTCCACATTTCTCTCTCTATGTATTTATTCTTCCCTCCCTCTCTCAACCCATCCAACTCCATCTCTCTCTCCCTCTCTCAACCCATCCAACTCCATCTCTCTCTCCCTCTCTCAACCCATCCAACTCCATCTCTCTCTCCCTCTCTCCCCCCTTATATTTATTGAGTCCTCTCTTTCTTCCTTCCTCTCTTTTTCATTCTCTCCTACCTCTCTCTATCTCTTCCCCCCCATCATCTCTCTCTCTCTCTTCTCTATAATTCTGTCACTATATCCCTCCCTCTCTCCTTCTTTCTCTCCCCCCCATCTCTGTGTCTCCCTCTCTCGCTCTTCTCCTTCTCTCCCCATCTCTCTCCTCTTCTCTCTCCCTCACTCTCTCCTTGTATCTCCCTTGTCACTCCCTCTCTCTCTGTCTCTCCTCGGCATCATCTCTCTCTCTCTCTTCTCTCTAATTCTATCACTATATCCCTCCCTCTCTCCTTCTCTCTCTCCCCTCCATCTCTGTGTCTCCCTCTCTCTCTCTTCTCCTTCTCTCCCTATCTCTCTCCTCTTCTATCTCCCTCACTCTCTCCCCATATCTCCCTTGTCACTCCCTCTCTCTCTCCACATTTATCTCTCTAAGCCTTTGTTATTTCCCCCTCTCTCTCCCCATTCAACTCCATCTCTCTCTCTCTCTCTCCCTCTCTCCTTCTCTCTTCTCTCTCTCTCCCCTCCTCTCTCTCCCTGTCTCCTTCTCTCCTCTCTCTCTCTCCCCTCCTCTCTCTCCCTCTCTCCTTCTCTCCTCTCTCTCTCTCTCTCCCATCCTCTCTCTCCCTCTCTCCTCTCTCTCTCTCTCCCCTCCTCTCTCTCTCTCTCTCCCCTCCTCTCTCTCTCTCTCTCCCCTCCTCTCTCCCCCTCTCTCTCCTTCTCTCTCCCCTCCTTTCTCTCTTCTTTCCTGCCTCTCCCTCTTTGTCCCACCCCCCTCTCTCCTCTCCTTTGTCTCTTCCTTCCTCTCTCTCCCACTCTCCCCCACCTCCTTCTCTCTCCCCTCCTTTCTCTCTTCCTTCCTCTCTCTCCCTCTCTCTCCCCCCATCACTCTCTCTCTCTCTCTCTCTCTCTCTCCGCCTTCCAACTTTTTCACTATCTCCCTCCCTCTCTCTCTCTCTCTTAAATTTGATTCCATGATATTGTGTTTAAGAAAGTATCTAAATTAACAAAACTCAATTGGTTGTAAAATTTTGGATCAATCATGTCAAAGTAAATACAATAATTAAAAACTTAAAACAATCATGCACAAGCTTTCCTCTATTATTGTTAGTCAATTTGGTTGCTCTCATTACTTAGATCCTTAGTTAAGATGGATATATTCTGGTTCTTAATAATATTATTTATTTTATATAAATTTCGCATATTTATATATAGAAGTATTCTCATTTTTATTATTAAGGCCTTGATTTAATTTCTATGAGAATCTTTTTAGCAGTCGTGAGGATAGAGGGTTTAGATATATCTCAAAAGTAATAATAATCCTTTTCTTTTAGATTTAATTAAAAAAATGTTATAAAATTAAATTAAAATGAAATATTTATGAAATATTTTGATTGTGAAATAAGTTATCTTTTTCGGCATGTGGTATTGACAAGCCACAATATTGGCCCATGGTATTGTAACAAAGATAAGCCATAGTATTGGCCCATGGTATTGTAACAAAGCCTATTTACAGGTTAATAATATCCACGGTAAAGTGGGGGTGAATGTCATTTTGTTATAAAATATTTTGATTGTGAAATAAGTTATGGTTTTTGGGCATGTGGTATTGATAAGCATCGTATTGTAACAAATCCTATACACCAGTTAATAACAAAATTAAAATATAATAGATTGACTTTAACTTTAACTTTTTATTATTAATTGAGCCAACATTTAAATGTTTACACACATTTGGCTTTATATTACTTTTAACCTTTTATTTATTAATTTTAATTTTTTGTTTATTACTTTTAATGTTTTATTTTATTTTTTAATTGAACCGACATATAAATATTGAATGTTTATGTCAAATGTTAAACATTTACACCTACACATCTACCCCTATACTTGTTGACATTATCGTTAGATTAAATTTAAGTATTAGGGGGTTTACACAATGCATTATATTAGATATCATTTTGGGATTCATATGTGTTAAGTAAGTCATTCACGTATGACCATTTCCATGAGAGGTAGTTGTAATTGACTAATTTCTTATGATTTTTAAATAGTTCACTTAGCACTCATTGCATCGGGTGATGCTCACAAGGGTGAAGAAGTGGGATTGAAACTAGTGAAATGAATCACATAGCGTCAATCATCACTTCCGGGGCTTGCAACTGGTAACTAGGACTTCCCGAGAGGTCACCCATCCCAGATCGCCTCTGGCTCAAGCGTGCTTAATTGTGGAGTTTTCTCCACAATCAAACCCACTTAGCTTGCTACCCCATTTGGAAAACCTTAGCAAGTATTGTGCCTCATGAACCATTCAAGTAGAGATCCCTTCACTCTTTTTGAATTTAAGTATTAGGGGGTTTATGTAGTGCATTATATTAGTTTGTTAAATATTTAATGTTAAATGTTAAACATTTACACTTACATCATCTACCCCATATTGGGCTATATAGCGCCTCTTGGCACAATTATTAACTAGCCTCAATTTGACAACATGAGTTTACATTCCAAGGTCCTCCCTTACCCTCCGGTTCGTGCTGAATTTATAGGCCAAGAGGAGGAGGCTTGAGATCCATAAAGAGAGGGATTAAGGTTACACAAAGAGAGGGAGATTGATCCATAAGTCAAGGGATGAGGCCCATGTAGGTAGGAGTTTGAAGCCTTTTAGTTGGGAAATATTCCCCCAACAAGGCTTCTAGAAATTGGTTTTCATTTTTACTTATGTTAAGAGGCTTTCACACCTTTTAATGGAGAGCAAAGCGCATGATTGCGTAGACCATAATGATCATAACTACATTTGTGCATGTAGTTACTAGGAAAAGTGGGAAAATGCTTGAAAACAGGGTTTTAAGTAATATAACTCAGGATTCTTGTTGTATTTGGGATTTTTTTTCTTCCAACATTGTAGGGGATGCCTTGGAACACTTCATCGAATAGCGAGAGATCCATATTGGTGGTCATTCGGCCAATGGTGACAAAATGTGTTCAAAATAGCAACAAGAATTTCCAATTAAATTTGTCATTGAATAAATTGTGAATTAAAATTGTAATTCTTTTCTCATAGCAACTTGTAATAGTTAACTAAGTTAAGTTGGCTTAGTTAGCTTAGGAAATTCGAGTTGGAAGTCTATCTAGAGTCATGTAGAGTGATCCCTAAATTTTAGGGGTCCAGATTGAGTTCTTTGGAGTTATAATTAGATAACACAGTCCAACTGAGTTATAGTCAGTTAAACTAGTTTTAAATGTTGAAGGAACTAGTAGAGGTCTAGTAGTGGATTAGTGCATGAGTGCATTAACCAACACCACACCAGTTAACTGAATATTCACTCACAAAAATTCATGCATTTTAGTTCAGAGGAAGACCCAGTTGAGATTAGAGTACAGGGACAATGTAGTATCAGTTGTATAATTTTCCGAGTTGTATAGATGGTGCATGCAATCAGTTGAGGACCTTAGTTTGGATTGCACAACTATGGAGAAAGGATTTCCCAATTAATTATGGGTCGATTTTCTCAGGAATTGCGCAAGGAAGTAGGGGCTTGGCAGGAAACATAATTGGCTAAGTGTTGGCTTGAGCTGGCTTGTGAGGCAGAGAGTTAAATCATACTTGTGCAAGAATTGTTCTTGTGTGGACAAGCATTGCATTTTATTCTCAGATATTTTGGCTAATGCAATATAGATAGTCGGGGTTTTGAGAATTTACTTTCCCAGAGAAATATTGTGTTATGTACGATTGATATTCTTCCTCTTTTTGATTATTGTTTTCATCGACCATTTTTGGTTTCCACTAAGAAGATTAGAGTAGATTCTTATCTTATGTTTTAGTATATCATATGAGCTGTTGAATCTACAGAAAAATCTACAAAATGACGCGTAATACTATTACATCCCTCTATCTCTCTCCCCATATCTCTCTATCTACCCTCCAACTCTGTCACTATCTCCCTCCCTCTCTCAAGGCTCTCTCTCCCCCTCTATCCCCCATCCATCTCTATCTCTCTCTCTATATCATCCTTTCTCTCCCCCTCTCTCTCCTCTCCTTCCCTCTATCTTCCCTCCTCTCCTCTCTCCCTCTCTCTCCATATCTCCCAAGTTGTCACTCCCTCTCTCTACCTCTATCTCTCTATGTCATTGTTCTTCCCACCCTCTCTCTCCCCCTCTAACTCCATCTCTCTTTGCCTCCCTCTCTCCTCTCTCTCTTCATTCCTCTCTCCCCCTCTCTCTTACACCTCCCTCTCTTTTGATCCTCCCCATGAAATTCTCTCTCTCCTCCCTCCAACTCTATCAACATCTCCCTCCCTCTCTCCTTCTATCTCCCCCCCCTATCCCCGACCCCCTACCCCTCTCTCCATCAATGCTTTTTTCCCCAAGCAAAAATCGTAATTTTATTCATATTGAGCAAAATTACATGTTGTAGATGCTGAAAAGCATATGCATAAGACTAGATCCTGACTACTCAAGATCTCATGAAGAATCTAGTCTATTATTTTCTACCTTTCTTTTTTTCCACTTTTCTCCAATCACCAGTGTTGGGTGTGGATGATACAATAGTCAATTGGTTTTATTTTATAGTTGTTGGGAATTATTTGTTAGAATCTGAGCCTTTTAATACATGATTTTGTTTGTTGCCACTTGCCTCTTTTCCAGGTGTATGCTGTTCACTTTGTTGATGTGGGACAATTGGCATCAGAACTAATGCAGAGCTATGCTCGACTTGCTCTTTCTGTATGTTGTTTTGAGTGTTCTGCTTATTGTTGTCTGTGGTATTTTCTGGAATGTCTACGTCTTCTTCAGGATCTTCTAGATATTTAATGCCTTGCCAACCTTTTAGCTTTTGTGGTTGTTTCTTGTGTCTTTTGGGATATTTTTTTAGCTTGTGGACATGCACTATGAAGGTGTCCAGTTTGTAGACATCCATGGCAACGGAATGTCGTATTCTCATAATCATGAGGTGTTGTCCACTAGAGATCGTTGTGGACCAGCATAATTTGATCAGGTAGGCCTTGGCTAAGATCTACTTCAACACATATTCTGGCGAAAGTGAAGATTCCTTTTACAACTCGATCTTCATCAATCTCGAGAAATTTCCCCAAGGAATTCTTAATTCCTTCTAGAACTTTGTGGTAGATTGTGTACCATGGCCCACACGGGCATTTTGGATACCACCACGGTGGTAGCATCAAATCCTGGGAACCAAGGTGTCATGAAGAGTCTTGCATTGCCCCAAAACCATTGACCCATGGTATTGTAACAAAACCTATTTACATGTTAATAACATTCACGGAAAATTGCAAGTGGATATCCATGGTTAAGAAACTTATTATATTGTAAGTATATTTTAGGTTTTTATGCACTTATTAGTTAAATTTAAAAATGGTCATGTTATCATTATTAATCATTGCCAGCTCACAAATCTAACAATCCATTTGTATGTTGATCACTATTAGTTTAGAATTTGACTAATGCAAATTGTAATCTTTAATTTTTAAAAATAAATATTTATTTTTCAATATTATTAAAAGAAATAAATTTTAAACATTTGATTGGACCATAACTTGAAAGTTTTATTGGAGCCTTTGCACAATATAATGCCATGTGGATAATTGCCTTACATATTTTATGCCATAATTTATGGATATGGTATTCATGCATGGATTTTAGATATTTGTGTAGTTATTTTTTTCTATTAAGCTTTGAACGAAAACCGTCAAAAAATAAAATATTTGAAAATAATTTAAGCAAGTATTTCCATAAAAAATGGATAGAAATAAGATGTAAAAAACATACTTACTGGAGTTCCTTCCTCTATTATTTATGTTTTCTTCAACATTTATGTAGGAGTAAAATTGTAAATGTGTAGACTTACTAATGGTTACTACCCACCAAAACCTATGCAAGTTCTTTGAGCAAACAATTTACTTATCTAGTTCACATCTTAATTTATTAGTTACTGCCAAAGCAAGACTATAGGATGATTTTCTATCAACCATTGACTAATGCAACTTATAATTATTTATGAAATTTTCCCCAAAGCATAATTTCTAACTTTATAACAAATTGAATTTTATTACTTTTATTATTAATTGATCCAAGATTTAAATGCTTACACTAAAACATATCCACCATATTCGTCTCTATCTTACTTTTAACCTTTTATTATTTTTTAATTGAGCTGACATATAAATGTTAAACTACACACCAAAACTTATGCAAGTTCTTTGAGCAAAAAATTTACTTATCTAGTTCACATCTTAATTTATTAGTTACTACCAAAGCAAGACTATAAGATGATTTTCTATCAACCAATGACCAATGCAACTTATAATATTTATGCAATTTTCCCCAAAGCATAATTTCTAACTTTATAACAAATTGAATTTTATTACTTTTATTATTTTTAACTTTTTATTATTAATTGATCCAAGATTTAAATGCTTACGCTAAAATATATCCAACATATTCGTCTCTATCTTACTTTTAACCCTTTATTATTTTTTAATTGAGCTGACATATAAATGTTAAATGTTAAATGTTAAACATTTACACCTACACATCTACCACACAATTATAAAAAGTTAATACATAAATAGATATATTTAAAAATATGGAATAAGATTCTTAACCATGGAGATATACCCTCATGTTACCTTAGAGATTCTTAATTGATAAATAGGTTTGGTTAAGATGCGAGGGGCCAATACCATGTCTTATCAATACCATATGCCCAAAAAACCACAACCCACTTCATATGACATTTCTTCATATGCCATTTTTTTAATTAATCAATTAATTAAAATGGCATTACTAGTTTGGAGATTGTTATCACTCCTCCGGATCTCCAAGGCTGAGGAAGAGTCCAGCTGAGGTAACCACATACCAACCTTTTGACTTGGTAGCTAGCCCTACCAAGTCGAAGAGGGCTCTCTCCACAAAATCACAACCAGGAGAGCTGGATGAATTAGGGTTTTAGGCTAGTTATAAAGTGTAGAGGGTTTTGTTTGTTTGAAATGATTGGGTTTTTTCTAGATGAGGATATTTGGTCAAAGAAGCTAGGTTAGGGAAAATAAGATGTGATTGCATACATTCAAAGGGGAAAAGTAGGTAGGTAATCTAGCACATTAGGGTTTCTTGGGATGATATGATTTCAGATTGCTGAGAAGCTAGGAAGAGCATGAAATATGTATTCTTCCTAAACTGAAGAAAGATGAACAAACTATGAAAACTTCCCCAAAACAGAGCATGTGAGATGATTTTTGTTTATCAACTTGAAAGAGATCATAGAATAGACATGAAATGGAATATGGAGTAACAATACATTCACACAAATGAAACTGAAGAAAAAACAATGCTAGACAACCATACCACAGGTATCCCAAGGAAATAGTTGCAACTCATCTATTAAAACTGGCCAAATTCTGATACAATAGTGTCTCTGATCAATCTAACAGCATCCAACTGAGTCCAACCTTTGAAAAGACTGAAAAATACAAGATATAGGCCTCAAAACAAACTCCTCCCAGCCTCAGGGGTCAAATCCATGAGAGGAGGAGCAGTTCCACCAAAATCTGAATTGATAACTAGAGTGTAGGGTGGTCAAAGTGACTCATCCCTAATTACAATGAAACTGATTCATTACACCTCATAGAGTCTATTTACCTAATGTATTTACCCTAGGTAATAGTAAAAAGACCATAATTACATTTACAACATCAATTACATCAGTAAAAATTCATAAAATTCCTTGAGTAATTGAGAAAGTGTGAAAAAGTAGCAAAATATCAGTTTCTAGTCCTATGCGCAACGCCTTTGGTCTATGCACAACTCCATCTTCCAGCTGAGTTTTGAAGGGGTTCATGATGTCCAAATTGAGCTCAGGATAGTTCATTGGAAATCCTGTCCTATCTAGTTTCCAAAAATGTACTTGGTTCCAAAAAATGATAAGAATTGACCCTCCAAAAAGTCAATATCCCAAGATTGCTCCTGTGCGCAACGCCTAGTTGAAAAAGAGGGTAGAAATGTGATTTTTGAGGTGTTTTTGGCCATTTCTCCCTCTCAGACTGCCCAATTTTGGTGTGAAAATAGTCAAAATTGAATATTTACTGCCTTTTGAATCTAATGGTGGTCTTGGTTTTGCATTTGGAGGCCTCTAGAAGATGCACAACGCTTAGGGTGTTGCGCATATGATGGTCCAACTGTGTAAAAAATGTCAAAGTTTATACAAAAACCCAAAAATTTAAAAAATGCCCAGAAACTTGTCAAAAGTGATACATGAACTGCTGATGGAGTATGTCAAGCATGGAAAGAGGCCTCAGCAAGGATATCAAGTTTTCTCTTCTCCTCTTGCATATTTGGGGTTTCAGGCTTTGACTTCATTTTCTTGAGTTTTGACCTCACTATTTGGTTTCTTCGGAAATAATACTTTGCCATCCTCCTCTATATGCCATTGTCTTTCTTTGATCAAACCAATGCTCCCTGTTTTCATTGATCATTATGGCAAATTTCTCATTTAAGGTAAGCCCCTTGGCTACCTCAGCTTCTTTCTATCTCTCTAATTCTAATGCTCTCTTTAGGCCTTTGGTTCTTGTCCTTTTTCTTGACACTTGTTCTTCTAGCTCATCAGGATCACCATATTTCTCATATGCTTCATCAAGTAAGGCCTTAGCCTTTGTCTCTTCTCTTTTGGCTTTGAGAAGGTCCACCCCCATAATAAACTTTTTTGTTTTCAATTGTTGGTTTTCCTGCTCAAGAAATGAAATGAAAAATTTAGCTCTATCCAATTGAGTTTGCAATTGTTTGATTTGGGCCTCTTTCTCTTTGATGATCAAGCTTGTGTTTTCATGATCATCTTGCTGATCCAAGTCAACAAGGTCAAATTCTGTTTCTGTCTCATGGAAGTCTTCATCCTCTTGCCTGATTTCCTCATGAACAACTGTCTCTTTGATCTTTTGCTTGCCCTTCTATACCTGCTTTGCTGATGAAGAAGGCAGGGCCCCTCCCACAATATGTGGGGAAAACACCTGCCTATGCCCTTTCTGATATGTTCTAGTAAATATGCCTATTTCAGCCCCTTTAGGCCTGCTGACCTCAGCTCTGCTAGGTGACCCTGTATGACCATGCAATGGTGATGATGGTGGTGAAATAGGATAAAATCATGGAGGGATAGATGTAGTGGGCTAAGATGGAGGGAGTATGTCTTCAACATGATGATCAATGGGATGAGATGAAGAAGGAATATCTTTAGCATGTGAAGCTTATGGAGTAGTGAAAATATCATGGGTAATGAAAGTGTCCCATGAGATGTTTAGCTGATTAAGGTGATGGAGGGCAATAATATTGATCAGAGAGTGATGAAAGAGGCTGTTCATTTGCAGATCATACTTTTTCCCTAAACTGTGTATCCCATTTTTTCAATGCTCCTGAACAATAATAAGGAATATTGAGCATTTTGACTCTTGTGAAGTGCATGAGAAATATGATATGGTATGCGTAGATTCTGGAAAATATTCCTTCACAAGTGAAGTTCTTCATGATGATTTTCATCATGGGAGCATACTTATCAAGAAGCTGACTGAAGGGGAAGAATTTCTTCCTCTCATTTCTGTACCGAGGCTTCAAGTATGGCTGATAATACTGATCATCTAGGTTTTGAGATTTAAACCACTTCTCACCCACATTAGGTATTCTAGTAGCAACAAAAATGATGGTTGAGGATATGGTGAAGGTTACCCAAGCCAATGTCACTTGATTGTCCTCAATTTTTGAAATGAAAACTCTAGTCAAAACAAGGCGGTTTTGAACTCTTTGTATCATTTCACAAAAATCAAAGCATCCCATATGCTTGAAAAAAGTGACTGTCACGAGTGAGGCTATTAGTTCTCTGGTGTTGGTAGGCTCAAACCTCAATATTCTTCCTCCTTTGTGTGGCCTTCTTTCTTCTGTGTCTTCCTCCTTTGTAAAATCTCTATCTTCCTCCTCCATGATGTGTTTTTGTTCTTTTTGTCTTGAAACCCTAGGGATTAGGAAATGGGAGTGGGAATGGAGTAGGAAAAATTTAGGGAGTGGGGTAAGGGATTAGGGAACTTAGGGAGGTGATAGGGGCTTGAAATATTTAAATGATTTGGGAATTGGTATTTTATTACAGGTATGACAGTATGGCTGCCTAGGAATTAGGGTTTAAGGGAGAATAAATTTGGGATAGGGATTTAGCAATACAGGGGTAGGGATAGGGTTTACTGTGATGTGGCAAGGATAGTAGGGTCTTAGGAACAAATTTTGGAGGTGTGGTAATGAAACTAGGATTTGCAAGTTTTGAAAACTCCAAATTCCACACAAGAAACTTAATATCATGAATTAATGACTTGTGAAATGTAAGGGGGGTATAGACAAGGCCTTACTTACTTTCTAGGAGGTTAAGAAACCCTGTGTTGAAGGTTTGGATCACTTGCATGAAATTTGAGAGCTTACATATGAAGTTTGACACGTGTGTAGCGCCTTTGATGCATGCACATTGCTTGACTACCCTATGGGTAGGAAAACTCTATTTTGCTAATTTCGCTTGTCAAACTCGAAAATTTCTCTTTTGTTTAGGATCCTTGACCATGACAAGACCAAATGAGGTGTAAATGGATGTCTTGAGGGTTTTAAATACTTGGTGGAATTTGATTTTGTAGATTTAAAACCCATTTGCTAATGTTTGAAATTTCTTTTGAAACATTGCACTGATACCCTTTTACCTTGTGCTTTTGCTTTGCAGATTGATCAATTTCTGGAGTAGACACTTTTTGATTTGACATTTATTGTCCATTTGGCATGTGGAACTGAGTTGGTAGCTTTGAGAAAAGTTACTTATGACATATAATGACATAAAATCACATAAATATAAAAAATAGAATTACATCTCTGTTTTTGGAATAAAATTACAATCTGGAATGAAACTCATACTTGAAATCAAAATTATGACTTTGGAAAGCATTTTTACATGTTAAATGAAAAAGGGATATTATTTTGTTCACTCTCATACTTTTGCTAGTCTTATGCAGTCAAAATGGTGTTTTATTGGACCTTGGAAAAATGAAACCTAGAGAACTAATGAAAACCTTGGGTGTTCAAACTTCCTGGTGACTTGACTAACATAAAAAAAATGATGAAATGAGCTTCTGATTGATGTATGCTCAGTAAGAAATGAAGGTGGGCCAGCAAGTATTGATTTTGAGGGAGAGTGAGGTTTTTGACTAGCGCTACCATCACTGAGTAAATTTTTGAATGAGGACCTAGGAGGAATGACAAAAATTTCTGAGTGAGACCCTAATATGAATATGAAAAGAGGAGTTTTGATCACTGATGGCATTATGCAAATACTGACTCTAACAGAGATTAATTATAAAAAAATTAATACATAAGTAGATATATTTAAAAACATGGAATAAGATTCTTCACATGGAGATTTACCCTCATGTTACGTTAGAGATTCTTAATCTATAAATAGGTTTTGTTAAAATACGAGGGGCCAATACCATGGCTTATCAATACCACATGCCCAAAAAACCACAACCCACTTCATATGAAATTTGTTCACATGCCATTTTTTTAATTAACCAATTAATTAAAATGGAAAACATGACATAATTAGTTTAGAGATAATTTTCAACCTTTGATTTGTGTATATTTTAAAATATTCCATGGAGATTAAATCCATAATATCCACCTAATAATTATTGATAATTAAAATAAAATTTTGGAAGCCCTATTCTAAAATAGACATGCTTATCTGTATAATTAACTCTTATTGGAATAAGGCATCCAAACTTTTAATTTAACTATCAACAATTCATATGATCATGAATTGATATTTTTTCAGGAATGTGGTATTAGCAAGTCATAGTATTAGCCCCTAATATTGTAACAAAGCCTATTTATAAGTTAAGAATCTCCATGGTAAAATGGGGGTGAATCTCCATGGTTAAGAATATTGTTACATGTTTTTTTAAATGTATATATATATATATATATATATATATATATATATATATATATATATGTTTAGCTCTTATATATGATGATGATGATGATAATTAACGTCTACAAAGACCAATATGGTCTATCAGACCTTAAGAAATAAAGTGATAATTGAGGCTCTTTCAAAGTTGATTTCAATGATAAAAAAGAAGGGAGAGAAGCGTTCCGAGATTAGTGTAGTTTTGTTGACTTAACAAGTTAAGAAGGTTGGTAGTGTCACAAATGTTTCGAAAAGGAGAACATATGTGAGTAAGGACTGGGCAATCCAAGAAAAAGTGCTTTTCATCTTCAACTCTCTTAGTATAGAAAAGGGGGCACATTCTTTCGTCCCAAGGTGTTTTGGGAATAGACCAATGTCCGGTTTCACTCCGAAGCTCATGAGAATTAGTTCTTATCTTTGCAACATTAATTTTCTTCTTAGCACTATTCAAGATAGAAAGATAATCCTGGTTAGCAAGAGTGGGGTTAATCACTTCCTTATAATATCTTAGCTTCATTTTTCCCACTAACTCCTTATCATCCCACAACTTATCCTTGAATTTGGAAATAATAATGTTTTTAATATTATCCTTATTCTCCAAGATGATCTCCTCCTTTATCCCAATGGTCGAGCCAGGACTGGGCATCCTTATACCAACCTCGCTTGAGCCAGAGGTGGGGGTTTTGACTAGAGTTAGAAGCAATCTTGGGGAGCCTCTTGGATTCCATGTTGTACAACTTCTTCTTGTACATTATATACCTAAACATAGCCATGCTTTCAATGGGGGAGAGGCTAACTTCAATCAAGAGAATAGGGTAGGGAGTATTTCCTTTAATCTTGAGGTTGTAAGTTATAAATTGCTTTTGGATCATCTCAATCTTTCTCCATGATTCTCTAAATATACTACAACCCCAAACCTCACACACATATAAAATAATAGGGGTGACAAGAGTCTTGAAGAGGAACTTATTTTTACTCCAAACCCAAAGATCAATTGAATTGCAATTGTTTTGAAGCTCATAGTAAGCTTTCCATCCTCCTATAATCCTTTTCTCAATGCTATGGTTCCAGTTGAGTTGATGGTGGATGTCAATATCTAAATATTTGTATGAGGAAACCTTCTACAAGTGATTGTTATTATAAATGAAATTATCATAGTTGATACTTTTGAATTAATCATCATGCCTTTAGTCTTGTCGGTATTAACAATCACACCCATCTTGGAGTAGTAATCATGGAGGATTGTAAGCTGCTTGTTGAGATCATCAGAGCTTCTTGCAAGAAGAATTGTACCATCAACATAAAGGATAAGATTAATGACTATACCAACAGGCTTGGGTCCATCTCATCCTACAACTTCTAAACACTCTTCTATCTTATCCATGTAAATGCCAAAAAGGGTAGTGGGTAGGGAAAACCTTGCTTAACTCCAATATTGCATTTAATCTCCTTAGACCAACCCTCTTTGGTCTTAAGCATGGAAACAACATTCTTGTATAACCTAGTTACAACAACCCTTATTTCGAGAGGAACCATTATCTCCTCAAGCCTTTGCCATAAATTCTCTCGAGGAATAGTGTTGAAAGCTTTCCTAAAGTCAACAAAACAACAAAAGAGATCAATTTTACTATTGCGACACTCCTCAACAATGGTCCTCAAAGTGATAAGGTGGTCAATAGTTGAATGATGCCTCCTAAAACCAACTTTCCCTTTAGCTCTTTTATCATGGATTTCAAGCCAAGCGCTAATCTTTTTTTTCAAAATGAGACCATACAATTTGGCTAAAATGTGGCTTATCATGATAGTCCTATAGTTAGAGGGAACACTTTTATCCTGACTTTTAAATATAGGGACAATATGTCTTTATATCCAAGGATTAGGGAAGCCATGTTTCACTACCAAATTGAGGACTTTGTGTATGCGAGGGATGAGGATAGATCTTCCCATTTTGAAAATTTTAGCTTGGTAACCTTCAACATCCCTAACTTTTCCCTTAGCGAGCTTCTTAATCCCGTTATCCCCATCTTCTAAAGAAAATATATCTTCCTCTATAGGAGTGTTTATGATGTTTCCCATGGTGTTCGGGGAGTCATAAATATTCTTAAGATAGATATCCCATTCCTTTAAGGGGATCAAATTATCTTCTTTCATTTTACAGACAAGAATATTCCTCTAGAATTTTCTAGGTGAAGCTTTAGAGAGGTGAAGGAGGTGCTCTTGCCTCTTATTTATAAAGCATCATTTCTTCCTTTTGATAAGAGATTTGTACACACTTATTTTATCAAGATTTACAACCTTTTTAAGATCATCTCTAATCGCTTTCCTGGCAAGCTTACAATCCTTATCGTACAAAGGGTTGGAAGTTCTATTGTTCTTTTTATACGATACCTTGGTAGAGAATTTGTTAATGGTAGTGGAGAGGGTTGTAGTAAAATTGTGGTAGATGTAATCAATGTTATTATTATATATTAATAGATCTAAATTCTATGTTAAGAAGGAATCCATTTTAATTTTGTTAAAGCAAGTGTCCCCATGGCTCTCACCATTCTCTTGCATGTGGCCAGTATGTATATCTAGGTTTAGGGTTAAGGATAGAGGTCTGTCATCAAAATTAGGCTTGTGGTCATCTAGGAGGTAAAAATTAACAATACAGTTAAGAACCTGGGTATCATATATTACATAGTACACAACACTGCTACCAAGGCCATGGATATAAGTCATCTAGCTAGATGTAGGCCACTTATTAATCCTGTTACAAATAATCAGGTCTTGGGAACTTCAAAGCTTGATAAGCTGGGTACCAAATAGGTTATCGGTTATGTATTCAGAATTTATTTTAAACTTATTGGTTAAGTCATAATCCTCATCAAGCCATAGGCAGTTAGGGTTCGCGTTATTACTTAATAGAGTAGCTTGGTTAGTAGCGTTTCTAGCATTGAAGTCCCCAAGTAAAAGGATGTTTCCATCCTTCCTTAAACTGTGGATGTCCTGTTCTTAGGTAATGAAGAGGCAATTCTTATCCAGGTTGTTTTTCTTATAGGAGGAAGAATTGATAGGAGCAAAACAACAAATCACGAGAAGAATCCTATTGGTGTTAGAGTCAAAAATTTTGATCCAAATGTACTGGTTGAGGGGGTCGATCTTATGACAACAATTTAAATTTAAATTTTCCGTTTTTTTGGTAGGCTAAAACCCCACATGGAATTTGAACCAACGACCTTTTCGCAAAGAGTTCCTTAACCGTGTACCCACTCACCATCAATCCAAAGCCGCATGAGCTAAAGTTATAATTTAGTTAATTTTTATGATTTTTTTTCAAACTTCGCAATGTGAGATGTATCATGAAGTAAGTGTTTTGATGCTTATAATGGATTGATGCCTATGGGTGTTTACTAGCAATTTAATTTATATGGTTGATCTAGTTTTATTAGTATTATTATTTTCTTTCCATCGAGATAGACTAAGATTTATATTAATTTGAAGTAAAATACACAATGATCCTCCTTTCACTATTGACCTACTGTTGGGGAAACCAGACCAAAAGCGCAAAGGACTAGTTTAGGCTAAGTAAACAATATATTCAATGTCTTACAACCATGTAAATAAGAAAGTATAAAAAAACCTAGGATTGCAACCTTGTTGCTTGTAGGATAGATAACAAAAATTATAAGAGAAAACATTTAGCTAGGTGTGCGTTCCACCTAAATAGCATAAAGAACCTCTATGTCCTCCTCAATATTTGAGAATTCCAGATCATCTACCTTCTTGGTCAATATTGAAACTTTTTTCATCGAGTTCCCTCAGTTGCATCTGCGCAACATCGATACTAAGCAAGATTTCCTATAAAGATTCTAATTTTTCAAAAGTACTTCACCCATTATGGTCATTATCTACCAATATAGGTTTATAGTGTGAATGTATTTGGTCTATATAGATCATTCATTACATTTTCAAGGATATCGCTGTCAACCTCTTCCTCCATTTTAGCATAAAAATTAAATCTATGCTCCAACCTTGATTTTGTTTAGCATTTTGGATTTCCTTCCTAATATTGGTTGGAGTGTTGGCCATATATTTTGTTGCATACATTTTTTTCATCTGTTGTACTCTTAGACATGGAGGGTTCTTGGTGCTTTGTTTTCCTTGATGACTATATTACACACTAACTCCCAACATTATAGAACAAGACAGGGGAGAGCCTGATGAGATACTAAGTATGGGAGCAAGCACGGCAAGTGATTCTTGGTTCCCAGGTAATGCATACAGGAAAAACATTGAGTGTCATGAGAAAGGAGCCAAGAGTCATGTAAGTTTTATAGAGAGAGAGAGATATAAGAAATAGAGGGAGGGAAAAGACATTGAGACTACTCATAATGGTGACTCAAAAGGAAAAGATAAAAATATGTGACAAAGGTTACGAAACCTTCAAGCAGGCATGAACAAAACAATAATTTTCCATATAAACCCCCCTTAGAAACAAAGATAGTGAGAATTACACAAAAAGAGTAATTTCAACTATGAGCTAGAGCATAAAACCATATATCCAAAAAGAACCTATTTGTGCAATCTTTCAGGTAGAGACTCAGATGCCTTAATAAAAATATAAGTAGAAGGGATATAAATGAAACAATTACAAAGATCCAAGAGAGCTGCTAGCAGGCTCTAGCTAGAAGATAAATCTAAATTTAAAACTCACAAAGGAACCAAAACAATAAGAATATACTAGAGCTAGTCACTTCTTATGCAAACTAGAGCTAGAAAACACAGACCCAAAAAGACGTCGTACTTAAGACCATTAAGGAAAAGGGTCAAATTTTTTTCACTCAAAGAACCAAAGTGTAGAAAAGACAAGAATGCCAAGTGATAGAAGACTAATAATGAAAAACCACTTGAGATTTATCTTACTTGTATCCTTTTAAACTTGCCAACTTCCTAGACACAATCTCCATTATTTACCATGAGAGCATGGACATCATTCCTAAAGTGTGCACTATGATGATTCATTGAGGGGGAGGTCATCATTCCATTTCATCATATAGAAACCAGGATGAAAATACCCATAAGATGGTGTGCATGAACCAAACCTTGAGCCCGTTGCAAATTGGGTGGATCATTAATCCCCCACTTCAGTCGTTGACCACCTATATTAATGAGAAATTACATAACCTTGATTACACACCTTTTCTTTCTAGACTGGGCCCAACCTCAAATAATTATAGTGAATTGGTATCCATTCTTCTTAATCTTCTTTTGGTTCAAGAAAAAAGAATACAAAAGATTTGCATCTATGGAGACTCTCTTCTTATAATAAACTGGATGATTTTATCATCATCCATGAAAATTTACCGTCATTCTTTGGTTTTTCTTGAAATCAAGAGATTTTCTTGTCTCTTCTCATTCCTTTCTTTCACTCATGTCTACAAGGAGTAGATCAACTCCTAAAGCTTTCATGGACTTGGTTAGGCGAACATGGAAAATATTCAAAACTTCCTTAGATGATAACTTAGAATATACTCACCCATCCCGGTTCCAAATATGACGACTCACTGAGATGTGTTGAAAAGTGTAGCTTGGGAGGTAATTTCACAAGTTTAGGGTACTGGAATTGTGAGGATTTGACCCACTTTGTGGGCTAAGTACCCAAGTAAGTGGGTTTTGAACCCAAAGTAGTGGTCTTACAACTAAAATAAATTACTTCTTTATTCTAATTGCTATCAAGGGAACCTTTGATGGATATAGGGGGTTCCTAAGATAATAACTAGAGAGCTATAAATATGTGAGACCATGAGAGATCTAACCACAACATAGCAATCAATTATTACGTGAATAGTAAAGCAAGAAGTGACACATAAACCTCTATAAATATGAGATGGAGTAGATCCAAAGTTGTGGACATCTCTAGAAGAAGGCCAAGTGGATTTTCTGTGTGTTTCTGAGCAGAATGAGTCAAAGGAAATGATGGATGAGAGTCTTTTTGTCTAGGAAGAGGGGAAGAGCCCTGAGAAAGAGGCCAAGACCTTTTTTGTCTCTAAACAGGATGAAAGGGACTTAAACCTAGTACAAGAAGATGCTGAGAGGGCCTCAAGTAGAGGACAACAAGGCTGAAAGGCCTTAGATTGGACTAGATCACATTGTAGAAGGGCACGGCCCTTGTGGAATCTTGGAACAATGAAAATAAGTGATAAATTTTGTGGAAAGGAGGCTTTTTTCTATGTTAGATGATTGCTGAGAATTTATCTTAAAGTATTTTTGGTGAAGGACAATCAAATACCTGGTTTGAAGGCTGATTTATACAATGAATTGAAGGGACAAGTTCACTATGAGTAGCTATTGGTTTAGGAGCTGATATATGTAATAGATATGAAGTATCTGACCATTGTGAGAATCTGCTTGGACAAAGATCTGAAAGGAGCCAAATCTCTGTGTGAAGGAGTCAAAGGACAACCAGGTAACAAGTGACAAATAAGTACTGAAAGGGCTAGTTGTGAAGGGCATACATCATCAAGTAAGTTGGTTATTTTGTCATTATTTTGTTGGGAAAATTGAGGGTCAAAGGGATGTTGGAAACTAGATCACTACTGAGAGGGGGTGGTGAATTAGTAGTGATAGCCTTTATATCAATTTTAAATTTCTGGCGGATTATAAATTTGCAACATACATCCGCAATATTATCTAATCAAAACATGAAAGCAATAATAAACTCAGAGCATAATAATCATGGAAAAAATCAACACAAATAATCACACATGAAAACATAAGTATTTATGGTGGAAACCCTTTTAGGAGAAAAACACCCTATTACTGTTGCACTACTCAATTCTTCTATTAATATGCTGAACAAATTTACATGGATTAACTTACAACCATAAGCTGAAAGACCCGGCTTCCTTCATAATATGCTGACACCAATCAGACAACAAATATGTTTCTCTCGTGTATCTATGGAAATCTATCCTTTGGAAGCACCCACAACCAATAATCCTTGCCCAAAAACCATTGGACTATCCAACACTGATTGGATGGATAAATATGTTCCTTCTACTGAATATGTTGAATCACTGTCTACTCTAAAGCCTCCATGCCTTCACTTCCTCCATGCGAACCACGTTTCATAAATATTTCATACTAGGCTCTCAATTCACTCAACATGAGAAACCCAACAACACCATCGTTCTACAACACAAAACTTGAATCAAGATATTTTCCTAGAGAGGGTTATTTCTTCTAAACAATATTTTATCTCCATCACGCCACAAGCTACCAATTTTTTGCCACAATCAACACATAAAATCTGAATCTTCTTCTCAACTCTATCTCTGATTTCTACACACAATACACTGATAAAACACTGAAAACCAATTCCAACTGCTGCAATCTATACTCACTCTTAATGCCCTCACAATGGCATACTCATACACTCTCAAGAAAACCAACCAAATAGACTCAAATCCTTCCTCTATTTATCATTTTTCTATGTTGAGTAACTTAATAAATGCTACAGGTTATGGATCACTCAAAAATTCTTCTTACATGCTTCAGATTTGGTTGAGATAGGATTCTTGACCAAATCAACCACTAAATCCACTATCCTTTTGATATATTCAACCTTTATCAACTTCTAGATACCCCATGACTTGATTTGACCTTTTTCTGGAAAATTTTGATCATAAACTCTGCCATACTGCAAAAAATAGCCGAGTTGCATGAGGAATGCAGAGAAATTCTCATGAAAAACCTTAGTCACATGCACAACATAGGCTATATTCAACTGGAGCTCCTCAGTCACTCCCATAGGCCTGTGTGCTAGCAATTGGAGCTTTTCAGTCACTCCCATGACCCATCATCCATGCGACTAGGGTAGAGGATGGTCATAACTCAGTCAAATTATCTTATATCCCACTCAACCTTTTTCCAAAGCTAACAAGCCTTTGTAGGACCTCTGGAAGTCATTGAAACCTCTACAACACTTTACCAAGTCACTTCCATATCACAAACATCATCAAAAGTCAAACTAGGTTGACTAGGATGCCAACCAACAACCATACTAAACATATAGGCCATCAAACTGCTCCACAACAATTCTATTATTAGTATGCAGTTCCAGAACATGTCAGACATCCTCCAACACGTGTACAACCCTCTCAAGCATTCACTGACACTTGTAGATCATCTCCAAGCCCAATGTATAACATCATCAACATGAGAGACCTAATCAAGATATGTATACCTAATCAGCAAGGCTCCTCAACTCTAACTCCTGTAGCAGCCACCAACACATGTATACAACAACATGATCAAGAAGGTCATCACATCTCCAATATAGTCCAAACTAGTAGGCATTCCAAGGACCATAACACATCATCCATACATAAGACACCTACAACCACTCATACACATGCATAACCAACTCACCTGCAACCTAAGCAACCGAGTTGACATCAATGCCAACCAACAATACACCTGCAACACTACAACACACATCAATGCCAATCATCTCCCCCTTTGGAATTGATGGCAACCCCAGGTGAAACAACAATATAAAAACTTATCTTCATCCTCACATTCTCCCCCTTTGACATCAATAGCAAAGGGATAAACATGTCAAGGACGCATGCTATATTCTTCTCTAGAAGTAATGGGCTCCATCAACAAAAGAAAATACACTCAAATCCATATGCTGGTGATGACTAATGGAGTGCAAGACTAAAATATAAAAACAACAACAACACTCCCCCTGAAAAATATGTGCACTAAGATCCCACTGGACATAATCTATCCCTAATCAACAACACACTAGAGCAACAATATACATCTCCTATCAACATCAACAATAAACTCTCTCAATCCTAAGGAAACATGACAATAAATAGCAACAATGATAACTGAAACACATGCTTTCTCTCCTGAAGCAACAATAGCATGATCCTTGTCATAATAGTAATAACAAATCAAATCACTAACATATAGCAGCAACAACATAATGTGACCAACTAGCAACAACAACTCTGATAAACTCCATAGCAACAACAACATATATCCAACCAACTCTGAAACAACAACATCAAATACATCCTCTCCACAATGTACTCTCCAGCAGTAGAAAACTCATATATCAGCAACAACAATGACTATCTAGAAGCAACATCTCTCTGAAGTAGACATGGTAGCAACAAATACATGATGACATGTCACAACAGTATGACCAACCATACTCCACTGAATGCAAATATCTCCATGGCTGGATGTAAACTAATATATATATAGCTGTCAATGCTTCCTTACCATATGCAAGAGGCTACTCCATGTGGACCAATGACTATGACCATATGATATGCAACAAAGTACAAGGCTTGAAGGGCCTATTACATGGCTTCCAAAATGATAATACATGATTGTATAATGACAACATAAGCCCATACATATGGCTGAACCATGACTCACATGACTCTCTCTCAATGCATACATGACTCTAGATAGTCTTTCCATGATAAGTGTGAGAGTATACATGAATAATACATGAAATACATGGTTGTACTGACACTACTAACAACCCATACATAGCTAGACTAACTCTCATAACTCACTATACACATGCCAATCATGGCTCAAAACTCTATGCATGACACATAAAAAATGAGACTATGACTGTCATAAAATCCTCCCATCAATGCATGTCTAGTACAATGTCACAATGCAAGTACATAGAGCATATGATCAACAACATGTCCTCTTTATGAAAACAAGATAACATCAATATAAATCACATAAGAGACATGTATTAGCCTCTCCAAATCATCAACCATGGAATCAAGATATCATCAGTAGTAATCACCAACACATAACAATGTATAGTGGCCCAACAATAACATGTATCAATAACATCATGAACCAACAACATATGGAAACACCATGAATCATAAATATAGCACACCAATCAGCCCAATATATCAACTCTTTATGGAAAAACATATTACCTCGTGACACAACTTCTTTGGCTGAGATTTCAAAATTTGTTGCTTCATTTGCAATGGAATGAATCTTTTCCTTCTTCAAACCCTTTGTCTTTTGAGACATCCTCTTCTTGCTTCTGGCCATGATCCATGATCTACTCTCCAAGCGGTCAAGCTTCACTGAAGAGCACCAACTCTGATACCAATTGTTGGAAACTAGATCACTATTGAGGGGGGGGGGGGGTGAATCAATAGTGATAACCTTTATATCAATTTTAAATCTTTTGCCAGATTATCAATTTGCAACACACAATCCAAAATATTATCTTATCAAAACATGAAAGAATCAATAAACTCAAAGCATAATAATAATAGAAAGCATCAACACAAATAATCACACATGAAAACACAAGTATTTCCAGTGGAAACACTTTTGGGAGAAAACCACCCTGTTGCTGCTGCGCTACTCAATTCTTCTATTAATATGTTGAACAAATTTACATAGATTAGATTACAACCACAAGCTAGAAGAATCGACTTCCTTCACAGTATTCTAACACCTATCCGATAGGAAATATGTTTCTCTAATGGATCTATGGAAATCTATCTGCTGGAAGCACCCACGACCAACGATCCTCGCCCAAAGCCCATTGGACTATCCAACATCAATTGGATGGAGAAATCTGTTCCTTCTACTGAATATGATGAATCACTGTCTACTCTAAAGCCTCCATGCCTTCACTTCCTCCATGCAAACCACATTTCATAAATGTTCCATACTAGGCTCTCAATTTTCTCAACATGAGAAACCCAACAACACCATCATTCTGCAACACAAAATCTGAATCAAAAACTTAGCGAGGAGAGGGTTATTTATTCTCAACAATATTTACTCTCTAACACGCCACAAGTTGCCAATTTTTTGCACAATCAACACATAAAATCTGAATCTTCTTGTCAAATCTATCTATGATTTCTGCGTATAATACATTGATAAATCACTGCTAAGCAATGTGAGAAACTACAACAATATCTACTCACTCTCAATGCCCTCACAATGGCATACTCACACACTCTCAAGAAAAACAACCAAATAGACTCAAAACCTTCCTCTATTGATCCTTTTTCTTTTTTGAGTAACATAGTAAATGCTATAGGTTATGGATCACTCAACAATTATTTTCACCGATAAACCAAATCAACCACTAACTCCACTAGAATTTTGATATCTTTGTTGGTCGCTTTAATTGTTTTCACAATTCAAGCTCCACATAAATTGTCAACCCGAGAAGGTCTTTTTATTTCAAAGATAATCGCGCACTGGATATGCTCAATTTCAAAAGCAGAATCAATGTTGTAGTAAAAGAAGGACACACGATTATTAATCTCATCAATCTACTGATTCACACTCCACTTAATCAAAGCTGAAGTCAATTAAGTTATAGCAGAAATGATTTCTCTGTTGCAGTTACAATCCAAACAAAGGAAAATCAATCTACAAGGAAAGAAATCAATCAACTACAGCAGGAACAGGACCCTATTCCTTAGTGAGGAACTTCAGCACCTGATGCCTGACACTTAATCACACTATAAGAAAAGTAGCTTCAAGAGATCAAGACCCTATTCCCATGAACAGGAACCTTCAGCACTTGTTCCCTTGTTCCTAATCACACTACAGGCAAAGGAAAACAATCAATGGGAGCAAGACCCTATTCCTTTATGCAGGAATCTTCAGCACATGCTTCCCAACATCATTCATTCATGCATTCAATACATGTAGTGCTAAAGAAGCAGAGTATTACTAAACTGTGTAACTAGTGTCCAACAACAGAATTAAGGGAAGTGCAAACACACAAAGAATTAAACAAACTACAGGAACCAAGAGGGTGAATCTTGTGAGTAAGGCGGGCCCTTTCCTTCTCACAAGATTCCCCAAGAGAAAGAATTAAACTGGAACGCTCAAAAGAAGATTTTATTCATCTGTCAAAGTAACTGATACATTACAGATGGAGACTAGCTCCAGTTCTCACACAATACTCTCCTGTAGCTTTTACAAAAAGATAACTCCCTTCTAATGATGATGTCTCCTCTTTTTAAAGAGGAGACATCTTTTACAATTTACATGAGAGCGAATCTACATTATCTCAATTCTGTTCTCTTTCCCAAAACAAGACTATTCTGTTCTTCCAAAAAAAAGATGCTGTTACAACAGAGACCATAACAGTGCTATCTTCAGAATAATCCAGGTAACCGTGTCTTCGTGCTGCTGCTACTATTCCACAAAAAGTTCTTCCAGAATCGCAAATTACGCATAACGGGATTTGCGTGCTTGACGGCTGTTTCAGCAACTGAGTCAACTGTTTCAGCAACGGAGTCAGTTGTTTTAGCAACGGAGTCAGCTGTTTCAGCAACGGAGTCAGCTGTCTCAGCAACGGCCGCTTGTTCCCAACAAGGCATATAACTTATCTGCGATCTTTGGACTTGTGTTAGCAACAATACACTTCAATTATTGATAAAATATAAGAGTATTGCGGAATTAAATGTAAGACAGATTAAACATATAATAAAGAAGAGGTTTCTATATACCTTGGGATAAAGTAGATGAAAAAGACAATGAAGTTCATGGTTATAAGAGTAGAATGGTGTCAAAATATATAGCAAAAATGATACATAGTGGAGTCCTAACATCCCCCCCAGCTAAAAATGTTGCATGTCCTCAGGCAACCCCTACTCTGAATCAGAGTCTGAGTACTGGGACTGAGCATGCAAATTACTCAAGCAGTAGCTGGAGAAGGTGGCATCTGTAGGAGCTCGGAATCCGCTGTTGTTCTGCAAACGTTGCCATGCCAAGGCTTCATCTCTGTCAGTCAACTGGTAATGACATTGATATTTGTCTGAAGGCAGCCATAAAATTGGAAAACGGAAGTGATATCCGATCCAGTTTACTCCACAATGTTGAATGCAATCAATGTACTTAGGGACCCTGGATAATGCAGCTTGAAAATTGAGAGGGTTAAAAGGGTGATAATCCTGTCTTTCCTTACATGACTGCTGCCAAAACATATCATTGGCCTTCAATGCAGCAGTACCCTTCATTCTAATGTGCTGTTGACACTTAAAAAGTATTGAAGCCTGTAATTGCTGCATGTACTCGTTCATTCCCGGCTTCTGCAAGAATTCATAATATTGTGCGATGAACATGGCTGGGCTTAAAGGCTCTGGTCTAATCCACAGGAGTTTATTCTCCTCATTATGACTGCTTGCAGTGAACGCAGTCTGCCAAGTGAGCTGGTTAGACAAAAATGAAGCAAATGCCCTGATTTGTATATCTCCTGCAATTGGAATAATATTAACTTTCCTATTTTCGGGAATGGCCTCATTATGCAGGTAGAGTTCGCACAGCAAATGCTGGTCACTCTCAGGGGCCTCCTTAAAGGTCGCAACAAATTTCTCTGAAGTCATTAGTTCATATGGTCTGCCATTTGCTATTGCTTTTAA
Organism: Pinus tabuliformis; assembly: GCA_031772625.1. NCBI lineage: Eukaryota > Viridiplantae > Streptophyta > Pinopsida > Pinales > Pinaceae > Pinus > Pinus tabuliformis. The sequence goes on from CM062816.1 coordinate 1,871,519,446, forward strand.
TTGGAAATAAACTAATCGTTCAAAAAGAAAGAGAGAGTAGTTTACAGAGGGTTTGCGCATAGCCATCAACTTCTGGACTAATGAAAACATCAAGGCTATCTTTGCCTTAGATTCTCTGGCTTCCTTTTTATACTCCCTGTGCTCTTGCATTATTTGGTCCCAACTATCCCAGTTGGCATATACATGGTTCTGCCATTGTAACTTATGCTGTCGTAATATTATATCTTGTTCTTCAGCATATTGCTTCTTCCATTTGTTCATCTGTTCCAATTGATTCCATGGCAGAGTCTGTGTCTTGGCATCAGAAGTAGTGGGTTGGGACGTTGTTTCCTCTGTCTGGATGGCTGCATCAAAAGTAGTGGGTTGGGACGTTGTTTCCTCTGTCTGGATGGCTGCATCAACCTGCAAAGGACGGGATATCTGAGGTTTGATTTCTTCTTCTTGCTTTATAGAGGGTCCTACTGGTTCTTGTGGAGCAGTAGGGCATCCCTCTCTTATTCCAGCTGATGTAGATGCCTCAGATAATTGAACTAGTTTGTAGCCTGCATTCTGGTAAATGTTGCCACACTCCTGGCACATGTATTCTTTGCATGGCTCCTTATTTTGCATTGAGGCTACGTGTGCTAATGTATGGAGATTCAGTTCTCTTTCAAAAGCCTCTCGAGCCATGGTTAGTTCCTTCTTGTAAGCTTCTAATTCAGACTTCAGGAATTCATTCTCCTCCAATAGAGATGTCATAGTATGTAAATCTTGTGTACTGGTTGACTCTGTTGGGGTATTTTGTTGATGCACAGTCGTAGTTGGTTCTTGTGCCACAGTGGCTGGTTCTTGTGTTTCAGCCACTGGGCAAGTGACTGGTTCTTGTGTTTCAGTCACTGCTGATTTCCCACTATCGTCCTGCTTGGTGTATTCTTGTACCTCAGTGACTGGTTCTTGTGTTTCAGTCACTGGGCAAGTGACTGGTTCTTGTGGAGCAGTCACTTCTTGAGCCATAAACAATGTCGTATTATCCCGGGGCGCTGGTTCTTGTGTGGCAGTGCCTCCGGACGAGACGGGTTGGGAGGTTTGAGATGGGGATAAAGGTTTTAATAGAATAGTGGCAGGGTCAGGGGAAATGGAGGTGAGTTTTGTCTCAACAGTCATTTTCATTTTTCTTTTTGGTAGGAAGGCAGCAAAATCACTGCCTTTCCTTTTCTTTGAAGGGGAGGGTTTCTTTCTGGGGACAGGGTTTTTCGAAGAAGTAAGAATTTGAGATGTAGACCTTGTCCGTGGTCTGGAGACTGCGACTGTTGGGGTTTTCTTGTTTTTATTAGCGGGTGGGGAAGGGGGTGTTAGAGAATCGTCACTAGGGACCGAAATAGTGGGGGCAGTTGGCTCTGCTAAATGAGGCGAGCTCGGGGTTGGGTCAACTGGGGAATGTGGAATCTCTTCCTGTTGTTCTTTATGAGGAATTTCCGGAATATCATGAGAACTTTCGGGTGGTTGGGGCGTTTGGGCCTGCTGAGGAATTTCCGGCGGCTGGGGAATAGGGAGTGGGGCATGTAGAGGGGGATTTTGCTGAGCAAAACCCCTCTGTATCAATAGCTGGCATAAACGGTGATGGGTAAGGGATAACATTGGGAATTTAGCTCGTTTACAATAATAAGACATGTTTTTAATACAACCAAGTAGATAATAGGGGATATTAATCAGTCGTCCATTCCTCAAATGATTCATCAAAACAAAATCATGATTGTACACTACCTGATAACGCCCCTCACACGTTAAGTAGTGTTTGATGAACTCTGCCACTGATGGCCATGGTTGAGGAAGTGAGTGCAGACTAACCCCGCGGCCTCTGGGTTCCACTTGCTCATCTGGGTGCAAAAATTCTTGCTGCGCATTGAGAACAACCTGCTTCCTGCTGAACCAGCGAGTACCAATAGCTGGCAACCCTGATACCTGAACTATGTCCTCCTCTGTTACTGAAATGCGAACCCCTTGGACCATTGAAAAATCGTCTTGAAGGTTTTGTGCAAATTCTAAGACTTGTTCCTGGTCAAATTCCCCCAACCTTTCAAAATATACTGTCCATCCCGCTTGTTGGAAAATCTGATAGACTTCGGGAAACAATTGAAGAAGATTTACGGAGCCGGGCTCATGTCTAACGGCCGACCCTCCCATGGCTGTAGCTTTGAGTTATACGCAGAGGCGCAGACACAGTGAACACAGACCCTGATCGCGCTAGTTGTTGCAACAGAGGCTGCATGGTCTAAATGACGGCGGAAATAGATATGACAAGGGACGGAAGTTTGGTTAATGCGAAATGATTGTTCAATTTTCGGAATTCCCCCCCCTACGTATGGTGTAATAATGATTGGACGTGTGAGGATCCGTAATCATTATGAATGAAATCCTCTCTTTAATATAATTTAACTGAATTACATTAAGACCTCATACCTTACATTTTTACCTTTGGTTTAATAATTTGAAGTGTCGGTTGCTTCAAAATAGCTTAATGTACATGGAAGAATCTGTAGATTTCTCTGAAGTTTAGAACAGGAGTGTAATTGAATCTGGTACGTGCTGAATAATTCTTCGCCAAAAGGGTCTGAAGTATAATCATGGAGAACCAAAAAGCTTATATAACAGCAAAGAGAAATACTGTTTTGATGATAACAAGTTGCTGAAACTGGTGTTTTAGCAACAGAAAAATGAACGATACGTTGCTGAAACAGGTGTTTCAGCAACGGGAAAAATCAATGATACGTTGCTGAAACAGGTGTTTCAGCAACGGGAAAAATCAGAGAAATGGGATAAATGACTTAGGTCTGTAAATGGAGAAAATATTTGATAGGGGATAATTTCAGTAGTAAGGGATGGGAAATACTGACTGAAGGAGGATATTGCAGGGATGGTGGGAGTGGGAATAATGGAAATAATGTGGATATGGAGGGATATTGCTTAGGAAAAAGGGTAAAATGATGGGAACAATCTTCTGTGATTAAAGCTTCAGATCTTCTCATGATGAATCTGTCCTCCTTATTGCTTTTCCAGAATCTGCAAAATTCAATTGTAATATGCCAATCCTTGACAGGGATTATTAGTGCTAAATCTAATCTAATACTAAAAATATAGTGCAGAAAATTAAGTGCTGTGAGGAGCAGAAGACTCCCCTAGAAAAAGATAATGAATATCAGTCATGCAAGCAGTTTTGAAATCCTCTTTAGAAACAGGGCGCTTATATAGACGGAGCCTATGGCCATTGACTAGTAGAGGTGTTTTAGCATCATCAATTGTTACAAGTCTTACCGTTCCGTTTGGAAAAACATCATCTACTTCATATGGTCCAAGCCAGCGTGTACGTAGCTTACCCTGAAAATTTTCAAACCGAGAGTCATACAACAAGGCCCAATTACCTTTTTGGAACTGCTTGTGTTTGATAATTTTGTCATGCCACTTCATCCTTTGTTGTTGTATCATGTTTGTTTGATGAATGGCATCTAATCTCTTTTCATCCAACTCCAGAAGCTGCTGCAATCTAGCTGTCTGCACATCAGTCAAATCAAGATTAACAGCTAAAGCAGTCCTTAAAGTTTTAATTTCAAATTCCACAGGAAAAACAACATTTTTACCATAAACCAATTCATAGGGAGAAAAACCTGTAGTGTTTCTCCAAGTAGTTCTGTAAGCCCATAATGCCTCAGGGAGCCTTTGGGACCAATCCTTCCGGTTGTCCTTCACTGTTTTGGTTAGAATGGCTTCTAAAACTTTGTTTGTACTTTCCACCTGCCCATTGGCCTGGGGGTGGTATGGTGTAGTCATTCTATGTTGAATATGATATTTGTGAAGGGTAGATTTAAAACCATGAGAATTGAATGGAGGTCCTCCATCAGTAACTAGCTCTCTAGGAATTCCAAATCTAGTGAAAATCTCTTCAAATAAGAAAGCTAGGACAGCCTCCTCATTGGCTCTAATAAGTGCTTTGGCCTCCACCCACTTAGTCATATAGTCTGTACAGACTAATATATAGGTTCTTTGATTGGATGGAGGGTTAATGGGTCCTATGAAGTCCAAGGCCCATCTTTCAAATGGTTCAGAAACTACCTGGGGGTTTAATGGCATTTGGTCTCTATGATTGGGTTGACCCATTCTCTGGCAGCTGTCACAAGCCCTTACATATTTCTTTGCATCCTTGAATAATGAGGGCCAATAGTAACCCATCCTCAGAATTTTATGTGCTGTTCTCTTATCAGCGAAATGGCCTCCACAAGGGCCATCATGACAAGCTTTCAATATGTCATACACTTCATCTTCTCTAATGCATCTTCGGATCTCCTGATCAAGCCCAGTATAGAAAAGACACCCGCTTATCCAGCTGTACCTGGCACTTTGTTGAACAATTCTTCTCTTTTCTCTATATGACAGGTGTGCTGGTAGTTTTCCTGCAACCAAATAATTAGCAATATCTGCATACCATGGAGAGTGAGCAGAAACTGCAAACAAATATTCGTCAGGAAAACTATCATCTACTGGAATATCATTGTCAGTTTTTAACCGTGAAAGGAAGTCAGCCACCACATTTTCTTTACCAGGCCGATCTACAATTGTGATATCAAATTCCTGCAATAGTAATAGCCATCTGGTAACTCTATCATTTGTGACAGATTTGTTCATTAAATATTTAATAGCTGAATGATCAGTGTGCACAAAAGTAGAATAACCAGTGATATAGTGTCGGAATTTATTAATGGCATAGACTACTGCAAGAAATTCTTTCTCGGTAACTGTATAGTTAAGCTCAGCAGGGGTCATATTCTTACTGATAAAGTATATAGCATAAGGAAGATGATTTTCCTCTTGTCCCAAAACCGCTCCAATAGCAATGTCTGAAGCATGAGAAGATATATGAAAAGGAAGATTCCAATCAGCCCCCCTCAAAATAGGAGCAGTAGACAACTGATGCTTCAGTTCTTCAAAAGCTTTCTGACAAGAATTAGTCCACTTAAATTCAACATTTTTCATAAGCAATACAAATAATGGAGAAGCTATTTTAGAGAAATCTTTAATAAATCTCCTGTAATAACCAGCATGTCCTAGAAAACTTCTCACATCAGTTTGAGTTTTAGGAACAGAAAGATTCTGAATGACCAAAATTTTAGATGGATCTACCTGAATACCTTGAGATGAAATAAAATGTCCAAGCACTATTCCTTCACTCATCATCATATGGCATTTTTCGGTACTTAAGGAGAGGTGAGCTTGTATACATCTTTTAAGTACTTTCTCAAGGTTTTGTAATGCCTCTTCGAAAGACACACCATAAGGGGTAAAATCATCCATAAATATTTCCATAGAATCATTCAGCATATCGGAAAAAATTCCTATAACAGCTCTTTGAAAAGTTGCTGGTGCATTGCACAACCCAAATGGAAGAACTCTATAGGCAAAAGTTCCCCAGGGGCTGGTGAAGGTGGTCTTGTCTTGGTCTTGGGGTGCAATTCTTATCTGATTATACCCACTGAATCCATCTAAAAAAGAAAAGAATTTCTTCCCTGCAAGACTGTCCAACACCTGATCAATGAAGGGTAAGGGAAAGTGATCCTTTTGAGTAGCTTTGTTTAAAGCTCTATAGTCGACACATACCCTCCATTTCCCGTTTTTCTTAGGAACAATTACTAATGGGGATACCCATTCACTGTCAGATATGGGGTATATAAACCCTGCATTAAGCAATTTTTGAAGTTCTTCTTTAACAATTTCTCGTAAATTAGGATTCATTCGTCTTTGGGGTTGACAAACAGGTCGGCATCCCTCTTTAATGTAAATTCGATGAGTACATAATTCAGAAGAAATACCTTTCATGTCTGTGTAATCCCAGGCAAATGCCTCCTTATATTCATGCAATAACTTCATTAATTGTTGTGTTTCAGCATCTGTTAGATCAGGATTTATGTTTAATGTCTTGCCGGGTTCAATTTCGACTGTTATGCTTTTAGATGAGATCGTGGTTAAAGTCTGAGATGAATCTTCAGATTCAATCTTTTCTTGTGCATCAGTTTCAAAAATTGCGGTTAATTGATTGTGTGTTTCAGCAATGACAGAAGAAGGTTCACAAATAAAATTATTGATTATCTCATCCTCTGTATTGTCTTTAAGAGTTAAAGCTTATCCTATAGTTAGAATAGGCTGAACAGCATTATCATCATAATCCATCCATATAGAATCTTCATTATTAACTACCGGTGTAGCATGAGGATAAAGAGTTAACTGTTTTGTTTCATAACCATTAGAAATTGTCATTGAGCCAGATCTGCAACTAATAAATGCATCAGCTGTGGCCAGCCATGGCCTTCCTAGAATTAAGGGACGTCCCCCCAGCTTTGTTTTAGTCTGCAATACAACAAAGTCAGCTGGATATTTCCAGGATTCAACTGAAATAAGTAGGTCTTCAACAATTCCTTCTGGTTTAATTGTGGAACGGTCAGCTAACTCTAAAATGGTGGGCGTATCTCTGATTGTGTTATTCAGCTGTAACAATTGTGAAGTTTCCAGAGTCATTATATTAATTGCTGCACCTAAATCTACCAGAACTCGGGGAATCATTGTTTTACCAATCTGAACTGTGACAGTAGGATGGCCGGGATCACCATATTTTACAGGAGGAGCTTTTCCGGACATTAATGTAGACAAGTCTCCCATCACATGTACTGTAAGGGGATCCTTGGTTTTCCTACCAGGTTTCTTAACACAAATATCCCTTAATGTTCTGGCATAAATTGGTACATCTCTTAATGCTTGTAAAAGTGGAATTTTAATATACAAATTTTGCAATTCCCCCATAAAATTAAAAGCAGGTGTTTCAGCTGTTTTGATTAAAACCAAACGCTCGGGGAATGGTGGTTCTGTTATTTCAACATTTTTGTTAGGAGGTGGTTGAGCTTCTTTTTGTTTCTCAGTTTCATTTTTATCTGAATCAGAAGAAGTTATGTCATCAATAATAGGCTCTACTATTCTTCCAGATCTCAAATGGATATCATTACATTGCATAGTAGGAAATATAGACTGATTCTGAATATCAATGACTTGCACAACTTTATTATTGGGGTTAGGATTTGGTTGCACAGGTAGTTGGGGTCTCATTTGATTACTTGGCGGAGCATTTGATGGCAGAGGGAGTGGTTGTTGGAATTGAGGCAATTGATTTGGATACGGGAGTGATTGACTATTCCAATTTGGATTCCAAGGATTGAAAGGAGGTGGCTGCTGTGGAGGCCAAGGAGTCCACATTGAAGGATCAACAAAGGGAGGGTTTTGCATTTGCATGGGTGGGAAATTCATTTGATTGAAGGGTGGGTATTGCATTTGGTTAAAGGGGGGGTAACTTGTTTGGCCAAAAGCAGAATAATTGTTCCAACGATTAAATGGCATACTAGAGTTCATACCTTGTCCTTTTGGTTGCCATTGTCTTCTTTGAGTTAGCAGGTAAACTGCTTCAGCTTCTTCTTCCGTTGGCTGCAATGCTGCCTTTATTCCTGGTAGAGATGGACATTGTTCTGTCTCATGATCTTTCTCACAAAGGGTGCAAATTGGTATTTTGTCTCTTGGGCATTCCCTTAGTGGATGTTTGTCTCTGCATTTCGGGCAAAAGACAGCCAGAGTTGCTTCTGCTTCGGCCTGCCTCTTTTTAACCTGTAAAGTGTCAATCTGCGAAGCAAAAGAACTTAACATTTCAGTTTTAAATTCTTCAAGTAGATTACCTATCTCAGCTCTTGTTGCTCCTCCATTGGCTGATTTCTGCACTCTTGAATAGGTGGAATCTCTTATTCTGTTTCTTGCAGCTCCCCTAGAGCACCTCTTAGCAAGTTCACAAATCTCATCGTATGATTCCTTAGATATATCTCCCTTAGCAAGCATATTTAACATATTTAAACAATCATCCCTTAAACCTCTAAGTAATATTGTTTTACGAATTTCCTTACTTATATCCGGATGATCAGATCTCTGTATGTTGTACTGCAGCCTTTCTATGTAGTCCTCCAGACTCTCATCCGACTTTTGTGCCATATTGAATAGTTCATCCTTCTTCTCTCTCGTCCGGCAGTAGTCTTGATATTTAAGCAGAAATTTTTGTTTCATCTGCTCCCATGTTGTGATTACCTGACTTCCAAGGCTCATGAACCATCTTAAAGCATTCCCTTTTAAGGTGGCTGGAAACAGTTTCAACTTTTGAGCATTAGTAACATAATCATAACTTCTGCATAATATATCAAATTCAAAAAGAAACTCATCAGGATCCTCAGTGGATAAACCATGAAAGTTAGGTAAAGCAGACAATGGAATATTTTTCATTGTTCCTGCAGGGAGATCACTGATAGGAAATCCCAAAGTAGAGAGGGAATTTTCATCCCTTCTTTCTTCTTCAGGACCTGCACGTCCTCCACCAAAGAAACCATCATTGTTATCTTCCATTGTTGGCCCTCCTACTGCACTTTCTCGATCGTCAAGATCTTCTATTGGCTCTTCAATGTTCTCTACCGGTCGTCCAACGCTTTCTACTATTTCCTCAATGTGTTCTACTGATCTGCTAACACTTTCCTCTGACTCTTCAGCGTTGACTGCTGGTTCTTCTGTATTTTCAGGACCCACAACTTCCTCTGTTCTGTAATCTGACTGAGGGGAACGCTGAAATTTTGATTTTCGAGAACTTAATCTTTGTGATGATTCAGCGTTTGATACAATCTCGTCGATAAAAGTTTTTCGTCCTCCCCAGCCTTTGCCACCTGTGCGGTTATTTTTCTTCTGGTTTCCGCGTCCTCTCATACAATCTGCACATTAAAAAGAAAAGATGAATGCTTTTGAAATCTATAATTACCTTCCCCGGCAGCGGCGCCAAAATGTTGGTCGCTTTAATTGTTTTCACAATTCAAGCTCCACATAAATTGTCAACCCGAGAAGGTCTTTTTATTTCAAAGATAATCGCGCACTGGATATGCTCAATTTCAAAAGCAGAATCAATGTTGTAGTAAAAGAAGGACGATTATTAATCTCATCAATCTACTGATTCACACTCTACTTAATCAAAGCTGAAGTCAATTAAGTTATAGCAGAAATGATTTCTCTGTTGCAGTTACAATCCAAACAAAGGAAAATCAATCTACAAGGAAAGAAATCAATCAACTACAGCAGGAACAGGACCCTATTCCTTAGTGAGGAACTTCAGCACCTGATGCCTGACACTTAATCACACTGTAAGAAAAGTAGCTTCAAGAGATCAAGACCCTATTCCCATGAACAGGAACCTTCAGCACTTGTTCCCTTGTTCCTAATCACACTGCAGGCAAAGGAAAACAATCAATGGGAGCAAGACCCTATTCCTTTATGCAGGAATCTTCAGCACATGCTTCCCAACATCATTCATTCATGCATTCAATACATGTAGTGCTAAAGAAACAGAGTATTACTAAACTGTGTAACTAGTGTCCAACAACAGAATTAAGGGAAGTGCAAACACACAAAGAATTAAACAAACTACAGGAACCAAGAGGGTGAATCTTGTGAGTAAGGCGGGCCCTTTCCTTCTCACAAGATTCCCCAAGAGAAAGAATTAAACTGGAACGCTCAAAAGAAGATTTTATTCATCTGTCAAAGTAACTGATACATTACAGATGGAGACTAGCTCCAGTTCTCACACAATACTCTCCTGTAGCTTTTACAAAAAGATAACTCCCTTCTAATGATGATGTCTCCTCTTTTTAAAGAGGAGACATATTTTACAATTTACATGAGAGCGAATCTACATTATCTCAATTCTGTTCTCTTTCCCAAAACAGGACTATTCTGTTCTTCCAAAAAAAAGATGCTGTTACAACAGAGACCATAACAGTGCTATCTTCAGAATAATCCAGGTAACCGTGTCTTCGTGCTGCTGCTACTATTCCACAAAAAGTTCTTCCAGAATCGCAAATTACGCATAACGGGATTTGCGTGCTTGACGGCTGTTTCAGCAACTGAGTCAACTGTTTCAGCAACGGAGTCAGTTGTTTTAGCAACGGAGTCAGCTGTTTCAGCAACGGAGTCAGCTGTCTCAGCAACGGCCGCTTGTTCCCAACAAGGCATATAACTTATCTGCGATCTTTGGACTTGTGTTAGCAACAATACACTTCAATTATTGATAAAATATAAGAGTATTGCGGAATTAAATGTAAGACAGATTAAACATATAATAAAGAAGAGGTTTCTATATACCTTGGGATAAAGTAGATGAAAAAGACAATGAAGTTCATGGTTATAAGAGTAGAATGGTGTCAAAATATATAGCAAAAATGATACATAGTGGAGTCCTAACAATCTTCTACCTTGATCAACTTCTAGAGACCCCACAACTTGATTCGACCTTTTCCTGGAAAAGTCTGATCATAAACTTCGCCATAATACCAAAATTAGCTGAGTTACACGAGGAATGCATAGAAATTCTTGTGAAAATCCTCGGTCGCAAGCATTACACATGCTAGATTCAAATGGATCTCCTCAGTCACTCCCACAGGCTTGTCTACCAATGATTGGAGCTTTTCAGTCACTCCCATGACCTATTATCCATGCGACTGGGGTAGAGGATGGTCATAACTCGGTCAAATAAGATCATATCCTGCTCAACCTTTTTCCAAAGCTTGACAAGCCTCTATAGGACCTTTGGAAGTCACTAACACCTCTGTAACACTTCACTGAGTCACTTCCATATCACCAACATCATCACAAATCAAACTAGGTTTACTAGGATGCCAACCAATAACCATACTAAACATCTGGGCCATTAAACTGCTCCATAACAATTCTGTCATCAATATGCAACTCCAGAACATGTCAGACATCCTCCAACACCTATACAACCATCTCAATCATTCACTGACACTTGTAGATCCTCTCCAAGCCCAATGTATAACATCATCAACATGAGAGACCTAACCAGGACATGGAGACCTAATCAATAAGGCTCTTCAACTCTAACTCCTGTAGCAGCCACCAATACCTGTATGCATCAACATGATCAAGAAGATCATCACATCTCCAAGCTAGTACAAAATAATAGGAATGATAAGGAGCATATACACATAATACATACACAAGCCATGTGCAACCACTTATACACATGCATAACTAGCTCACCTACAACCCAAGAAACCAGGTTGACATTAATGCCAACTAAAAACACACCTGCAACACTATAACACACATCAATGCCAATAAGGGAGAGGACCTCAAGCCCTTGTTGGATACAATTGTATACTAGTCTTTTATTAAGGTGTAAAAGGGCCATGATCCCTTGTACAGGAGCCATATGTGTTTCTTGTTGATGGACTAATAAGAAGTGTTTTGGGCCACACATTTATTTGTGTATTTTATTGGTTTTCTGTTGTTATATTTATGTTGTGCAAAGTTATTCATGGTTGAGAACTTCTGGTGTGTTTGTGTTCTTGCTTAACCATATACTAGGACTAGGGTGTAAGGAAAATTCAACATGGAATCAGAGCTAATTTGAAGGGTTAACAAGATTAGAGTGTGCACAACAAGCAACCTAAGAGGGATCTGGTTGATTTGTTGTTGAAGGACTAACGTCATGGCTAAATTAATTGCTAGTCTGAGGCATGAGGACATGTTGGGTGGGCTTTCCAACTATAGGCCTTAGAAAGAAAGGATCAAAATGGTCTTGTTGGTGAACAAGATATGGGAGTTTTATGACAAGGAGATTGCTAAGTCAACAAATCTTAAAGAGTTGCCTGGTTTTGAAGAGTTAGATATGAAGGCCAAGCTGATCATCCTATATGGGGTAAACGATCACTTGGTACCTCATCTTACCAGGAAGAAAATTGTACATGATATGTGGAAGGCTCTTTAAGACTTGTTCCAAAATAAGAATGAGAACCAGTTGATGGTATTGAGGGAGAATCTTAAGAACACAAGTATGTTGGATGACAAGAGTGTGGATTCACATTTGATGAGGGTTTCTCAAGTTCATGATGTTATTAGTGCCATTGGTGATAGTGTTCCAAAGTCATAATTAGTGAGGACTACCTTAAAGGGTTTCACCGAGGAATGGAAGCCATTTATGAAATGAATAATTGCTCGAGACAAGTTTATAGATTAGAATAGGTTATAGGTTGACTTTATCCAAAATGAACTATGGGATGAGGATCTGCGTAAGAAGAAGTTTGATGGAGAGAACGTGGCTCTCGCTAGTAAGATGAAGGGAAAAGTAAATAAGTATTTTAGCAAGGTGGAGTGTTTCACATGTCGCGAGCATGGCCATTATGCAAGTAAGTGTCCACATGAAAAGAAGGGAGATAATGAGAAGAAGAAAGAGATAACAATTGTTGCTACATGTACAACTGAGAAGGATGACTTCGTAATAAGGTTCAAATAATATTTCTCTCTAGTCTCTCATTTCCCTATGGGAACCATTGATGAGGGGTGCATGATTCATTGAAAGTGGAGTGTTGAATAATATGAAATATTCGAGACTCTCACTGAATGGGACTCTAAATTTCATGTGGAGGTTGGTGATAAGAGTTAGAAGACCATCATAGGGTCAAGTATGGTGAAATTCAGGATGGAGTAAGGAGGCACGCTAAAAGTCTAGGATGTATTGTGGGTACCAGACCTCAATTGCATCATGTTGTTTGTCTTACTGATTGAGGCTAAAGGGTTTGAAGTATTGTTCTAGGATGTAAGGGTGATGCTCAATCCCAGATGCTCTAAGCAAACTCATACTCAAACTTGTTTGTGAACAAGATATGGGAGTTTGATGACAAGGAGATTGGTAATCCAACAACTCTTACAGAGTTGGGTAAGTTTGAAGAGTTGAATGCAAAGGCCAAGATGATAATCCTATATGGAGTAAAGGATCACTTCATACCTCATCTTACTAGGAAGAACACTACACATGATATGTGGAAGGCTCTCTAGGACTTGTTCGAAAGTAAGAACAAGAACCAGTTGATATTGAGAGAGAAGATCAAGAACACCAATATGTCTGATGGGAAGAGTGTGGCTTCGTATCTGACGATGGTTTCTCAAGTTCGTGATGAACTAAGTTCCATGGGTGCTAACGTTCCAGAGTAAAAATTAGTGAGGAATGCCTTGAAGGGCTTCACCAAGGAATGGAAGCCATTTATCAAAGGAATAATTGCTCAAGACAAGTTGCCATATTGGAACAGTTTATGGGATGACTTCATCCAAGAGGAATTGCAGGACAAGGATCTTCATAAGAAGAAGTTTGATGGAGAGAATGTGGCTCTCACTAGTAAGATGAAGGGAAAAGTGAAGAAGGACTTGAGCAAGGTGAAGTGTTTCACATGTGGCAAGCATGGTCATTATGCACGTAAATGTTTGCGTCAGAAGAAGGGAGATACTAAGAAGAAGAAAGAGATAGTAATGGTTGCTACCTCTACGACTGAGCAGGATGATTTCATAAGAAGGTTCAAAGAACATTTTTCTCTAGTCTCTCATTTCTCTAAGAGAACCATTAATGAGGGTTCATGGTTCATTGAAAGCAGAGTGTCGAAGCATATGATCCAAAGTTTTTTGCTACTGGTCCACTCAAAGGGAAAGCGAACCAGTAACATAAGTTTAGAGTCTTGAGGTTGCGAAGGATTCATCTAACTAGATCTCTTGTAAATATAAACTTAAAAAAATAGGTTGGTTGTGTTAGACCTTGACATACATTGACATGAGAAGAAGAGATAGACTAGTAGTGCTGCGAGCAAAAAACTATGAGTCATAAGAACTATTGGGAAGAATCTTTAGGCATCCATGTTGGCTGGTCACTACCCTCATCTGAGGAGAAGCAAATGTTGGATGATCTCCTGGATAAAATGGTCAACATGCAACCTATATTGTCAATTTCTTTCTCCACCTCTGCCAATATGTTAGAGTTCGCCTATTAATTCTTGTACCTCCATATGCCACATGCGGTATTCAAATGAAGTTTAACCTTGTGCCGACTTCATGCCATGATCAATGAAGTGGCAGGAGCACATGCAATGTGCCAAATGTAGCGGGAGCCACAACCTCCTTTTGTTTGAGATGGCATCATATTAAGGCGAGGAGGGGAATGCTTACTCCTGAGCACCATCCTTGGGGGTTTTTAAGTGTTTACTTTTGTTAGGAAAATATTAAAATATATACCTATAAGTTTTGGCATAGGGACCCTGGTTTTGTGTGAAATCAATTTCAAATATAAATTTATTTTTGAAGACTACAACATATTTTGCTACACTGTAATGAAAGTTGTATAAGAAGGTTAGAATGATTTTATTTTAATAAATTAATAAATAATCATTATTACATAATTTTTCCCAAAGAATTGTTATGGCAACTGCAAAGAATTAATACATCTTCAAAAAAATGGAGAGGATAATAAAACTTCAGCTTTGATTCTCCTACTAGGGATAATCTTATGAACACTATAGAATAATTGAAATCACGTAATCTTTCACGAAATGGGGCATCAAATTTTTGGCTAGTGATATAAAATAATCCTAGGGAAACCATTAAAGCGATGAGACGAGCATGAAATAATAAAAAACACTTAGAACAGGGAAAATGAGTCCTCATGGCCTAGATTGTAGGTGAGATTTCCACTTGGAACATTGTGAACACACAAAAAATTATCTCTGAGTCTTTGGCAACCCCTTCCAAAAAATATGGTCGAGCTCAATTTTGATTGAGGCTCAAAGGGAAACCCAAGTCCATATAGAATAAGAGTTTGATACGAGGGACATAACACAACTATTTGTTTGAACTTTGAGTTAGGGAGAAAGTAATTCAACTGGTGGATACATACGGTTTCAGTGACCTAGTGATCAAGGAAGACTCATAAATCCTCATTATTTTCATCACCAAATTTATCAATGGTTACAACTTAAGATGGGTCTCTACTAACAAGTTCATCTCAATTGGTCTTGAAGCTATAGCTAAAAACATTACAAGACTCTTAATGTCATTCAACCTTTACATATAAAAATTAAAATGAATCCATTGGTTGATCTCTTAACCAATTAAGAAATTTCTAGGAAGCTAGTAGATATTGATCTCAACTAAAGTGCCTTGGAGAATATCAACCTCAAAAAAGAAAATGTGTCAAAATTGCTTAAGAGGATGTTGCTCACCCAAATAGGGTGAATATTATATATGTTGATGATGGCATCATGGTTGTAGATGGGGAGATAATTGTTAGATTTCCCTAAACTTAGCACTTGGAATTTAATTCCAAGCAATAAATTATTGAATAAACACATAATTAGGTTCCTAACAAAAAAAAATTTCAGCGAAAGAAAATAACGATTTCACAGAGATTTTTGCCCAAAAATTCAATTCTCCATTAATAAAATTTAGAACCTACTTGGGCTCCCAATCTTCAAACGTAAGACTGCCTACTGTGATATCTAGTTGATCAAACCCTGCCAAAAAAAAATGATGAAGAAGCGTTCTCCTCCTCACGCTATTTATAGCTACTCAAACTTCACAACCTTCCGTTATCTCTATTTTTGCATCAGTGGGCGGAACACTGAACCCCATTATCCACGTTCATGTTGGTTTCTCTGTAAGCCTGCAAATAGCGTGACAAATCCCTTAGTGCTAGTATGCTCTGCTGCTGTTATTCCTCATGCATTGGCAGGTTGCTAGCGACTTCTACTAGTTGATTATGTCCAACATTTCCTTGGTTTCACTGTCTGTACAATGTAATCTCTCGAGTTGCTGGATGGCTATGGAAACTGCTCGATGGTTATGCCTTTGCTCATAGCTGCTCCTTCTACCCTCGGTCCGACTCGAGTATGTACATATGTCCAACATTTCCTTGGTTTCACTGTCTGTACAATGTAATCTCTCGAGTTGCTGGATGGCTATGGAAACTGCTCGATGGTTATGCCTTTGCTCATAGCTGCTCCTTCTACCCTCGGTCCGACTCGAGTATGTCCTCTACTGTAGGCCTAAATAGCTGCCCTGACGTGCGTTCTATATTTCACTACGCAACTTTACTCAGTGAACCCTCACACCGATTTTCCCTGGTAACTTGTTGCTTGTGGTAGCGAGTTCAACCTTCTGCAGCTACGGTCTCGCAACCGTGTCGCCTATGCTGCCAACAGTTTTACAGTTGCCTAAAAAATCTATGGCTGGTCTACCTTTGGATGCACTCTCTATGACGGTTGCGGTTGCGGTTGTTGCCTTATTTTCACCTTGCCCCCATAGTGGTTACTGACTGTTGTTAGCGTCTCGACGAGGAGTAACTTTACCACGTTCAGCCAATACACTCTCCTCATCTACGAAAGCAGGCCTTGTGGGCAAAGGAATATGTTGTTGCTCACCTGTCAGCATCGACACCACCTGCGACATTGAAGGCTTGCTTGAGTGCACAGAAGACCAATTTTAATCACTCTATTCCCTTCTTCCCATGAGTAACTGCCCTCCAATGTCGGATCCATAACTTCTAATGCTCTCTCTGCGTTATACAGTCTCCATGTCTGGTAATTGACCAATGTCGACAAAACATAAAACATAATGCTCTATCTGCTTTATACAGTCTCCATGTCTGGTAATTGAGCAATGTCGACAGAACATAAAACATAAGTTACCAAAAAATAGCACTTGAGCGCATGGTCACGCGGCTGGGGATGCTGGTTTTCTCGCACCCCATCCGCGTTCCATCTCCATTTGTAGCGCTGCAGCGGCAGCATATGATGAATTAATTGAATTTGTATATGGATTTGATTGTGGTGTGATGAAAACATAATGTATATTGTATATTAGGCCTAACACAACTTTTTAAAGAAAACTCGCCCTCCCCATTTAAAAAAAGACCAAAAAATCATAATTCCATGAACATTTTTAGAAAATTTCTACCATTCCATGGACATTTTTAGAAAATTTCTACTTCAAAAATGAGATCCAGTACAAGAGCCATACAGTTTCAATTAGAAACTCCATGTGTTGAGGGAAACTGTAGTTCTTTCTTCCACTGATAATCTCGAGAAGAAGCACTCCAAAGCTGAATACATCTGCTTTCTCTGTCAACTGTCCGCGTAAGGACTCAGGCGCAATGTAACCACTGCACAATGTTACGGACAATCAAATCTCCAATTAGTAGGTTCATCAAGTTAACCCTCTTAAATAAAGTTTGGAAGATCAAGAGATTGAACTGAAGGGAGAAATCATATCCGAGTAGCGGTTGTTGGCTACTCGTGACCCGATTGGATACCTGCTTCAACTGATCTCAATTTTTTTCTATTATTAATTTCTGGAATGCCTGATCTTCACACGACCCACCACTGACCTGTTGCATGATTCTCCTCAACTCTGCATTGGCCCTCCTGCGGGCTAGCCTGCTTTGCACGACTAATCAATGACAACTCTGCTTAGCCAATGGATTGAGCTCATTGCAACATTGTTCCCTTGCTATGGGTCTCCTGCAAATATGTCATGCGACCCAAAAATCACTTGATGACCGCTTTGCCTCACTAGGTCGGCTCGCTACAACCTGTTGGCCCTGTAAAACTTGCCTGTTAGCTAGTGGATTATTGGTTGTGCTACATCGACAAGCTGACTAGTTTGCAACGGATTCCTCTTGGCGGCGTAACAACATCTTATATCCCGCGGTATATGGTTGGTTGGGTCAGTTCTGTCGCCCACTATATTTGAGCCTTCATCTGATCCACGTTTCCCTTTAAAAAAATAAAATAAATTGTGTCTCCTTAAAACCATTGGTTTGTTAAAAAAATAATTTCCTCTCGGCCACTTCGCTAATTTAGTTCGATATTATTATTATTATTTTTTTATATGATCACCACTGAACTTGTCTCCAGTTATCCAATACGAACTCGACACTTGAGATTCCAAGATGAAGTAAACTTTTTAGTTCTGATACCATGTTAGGATTACCCTAAACCTATCACTCAATATTTAATTTCAGGCAATAAATTATTGATTTCCCTAAACCTATCACTCAATATTTAATTTCAAGCAATAAATTATTGAATAAACACATCTAGGGTCGTAACAAAAAATATTTATCAGAACCAAATAATGATCTGAATGACATGACTATACACATATTTTTACCCAACAAATTAGTTCTTCATTAAAAAAATTCAAAACCGACTTGGGTTCTTGTCCTAATATAATGGCCCGACTAAGAAAATATAGAATTCAAAATTATGGATTTGATCCAGCAGATCTACTTTGGATCGAAACTTGATCTCTTCTGCATATCTATATCTCCAACCTCTAAATCCTTCATACCTAGTACACCTACTTTGGATCGAAACTTGATCTCTTCTGCATATCTATATCTCCAACCTCTAAATCCTTCATACCTAGTACACGCTCACTGAGATACTACTCTGAATCTTGTGTTGTTGTTGTGTCTTACTCTCTCTCCCTAACCTTGCTTTTATAACTTTACATTGAGAAAAACCCTAATTTTAACCCTAATCTCAAAGTGATTGACGACTAAGATTAGATCTCACCTCACTTGAGATCAATAAATAAGATTAAAACTTACTAAAGTAAATTATTTTACTTTTCCTAAGTTTTATTAGCTCAATAAGTGAACCTATTAATATGTCCTTTTCCCTAAGTTAAACTTAGGTTAAGTTACATTAGCAACTTGCTCAACCTAGAGCAAGTGTTCTAAGGAGATGTGGGAAACTTCTGCACGCCTAGACACAAGGCCTGTAAAAGTACCTATCCGAGCTACAAACTTGAACACGAACTAAACACCAACATGTTAGAAGTAATGTGAGAGGACATGGGGAGGTTTATCTCATCCCTGCCAAGTCATTTATGTGGGAACTAGTACCAACACACATGATATTGATGCAACAACAAGAAGAAAAGTCCATAGAGTTATTCAAGACAATGTTTTAGTACAACCATAGTAGATAAATATTGTTTACTTTTACCTAGAATGGATAGGAGGGACCCCATAACTCTTCATTCATGATGTCACACCCTCCTTAATCAAAATTTTGAGGAAAAGATAGTTGAGGAGAAGAAATTTGGAAAGTGATCCCCAAAAACTACCAAGACTAAACCCAAGCATTTGAATTATGATACTCCTCTACAAATTCTTGATGCAAATGGCCTCAAGAAGGAGAGTAAGATGCAAAGGAAACTCCTACAAGTTATAGCATGGTGCATAACCAAAGTCTAGAGAGTTGTTTGAGATAATGATTTACAACCACAGTAGAAAGATAATGATTTTACTTACACCCATAATGGTTAAGTGTGACTCAATAACTCTTCTCATATGATGCTGCACCACTTTGCATCAAAAAATTGAGGAGAAGTGAGTTGAGAACTAGAAGACCCTTGACAAGAGATTATGAAGAATAATTGGTACAAAACTTATGGGCATGGATTATGCTACCCATCGTTCAATTTTTGAGCCAGATTGCCTAAAGAAAGAGTGTTGTGGTTTAGGCGAAATCCCTTTTAAAAGTCAATGCAAAGGAGGACCTACGAAACCTCAAACCCAAAAGGAGAAGGCTGTAGCTCCACCCAACACTCATACAAAAAAATTGAAAGGTTCAAGACTCAAGAAAAAATTCACATGTAAACACGAGTCCACCATTTAGAAGATGGCCAACTTGGAAGACAAAGTTTGTCATAAGAGAAGGAACACTTATAGGCAGATGATTGATAAGGCACCTAAAAACGTTATGTTGGAAATAGGGGTATATGAAAGTAGAGTTACCCACTACTCACTCACTATCAACATTTACCAACACAACAAATAGATTTTCAACATGGATAGGAAACTAAAACAAGAAAAACATATCTTGGTACACATTTTAGACACCCTTTAGCTCCTGTGTGATAAATATGAATCCCTTCTTGATGTAATTGAGTACTTGACCAATGTGACAAGGAGGTTAAATTAATGGACATGCTTCAAAGGATTTAACAACATCAAAAAATGACTCCATGCTCCAAAATGAAAGTAACCCAAAGCAATCTATCTCTCTTTAACTATCATGTTTTCTTGTTTATACATTTTGGTATTGGTTATAGTCTATTAAAAAATAATCACAAGTTCTTGTATTTAATTTCATGGGGAAATGGGCTTTCCCATGCCACTTATTTATTTTATTGTGTATGTTTTTTTATTATTAAGTTGTGTGCCTTGAGATGGCTACACGCTTAATCATTAGCTTGAGAAACCTCGACCTAGGGGCATCTAAGTCATCAAAATCACCCGAGGACCACACCCAACCTAGGCCACGCTAGCCCTTAACATGGCTAGATTTTTTCCCATAGAGTTTTGAACCAATGACCTTCACATCACAGAGTGCCTTAACAGTACACCACATCAACATCTATTCTATGCCCCATGGGTAGTGTATGTGATTTTAACTCCATGTTTCAAGCCTCTTTTTGTTTGAATTTAGTAGTGAGGTTTCTGAGAACCATTAGAGGATTCAATTTATATGTTTTACTTTTACTAATTTTTAATAAAGAATGGATCAAAAGTGACTTGAGATGATACTGAACAATTTTTTGAAGGACACGGGTTTTAGGATGGATGGATGGATCATATAGTTTTTCATAGGTTTCTTTGACATTATAGAAGATGAAATTGCAATTTATTAATGAGTCCACCATGTTAGGGAGGATGGTTGAACCTTTTAATTCTAGCTACATTACCTTGATTCTAAACTCAAGTCGTCTTGACTCTTTGAGCAATTTCAAAATGTATCCTTGTGTAATTGTAATTTTAAAATCATGGTAAATATTATTGCTCTTAGGGTCAATAGGATATTGTTAAAAACAATTTATCATGAACAATTTGGTTTTTTTTTTGGGAAGACAAATACATGAGGAGTCAAGGTATTGCAATAGGGACTACAATTGACCAAAAATAAAAATATCCCATAAATGATCATAAATATAGACTTATCCAAAGTGTGCAATAGAGAAAGTTGGCAACATTTGTGATTGGTGTTGTTTTATTTTGTTTTGATGCATATTTTGTGAATTGGATCATGAGTTGTGTCTCTTTTGTTTCCTTTACTTTTTTTTTTTTTGCTTCTACTCCTTTTAGGCCTATGAGGGGGCATAGATAGGTATATTTGTTGTCACCTCTTTCTCCCTTGTTGTAGTAGAAGGATTAAGTGGATCCCTTTTAGAGGACAAAAAAGATAGGTGCATTGAAAGGCATCAAAATTGGAGTTTTTCATTTATCACATATGTTGTTCATAGCTGATTTTTTCTTCTTCTCTTTTATGATCATATGAGCTAGGATGCTTTAAATATCAAAGAGGTACTTGATCTCTATTACACTACAACTAACATGTTGGTTATTGTTTGGAAGTCAACAATTTATTTATTTGGGGCCACTACAAAAGAAATTCAACTCATTAATCAACTATTTCCCTAATAAATGATTAAATTAGAGTAGGGGATGAATTATCTTGAATTTCATCTCAAACTTAATAATTATGGGAAGTGGTACTAGAGTTGGCTTATAACCAAGGTAGAGAAAAAGTTGAATATATAGTGTAACCAATGGTTATCTCACATAACAAACTTATCATTTTTAAATCTATTCTTGAAGCAATAGTTGTCTACTAGATTTCCTTGGTTTACATCCCTAAAATTGTTACAAATATAGTTAAAACAATAAGTTATAAGTTTTTGTGGCCAAGTAACAAAGAAAAATCTAGAATCCTTTTGGTAAAATGGTAGCGATTAGCCCTACCCAAACATTTAGGGAGTTCGGGATTAAAAGATACCTTCTCTTTCAACCAGGCCTTAACTTCAAGTGTATATGGAGATTGATTAGTGAGAAAGGGCTTTGATGTGAGGTGAATTTTCATAAATGCATATCACAAAATATTGCAAAAAGTTGGATTATGAAACCCAATAAAAATTGCCACAATGGATCCATCATTTGGAAGGAAATGACTATAGCCTTTCCTTTACTTAGAAAATGGATTATTCTGAAGGTTGGAAAAATCATAACAATATACATTGTATACTATTCTGAGAACAATCAATACGAAAGTGTATATGCCAAAGGTTGGTTAATAGACTTTAAGCATAGTCGATGAATTCGAACAATTATTTCAATGGTGAAAATTGAATTAGATGTTTAAATTCCCACTTAAGTTTGGATATTTGAGGTTTGGGTCATTGATTCTTAAAAACCAAGGCAATCAAGGTTAGGTTGGTCTACTTTTTATCATTTCCTTTCATCATATGTTCAAAGAGAGGATTGTCACAATTAATGGTATTTCAAAATCTGATTTGCATATGGATGAATGGGCTTGGTTAATCATGAGGATGGATATTGATAAGAAAATAATTCTTCCTTAAAGCTTTATTTCAATCCACAAAATTGTGAAATTAATGAACAATTTATTTGGCATGATTGTATTATATTGATGGAAATCTAGATAGATCTTATTATAGTGAGATTGTATGGGATCTTATAAGGATATATTAATAGAGTAGGTAGTATAGCCATTTAAAAAAATCTATTCATATAAAAAGATTTTGGGAATGTGGCATGCATCTATGCCATGCAATTTTGTTAATTTTTATAAAATTAGGTTTTTTTTTTTTGGAAAAAATAACTTATTTGATTAGTTAGTTAAAAACATGAGACTCGTAAGTGTGACATTTTTGATGCCAAATTACAAATAAAATATCATATTCGTTTTGATATAAGTGGAATAAAATGTTTATTTGTTAAAATAAATAGCCATCACTTTTTTCACTTTTTTTTTAATATTTTAGAATATAAATATTTTTTTCATTGTCTTATGTTATGTATTACTCCAAATAAGAAAATCAACATATCTAAAATAAGAAGAAATTCTCATAAGGTTAGTAGAAAAACAAGGTGCTACTCAATTCTTCAAATGCCATGGGTCGAAAGAATTTCTCATCTTTATAACATTCAAAGGGTTGAAGTTAAAAAAACACTCTCTTATAATGCCATGTGTACACCAACATTATATCTCAATTTCAAAATATTTGTTACAATACTGACCTTGCTAACATTTTAACTCAACAAAACTATGATGAATTGAGACTACTTCTCTTAAAGCTTTTTGAGTATAGACATAAATTTCCAAAGCAAGCCAAGCAATTCCTTACCTTTTTTTGAAGCTTCAATAAACCAATACTAGTCTTAGTACACATCATCATCATCATCATCATGACTAATGTTGTAAGAAAATGCATCAAAACTAAATTGCCACAACTATGCAGTTGCAAATAAATATTTTAAAATTTCTTCTCAAAATTCAACATTTACAAAAAAACATGAAATAAATGTTAAATGTAAACATGATCAAAATTGATGATAATGGAGTATGTATGGTATAATTAAAAATACCAATGATATAGCTTTCCTGAAATACATTTTCTAAAAACTTAATCACAACTCAAACACATATAGTTGTATGTTCACTGGAGAAACACTTTCTCTAAAAACTTAATCATAATTGAAACAACTTATAGTTGTAGTAGTTAGGTTTGGATCATTATACTTAGCTTCACGGTTAAGCACATATGATTGTTGTAATTTGGTTTCGTTCATCGTCCTTAGAGTTGGTTTAATTAGATCTTTGACCACTAATACTTTTCATCCATCACTTTCAATTTGTTCCCTTGATAATTTGGTCACCTTAACTTTGACATGATTCATCAAATAAGTAATAACTATCATCCATCACTTTCAATTCATGTCTTTAATAATTTGGTTACTTAATCAAAATGAATATTCTACCTACTCTAATTTCGAGTTATGAATCATGACAATATATCAAGATTATAATAATTAAAAAAACATATCAATAAAATATATAAGACAAATTTCATTATATTGAAAAAAGTGAAATGTTCTTATATATCTATCTAAATACATAAATAAGTAATGTTAATAAAACAAAATAAAAGAAATATTATGTTTAAAGATATAAACATTCAACTTATACAAAATAAATTATATTTAAAAGTAAATTAACAAAATTTTACTTTTTACCTATCTCTAAGATAAATTTTTTTCATTTTACTAATTTAGCCACCTCAAAATTGATTAAAAAGTTGCGGAATACCTTGTCATTGAACTGCAATAAAAAAGATTTTGTGCTAAATATATGAATAAAATTTAACTATACTACCCTTGCTTATGCACCAATAACTCAAGACCTTGCTCCACATGGTTATAAGGGGAAAATAAGTCGACAATTATAAATTGTTTGCAGGTCAAGAAGACATCAAAAGGATGCTCCACAATCTTCACTTAAGCCTCGATGATATTGAAACCATACTGGCTAGAGTGAAGAAATATGTAGTCTCTGGATTAGAAATTGATTCAATGGAGGACCACAAGGCTCATGCAGTTGTTAGTGTTGTGCCTTTGACTATAGCATATGCGGTTGGTACCTCACCATGGACAATTTCAACGACACTTTCCCTGGTTCTTATCTCCGACTAGTCTCCATAGAACATACTACTCTTGCAAATGATGCGTTGGCACTAGTATGGTTGGCTTAGTTTTTGTTTCACTCCTGGCTCTCGCTTCAGGTCTCAATGACCTTTGGTTCAATTTTTCTGATAGTGTAACTACTTTTGGCACCTATCCTACAAGGGTTTCACCACCTGTTTTGCAGTTCCTTGCTTCTTGTTTTTTTGAATACAGTCACTAGTTATGTAATTCAATAATGATTAAGTGGTGACTATAGTTGGATAGCGATAGTGAGTGTGCCACTAGTTTTTTGATCTCAATCACATATAATGTAATTCCTTTATGTTCATGGTGAATACAACTGAATAGCATTGATATGTGTCTCTGAGAGGGATACGTGAATATTCTATATTCTAGTTTTTATTTTCAGTCATGGATTGATCTAGTTGGCAAGACAGGCCTTGTATAGAAACACTATCAATGTAATACTTCTTTTTTCTAATAGAAATCATTTGCAGGAATTTACAAAAAAAAAAACTTTTCTTATGCACCTACTTGCATGACTCAATCATTGACAAAAGAAAAAAAATGGGACCCAAACAAATACTATTAAATAAGATATAAGAAAAATGTACAATTACTAAAATAAGGCAAGCAAGTGATTAGATGTTATTTCATTAATTTTACTTTATACCTATCTCTAAGATATAAAAAATTTGCATTTTATTAATTTTTCCACCGCAAAATTGATTAAAAAGTTGTAGAACACTTTGTCATTGAACTGTAATAAAAATGTTTTTGTACTAACTATATAAATAACTTTTAACTATACTACCTTTGCTTATGCACCTACTTTCATGACTTAATCATTGACAAAACCAAAAAAAAGGGGATGCAAACAAATATAATTTAAAATATTAAACATGATATAAGAAAAATGTACAATAATTTACTAAAACAAGTGTTGTATGTAGCATAGTCCCTGCCAAATAATTTTGAATATAAAAATGCTTAAATGTATGCTAATGATTTGAAGATATCTATAGACTTATTGTGCAATAAAATTGTGTGTGTGTGTGTATTGTTGAAAATGTAACTAGTGTCGATCTTCATATGATGATAAAATGTAATTTTTATCATGGACATTTTTATCATATTCATTATTATTTTATTTTGGTCAAAGCATGTTCTTCATGCTCATAGAGTAAAAAATAGTTAAAATATTTTATTATGAGTAAAAATAAAATTGTATTTGAGTCATGTCCCATTTGGACATTTAAAAGAAAAGAAAAATAATTTTTATTCTGAGTCATAGAGTCAAACAAAGACCAAATCGGCCTATGTGGCACCTATTCGACCCTCTTGTACAACTATATATACAAGTCAACTCAAACTCTTGGAGACTCATTCATTCTTCATCACCTCATCATCATTTATGCACATAATCAAGAAGAAAGGACAATCGAAGTCAAGGGAGAGAGAAGGAAGTCAAAGGAGAGAGAGAAGACAAGTTTTCTACCCTAGTTCTGCTCACACATGCGAATTTTCTGAGGCAATTTCTGTGCTACCTCGGGCCTGAAATTTTAGGGGCCAAAATTTTAGGAGTTAACCACATTTCAAGAAGGTTGACCAACATTGACTTTGACTTGATTGGAGGAGACTTGGAGGATGGTTGACTTGAGATATTTGTGGTAGTTTTGGTCTCAGCGTTGGGCCTTGGATATCTAATTTTGATTTGATTCTATAAGAGAAGGATTGGTTGGGTTTTACCCCTTGTGGGGTTTTACCCTGGCTTGGAGCCTAATTTTTGGTGTTTTTTGTCTCTTTGTGATTTTCATGCTTTGAAGTTTTATATAATTTCTTGATGAAGAGAACATATAATTAATAAGAACACTGCTAACATTCACAAGTAATTATCAAGAAATAGGAATCAAACATTAATCTATCTACCACTTAGTTTCTCAACACACATAAACACACACACACACATATTCATCACTACTCATGAATATCAACTTAACCATAATAATAATAATAATTGTTTAATAAGATAGTATATATTAAATAATAAAAATTAATAATATTAATTGATAGAAAAATAATATATCACAATTAGTAATATTAATTATTAATTATCAACAAAATATCCAAAAATTACCAATAAATATTAAAACATATTGTATCCAAAATCATAATAACATATTGAAATGAACAAGCTATCAATACTACTCAATACACATTATTAATAAAGAGTAATAGCAACTAACAAATTCCATTGATAATATTCTAAATCCAAACATATTTATATAACAACTATTTAATATTAACAAGAGAAAATAGATACAATATTAATTAAAATAAATAAATAAATAAAATTGATTCGTAAAACTTCACTCAACTAGTCGTTAAATGTCAAATTATGAATGACAGTCAGCTGCACTGATAGCAGTTATAGTAGCAACACGAAAACCATTAACAATTTTAAGAGCTCGAGGAGTAGGATAATATGGAAAATCCATGTCATTGCTCAACAAAATCTTTCTCTATATTTTCCAATCTGATGATGAAATGGGAGACTGCTCATTGGGTTGATAATTCTCATTTCATAAACTCAGTTAGCCATTGTTGGGCCTCACAATTGTCACGATTTCCTTATCCTATTCTTAGTTTTAATGTTGTTTTCTTGTCTTTTTCTCATACTTATGATATATTAATTAGTATAATATAGGACTTAGAAGGAATTTGTTCACTCTTATTATTTTTCCTTCTAGATGTGTTAATTCGATTATAAAAGCACTAATAATTGGTGGTTGAATATTCATTATGAACAAGGATTTTGTAACATATCAGGAGCAACTGATACTTGATGTTGTTTCCAGACTGTCTGTGGTAAAATCGGGATAGTGTGATGTCGTTTCCAACTAACCATGGCAGATCAAGCGAGACTGTTTCTTATTTAAGAAAATCTGTTAGTGACAAGGCCCTTGATTTTATTGTCTGGGCGATATTAAGACTCTTTGTAACTAAAAACGAGCATCCTAAGAATATAAATGTTCTCAAGATCATTCTTTTTTAAAAGATTTACTATTTTATCTCCCTCGACTGTAGTATAAAGACATAGGGCTTATGTCCTGAAAAAGAGATTTTTGTAACTTTTCATCCATCAAACAAACTTGTTAACAAGTGTTAGCTGTAATCATTTTCCTAATATAATGCAAAGTTTTCACCATTGAGAATTAATCTGTCGTCCTGATCTTTTCTACAAGCCAGTCCGACTTCGGTTGTTTAGGTGCACTCCTGGATGAGGCACTATCTTTATTTGTATTATTACGTTCACAGTTTATTTTCTTTCATCGATTATTTAATTCATGTATCTGCTAGATTAGTTGTAAATTGCGTGTTTCTTTTGAGTCAAAATAATATTGATAGTCATAATAATTGATTTGCAGAAACTATAATTGGTAGTCAAAATAATTTGATAGTTCCTCCATTTTAATAGTCAAGAAGGATTTTTTTGGGATGGCATTAAATCTGATATTTATAAGTTTGTGGCAGAATGTTTGGTTTTCCAAAAAAATAAAGCCGAGACAATTAATCCCGGTTCTATTACAACCTTTAGCCATTCCAAGTTAGCGTTGGGAGGAGGTCTCAGTGGATTTTATCATAGGTTTACCCAAGTCTGAAGGAAAAAGTGTCATCTTGGTTGTATTTGAGATACTTACCAAGTATGCACACTTTTGTGCATTATCTCATCCTTTCAAAGCTAGTACAATTATTACTGCATTTATGGAAACAACTTAGCTACATGGAAACCCAAAAATGATTATAAGTGACAAAGATCCCATTTTCACTGGAAATTTTTGGATGGAATTATTTTCTTGTCTTGGTACTCAATTAGATCATAGATCATATTATCATCCTCAATCTGATGGGAAAACTAAGATAGTGAACAAATGTTTGGCAGGATATCTTCGTTGCTTTGTATCTGATAAACAAACATAATGGGTCAAGTGGTTACCTCTAGCTTAATGGTGGTATAACACTTCCTTCCGTACTGCAACAAAAATTACCCCATTTATGGCACTTTATGGATATCATCCACCGTCCGTCACATCATCTTAAGAGACAATTCTAAGGTTCAAGAAGTGGAAGATCACATCAAGAAACAACAACAAGTTCTCCAACTCTTAAAGGATAACCTCACTCTGGCGCAAAATAAATTGAAACAATAGTCAGATCAACATCGTAGTGAAAGAATTTTTGACATAGGCAGCTGGGCAATTTTACGGCTACAACCATACAAACAAATGTCCCTCAAGCAAGCTAAGAAGGATAATAAATTATCACCCAAGTACTATGGTCTTTACAAGGTGTTCCAAAGGTTGGTACTATAACATACAAATTGGAGCTGCCTGCATCTTCACAAGTACATCTAGTTTTCCATGTTTCATGCTTAAAGAAGGTTATCGTTGATAAACTCCTAGTTCAAACAATAGTGCCAGAAATTGACGAAGAATGGAAAATCGTACTGGAGCCTGAAGTAGTCATGAAAACAAGAAATCGATAGCTAGGAAATCGATCATTTTCATAGTATCTCATTAAGTGGAAGAACTTACTCGCTGAAGATTCCACATGGGAGGATGAGAATTTTATATAGAAGCATCCAGAACTACTCAAGCCAACACTTTTTTGAATGAGAGACTTATTTCTATTGTTAGTGTAGCCCCCTTATTATTAATATTGTGCCCATGTAGCCCCAATATTTTTATTGTTGTGCCCCATAAAAGGCCGCTATTGTGATTGTTGTGCCCTTACATTATTATTGTTATGTAGGCTCTGGTTATATTGTGCCCCTTAGACTCCTATATATACCAAGGAGGTCTTGTGATTTGTATCATCCAAGAATTGTTCATTTATGTGATGTAAAGGAGGTTTCTCCCTCGAAGAGGCTAATTTTCAAGTTGTTGATCTATATTTTCTTCTGTTTTATGATCTGGTTGCATAGCAAAGGCCTTCCTATATGCCAGATTTGATAGAAGAAAATGCCTCGTTTCGCGTGTGCAACATTGACAATAGGCTTCCAAGCTTTCACCTACTCCTCCTTCCATATTCTAGGTGTATTCTATTGATGCAATTACAGATTTAATCATTGAATAACTTAGAAGTTGATGCATATTTAAGATAAATAATATCAAGACTGTGAATGAAAACTATATATTTGTAATTATTCATAAAAAAATCTAATATTCCACTCTCTATATCAAGACTGTGAATGTAAACTATATATTTGTAGTTCATATAATCTTGCAAAACAAAATCTAATGTTCCACTCTCTATATGTGCTCCTACCCTTGAACAATATCTGATAAGCCAACAACTTCTGCAATGAGAAAACCTCTTATTCAACAAACACAAAACTTAAAAGAATTGTTAAACATATACGTTCCCAACCTATTGGATAATAGCAACTATACTCTAACCTGCAATTATTCCCATGTAGTTAGGTTAATTATGGGATAGCTAGTGGAACGTGCTAAAAATAATTCAGTTTCTCTTTTCAAGGAGGGAAATGTATCAAATGGCTAGGGAAATTTAATCTTTGCCTCTTAAGTGGAAATTATGCTTTCATAAAAAGTGCAAATTGATATATGAAATGGAAAAGATAATTGCCAACTAAGGGGAAAGGAGTTGTATAAATTTTGGTGGGTAGTAACCACTAGTGAGTCTTCACAATTACATTTTTACTCATACTTATTAAAGTGCTAAACAACACATAAGTTGTAACAACCCTGGTGAAAATTCCATGTAATAAAAGTTAATAAAGGAAAAAGTAATAACCACAGTTGATGGGAAACTTATTCCAGGCTGAATGTTGGGCAAGACATCCTAGTGTGGGTGTTCATTGGTTTATTATGGATAAGGAAATTGGCAAAGGCAATGGTAAGGCTTTGGAAAGGAAAAATGGCATTGTTGGCACATTTATTTATGAGAATAAAGGAAATTATGAGAAAAGGAAGTTGAAAGGTCACAGGTTGCATGTGAGGAGGAAAATGAAGGAAAATAATGGAAAATGAAGAAAATAGAGGCCTAACTGATAAAAAGGCTTTTGAGGATCAATTGGTACCTTTTTTCAGTTTAGTTTTGGAGCTCTCTTATTATTCTCTCTCTCTCTCTCTCTCTCTCTCTCACTCTTGGACACTTAGAGTTTTCTTGGAGCACTTTGGCATTGGATCAAGAAAGGAAAAGATGGAAAGAGGAAGGAAGGAGAAAGAAACGAAGAGAAGGATCAAGCAGCTAAAACAATATTCTTTGCAGGTATCAATTTGCATGTGTGTTTTCCTTGCTAGATTTGGCATGCATGGTGTTGCACGTGGTTATTTGCTGTTATGGGATGAGTTTTTTCTAGATGTGACAATGTTTTCAACCTAGCCTTGCCATTTCTGGATAACCATGATGTGATGGGGTTCTCATGCTTTTGTTGAGTTGGATTTCTGGATGGATTCAAAGCTGAGTGAGGTGGATCTTTGAATAATAGAACACATGGCCTAATAACCCCTGAACCAGACTATGGTTTGTGGTAAAGTTGGATTTTGTGTTTCCTCGATGGACCTATGAATATTTGATTGGTGAATGGAGAGATATACGGTAATTCCTAGAGGTGGGTGCTCTCCATCTGGCCTAATAATCCTAGGATGGGATATGCTGTAAATCCTAGAGAGTGGGTTTGAGTTTAGGGCCTAGTGATTTGGTGTAGATTGCAGTAAATTTTGAGAGACTAGGAGACAGGAAAATTCCTCATGGTGTAGTGGAGAAATCCAGTGGCATCCATGCTTGTTTTGGCCCATTGATATGGTGGAGATCATAGTGAAGCCTATTATTACATGTTTATTGTTTGGACTAATGACTCGGGATGGATTACGGTAAAGTATGGTTTCTATTGATGAGGGTGAGGTGGTTTAGCCTCGGGATGCCGTGGTTGGTTCTTTTGGTTTGAGTCCCACATTCATGCTTGGAATATGGAACAGGGGTGAATGGATCAAGAGATAATTGGCTCGACCATTCTATGGTTGGGTGAAATGTGGTAGTCCCATCCCCAGTTGGGTTTTGCATTCATTAATAAAAGGTTCTTTCCATGACACCTTATGTGTAAATGTACTGGTTTATATGTGGATTCTATGTTGATGTATCCTTGGTATTTCTATTATTATTATACTGGTTATAAGCATGTATTATGACAATGATGATGTATGGATCTCCTCATGTTTTGATTTGTAAATGAATGAACGATGTATATATGACCTAATGGACGATAATGTAGCTAATGATATAAGGGAAAAATGCTTCTTAGCGATCCTCAGATAAGTATGAGACCCCTATGCTCAGCTTTGTTGTTTAGACCTATAGATTACATATGTGTGACATGTTTGACGAAATGCTTGTCATGGCTAGTAGGGGTCCAATCTAGACCTTGTTGTTGTTTTTGCAAATGCATCATTGTTATGTTGTGTAAATTCATTTCCGAAAGTGTGGTTGAATTCTGGGTAAAGACCTTGAATCCGGGCCTGAAAAAGTGGCTCAAATCTCAGAGTTTCAGGCACAGGTCTGAGGAGAAATGTCCCCATACACATGCATACCCATGCCGTGGGAGCATCTAGAGCCTCCTGGACGCATGCTTGTCCATATCAAGGGAGCATCCAGGGGTTTAAAGGTATAAAACTTCAACTAGTCTCAGGGGCTGGTTACATGAGTGGTTGGGATGGCTCCTAGGAGTTCTGTTATTGATGTGGAAGGTCTGTGTGGTGTATTTTTGTCAATTCCACTTCCTTAAGGTCGCCTAGGAGGTTGAATCCCATTATAGTGGCCTCTTGTCCCATATTTACCCCGGTTGGCTGGTTACTTGGGTAGATGTGGGATAAGGGTGTTACAGAGTGGTATCGGAGTCAGTTCCATTCTCTTTGGGTGGTTTCTGGTTTTTGTTCTCATTGTGTGATATCTGATACCACAGAGTTGTATCAGAGCATGGTTTACCCCTCAGATTGGATGGGCGATGTGTGTTGGTTATGCATTCATGTCAGTTGCACATGTGTTAATCATCCTGTGGTCTATATGCTTGTTGCATATGCATGCCTATTGTCAATGTACATTGGTATGGTTGTTGTTGTGATGGTATGTGTAGTTGATATGGTCATGCATTGATGGTTGGAATCTAGCTAGAATGATGGCTATATGCTTGTGTGTGTGTGTATATATGCTGTCATGATTATGTTATACATGTATTATGCTGATTTTTTGATCCTGCAGACGAGGTATCCTCCCTGAACTATGGTAAGGTACGTTGGTTTATTATGATTTGGTTTAGTAACATAGTATGCTTTGTAGGAAAGATATCACAAATGACTAGCAAGATGGTAGAAGACAAAGATTCTCCCTATGAATCAGATGAGCAGTGTGGTGTTGGGCACTCTTCTGACTTAGCAGACACATTGAGAAGCTTGAAGGAAGAAATAAGGAGTTTTAAGGCGGACAATGACAAAATCGTGCAGGCACAAGAGAAACAAGTAGAGATCAATGCAATACTCCTTCAAAGTTTTTGAGAATTGTAGCGATTGGGGCCACTTTGGATCAACCATGGGAAAGAAGAAAAAACTAATGGAGCATATGGAAGTAGGTCTCACAGTGGTCATAGCTCGGATAGAGATGACACTGTTAGAGATGGCAGATCGTTGGATACTCTGGATAGGAGAGGTGATGGACACAGGTACTACTCTATTGCTGGTTTTGATAGACATTATGATCATCATCGTTATCATCATTATAAGAGGAGTGATAGGGGATACTTTTTAGATGAATTTAAGAGAGAAAAGCAACCAACTTTTGAAGGGGACTTGAAGAAGCTGGAAGATGCAGAGGCTTGGATACTTGGGATGAATAAGTTCTTTGTGTTACATAATTACACAGATAATATGAAGGCTAGAGTAGTTATCTTCAACTTGATAGGTAACACAAATATTTTGTGGGAAGATGTGAAGTGGGTTAGAGACATCATGATAGAGGACTTGAGTTGGCATAAGTTCAAGAGGCTTTTTAGGAAGAAGTACTTCTCAGAAAGGTAATACGATAGTAAGGCCAAAGAATTCTATGAGCTAAATATGGGATCGATGAAAGATGAAGTGTACACGACCTAGTTCCTGGAGCTATTGAGGTATGTCCTGTATC
Organism: Pinus tabuliformis; assembly: GCA_031772625.1. Lineage (NCBI taxonomy): Eukaryota > Viridiplantae > Streptophyta > Pinopsida > Pinales > Pinaceae > Pinus > Pinus tabuliformis. The sequence goes on from CM062816.1 coordinate 1,871,553,113, forward strand.
TTAAAGATGAGAAAGATAAATTTCACTGATTTGTCATTGGCTTTCCATTAGTATTTAAAGATCAAATTGAGTATGAAGAGCCTCGGTCACTTGAGGAAGTTATTGGGAAATTGAAGCATTGTTATGAGCAGTTGAAACGTAAGAATGAATCTCAGCAAGGATGGAAAGGGAAAGATAAAGGTAAAGATAAACGACAATCGAATATAACAAGGCCTCAGAATGCAAAACAGAAAGAAAATGTGGCACCACAAAAGAAGTTAAATGCAGCTAGACAAGGACATGGGTCACAACAACAACATAAAGGTGATGGTGCTGGACGGTTGGAGTGTTGGACATGGGTCACAACAACAACATAGAGGCGATGGTGCTAGACGATTAGGGTGTTGGACATGCGGTAAGGAACACCTTAAGAGAGATTGTCAATATAATTAGGGTGGTAGGTCTTAGATATATAGTGCACAAGAGGCATAGACTATTGGGGATGTTTGTCAGAGCGTTCCTCATATTTATGCAACACCAGATAGCAGACATGCAGACCATCATGCATCTATCATTGAGATGGACGGTAAGTTTTGTGATGAAGTTGTTTCTATTTTGATTGACCCTGGCTCTAATTATAATTATGTTAGTTGTGACTTGGTGGATAAGTGTGGTTTGAATAAAGAAGTGCATGCATAATCTTGGTTAGTGCAGTTGGCTACAGGTACAAAGAAGCAATTTCATCATTGAGTAAGAGATTGTGCATTTGGTTTGAATGGTATGCCTAATACACCATATTTGAATGTATTACTGTTGCGATCATACAATATGTTGATGGGAATTGATTGGTTGTACCTCCATAGGACCAAGGTGGATTGTTATGATAAAGCCACTGAGTGGTTGGATGAAAACGGGAAACAAAGAGTCTTACAGGGAAAGAAGAAAGCCACATCAGTTAGGATGGTGACAACTATGCAAGAAAAGTGCAGTTGCAGAAAAGGGTGTGTGTTATTTGCAGTGCATATCTCTAGTGACAAAGGTAAGGAAGTTGAGGATGCAGTTGTTTTTAGCAGGTACCCAGTTCTATAGCAGTTTTAGGATATGTTTCCCAAAGAGATTTCAAAGTTTCCACCTCACAGGTAAGTAGACTTATCTATTGAGTTAGTTCTAGGGGTAGCTCCAACATCAAAAGCACCATACATGATGAGCACACCTGAGTTGTTAGAGTTAAAGTTGTAGCTGAAAGAGATGTTAGATGAGGGATACATTAGGCCAAGTGTATCACTTTGGGGTGCACTAATATTGTTTGTGAAGAAGAAGGATGGTACTCTCATATTATGTATTGACTACAGGAAGTTGAACAAAGTGACAATCAAGAACATGTATCCATTGTGGAGGATTAATGGCTCCTTTGATTAGCTGAAGGGAGCAACAATGTTCTCGAAGATTGATTTGGGATTAGGATACCATCAAGCACGCATCAAATAGGAGGACATTTACAAGACAACTTTCTAAACCAGTGAGTTTGTTGTAGTTCCATTAGGTTTGACTAATGCTCCAACTACATTTATGTATTTGATGAATAGTGTGTTGCGTCCTTATTTGGATAAGTTTGTTGTTGTATTCATTGATGACATATTGATATAATCCAAGAATGAAGAAGAGCATGCTGAGCATTTGGAAGCAGTGTTGAGGTTGTTGAGAGAACATCAGTTGTATGCTAAGTTCAACAAGTGCAGTTTCTTTCAGACTAAGGTACATTACTTGGGGACATGCTGTCTCCAAGGAGGGCATTGTAGTGGATCTAGAAAAGATAAGGACCATCATGGAGTGGGAAACTTCTAGGAATGTGGATGAGGTTAGATATTTCATGGGGTTAGCAGGTTATTACGGGAATTTCATCAATAACTTCTCGCAGATTTCTTATACTATCACATCAATGTAGAGGAATGGTAAGAGGTTTGAATGCACAAAGGAGTGTGCGGCCAATTTTGAGCAGGTTAAGTAGTTGTTGACACATGCTCTAGTGTTAAAGATCGCCTATATGAACAAAGAGTTTGTAGTATGTATGGATTCTTGTAAGAGAGGACTTGGTGGAGTCCTTATGCAAGAAGGACAGGTAGTGTGCTATGAGGCACGGAAGCTAAATGAGCATGAGCATAACTATCCGACGCATGATCTTGAGCTAGAAATGATCATACATGCATTGAATATGTGGATGGACTATCTTCTTGGCAAAAGGTTTCTATTTATGAGTGATAACAATAGATTGAGGTATTTATTTGACTAGCCGAATCTGAATGTCAGAAAAGCTAGATGGTTGGCCACGATTAGTGAGTTTGATTTTGAGATCAGATAAAGGAAAGGAGAACAAGGTCACAGATGCTCTTAGCATGAAGATACAGGTAAATCATATAGCAACTATGAGTCTTATGGGATAGATCTACATTATATGATCTTGTAGGCAGGTCAACGGGATGCCAGGTACTTGGAGATTGTGCACAGGTTACAATAGAGTACACGTACAGGTAGTGGTACAAGTACATGTACAAGCAAAGGTACAGGTATAGGTGCAGGTATAGGTGCACAAGATGTGGACTATTGTCTCATGACAGATGGATTGGTTAGATTTAGGAACAATATATATGTGCCAGACAACAATGAGCTCAAGAAGGTGATCTTGAGGGAGTTTCATTTGAAACCATATTCAGGTCACCTAGGTTATCAGAAGACATTGACCATAGTGAAGAAGTTTTATTATTGGCCGAATCTGAAGAAGGATGTAGCAGAGTTTGTGGCTAGATGTTTGGATTGTCAGCAGGTAAAGGCAGAGTGCAGGCATCCAGGTAGACTGCTATAGCTAATTGCGATTCTAGAATGGAAATGGGAGATCATTCCCATGGAATTTATCATAGGTTTTTCGAGGAAAGTGAGACAACATGATTCCACCATGGTTATTGTGGATAGGTTGATGAAGGTTGCACACTTCATTTCGGTGAAGTATGAATTTTAAAATAGTGATGTACCACATGTATTCATTAGAGTTGTGTTTAGATTGCATGGTGTTCCAAACAATATTGTGTTAGACATGGATGCAAAGTTCACTTCCAATTTTGAGAATGAGTTGTTTTCAGGTTTAGGCACAGAGTTGGGCTTCAGTACAACTTATCATCTGCATACAGATGGACAGAATGAGAGGGTCAACATGATATTGGAGGACATGTTGAGGATGTACGTGATGCATCAGTAGTGAAAGTGGGAAGAGTATATTCCGCTGGTAGAGTTCACTTACAACAATGGGTATCAGGAATCTTTGAATATGAGCCGTTTCAGTCATTGTATGGGCGAAGTTGCAATACTCCCATCAGTTGGAGTGATCTGATTAATAGGGAGCTGACTGGACCAGACATGTTGGCATAAATGGAATAAGAAATGCAGTTAATCAAGAAGAATATAAAGGAAGCATGTGATAGGCAGAAGAGCTATGCAGATCAGAATAGGTTATTCAAGGAGTTATAGGTTAGGGAACAAGTGTACTTGCCCATCAAACTGAAGAAGAGCTCCTTATGGATTGGATCATGTGCCAAGCTGGCACCACAGTTTTGTGGACCTTTCATGATTATTGAGAGGATCAGATCAATAGACTATCGATTGGCACTGCCTCTAATAGTGAAAGTCCATGATGTTTTCCATGTGTCATTTCTTAAGAAGTATGCTAAATATGTTGATCATTTGATTGACCGGTCTGTATTACAGGTGGAGCCAGATGGAGAATTCTAGTTGGAACCTCAGTGTATATTGCAGAGAAAGGTGCTCATGCTCCAGAACTGAGCAATTGAGCAAGTTAAAGTGCAGTGGAAGCACTTTGGGCCCAATGAATCTACATGGGAGATGACAGATGAGATGTGGGCTATGTATCCTTCATTGTTTGTCGGTTGAGGCAAGATAATTTTGGTATGATGTTTGGTATATGCTTTGGCATATGTTTTGGTGTGATGTTTTGATATATGTACATATGGATGCGGATGTAAATACACCATGAGCTGAGTTATAAAGCTCCAATAAGCAAAATGGGTGTCATGTTATTATGATGTTATGTTGTCATGTTGGTTTTCTTCTCAACAGGGTGACCATTGTAAATACTGCCTCGAGCTATGTTATAAAGCTCCATGAGTAGTATGTTTTCTTTCAACTATTTGCTGAGCTATAGGTGTCGTTGAACATCGAGGATGGTGTCCCCTAAGGGGGAGGGTTCTATAACAGCCTTGGTGAAAATTACATGTAATAAAAGTTAATAAAAGAAAAAATAATAACCATGGTTGATGGGACACTTATTCCAAGCTGGATGTTGGGCAAGACATCCTAGTGTGGGTGTTCATTGGTTTATTGTGGCTAAGGAAATTGGCAAAGGCAATGGATAAGGCTTTGGAAAGGAAAAATGGCAGTTTTGGCACATTTATTTATGAAAATAAAGGAAATTAGGAGAAAAGGAAGGTGAAAGGTCACAGGTTGCACGTGAGGAGGAAAATGAAGGAAACTAATGGAAAATGAAGAAAATAGAAACCTAATTGATAAAAAGGCTTATGAGGATTAGTTGGTACCTTTTGTTAGTTCAGTTTTGGAGCTCTCCCATTATTCTCTCTCTCTCACTCTTGGACACTTATAGTATTCTTGGAGCACTTTGGAATTGGATCAAGAAATAAAAAGAAGGAAAGAGGAAGGAAGGAGCAAGCAAGGAAGAGCATGATCAAGCAACTAAAACATGATTCTTCGTAGGTATCGATTTGCATGTGTGTTTTCCCTGCTATATTTGGCATGCATGGTGTTGCATGCGGTTCTTTGTTGTTATGGCATGGGTTTTGTGAGGTGTGACAGTGTTTTCAGCCTAGACTTGCTGTTTTCGGATAGCCATGGTGTGATGGAGTTGTCATGTTTTGGTTGAACAAAATTGTTGGATGGATTCAAAGATGAGTGAGGTGGATATTTGAATAATAGAACACATGGCCTAGTAACCCATGAACCAGACTATGTATTGCGATAAAACCATATTTTGTGTTGCCTCGGTGGGCCTAGAAATCCTCGACTGGTGAATGGCGGGATATACAGTAAAGCCTAGAGGTGGGTGCTCTCCATCAGGCCTGGTAATCCTGGGATGGGATATGTGGTAAAGCTTGGAAAGTGGGTCTCGGTTTAGGGCCTAGTGATCCGGTGTAGATTGCGATAAAGCCTAAGAGACTAGGAGACATGAAAATTCCTCATGGTGTTGGTGGAGAAATATGGTGGCATCCATGCTTGTTTTGGTCTAGTGATCTGGTGGAGATCACGGTGAAGCCTGCTATTACATGTTTGTTGTTTGACCTAGTGATCCGGGATGGATTATGGTAAAGCTTGGTTTCTATTGATGAGGGTGAGGTGGTTTAGCCTTAGGATGCCCTGGTTGGTTCTTTTGGTTTAAGTCACACATTCATGCTTGGAATATGGCATAGGGGTGAATGAATGAAGAGAGAAATGGCTCAGCCATTCTATGGTCGGGTGGAACGTGGTAGTCCCATCCTCGGTTAGCTTTTTGCATTCATTAATAAGAGGTTATTTTCTTGACACCTTATGTGTAAATGTACTGGTTTATATGTGGAATCTATGGATGATGTATCCTTTATATTTCTGTTGTTATTATTCTGGTTATAAGCATGTATTATGACAATGATGATGTATGGATCTCCTCATGTTTTGATTTGTAAATGAATGAACAATGTATCTATGACCTAATAGATGGTAATGCAACTAATGATATAGGGGAACAATTATTATTAGTGATTCTCAGATAAGTATGAGACCCCTATGCTCATCTATGTTGTTTAGCCCTGTAGATTACATATGTGTGACATGTTTGACGAAATGCTTGTCATGGCTAATAGGGGTCTAGTCTAGACCTTGGCATTGTTTTCGCAAATGCATCATTGCTATGTTGTGTAAATTCATTTCCAAAAGTGTCATTGAGTATTGGCTAGTGACTTGAGCTCTGAGCTTGAAAAAGTGGCACAAATCTTGGAGTTGCAGACATAGGTATGAGGAGAAAAGTCCCTAGATGCATGCATACCCATGTTGTGGGAGCGTCTAGAGCCTCCTGGATGCATGTTTGTCCATATCAAGGGAGCGTCTGGGGGTTTAATGGTCTAAAACTTTAGTTGGTCTCAGGGGTTGGTTACCTGAGTGGTTGGGATGGCTCCTGGGAGTTTTGTTGCTGATGTGGAAGGTTTGTGTGGCGTGTTCTTATCAATTCCACTTCCTTAAGGTCACCTAGGATGTTGAATCCCATTATAGTGGCCTCTTGTTGAATATTTACCTCGGTTGGCCGGTTTATTGGGTAGATGTGGGATATGGGTGTTACATAAATAATGGTGTGCAATAGTTCTTGGTAAGTATATTTATTTACATCTTGTTCCTATCCATTTTTTATTCAAATACATGCTTACATTTTCAAAGATTTTGACAATGAAAAATCACTCCACAAATATATAGATTTATGGCATAAATATTGCAACTGCATCAAAAAATTATGGCAAAAAAATCTGAGGCAGTGATCCACATATAACAAAGGCTACAATAAGACCTTCAATTTTATGGTCCAATCAAATGTTTGAAAAATATTTTTTGCAATAATATTGAAAAACATTTTTTTTTCAAAATTAAACATTATAAGTTGTATTGGTCAATGCTAAACTAATAATGATCATCAGACAAACCAATTGCTAGAGTCCTGCCTTGGAAGAGACTAATAAAGTAAGCAAGTGATTATATTTTATCTCATATATAACTAAAGAAAAATGACAATATCCAACTTATTCTAATTTTGATAGTAAATCATTCTAAAATTTAAAAGAAATATGAAAGTTATAATAATTCAAATTTGTTTTTAATTTTTTTTATAAAAGTTATAATAAAAATTTGATAGTTTTTAAAGACTTTTAAAAAAAATATGAAAGTTAATAATAGAAGGAGATTATCAAATTTGGGTTTAGAGTTTAAGCAAAAGATGCCTTGGTTGAAATTTGATTTGGTTGAATGTATGAGGGATTGGTTAGTTGAGAAACCAATTAAACAATTTAAAGCATTTTTAGGCATTCTTGTTTATGGTATATGGTAGGTGTAAAACTTAATTATATTCAAAGATGTGGACATCCTGTCTTGAATCATTGTTGCTCTAATTATCAAGCTTTCAAAGGAATATATGGTTGATGTCAAGATAAGAATTCGAAGATTTTGATTATGCTTGTCTCAGTGGAAGACGTTATGCAGAGCATCTTCAGTGTCACTAGCCAAGGACATCCTCCATCCTGTAGGGTCATTTGGAATCAATGAATTTATTGATGGGTCGAGTTCAAGTCCATGGGATCTTGGTTTAAACTTTTATTTTTAATATTTTTTTTTTTTGAAGATTGTGGAAAAAAGTTACAATTGGAAGTGGTGTTAATTGTAAGTATGTATTCGGTACTAATTGATAAGGAGGTGTAAAAGATGTATATGCTGTTTTTGTTTGTTTGTAATTTATGTAGAAGCCTATATTGGAAGATTTTTGAGGCCCTAAAGCTCAGTATAGTTTTCTAAGGACTGCAACATGGAAAAAAAGAAAGCAATTATAAATCAAATATATAAGATAAGTTTTGTTAAATCAATTGACAAAAGTGAGTCGTGCTTGCATAGAGATGCGTATTTACAAACATATATATAGGTAATATTAATAAAAAATTGAAAAAATAAGTGCAATTTTTAATAGTGAAAAAATTGGCCCATAAAAAATATATATTAAAAAAAAACTAACATAAATTCATCTTAATTTCGAACTTTTTAAGTGTTAAGGAATTTATATTTTGATAATTCAATCATATTAAACCTAGCCAAAGAATTACAAACACTTTATCATCCAAAATAACTCCAATTTTAATTACATGATTCACTTTAACTTAAATCCCTTATATTATACATTTATTTATTTATTTCTCTTTTTATTTTGGTCTCTGGTGGAATCGATAAGTGCGTTGGTCTTGTACTTGTGTAAGATGAAGTCGATTTCAACCACTACCACTATAACCTTGAAGTATCACCACCACCCTCCAAAGACAACAACACAAGTTTACATTAAAGGATTGAACATAAAACTTTCATCACTCATATTACTTTACATATCACAAACTTACCAAATAAACTACATTAAAAAACATTATGCACCTACTTCTTATCTAACAATAAAACTTATAATAATTCAATTCATATATATATATATATATATATATATATATATCCGAGAGGAACCTAGCAACCCACTTCACACGTAACTACTAGTAAACCTCTGGGGGTTTACAACCTATCCCCTTTGCTGCAAATCAAGTCATTCAGGGGGGATTTTAGCATGGGTTGCCTTGTTTCCACGATTTCACAAACTTTAAATTAACCATTTGAGTTGCCCCCCGGGACAATTCTTAAAAAAAACCAAAAAACCATCTCAACTATTTAAACACAAAGAAAAAGAGCAACCACAAAAATAAAGTAAACAAGTGATTACAATATCTTAAATAGAAATGCGCGTATTCTACCTATCTCAGTCCATCTATTATGATCCTGCATCATTATCAAATCAAGCAGTACAAATATGAAAGTTATAACAAGTGCTACATAGTAGCTAGTCTCTGCCGCTTAGTTTAAATAGAGCTAAACTAAATTAAAAACAATAACAACGTAAATATTTCATTAATAGTTTATAAAAAACATATTTTTACTTGTTTGGATATTTATTATTGAAGTTAATTTTCCTAAATCTATCAAACACCTTGCTTTGAACTTCTAAGTTTCCTATCACACTAGCCTATGTTATTTGTGTTTGGTACACTTGAAACTCTTAAATTAAAATCATGATCAATTCATTTCTATTACATTTCCAAAAATGTAAGGTATCAATAAAACTTTATTTTCCATACATAACTCAAGTATACTTGTTAAACATTGAGTATATGTTTTAATATCGAATATAAGCTGTAAGCTTATTTCTTATTTGATGATCAACATAAGTTTTATTTCAAATATAGATTGAGACTACACAAATCATAGTAATCTCAATATTTAAGTTTTATTTCGAATTCTTTGTGTTATATTTGAGAGTCTTGTAATTTTATATATGTAAAGCACTATGCTTGAGTTTCGAGAATTAATTAAACAAAATGAATCACCACCATTAAAACGTTACAAAATATTTAATAAATATTTTAATTCCACTTTATAAATATAAATTCGTTAATTAAAATGTAACATCAAATAAAAAATTTAACCAAAACATTAACTAAAATATTATGTATCCATCCTTCATTTTTCTATATCATGATAATTTAGTAATTGGTTCCCATCTGGTTCCCATTGAGTAAATGAAGCATGGAGTCGTTGGTTCACACGAAGTAAATGCTAATGGAAGATGGGTCGTGAGTGACTTTGAAGAACTAAGCTTGACCTATATGTCTCTAAATAAATATTTCTCATGTCATTTAAATGACTTTTTAATTAAATATATTTAATTCTTAAATTTTATAGAATGACTTCACGCATTAAATGTTATACAAAGTTATAGACAAGAATTATATTTTGTAGAAAGTGGGTAATATTCACTATGAATTGAGGCAATAAATGGTATAAATATTACCATAATTTATATATAATTTTGAGGTATATATATTACATCAATTTATATATAATGTTTTATTCTCTTCAATTTCTTCTTCTAAATTTTTATCTGTTTGTTTTAATTTTTGCATCGAAAAAGATTCTTTATCTAAGTATGATAGAGATGTTGTAATGTAATGCACTGTTTAACATTTTGACTTGGTCAAACTATAAAATAAAATAATTGATAAGTATAATTATAAATATTTACCCTAACTCTGGATCTACTAAGTGTTGAGAGAGATCAAATCTACTAAAACGCAAATTTTTTTAGAATGAAAAGAAATTTTATCCCTCTCAAAATTAAGATAAATCTACACTGATATATAGATTCACATACTAATAAAAAAATACAACAAATAATTGCACATCTTTAGTGGTGCAGGTGTAGTAAAGTAGGCTAACATTCTCACCACAATATTGATGCAAAAGACCAATAAAATAAGGAATATATACCTTAAAATCTCTTAATAGCGATTTATGAAATGTACATAGGGAAATGTGAAGCTGACACAAAGACATTTAATAGAAAAGATGAGCGGACACAAAGATATAACATTTGCAAACAAAACCTATGAATAACATTTAATGGTAAGGATATAATATCTTTTGAATTGACTATTATTAAATGTGCAATGAGAGGTGTTAGAAGGTTAACATTGAGTTGAGTCTCGATATAGCATTGATAATGACGTTGGACCTTAAAATATTGATTATATTAATAATATATTATGATTTTAAATATAATTTGATTATCTTAATAATTTTATTTTTATTTATTATGTATAATTTTTAGAATCATATGTTGTGATTCAAATGTGATCAATTTTTATGTTTTCATTATGTTATATATTTTTTAAGGGAGTGTGATTATGATTTATGACTCGAATAATTAAAGTTGATATTAATTATAAAGGAGTAGATAAGAATGAGGAAAACAAATTTTAAGAATCTGAGTAAGATTAACAATTATAAGGTAAAGGTTCATGTGGAATGTAATTTGTAGAGATGGGAAAGTTTTAAGAGGGTAAAATTGGGCTACAAGAGAAAGGAAGACAATAATCTCAATTGTAGTTGTCAAACTAATAAATGAAGTAGTAATCCATATGGTGTAGTCTAGTGAAAGATAGGCAATGGTTACCAATATATCCTTATGCCAACAAGATATTAAGTAAATATAGACATGTAATCACATATATATGAGAGAGTAAAGAGAGAGAACAAAAGGAGTGGTAGATCAGTGAAATTACATCTTGCATTAGTCCACAATGATCATTCTTATACTTTTATGAGATGTATCTATATTTATACTAGACTCTTGTTAGTTACAACTTATTTAACTGCTTAACTAGCTCAGTAAGTCAACTCGATCATAGTGAACTAAATTGACCTAGTGAGTCAATGGATCACATACAAAGACACTAGACATATGGGGGGAGAAACCTTTCAATGATATGATTCATGACATAAAGGAGAACTTTAATAAATTGAAGTACAATGTTTCAAAAAAAGTATGCATGGATTGTCTCATTTAAGGCTTGTGGCCTAACCTCCTAGCACATGTCTAAGGAAACAAAATAAAGTCAAAAGGGGGAACCCTTAACATGACTATCAAAGTGGAAGACAAATTAGAGAAAAATGTGTAGGAAAAGGGGCACTTGAAGGAAGAGTGACCCCAAAAAAGATTAATGAAGCTAAACAATGTGAATTGCAATTGGGAAAGTGTGTTCCCCGTATTAACCCCATTAAGGGTCAATACCAAGGCACTCAGTGGAGATTAATAAGATCTCCCCATTTTAGGTCACAAGTTGGCCCTTGGACTAGAGGGGGTAGCCCTCATTATGTCACAAAAGATAACCATTTTGAATTACTTTAGAACAATTTATTTAAGCTTTTAGATTGTTAGGTTCATGATAGTGGATAAAATGAAAGGTGAATAATTAAAATAGAGTGGGGACGATAGAACACTCAAAATAAAGTCAAAGAATCAAGGCATCTCCAATGATAGCCTTTATTACTACCACATAGATAATTAAAACATAATAAATGAAGGATTAAGAAGAAAGAATGTGCCCAATAAATAACACAACTATTCACTAGCACATAGGAACACAAATGTATTAAATACTAAGTAATAAAATGTATTTTCCCTAGTAATTTAATAAGAGGAAGATGTATTAAGTTCTTATGAATAAAACAATGGTGTGCATGAAAACAATAGATTAATCACTTAGCCTAATAGTTCACAAGAAATGCATATTTTTACAACATTGGTTATTTGAAAAAAAAAATTCTTTGTGACTATGATCGATAACATATACCTTTCTCATATAGAAGTTCTAGAAGAAATGATTTCTCAAAACCATAAATTGTCAAATCTTTTAATATTCATTTTTTAAGAAACACCAATTTCATGACTCACAAGCGATAGTATATATCATACTCTATTATAAAACTTTGGCATGAAGTAATTTCTTAAAACCCTATTCATTCGCTAAATGATATTTAAGATAGTCATCAAGTAAAAATAATGAACCTTTGTCAATATTAATTTGTTTATGTATATAATCAATAATTACAAAAAATCTGTAGTTGTATATAACAATAAGAAAAGTTTTGGAATACATAAGAAGAGTTTATGATCGTGAAAGAAGGTGAGATTGAATCTGTGTAGTGGAGGCAACTTCGTTAGCTGGCCTCAATTTGTTTTTAGTTCATCCATCTAGGCTGCCCTAAGCATGGTCTCCTCTCCCTTTGTAAAACTTCCCCTCCCTTCTCAATGATGCCTTTGAGTCCCTTTTTATTTAGTTGAAAGTTAGTTTTCAATTTGTCCTCATTTAAATGCTTTTTCAATTTGGACTTTAAGTTAAATAACTTAAGCATATGTTATAAAATATTAATAAAGTACAAATATTGATGTTTTCCTTATTAATATTAAGCTTCAATAAGTAATGTCCTTTTGCATTTAATTCATAATTACTAAATTCTATAGTTACCAAATTCGCTAGAATTGGGGCAAAATTCTCAAAAAATTGTCAACTTCATTTGAATAACAAATGATTCGATGAAATTTGATTTAGTTCATTGATATATTTGTTCATGCATGGGTATAGAATGCCAAGGCCAATACTCGACTCCATACCCCATACCAATATTCTCGTAGAGAGAGTGGGTTACCTTAGTGCCCTCCTTTGGTGAGGTCAAGTGCATTGACCTCGAAGGCTATTCTCGGACCCTTATTTGTCCCAGGGACGACTGGGGTGTTGTTTACACTCGTAATCGACTTCAGTTCATTCATACCTCTCCTAATCCTTGTCAGCTATTCCCGAGTAACGAAGGCCCAAGAATAAAATGTAACACTAAGGTCAGTACTCGCATATTGTTGACTACATATAGATAATCGTGCATGAAAAAAGGAAAGGAAATATAAATAATCTTGAAAATAGAAAATTTCTCATTTTTCAGTTTCACACTTGCTTTGAAAGGTTGAAAAGTCGATAAAGAAGGAAAACAAGAAAATTTGTGAAAATGGATTATTTTGATAACTGATTAACTTTCTAAATATGTTTCCATTTTGACAAAATTTAGATAAATATCTTTAGAACATTGATTTTATAAATATGCATTTATTTATTAGGTAATAATTTGGACAAATAAGTTTTGAAAACAAGAAACCATGTTAGATTTAAGTTTTGAAAAGAAAAGAGAGCTTAGAAGGAAGAGAAAGTATGGGTTTTTCAGTGAATTGTATCTGTAAGACTGTTATATTATCTAGAGTTCATATGCTCAAGATATAGCCAGTCAAATTTCTGGTCGAACTAGGCCAAGTAGCAGTCATTAACGAGGCAAAAATTTGGCGAAGGGATGACGCATAGAAAATGGCGGTCGGAAAGGGAGAATTATTCGCGTCTTTAATTTTCTGAGTGACCCTTAAAAACCGACAACAAAATTTCAACTATTATTGTAATAAATAAAAAATATACATGTGTGGGGTGGCAGGCCGCCAACCTCGCCATCCCTCCAACAGTTATATTAAAAAAATGGCAAGTAGTTGGCAGGTGGTCAAACCTTTCCAACCGAATTATGTTAATACATATATCGGGGCACGGTCTATTTGCAAATTGCCAACGTCCACACCCATCCATAACGGCGGAACCAACAAACAAGTCAATGCACACTATATATAATATTTGTTACACCAAAAAGGTTTTGTGGAGTTGGACCTCAGAATCTCACCCACTTGTGCGCCTTACCATAGTACCGACAACCAATGGGCCAACGGCCCATCCGTTGGAACCTGCGCCAAAACTTCATTGCTTAAACCTCAAATCATTTGCCCATTCGACTAGCAGAGAGTGGAGCGGGGTCTGGGTGCGGAACCAAGAGCAGTCCAAGAGTGGAAGAACCCTGAAGAGGGGTATCTTTTGATGTTGAGAAGATTCCTTTGGGGTCCATAAGTGCCAGTGTCATAATATGGTCGAGTTTATAGTCGTTTGACTCGATTTCGTGCCAAAAATCCAATGGTGATGTTTGTTTCTGCATCTGAGCTTTGCATTTTTCGTCCATGATAGAAATTAGAGGTATAAGGGTCATTTATGTAAAGTTGATTGTAATTTATTTTTGTTTCCATTTAATGAAAGAGGCTTCCCCACTTTTAGCATGACCTGGAGACGTAGCCCACATTGGGTGAACTCTGTAATCAAATCATTTGTGTGCCTTTGATCTCATGGTTGCTTTATGATTTCTGCTTCTTTTTCATGTGTTTAAGTTACTTGGTTACATGCTCTTTTATATGAAATTTTGTATGCACCCTTAAAGTTCAAAGATCTGGATCAATTACAATAGTAAAGGACCCAAGCTTGAGCAACATATGTGTGGGGCTTGAATGAGGCCCACGTTGAACAATGTTAGTGCGGGGCTTGAATGAGGCCAGGCCCGCACAAGAATGAATTTGTGCGGAGGTTCGAGTATGGTCGGGCCTGAATAGGGGTGGTTTGAGGGCTCGAGGGTGGGCTAGTTTTGGTAGGTGGCTATGTCACATAGGCAAAAAATGTGTCACTTATGTGGTAGTCAATAGCTAATTATAGATTGAATTGACTTGGAAATCTATTGCACATGCAGAACGTGTAGAAGTGTGAATGTCTTTTATGCATTCTTCCTCCTTTCACACACATCCCCACTTTCGCACCTCCACACACATTCCCCACTCTGCACCCTTCTTTAACACACCTACAACCTGCATAACACTTGGTTTACGTGTACAGTAAATGCACTATGTCATATGGCAATCCTGAATTGACATGAATAGTGGATCCGATAACTGCCACAAAATCTTTGTAATAACAACAGGTGGCATATAAAAAATTGATAGCATTCAGTAGAAAAGTGTGCAAGAAAGAACAAATGCAGGAAAAAAATAGTGCAGAGTAGTGCCTATGCGGAACAAGTCATTTGCAGGGCAGATATGTAGGGAAGAAGTGTGCGGAGACAAGAATAACGAAATATTGAGGAAACGATTGTGGAAACAAAGCATTCTCGAATAATGAAAAATCATGTACCCTACACTATGTTAATCGCTCCAGCATATTGATAACTATTAAAAGAGGTAGAGACTATGCTGTTATGGAGCTATCACTCTTGTTAATCTTAAACTTTAATAATTAATTTGCTTTACCATTTAATTAGATTTTTATAATTCATAGCACTCCATATTTGAAAAACCCATCCTGTAGTTCTGGTTTCCATTCATGATGTGGAACCAAAACTCGCATTACCTTGCAATATGATGACAAGTTTTAATGAGATTGGGCATGTAGACATACGCTGGAAGCCCTTTAAAGTTGCACGTGAGCTCTTGCTTTGGAGATGCAACACATACCAAGTATATCCAACGGAGTGGCAAGATTCCTCCTTAAATGTACAACTAGTTGCTAAGCACTCAAATTGAAGACAATTTTCAAGCTCTTTATGCATCTCTTCTCGACTTTTTTGTCGTTCTTGAATGACAAGGGGATCATTAATGGCATAGAGAAAGATACCATGGGGCAACAGATAGGTAATCTGAGCAACAAAAGATAACAAGAATAGTCCTCAACTATCTGCCAAACAATCTTGGTCTAAGCAATGACAATTTTGTCTGAATGGTGATTTTCTCATCGAAATCTAGTGACTTACTTAAAAAAAAATATGAAACTGGGAGTTTTTGAATCATTTTTTAATGGTGAAAATAGATTCAACACCCCCAAGAATCCCTCGAGTACCCAAAATTCTAAAACTTGACAGTTGTAACCTAGATTTTAAAAAACTTCCAATGGATTTCGACAAAATTGTGCTGCAAAAACTAATATTCTCTTTTGAGCGAAATCATCGACTATTTAGATTACCCTTTTGTGAAACTATGTAATGTTAATGATGACCAACTTCCGTAATGTTGAAGAATCTAAGGCAAGCTGACATTAATGATTCTTCTAACTATGATAAATGCTTCTGATGTCTTTTTACTTATTAGGATTATCTTCTTCTTCTTATTATTATAGTGTGTTCTTCTATCATCAAACAACTACCAAAACAAGAAGATCAACAAGATACAAGTACACAAGATGTAGGCTCCACGCTAGGGAAAAACCTTTCCTCTTGAGAGGAAAACCATTCAATGTCTTCTTATAGATTCTTTATTGACGAATACCAAGATTTTTGACCAACACTGAAGCCCTTCCAAGACCAAGATCAACTTCTCAATAATGTGTTTGCTTCATTGCTGTCTAAACCCAACAAAATCTCTTCTGGCAGCACTTTTTCGACCTCCAACCACAAATTTTCGGTCCTAACTGCAGATCTGCAATTTCGCCCCCCCCGAAAGCAGCTGCTACTTCGCATGTGTGGACTAGAACTACTTCTTCTTTGCCTCCAGCTACCTCGATTGACCTAATTTGTCTTCTGGATCTAGAAGGGAACTTTGTTGGCCTTTCCTTCAGCCCCTTTTCATCAGATCAAACCCTCACAACAAAACCCTAGCCAAGTAGTAGAAACCCTAGCGAAAAGCTGCAAAATTTCAGCCCTCTTCTTCACACGTGTGGAGAGAAAGAGAGAGAGACGAACCTAAAAACACTTCTCCTTCTTTTGCCTTCTTCGCTACCCTTTTCTACTTCTTCTTTCGTATGAGAGAGAGAGGTCTGAATGAATGTGTCGAAATGAGGTCGAACTGTCTCCTATATATAGGTCTTCCAGGGGTACGTATTTTAGCTTCTAGGCCGATTTGACAGGTTGGTAGGTCGACTTGGTCTTGGAAGGCTAAAAAATAATTCTTTTTACAATTTACAAGATGCCCGATGGGGTCTTCATATTATGACAATGCCCCTATTTGACTTCTTGACCTAGGACAACCCTAGAAGCACTTTCAATTAGTGGTTGACCAATAAAACAAATTTTTTGTGCAAGAAACCCAAGCTCAACAATAGTAATAATCATTTTTCTTTCTTTTACAAAATACAAGAATCAAAATTACATTTCATATTTATGAAGACTGAACCTAGTTACACTTTCTTCAACACATAACATATTCTATGTAGATAAAATCCCAATTGTATTTCTCAGTGATACATCCCTTATGAGAATTATGGGGGATTGAATATTAATGTGAGATAATGCCTCATTCTCCTCAATTTCTTCACCGGAATTCCCATCTGCTTGTTGTAACTTTTGCATCGAGAGGGGTTCTCTATCTCAGTGTGGTAGAGATGTTGTAATGTAATGTCTTGTTTAACACTTTGACTCGGTCAAACTACATATACATAAAAATAAAATAAAATAATTAATAATTATAATTATAAATAATACATTTTCACTTGGTCAAATTATATGAAATTAATTAAATTATTGTAGATCCATCTTAATTCCAGATCTACCAAACGCCGAGAGAGATCAAATCTTTGAGATGCAAACCTCCTTTAAAGTAGAATATTTTTAATCCCTTTTAACACTTAATAGATTTAGAATTAAAATAAATCTATACTTGAATATAATTTTTAATTCACATACCCATAAAAAATATATATATAAACCTAAAAAGTGATAACACATCCAATTGCAAACCAAAAATTTAATTGTATCCCTAAAAGAATACAAGCAAAAGGCAAATAAAAATAAGGAATATATTCCTTTAGAGATCTTTTGGTTCGACTTCAAATCAATGGATCATCTTAAAATCTCTTAATAGCGATTTATGACCTCACTGCAGAGCGTGCGAAATGTGAAGCTGACACAATGATATAACATTTGCAAACAAAATCTATTAATTAATTCATTTAATGGTAAGGATTAATATTTTTTGAATTGACTATTATTAAATGTGGAGTGGGAGGTGTGAGAAGGTTAACCTTGAGTTGAGTCTCGATATATCATGTGTTTTAGTAATTTAATAAGAGGAAGATGCATTAAGTTGTCATGAATATAATTTATCATTTAGAAGAGAAATGCATATTTTTACTAACATTGGTTATTTAAAAAACAATTTTTTTTAGCTAGGAGAAATGATTTCTCAAAACCCTCATAACGTATATCTTTCTCATATAAAAGTTCTGGAAGAAATGATTGATAACATATATCTTTTTTATATAAAAGTTCTAGAAGAAATGATTTTTCATATAGATAGTCGTGTATGCAAAAAGGAAAGGAAATATAAATAATCTTGAAATTGGAAAATTTTCCATTTTTCAGTTTTACATTGCTTTCGAAGGTTGAAAATGCAATAAAGCATGAAAATAAGAGAATTTGAGAAAATGGATTATTTTGATAACAAGTGATTAATTTTTGTTGAATATGTTTTTTTTTTTTGACAGATTTTAGATAAATACATTTAGAACATTGATTTTCTAAATATGGATTTATTTATTAGGTAATAATTTTGGATAAATAAGTTTTGAAAACAAGAAACCGTGTTAGATTTAAGTTTTAAAAAGAAAAAAGATCTTAGAAGGAAGAACAAGTATGGTTTTTTTTGTGAATTGTATTTGTAAGACTATTATATTATCTAGATTTATTAGAAATTATTCAAAGTTTAAATGAATTAAGAAGAAAATAAGTAGGAAGTATAAATAAATACATAAATAAATAAATATATATATATATATATATATATATATATATATATATATATATATATATATAATGTATATTATTAACTTTTTTTTAATTGAAAAATTTTCATCTAAATTTTTATCATATCATATCGAATTCAAATCCAAATTCGAATTCAAACGTAGTAATTATTATTAATAAGTTTTTTTAATGATCCATAGGACTCCATATTTGAAAAATTCATCCTATGATTTTAGTTGTCACTTTGAACCAAAACTTACATTACACATCGTCAACCCCTCTATCGCAATAATATTTTGATCATTTTGTTGTCTCACAACATATTGTACACTTATGAAATAGTTGTATGACACTCATATAACATTTTCCAATTTGCATATTTCGATTAAAGTACAAACTTCAAGGGTAATTGCACATTCGGCTGCATTGGGTTGCAGAATCTATATATATATATATATATATATATATATATATAACATTTTCCAATTTGCATATTTCGATCAAAGTACAAACTTCAAGGGTAATTGCACATTCCGCTGCATTGGGTTGCAGAATATAAGGAATGGTACCATAATTTCCACTTCTACCTTCATATTCTTTTTTTTAAAACTAGTGCGAAACACCATCCCCTCGAGGAATAATGCCAGAATAATTAATATCGTAGTAGGAAAGATGCCATATAATACATGGTGTTTATGCTATCAAAATTTTATTATTGATGAAACAAAGTCCTTGCAAGAAATGTTTTTGTCTACATAGCAAGGCATCCAAAAAGGCTGCACAACAACCAAAAATATTGAAACCAAGCTATGTAATAGAAGTAAGAAGAATGCCACCCAATATATGTACTAAGGAACATCATATTTTTTAGGAAAAAATTAATTGTTTACATGGAGGAAACATATATATAATACAAATTTATATTGTTGAACTTATGTTGATTATAGATTCTGAAATTATGTTCATTATAAAATCTAAAAATATGTTACACTTAGTAGTTCAAAATGCCTCGACTTAAAAAACTGAAATGTAATTTACTAAAAAACTATCTTAAAAAACACTATAAATCACAAAAATTTACATTCTCAAATGTCAAAATTTATTAAATTATAGAATATTTTCGAAATTCACAATCTACATACAAATAATCCATTCACCTTTCCTAACACCTTAATCACATTCTACACATTAATCACATTCTTGACGCAAAGACGAATGACCAGGAATATCGGCCTCTAGAGATCTTGTGGATCGACTTCAATCAATTGATCCATTTTAAAATCCCTTAATAACTATTTATGAAATCAATGGATCCATCTTAAAATCTCTTAATAGCGATTCATGACCTCAGTGCAGAGCGTGTGAAATGTAAATATGACCTTTAGGACATTTGAAGTTAAAGCATCCAGCACAAAGACATCACATTTGCAAACGAAACATATTCATTCATTTAATGGTAAGTATAATAATTATTAAATGTCTTGGAGTGAGAAGGCTAATGTTAAGTTGTCTCAATCACGTTGGACCTTAAAGTATTTGACAAATAAACTATTGCAACCCTCCACGTTGCTTGATCAAGAGAGCTAGTTACTTTCCTTATGTTTGATGTTTTGAGGGGTACCAAGTATGTTTCCTTTTATGGGATTCACCATGTTATTTATTGTGATTTTGGTGGTAGCAATAATTGTAATACAATTATATATATATATATATATATGTGGGGCAATATTTTTTCAAATGAGTTTTAACATTATATTTAGATATATAGGGTATTTTATATAGGATTATCATTTTAAATAACTACTCACACAATTAGATTAAAGATAATGACACCAGTATTTTTATGTGGTTAACATTTTCTAAGTGGGAGAGTCCACGATCCTATCCAATGCGACCACTTGAGGCAATTTTATTAATGAAAAAGAAATTATTTTGTATAAGAGAATTATTATAATTGATCATTAACCATGATCATCCATGCCCTTTAAATAGAAATCATGAACCAATTGGGTGTTAAGCCATAGATCAATAGTTGTTGATATCGAGAAGAACATGGGTTGTCGAATCACTCTATGTCTAGAACATATCATGACCATTAGATTATCGTGCAACTAATGCATACTAAAGAAACACACTTTTTCTAATAGACACATTAAACCAAATTGAACTTAACTAACTCCCAAGAGTCTAAATATCCCAATAATTATGCACATAACTATTATTTTTTTAGATCTAATCATACCTAAAGCTGTGTTATACTAAATATTTTGAGCAATTTGAAATATGATATAAAACATATTTATTTCATTATATTATTCTTTACAATACATTTCAAATCAATATACTCATGCTTAATATTGAGTTTAGAGTTAAAACTTCTAACTCTCATAAGTTACTAGTTCTACATGGTGCAATGAATTTTAGAGACATATTGACTTTTTTTATTACTGGTAGAAGTAAAAGAAATGAGAAATATATTTTCTCTTTTTTTTTTGGCACTAATAAAATTTAAGATTTTGAGTATTCAACAACTTCCCATCTAAAATTTTGAGTATTCAACAACTTCTCATCTCAGTTATTTAATGTCTTAACCAATTTCTTATATAAATAATGGATGGTCAATTTTCCATTTTTTTTTTTCATTTTATTTAAACTGAATTTTTTTTTAGCAAAAACTATTTTTTAGATGGTGCAAAATTAGACAATTTTCAATAAGACAAAGTTGTCCAGTTCCTTGAGAATATTAAATGCTAATTAAGAAATTTCTTCCATATTTGATGTCTAGGGTCACATTTACTTTATTAAAAACTTTTCAAAATTGCAATAAAAAAATCTCAAAGTAGTAGATTTCATCCTATTTCTTCAATTGTACTCCAATTGTACTCCAAACTCTTTGGAATTTGGAAAAATATTCAACTTAGTTTCTTCGTGCTTATTCCTGCTCCCTGTGGACCAAAATTCGTCCTAAACCTAGTTATTAGTGAACCAAAATTCACCATAGACCTAGTTGTAATTAGTGAGATCCATTCCATTTGAAAAAATCATTATTTATTCTTTTGCGATTTTAGATTCAAATATAAAAATAAATTTAAGATCTAAAATGAACCTCATAATACAAATCCATGTAAACACATTGGAACTAAAAATACGGGTGAATAGTATTTATGAAGTTAGAACTACAAAAGTAAAGGATTACATGTCACATGTTTATTTGGAAATATTTAACTATAGATAAACCTGACTTTGGTTAAGAGCTTGGTGTTATTAATTTAAATAAATATGCTCTAAATAATAAATAATAAATATATTATTTTATCACTACTTTGAATCTTTAAAAAATAAATTTTATATTCATTAAAATCATAATGAAATTACCTTAAATCATATATTGTATGAATTTTTATATATTATAAATAAAAAAATTACTAGTTCAAATCTAGAGGGATAAAATGTATATACTTTTATATATACGCGAATAAATTATTTATTTTTTAAAAATAAGTCAATTTTATCACACATTAAAAAAATCTCATATTCTAAATATTTGACTTAATCATTATCCTAAAATTAATTTAGGATTAATAATAATGTTAAGTTGTCTCCGTATCATGTGGTGTAGGATTGATGTGATCGATGGACGATAATCACATTGGACCTTAAAGTAATCGAGAGATAAGCTATCTTTTTCGCTTCTAATGGAATCACAACCTTCCACGTGGCTTCATCTAGCAGGCTACAACTTTTATTTAAATTTCCTTACATTCCTTTATTTGATATTTTGAGTGGTACCAAGTCACAATTATTTTATATTTCCTTTAGTGGGCTTATCCTCTCATTATGGCATTTATTGTGATGTTTGGTGGTTGTAGTCATTGTAATACAACATATTTTATATATATATATATATATTTGTATTAATGAATTTGTTTATAATATTAATGATACTTATTAGTATGATTTATTTTTTTAATTTTTTTAATTTTTTTATATTAAGTTTAATTTTTAAAATCATACCATGTGATTAAAACATGATCTATTTTTATGTTGTGATTATGTTGTATGTTTTCCAAGCGAGTGTGATTATGACTCATGATTCGAATAATTGAAATTGATATTAATTGTAAAGGAGTAGATTAGAATGAGAAAACAAGTTTTAAGAATTTGAATAAGACTAGCAATCACAAGGTAAGGGTTCAGGTGGAATGGATTTTGCAGAGATGAGAAATTTGTAAGAAGGTAAAATTGGGCTATAATAGAAAGGAAGACATGTTTCTCAATGGTACTTTTCAAGCTAATAAATGAACTAATAACCCATATGTTGTAGTCTAGTGAAAAATATGCATTCGTTACCAATAGATCCTTATACCGAGAAGATATTAAGTAAATATAGACAAAAATCATATATATAAGAGAGAGTAAATAGAGAGAACAAAAGTAGTGGTAGGTAAGCAAAATTACCTCTTGTATTAATCCACAATGATCACTCTTATATTATGATGAGATACATCTATATTTATACTAGACTCTTTATACTTATAATTGATTTAACTACATAAATAACTCAGTTGGTTGACCTAACCGAGAAGTTGGCTTGAATAGTAGGTCGATTTGATTGGAGAGTTGACCCAACTTACAAATTTACTTAAGAGTCTAGTTGGCTATCTTGAGTTTTGAGCCTAGTTGAATAAGTTCACTAACCCTTCCAACATCTCCCCACATATAGATGCTTTACATATAGAAAGTTTGAGAACAAAAATTCAAGAAGAGAATAATATGCTTAGAAGGAATAAATCTTGAAGGACATGTAATCGTTAGAGAACTAGATATTTTTCTATCATGGTTGTTGTTGGTGTCAAACGAGCTGGTTGATTCATTGCTTATGCTTCTTTCCAAGGTTAAAGAGGCATATCTTTGTCCATGGGCTTAATGCCTCTTCTTTCTTTCTTTGTAGGAGACCAATTTGATCCTTCAAATTCCACCTTAATTGTGGCTAACTAACATTGATGAGCTTGTGGTGTGTACCTGTAACACCCCCTCCTCCCAGGTCCACCCAAGAAACCAACCAGCTGGGGAAAACATGTGATGAGAGAGGTCACTATAAGGGATTCAATCTCCTTGGTAACCTTAAGGAAATGGAATCGACAAAACACATCAAACAAACCCATCCACATTAGAAAGAACACCCCAGGAGACATGTCAACCACTCAGACATTCTGCTCCTGAGTCCCACTGATGTTTTAAGCCTTTAACTCAAAGTCACTCTCATACTATAGGCAAGACAACGACCAACAAACCAAAGTCGCTCTCATAGGCCTATGTGCCAGCGACTATGGACTTTTCTAAGCAAACCTGTGCCAATGAACTCGAGATTTGAGACACTTTTCTAGCCCAAAATCTCGGCCTCTGCCCAAAACTTGGTACAACCTTTTGAATCCATCAAAGACATGATAACAATGCTGATAAATAAGAAATCAACCTCGGGACTAGGCCTAAGCATCCCCAACTGGGACTAACATTCTGTCAAACACTTGGCATTAATGAAACCTACAGGTCTAGGATACAAGATATAACATAAATGACTGAAAGAACTTATGAAACATAAACAAAAGGATCACCTCCTTCTCCATTGAACTATTATATCATCAATTAGATCTTGCATCCATCCATTCAACAATTACAAGTAAATACACGAAATAACCATTACATGAACCAGTGACATTACCATGCTTATAACCAACATTAAACCATATAAATATTAGAGATATGACAACCATTAAATCCACATATAAACCAGTGAAAAAGTAAGAGAAATTAGCTTTTATTAATCATAGGCAAATCCGACCAAGTTCAGGACTTCCACGTACCACCCAACCATAGACATGTTTGAACCAAATCTCTCTTTCAGCCAATCACCCCCGTGCCATATTCCAAGCATGAATGTGGGATCTCATAGAACAACCAATCCAAGAACAACCAATGGAATCCAGAGGTTAAACCACATCTACCCTCACCAAACCGTGATCACACCAAAATTGGTGCTCCGATCACAACCGAACCTAACTTGGAATGCCATCTGGAATCCATCACTATCCTTGAGGAATTCTCTGTCTCCTTCTCTCTCAGGCTTTATCGCAATCCAACCCCAGATCACTAGGCCATAAACTGAGACTAGTCTCTCAGGATTTACCGTAATCCAAAACCGGATCACTCATCCCTAAATCAAGGCTTCTCCCTCAGGATTTACCATTTATCCCACCAAAACCGGTCAAGGGATTCCTAGGCCTTTGGGAATGAAACTTGAGACCATGTCCTTCCCGTATTCTGAAATCCACTCGAAAAACCAAAGCTCAAAACCGAGATAAAACCAACATACCATGGCATCCGAAAAAAGCCAAGGCTAAGTTGAAAACCACTATCATAACTTGACAAAACCATGCCACCGATAACAAGAGAACCATACACCAACATGCACAACCATGCATGTCCAAACCAACTAGGAAATCATGCATGAAAAATGTTACCTGCAAGTATTCCTGTTGCAGCAACTTGATCCTGCTTTCCTTCCTTTCCCTTTGCTTGCTTTTCCTTCCTTGATCCAAAGCTAGAGTGCTCCAAGAAAACTCTAAGTGGCCAAGAGTGAGAGAGAGAGAGAAAATAATGAGAGAACTCCAAACTTGAACTGACAAAAGGTTAGCAAAAGCTTGCCCACTGATCCTCAGAAACCTTTTTATTAACGAGGCCTCTATTTTATTCATTTTCCATTACTTTCCTTCAATTTCCTCCTCACATGAATCATGTGACCTTTTACCTTCCTTTTCTCCTATTTTCCTTTATTTTCATGAATAAATGTGCCAAAAATTCCTTTTTGCCTTTTAATGCCTTAGCCTTACCCTTTGCCAATTTTCCTTTGCCAAAACACACATCTAGTGATACCCACTAAGGTATCTTTGACCAACATGTCAGGCCAGGAGGTAACTCCTCAAATGAAATTGTGTTTATTCATTTAGATTGTTCATAGTTATATACATGAGGGAGTGACTCTTGAGTTTCATCTCCCAATGACTCTTCCTTTTCCATTATTTATTATTTACATTATTTATAATTGTTCACCTAATCCCCATGATTAGGTGTCAAAATTCCCCCCCTTAATCTGAAGGGATGTTGGTAAGTCCAAGCATCGTTCTGAATCTTTCAAGCTTTTCTCTTCCAAGTGCTTTGGTGAAGATGTCTGCAATCTTCTCATTAGTGGAACAATGGCGTAGATGGATTGTGTTGGCCTCAACATGATGTCGAATTAGATGGTATTTTGTATTGATGTGCTTCATTCGATCATGGAACTTTGGGTTCTTGGCCAACTTTATTGCAGAGGTGTTGTCAATCATGAGTGGAGTCGAATGTACTTGTTTTACCTGCAAATCTTCCAAAATTTTCTTGAGCCACACAATTTATTTTGTTGCCTCAGCTTCTGCCACATATTCTGCCTCTGTTGTGGAATTTGCTGGAACTGATTATTTGTGTGATCTCTAGGAGATACCTCCTGATCCAAGACTCATAGCATAACCAGAAGTAGATACCCTAGTTTCTTTGTCTCCATCGAAGTCTAAATCAGATTATCCAATCAAGATGAAGTCGCCCACTTGTGTATACTTGAGTCCAAAGTCTTGATTTCCCTTCAAGTACTTTAGAACTGTTTTTGTAGCTGACCAATGTCCCTCACAAGGCTTTTTCATAAACCTGGAGAGGATTCCAACAACAAACGAAATGTCTGGTCTGGTAGTAGTCAGGTAGTTGAGACTTCCTACTTTGTTACATCCTCAAATTCTTTTCCTTCAATGGACGTGAGCTTTAAGTTTTGTTCCATTGGAGTGGTTAGAGGATTGCACTCAACCATGCCAAATCTGTTCAACAGATCTCCAACGTACTTCTTTTGAGAAAGGAATATAGACTTCAGATGTTGAGTTACTTCAATACCAAGATAGTAATGAACATAGCCCAAATCAGTCATCTCAAAACCTTTCCTCAATTCCTTCTTTATGGATGCAATGTAGCTCTCATTGTTCCCTGTCATCAAAATATCATCTACATATACCACAAGATATACAACTATTTTTCCAACTTTTTTGAGAATCAAAGCTGCATCATCAAGATCATAATGTTTGAAATTGAGTTTCAGAAGATGCTCAGTTAACTTTTCATACTAGGCTCGCGGTGCTTGCTTGAGGCCACACAAGGATTTCACAAGTTTGCATAATTTATGTTTATGTTCTTTCACAACAAATCCTTCAGGCTGAGACATAAAAACATTCTCTTTTAGATCTCCATTTAAGAAAGCAGTTTTTACGTCCATTTGATGGAATTTCCAGCTGTTTTGAGCCGCTAGGGAAAAAAGTGTTTGGATAGTAGCCCATTTTGCTGTGGGGGAAAAAGTCTCCTCATAATCGACCCCTTCCTTTTGTGAAAAACCTTTTGCCACAAGCCTAGCTTTGTGCTTGTCAAATGAGCCATCAACTTTATACTTGTTCTTATAGATCCACTTGAAGCCAATTGGTTTGGTTCCGAATGAAGGATCAACCATCTTCCAAGTGCCATTCTGTATCAAGGAATCATACTCCTTTTGCATCGCTTATTTCCATTCATCATGAGAAGCGACTTATTTGAAGGAAGTTGGTTCAAAATCTGTAGACAAATTCAATTCACAATCATAAGAAACATCCATATCAACAAGTGAATCAGAATCATCTACATCACCTCCATTTTTCCTGGTTGAATTTCTTGTTCATGTCTTTCCAACCTCATTAGGATGAACACTTTCAAGTGTCTTTGTCAGCCACTTTGGGGGACCTTTCTAAGATGGTCTAGGCTACTCAGTTGATTGAATTGGGACTGAATCAAGATTGAGTCTCCCAATTCTGTTAATCACATCACTCAAAGTGTCATCAATGGTTGGAGTTTCATGCAGGGGAGGGAGTGCTTCAGAAGAATATTCCACAAGTTGATCCAGTATAGGAACCCCCCCTTCAAGATGTGGAATCTGATTATCAAAATTTTGAAATGATTTTTCATTTGCGAATCTATCCAAGTGATCAAGTTGTCGCTCAACAACATTGTCGGATTTGGAAGATTCAAGAAATATTACATCTCTAGGTACAACAAAATTTTTATTAACTTCATCATATAGACGGTATGCTTAGGAGGTATTTGAATACGCCAAGAAGATACACTTACTACTCCTTGCACTAAGTTTGTTTTAT